>JALIRH010000008.1:19917011-20517011 GCA_023055505.1 Callipepla californica brunnescens
TATGAAAACGTAACTGCATTTGACATGAACTACTCAGTTGCACTTTAGAGATTTTACAGTGCCTTAATACAAAATTTACTTCAGCATGTAGTGTCTAGTGAATGCCAATAAATGATCAGAACAATGATTTTGAAAATGGATTACATTCTTTTTGAGAAAAGATTAGTACTGAATCATCAGTGATTGGCTTCCTCAGCGTGCATGCTTGTTGGGAATAGCTTGCCTGATTCGTTTTTGACGATCTATCCAAACTCCCTTTTGAGCCAGATGAAAAAGTCATCTTTATTTTCAAGTCTTAAACAATAATTAGAGAGATTCTCTTATTTTTCTAACACACATGGTCTACTTCCCTTTTAAACCCTGAGTTTTTCCTTTGCATTCATTTCTATTAAACAAATGTTTGTAATCTTAATCTACAGTAATTTGAAAAGAAATAGGAACGTTACTAGCTGTATTATCAAATTATTGTATTATTATCAAATTATTGTATTATTATCAAATACATAACAGCAAAGAACAGGTTGAAATGTCCATTCACACTGTTGCATTTTAGAAAAAGAGCATAAAACATTCTTTCCTGCAAAAACAAAATAACATATAAGGAAAAGCATTTAAATAAATAATAGGATGCACTCCATTTGTTTTTATTTGAATGGGGATAATTACTACTTTTTTATTTTTATTTTTATTTTTTAAAGATATAAATGTCACTCCACTGAGAAATGATTTCTGATCTCTGGTATAATCTCACTATAAGTCCTAATCAGAGAGGATTATTACTGCAAATGGAATGGGCTGGGGTTTTGATATATCCAATGTTCGATGTTTAATGCCAAGTCTAAAAATATGGTTAGATCTAAAAGCATTAAATACTGAAAAGTTACCTCTTTCTGTGTCTCCATTCTTCTCAATATACACAAGTGACACAATTTTGCAATCAAGAGTGATGCTTCGTTTCAAATGCCATATTGATCAACACACTGAAGGGAAATTAAATGATACATTTCCAGTGGAAAATATGCTAAACATGGGGTCAAGCTCCAGCCTATGATAACTCATCACACTGAATGGACTTCAAACAATACTAACAGGATGAAATAACTCAGGATACCTTGCAGATAAATAATATATTTCTGCATATGCTTTGTACCTTTTAATTCTCTGCTTCTAGGAAAATGGTAGGCATTAAAAAGCCAATTGACAGTCTATCAGAACTCTCTATGAATTGGCCAGATAACACTCTTATGTGCAAAGAATTGCTCTGTCAAGAGCTTGGTCTACGAGCACGGACTTTTAAAACCTATTAGTGCATTAAAGAAGCATTTCTGCTCTATATTAAAGCTATAACAGAATTACCTATCCAGATCAATATATTAAATGGGATGCTTATAGTTTGCTCTTTATGAACAATAATGTTTTTAAGATTTCTGCTTTTAGCTGTTCAGGAATCCTAGAAAATCCTAGGCTATTAAGATTTCCTTTTAATATTATATAATTAGATATTACGTTCTAATTACCCAACAATGTTAATGCCCAACGGTAGTGAATTACTACAGGAGAACCATGCAACTTTCACTAATTAAACACTGAGAAACAGATGCAAGATTAAACAGTGTATTTAAAATCTAAGGAAAGCATGGAAATTTCAAGTGAAAACACTGAGAATGAAAAGAAGTTACATGTAGCTCAAGGAAGTCTACTCTTGTCATTTCCCTTGCTCTACAAAATGACATGTTCATTAACAGCTCTTCTATTTAAATATATAGATATATGACTTTATTATTATTATTATTAAACACGTTTCAAGCTGTTACTTAATATTCATGATACTTTTTTCTTTTTTTTTTCTTTTTTATTTTCCACTTCACCTGCAGCTATTTAAATACAGTAACTGTAATTTACAAATCAGTGGGAGTTAGCCATCAGCAGACACAACAAGAGAAGTGCGAGTTATTTGGTCAGTAAGTAGCTAGAAAATTCAAAGAAATGAGTGCCAATTCTACTTTCAGAACTTCCATATCCACAATCTCTCTGGAAAAAGAGGCTCTTCCAGCTGACACTTCGCATCTGAGTTTAAAACTCTGAACCAGCTAACTCAAATTTAACCCGAACAATAAAATAAGAAGTGGGGGTATGGGGCACAGAGCTCTGAGATGCAACTGGAAAGCAGTAGTAGCTTTGTAAATGGGATAAAATGAAATAATCCAAAGCTGAGTGTCTAACATTGTGCTGTGATTCACAAGAGCCTTTCTTTTCTAATTCAATTATTTCCAGAAAATATTTCCTTGATGACTAAGTGCATGTCCTTCTGAAAAAAAGTATACTGGCAACAAATGAGTATCTATGCATAATTTTTGATACATAACAAATTGTCTTCATTTAACCTGGAGCAAAATGGAATTATAATAGACAATCAGCATATTCATAGAGAAGGAAGCTGTGTATTTTTAAGATAACCTTAAGTGTCAAATTACACAGCAAAAAATGCCGTATGCTAAAATAAGAAGTCTTAATACAAGTCTCTTTTGTGGAACTGATATTAATTGTGAGCACTATTTCTTCCTCTTAGTCTTGAGATGCTCTTTGGAAATGCAATGACTGAACACTTGCCAAGTTCTTGTAACTAGAAGAACTTTCTATTACTCTTGCTCCAGAGAACTTTAAACACTTCACAGGACTGGCCAGTCAATAGGATGGTTCCAAAGCCTGTCAACACCAACAAAACCAGTGTCATGTGGGAATAGACCCATTAATATGACAAACAAGAAGCAATCCGTGTGTGACACACAAGTCTAACTCTGATGAAAAATCATGGAATTATGTAACTCAATCAGAGTTCAGGTCAGGAGAGCCGGTGTGTCCCAGCAAATGCTCGCACATTAACTCTTGCTATAAATGCAGCTGTCACACTCAATGGGCATTTAACCAAGCAGAAATCCCCAAATTAATTGGTGCCCACCCTGCATGCTGCTTGACCTCTCCAATGGCTAATGGCTGACCTTTGAAGCATGCCAGAATTTACCAGAAATACTCAACCAACATTTTTATGATGCTGTTATGGGAATTATCTCCAATAAAAAATTATGCTCTATATAGAAATATATGAAGCTTTTCTGTATAAGTTTTACCTGCCCCAAGTATACAGCTCCATAATGTCCCGCCTTCTGTTGCTGTTCCACACACACATAGTGCTCATCAAAAGTACGATATAGTTAAATAGTTGTAAAAGATTTTTTTTTTTACTATTTTAATTAGAGATTATAGTTCTCTTTCTGAAGTATTCACACCTGGCTTTTATTTCTCACCACTATTAGTTATTTCTTTATCAAAACACAACAAGCTTTGAAGGCAAGGAAGTTCAGTTTCAAAGATGGCTGTGTGTGGGAGAATCCAAAAATCATACAAACCTGAGCTAAAAAATGTAAAAATGTTGGCGTACAGTGCACAACACTTGTTTGACCTTAAAGGGTGTTTTTACTTTGCTTCATGATTGATAACTACTGCCTAAATAATCAGAAACACATCAAGCTAAGAGTACTAGTATAGTCAGAAAGAGTAATTGCTGCTATTATTAGGAAATCGGTGTATTATTTTCCATAATTTATTTGGTTATTAGGTAGTCAACCAAATACCAAGTGCAGTACAGGGATGTGATGGGTATGGTTTTTATCTTTAACTCTTAACTGAAAATTGAGTATTTCCATAGGCAGAACTAGAGAGAATGGAAATAACCAACAGTGGCTTTGAGAATGAAGAATGAAGGCACAAAGGTGCACAAGTCCTACATCATATATTATTATGGACATTTCAGGTTCAGAGAGGACCACATAAAGAGCTGGTTTGCATAATGTTACTCTCCTTTCATAAGGAGATGTTTGGAATAATACCCTACTTTGACATTTAAAATTTTGCATGGTTAATATTATTTATTTAGTGAGTTCTCCTGTACTTTTCTTGAATAGGAAGCATGGATGGAGAATTTCCAGCTGGGATTGGTTTGCTTTACCAGTAATATTTGTATAATCAAATTGAGAAGGCAACTGAGGTCTCTTAAGGCACCTCCAGCATGATTTTGTAGAGAATTTTGAATGTGTAACACCTACACCTTCAGCTATGCTTCTGATACACGAATCTCATACTTCATAAACATAAACTGGAGATGACCCAAACATGACACTTCACATTAGTTTTGTATGGAAAGTTCACTGAAAATTTTTTTGTGTTTTTTAAATTCTTACACTGGTTAGAATCTCTCAGTGTCCTGAAACACCGAGCTGCCCTTCACTGCGGTGCTGTGTTGTACACATCATCCGCCAAGCTGATTTAATGCATTCAAGTGCAAACAAACAAGCAGAATTGTGTTTTTGCAGATTTCAGTCTTTGAGTAATGCCTGTGGCTTGCTGAAAATCCTTTTTTATTGAAAATTGAATATGTCAGCTCAGTCATCGCTTTAATTTGTTTTAAAAGATTTATTAGAGTTTGATAGTTTTTCTTTTGCTTGAGTTTTATGTATTTTCCTGATAAAATTAAAATCATTGGAGCTTCAACTAGAGAGAAGAACTTCATCAATGTGTCAGTAACTGAGCATGATTTTAATAAAGCACTTTGGAGAAGTTTCTCATGGAAACAATTTTGAAACTTTGTGGGAGGCACAAAGAATTCCTGGGTATAGAGAGTTAGAAACAATAATTCCAACCATGCATGGAGCTGATCTTTAGCATTTCTTGCTTACTAGAGTACAGAATTTGAGTTCTAAAGATTTGCTTTGCTTTAATACCACAGAAATATAGCCCTGTCCTTTGTTTCTTATGTATCTACAGGTACTCACATAGAATGTTCATGTTAACCTTGAAAACATTTGAAATGTTTTAATGCTCATCTGCGCCTTTCTTGAGAGCCTGGGAAACACTTTTGAGCTGCTAATTGCATATAGCTGAAACTGCAGTGGCACAACATTGAATGAAACCAGTCCTGGCCACATCACACAGGTGGTCTACAGGGCCATCACTGGCAACTGCAGGAGGTCCCAAGGCCACCAAGCTGGTGGCACTGGCACCAACAGTGACTCCCTGCCCAGCACTCATCAGGGCATGATATCTGTCTCCTTTCAGCACTGCATTTTCTGTAGATTGGTCTACAGCCCTCTGTTCCAACTTGTAAATGAGTCATTGCAACACATCCTTTATCTTTCAAATGCACTCACCATTGGCATGGCACACCACAGCCATTTCATAGATCTTTTCTACAAAGCAGCTCTCATCATTGGGGAAAAGTAGAAAATTAGCAAAGTCCCCCAGAATAACAAAGACAAAATCCATCACACAGGTCAATCAAGCCTAAAAGGACAACAGAATACTCATTTCTGTTGACAAACTCTGAGGATTTGCATGTGGGACAATTAATTACCTGGGGATCTGTTAATTACCTTACTAAATGCCGGACTGTAAATTGTTGTCCTCCCAGAGACTGGCACACTATGTAACATGCAAGTATGTTTCACCAGTCCTCAAGCCCCACCATCACATCCACGCTGGCAGTGCCAGCCCCAGATGGCAGCAAAAACCCTTCACTTCTCACGGTGAGGAGACTTCACTGATGCTGCAGCTCTATGATAAAATCCATTCATTCACACACTTGCCACTCTTTATTATCCCGAAAGGATTTTTTCCATCTTTGTGATTATTTGTCACCTCTGCAGAGCTCTGAATCTCCTTCCTGAACAGTGGATCAGCATCACACTGAAATAAGCTTCTTGGGAAGGAATGGCATGGTTGAGGAGAAGGTTCACACACTATGGATCTCAAAGCTGTTGCAAACACATCATGAGAGTTCATTCAAGAGTTTAAGTGCTTGAAAAACACTTATCCTAACAGAGCAACAGTTATGGCAGGAGTGGCAGAGAGCACTAGAGAGACAGACCTAAATATAATGCAGAGCATTCAAAGTGGAAAACACTCTCACAAGGAGGGATAATAATATGTAGTGCACATATTGACTTCACAGCCTCAATTGCATTGACTACATCCAGCATGGAAATGAAACGCTATTGCCAAAACACAAACAACTATAATCTCCGCATTCCCAAGCATTCCCGTGAAGATCCAGCCAAAAGTAATGTCCACCAAGACAGCAAACCCAAATGCTGAGAAATACAAATACACGAAGAAGAAAAAACTCTGGCCTACCAAGCTCCTGTATGGATTTCAAAACTCATTCCAGCATCTCAGGAAAACGATGAGGATCATTTCCAGCACTTAAGAGCAGGACTCTGTTCAACATGTAGCAAATGTAAACAAAACCTTAGGATAACATTAAGATAAATAAATGGGATGGACAATAGTATAGAAAAGATAATAATGTCACTACAGAAATCACTGATTTACTCTCCTATTGGAAACACGGTTCTCAGTACCTGTCATCATCTCAGAAAGCATCCTACTGAGTCTGATGGCTTTCAGAAAGAGGCAATAAGAATGACTAGGGACATGCAACACATTCCCAGTGAAGTAAAATTGAAATGATTGAGTTTCCTTACCTTAGAGAGGAGATAAACGAAGATGACATAATTAAAATATACAGACTTACAAATGACAGCCCCATTTTCATCCAGCTCTCTAGGCCTGTGATCACAGATCTTATAATTCCAAGTCTGTAATGTTACAATTTGGTGGTAGCATGTGAAAGTGAAAGGTTACGAACTGGGAAAACACATTTCTCCCAATACAGCATGTAATGAGGCAGACAAAGCCATCCTCATAAGGATATCACTGAAGCAAAGGACAGGTGCTGAACAGAACTATACATTTACATTCCTTTTCAGATAAGGAAGGCAGCCCAAGTTACAACACTGATTTTAAAAAATAAATTCAGATATTGGAAATAACTAATTTATGACCAAGTATTTTCTTGACTACAAGTTACGTTCTAGTGCTAAGCACTAGAAATTGCTTGAAGGGGTTTATCTGGGACATGGTCTGAGACAAAATACTGTATGGACAAACACTCAAATCAGTCCTCTGCCAACATCTACATTTACACAGGCCTTCACTTCTGCTTACTGATTTAGAAGCTATTGTTTATATATCCAGTTCAGTATTTAGAGATATTACTTTCTGTAGTCCATGTATGCCAGAAATATAAGTTGCTCTTTGGCTACCCTGAAACAAGGCATGTTAAAGTGTGAAGAGCAAGGGCTGCTGGTAGCAATAGCTGTAGGAGAAACAGTAAACAGACAAAAACATCTTTAGGGGAGCTGGTTCCTATTGTTTCTCTAAATTTAAATTCACAGAATTTAAGGAAATACTTAGTCTATGAAGTACTTTTCTCTTTTATTAGAGTAGCTCTTCATTCCAGCTAGCCAAACATCTGTATGTGGGACCTCTGTCACAACAGCAGTTCATTCCTAATGCTTTCAGCCTTCCTAATTCTCTTCAATCAGTTCACATCCTAATTCTCTCTCAGTCAACGATGTATTCCCATTGCTTTTTAAGTAAAAGCAAACCCTTATGAAGGTATCATATACTGGCCTTCGATAGCAAATAAAGAGGGGATTTAATATTAATCGTCATTAATATGATCTTTCCATTATCATAAGTTAGGGCTTATTCCAGCTAATCTAAAAGAGGGTTAAAATAAAGCTGCTTGAGTTGGCTGGCTTGCAGCCTCACCTTGGCAGATCTTTAACCCAGCTTTGCATCTCTCTGGGGAACGTTTCCATTAACCCAGTGATTAATGCCACCCGGGCAGCATCTTCTCCCCTTGATCCTGCCAGTGCAGTGACAGTAATACTACTAAAGAACATTCCACAGCAGCCCAGCCTTCTTCTTGTAGCTGCCAAGAAACCTACTTTGGGGGCACACTGACCACTTCAAAGGTATAAATAGAAGAAGCAACTCCCATGCAAATAACTAATTAGCATCCTTTGCAGAACTCATTTCCTATTTTAAGTTGCCAAGTACTCATTTCCATTTTGTGCAATTACATACCTACTTATGTGTTACATAAAATTAAATCAATGGCTTTGTGGTTTAAACACTGTTGATGTTACTAGTGCATCATGAATATGCAAGCTGGGATTCGCAAGGTGCAATCTGGCTTAGAGCTGGGAGCTCAGAGCAGTGGTGGAAAGTAACTTCAGTTACACCTCATCACTGACACCCTCTGTAAGCAGATGGATGGCTTTATTCGCAGTTTCTTTTGAAGTCATGTTTCTCAGCAACGCATACATAGTGCCTTTGTTTACATAAAATCATCCAGATAGCTTCTATCTTCTAACAACTTTCCTCAAGCAAGTCATTATATACCTATCATTCTTATCTCACTGTTTTCACTATGCTCTTTTTAACCTCAACTTGATCGTTTTACTCCAGCAATCTTCATTATTAACATATGCATCATCACTTGTGGTTATTGTGGTAAATTAAGATGCACTTCATGAATATAATAATTTTAGAAGTCTGTATTTTAAATACAGGGAAGAAGTTCACATTAGTCCTAGCTCACTCAATAAACACTGTATATTCAAATATCTATAGTAAAGCACTCTTCCAAATTTCCTGAAGTTCACTACCTGTGCTACCATTTAAAAAGACATTAGATATTAATCCAAATAGCCAAATCACCTCAACTTGCCCAGAAATGAGTTGGACACTTCTGCAGGCATCTGCTAAATTGAGTGGCAGAGCTCACAAATTACATACACAAGCGGCAGCACTAGACTTCAAGTAATAAATGTGACTTATTTGACTTCGAACAGAAAGAATGAGTTCAGAAACAGGCCTTAGGATTACAAAGAATACAGAAGAGCTCCTGGGTCAGCTTTGTTCTTCAGGTAACCCAGATTTATGTGAAATCCCATTCCACTGAGCTCCAGGAAAGTTCTGTCTCCAAAAACACAGTCTTCACTTCTGTGCTCTTTCTGTACCATTTAGTACGGATCTGCATCAAAATCCTACAGTCAGGCCACCTTTTGTGCACCCTTCCACGTATGAAATTAAGCACGGATTCCTGGAACATAATTTATGGGATACGGCTTTCTATGAGATATGCAAATCTGAAGATGAAAGAGCAAATGCAATTTCATTTTCCATTCCTTTTTAAATATTACCAAAACCTGAAGCAAAAATCGTGCAAGAACTCCTACAACAGAAAATATCAAGAGTCTAGATGTTATGACCTTTCTGAGAAAAATGAACAAGGAGAAGGAAGTAGAATATCGGAAAGAGAGACGAACTTCAGATGAAAAATGGAAAGTCATTGGTTTGGTGCATAGATGATAAATTCCTCACACGGAAGAAGTTTAGAATCAAACACAGATAGAAATGAATGAGAAAAATAACCTCAACCATTGAGTTTTGAAATTGTTTCCTTCAACCTGAAAAAAAATATGTATTTACTTCTGTGTGGAACTATTCATTATCATTTAAATCCTTAAGAATTGTAATAAGAAACACCAATAGATTTTGAACACATATGATGATCAAAATGTGACTTTGTTTCCAACATAAAAATAATCTTTTGAGAGACACCGAATTCAAACATTTGCCAAAAATAGATCATCTGCACTGCATATAGACACCAAAACCCAAAAACCTCCCATCTGTCAGCTGCCATGGAGGAACTGCAGAGCTGGGCTGCAGGAGAGCTGGTGGGGCACACTGGTGGGACCAAGGGAGGTTTCACCATTCCGAGTCTCAGGGATGAATAACCATCTCCATCCCAGCTGCTACTCTGGGCATGAGGATTAAGGGAGCATGGCAGTACTCCAGATAAACTTTCTGGGAAAATTAAGGGCTCCTTTCATCAATATTTGATTTATTTTTCTGCATTTAACTTGGATTCAGTTCTGCTAATTTTGCTATATATACTCACAGCTCTTGACTTAAGCAGTGTGTGCCATATGTACAGATGCCAAAAAAAAAAAAAAAGAAGAAAATCCTTTTCAATCTTCAAATGACAAAAAACAGTGGTGCAAGACTGCACTAAACACTAGACTAGATATTGTTGGTTTGGGTTTTTTTTTTTTGGCTTTAGTTTCTCAAAGGGGAAAACACAATTATGAACTTGGAACAAATTTCCGAAACTCAGGCAACATCCTCATAAACAACAAGAGATACCAAGGAGACCTCAACTAATTTCCTTTTTTTTCATCTTTTTTTTTTTTTTTGGCTATGATCCCTCCCCCGGAATTAAAGCTGTTCTTTCAATAAACTGTGTCAGTTGCAAATACTAAATCTATTGTGTGAGTGATACTTCTTTCATCATAGGGGCCACTCAAGAACCACGCCAAATGACCCTTGCATTGCTGGCAAAGTCAGTGTCAGCTTGAATTACGAGTAGCATAAATCTAAGTTACACAACTTATATCCCCTCGAAGCTGATCCAAGTTGTGCACTAAATTATTTGGCAACATTTCTGTTTGCAGATCAGACTCTGTGGATTTGATGCGGTTTTCTGTCCGCTCTGTCATTTTGTCCTGTTCTTTCATCTCTTCTCAGCTTGTTTCTAGGAAGAAGAAGTGACTGGGAGGACTCTCAACACCTCATCCCAATTTTTTGTCCAGGTAAACATCTCATGGAAGTTTTTCGTGGCTGGAGAAGGAAGGATGAGTGTATCATGGTGAAAAAAGGAAATATCTAGAGTAATATTGGGTGGATTAAACGGGTCAACTTAGCACTCCATGTGCAGGCATTTCTACTAAAGGACAGTACCATTTTCTGGAAAATGAACTCACCACATTAAACCTCCAATGTTCAAATATGTATCCATCTACAAGAGAAGTTTCCGTATAGTAATGTCACAACATTAACCCGGCTTAATATCTGTGATACTGTCATTTTAGTTGGCAATTAAAATAATGTACACTATGGAGCTTATTTTCTTTCTGAAAATCAATTCCCCTGCTCCATATATGATCTTGAGGTAAAAAAAGATAAAACCTATTCCAAAATACTCTTACAGAAAAAAATCATTTAGCTGCTGGCTGGCTTAAACACCCTGCTGTGAGGTCAGTTCTTCAAGATAGGCAATGTACTGATGCCTTCACAGTTCCTTTCTTTAAGCACTATTCTTTACAGGCCCTCACATTACCACAAAAATAGATTTTAATTCAACTACTCAGAGAATGACCGTCTCCAAGCACTCAGGTTTGCTTTTAAGAAAATAATTGTTCTTATATAATTTGCAAAATAGGAAATTACTGAAATGTAACGTATTCTAAAGAACACACAAACAGAAAAGACCAAAAAAACCCCACAGAATTAAAAAAATAACAAAAACCACAGGAGTGCAATCCACTGGAAACTTCACCTCTACATTTGTATAATTCAGTTGAATTTCTCAGGCTTTTCCTCCCCAAGCTGAAGCGTCACAGCTCCTCCAATTTCTTCTCCTAAAGCTGCTCCACACCCTCAGTCATTTTGTTTTCCTTCCCTGGTAACTTCTTGAACTTCATCATGTCCTTCCTGAGATGCGGGAATCAAAACAGCATGCACTGATCAAGCTGTGAGCACAGCAAGGGTGTACATAGTGACAAATGACATTCTCTGCCTTATTCTCACTGCCTTTTTCTGCTTTAGCTTCATGTAAAGGTCAAGTTTTATGTAATATAACTAGGACGTACCAGAATCTTTCAGCAGATTCCTGTTTTCTACACAAGTTCAATTCTCATACCCCTCCAAAACGAATCTTCAGAAATACTACAAAATGTGTCATTTAGCTGAAAAGATTGTGGCAGATTTACCTGTACCATACTGCTTAGTTATAATCTTCTAAAATAGGAGCATTAGTGAAGAAAAGAGAGAATGTAATGCAGATACATGGAAATTACAGCAGATGTGCATCTGGTCCCCACCTCCACCTGATGCTGAACAGAGCCATCATCCAGCGGCAGCAGCACAGAGGCCATACTCAGGGAGCTCCTCTACTCATGTAGATGCCCAGAATTAATTGTTTTACCATAAATTTTAACATTTTAGGGTTTAGCCAGAATTAAAGTCTGTTTGCCAACAGAGAAGTAAAAATAATTCATATTCTTCTTTCTACCTTCCATTCTACTTTTGCTTTTACAAGATAGCACTGATTCACAATCTCACTCTATTGTCTTGAAAGGGAAGAAAGAGGTAGTATTTTTAATATGGTTTAATCATTAATTGCAAACAATGAAAGTCGTAATTACATAACCTGCAAAAATCATCAGGGTATGTTTGGAAATACAAACCAATAATTCATCCATGCTTTATCTGAAGTTTGAATCCTTACCTAGATAGTATTTGAAATGAGTTTAAGTATGAATTCTTGCTTGAATTCCTCCAGTTTTGTTCTCTGCTGATGTTCTCTGAGATTTGGGCTAAATGCTAAGGGCACTAGGGGCAAATATTCAGGCTACAGGGATACGTGGGGATACAGGTTTACATGGAAATTAAGGAAGCACAAAGCACATTAACTTATCTTGTTCTCTAAGTGTTTTGCCCAACTTTTTCTCATTATTGCCCCATCTAAACACCTGAGCTAAAGCTGCTATTCTCCATCAGGCCAGAAAAGCATCCACTGTATATTTTCTTCAGAGGGAGGACACAGTAGCTTAAACTGTAGCAGTGTCCTGTGAAATAATGGAATGACAGTTTTTCTAATTCACATTGGAAATGGATGCAATACTGCAAATGAATTTCCAATTTATATGACTTGCATAGATTTTAAGTAACCAGGAATCCTATATACTAATTGTTTGCTCTTCACTTTTGGCCCCAAAACATATATGAAATGTTTGGCATTTCTTTTTATGTCAGGGACCCTTGCTGGCCTCCAAGCTTTCTGAACCCCTCTGCCAAGCAGGCATGTGGGAGCTTTTGCTCACTTTAGTGGTGGAAAAAGCCCTGGCACAAAGAAACCCAAAAATTTTATTCTTTTTTTTTTTATAATTTAAATCAGATCTGCTTTTGAATAAATGTTCCTTACCTTTGCCTTTACCACTTTTCTGTTTGATATAACAACCTTTATGAGCTAACTTTACAGCAAATAATCCATCAAAAGCAACATGCACATTATTCAGTCTACGATAATATATTATATGCCTATCTGCATTGCAGGTGGCAACGTTGGAAAAAGAGTTGCTGGAACACTATTCATCCTCTTAGGTGCAGATGGAAAGACTTTCAGATGGTGGGTAAAGAAGGGGGAATGGGAGGGAGATGAAGGAAGTAAATCAGGCACACGATTTTACCTCTGCACATCAGAGCAGAGAGAAATAACCTGCACACCCCTGCAGGGTTAATAAATCTCCTTTCTTGGAAGCTGTTATGACAGACAGTTCTCAAAGCAGACCTATCCCTGATCGGTAAATAAAACAAGGTGCAAAAATTCTAGCAGTGCACTCAGTAGCTGATTTAGAAGTTGTTCTAAATTAATTAAGACATCACATTTTGGTCTAGTCGATGGTTGCATTTGGTACAATGAAAAAGATCATTGCTTTCCACCCACTGATCTCCTTGTAATCTTTAATAAGCAACTACAATTTAAAAGCACCTAGTTCAACAAGTGTACGATGAGTGGCTGTATCTGCATCACAGAGATAGCACACCTTCACTAAGGAGAAATAAGGGTGATTGCCCATCACTCCACAGCACATTTGTAAGAAGGAAATAGAGCATGCAAGTAATCCTCCAGAGTGCTGGTATTTTATTTGAGGAGATTTACTCCATGCTCTGTTTCTTCCATCCTAGGAGACAGTTATTTTAATTTGAGAGATTTGTGTCCAACACTTTCTCTCCCTATTAAGATTTACTGCCTTTAATTTGGAAAAAAAAAAAGAACAACTCAAAACAACACAAAATAACACACTTTTTCTGTATCCTGTTTGCCTTTTGTGAATCCAGGACAGCTGAAGCAGCACCCTCCAATTCCTCTAAAAGCAGAGTCAGAGGATTTACAAATGCAAAGTACAGATCAGTAGTGTTGTTGCTAACAAACCTTGCTTCACAGTTAAAAGACAGCAAGAAGAGAGCTCTGCATTGTGAGTGTGAGAGCAAAATACTGTAGTCACCTGCTTACTTGTGTACTGAAAGGCAGTTTGTGTGAATGATGCCCCTGATCTATTAAATATCTTCTGTAAGGTACTTAAGGAGAAATCCTGAGTATTACTGAGAAGCATTAGTTTTATTTTTAAGATCATAAATCATTTTCCCTAACCTTCTTCCTCCACGCTCTAGAAGGCATACAAATTTTATTAACTTTAATGCCCTAAGTTATCTCAGATTTGGGTTTTTTTTTTTTTTCTTCTTGCTTTTATTTCAGCAATTCCATTAAATGGTGGACCATACCCAGGAGATCACAGCTAATTACGTACAACTACTGCTACAGAAGCATTAGTTGTTCTTCAGTTTAATTCTTCACAAAAGAAGAATTAAATACAGTGTTTTTTCACTTGTAGGATTTTGTTGGGAACATGTTGCAAGGAGCCAGATACGGGCAACTTCAACCTGAGAATGTACTCCCATTCACGGTCAGAGATAAAACAT
Source organism: Callipepla californica brunnescens (assembly GCA_023055505.1). Taxonomy (NCBI): domain Eukaryota; kingdom Metazoa; phylum Chordata; class Aves; order Galliformes; family Odontophoridae; genus Callipepla; species Callipepla californica. The sequence continues at coordinate 19,931,526 of JALIRH010000008.1, forward strand.
GTTACAATGCTAGTATTTTTTGTATCCATGATTGATTTAAATTATGCTTTGCACAGACTTATTAAATCAAATTGTAATCTCTATCAGTAATCAGATGAAGGCTCAAGCCTTTCTATATAGACATTCATTTTTTTTCTTGTGCCCTCCAGTGCTGTTCATGGAATATAAGCACCACCCAAAGCATGCAGTATTAGCTACAGATGAAGGATAGTTATTTCCTATTCAGTAAACAGTGCATGCATATACACACAAAGCTTTCCTCTTCAGAGACCATTTCCCACTCCACCATGTAGTTTAAGCATAGCATGTACTATCTGACACTTGAGAAAGCAAACACAGGCAAAGATGAATCCATTCAGCCAAGAGCTCTCAGTTCTCTCTGAAGAGATGATCAACCATATTTCATCTGGTCTCACAAGATTACTTATATCTAGAATATCAAAGGACAGAGCCTGATGGACATCAACCCATCTTATCTGATTTTCACCCTTCTTTCATCCAGACTGGTGTAAAAGCATATTTACCTGCTGTGCCATTCTAGCTCTGTTCTATCAGTCACTTAAAACTCAGACACAGTGCAGCTGGCATGCTGACACACTAAATCTAATGGAAATTTCTGTCCTGATTTCAAACACTGATATTTTAGGTCATACTTCACAAATTCATTCTGTAATGAATTTTTCTTCCTGGTCATATTTTGTATATACATATACACAAAATCCACTGAATATACTTCAGCATTTCTTTCCTTTTCCTTCCCAGCATGGATTCCTACGCCTGAATTCCACCACTGAAAGTCCTGATGCTATCGTTTTCTACTTAAATCAGATTTTCAAGTGATGACGGTAGTTTGATGTTTGTCTTCCAGCATGTGTTAATCTTGATCAATAATGTATAGATTCCTGAGGAGGACTGATGTCCCTAAAGCTTAATTTCAGTGTTCTGCACATTATGAAAGAATATGAAATAACATTGAAGCACCTGCTACACATAACTTAGCATCAGACTGAGCTAATATCTCTTTATATGCTCCCAGTCATGTAACCCCTTTACTCAACTCAAACGATGGCTGCAAGAGGTACAAAATACCTACAAGTGTCCTAAAACATCCAGAAGTGGATGAACATCTATCTGCTAATGATGTTTTTCTGATATTTCAAGCAGCAGCAGCCCCTCTGCACTCATGCTAAAGGAATTTGCTGGGTTATGGCTACATGTCAAAGTCAAGCAGCAGACAGTAGCACTTCTCACACCGGGACAGCAACACAAGACTTTGAATTATGAGAGGAACCTGAGCAATGCTGATTTTTTGCCTCAGCTCTTACTGCTCAACTGCTGGAAAAGAGCTGAGAACGCTGCACATGGAGCATCCTTACAGATACTTCTGCCAGTAACCATGGGTGCAGGACTTTCAATCACTCAAATACTAAGTTAAAACAACAAATACTAAACTATAAGGCTCATGCTATTTTCACCAAAGACATTTTTCTACCTCGTCCTGAATAGAAATGTACATTCTGTGCTTCTAGTGCTCTTTGTAATATTTTCAATGATAAAATACATTATTAAAAATTGAAAAAGCAAAGCCTGACTTCCTTATAATTTGATATTCTGTTTTCATATAGTGGGAGCAGATGTGCAAATGTTTGTTTACTCAGTTCTTGATAGTAGGCATTTGCTAGCAGATGCATGAAATTAATTTCTGCCCTGGTATTAAAATCATTTCCTTGATTTAAATGTCTCTTTGATAAAGAAACAGTATCATAAAGTGGTTTAGCTGATGAAGCAGCACAAATAGAAATAATGCATGCTATTTTAAGAAACAATGTTTGCTATTCTAGGATTGCTATTTCCATTTGCTCAGATTGCATAGTGTGTCTTTCAGGAAAACAAATAATTATTTGTAAAGTCTTCCATCCAAACATTTTCCTTCTGAATGTTTTTCCAAGAGAAAGATGGGGAACATACATACATACAGTTAAGTGTAAGAAAAGTGAGTTTGGAGCCCTTCTGTGTCCCAGAACTGCACAGGCTCTACAACTTCAGCTGGTACCACACAGAATAAAGTTCTACAGGAGCCAATTCAAAGCCCTCATGGGACAGGAAGGCAGAGGGTTCTGTAGGGCAAACTTACAGAGATGTGACAGAAACTGAATACCTCAGTGCTCTCTTAAATTTCTGAATATTATATATAAACCTATAAGGTCTATCAGTCTTTATATACTCTAACCATAAAAAGGAGTTAGGATCAGCAAGTCTAAACTCCTACCTCAAGTTTCAATAGGTGAAACTTTTAGCTGCTTAATAGCCTTTCTAATTGATTTAGCAAGGGGAGCAGGAAGCATGAAAGTTCTGAGAGTAAAAGAAGGTGAAAAGGAGGAAAAAATATAGAACATCATGGTTGCTTGATCTGGTGGGAAGCAAACCCTGCACACAGCATAGGTTGGAACAAAGTGATTTTTGAAGACTCTTCCAACTCAAGCCATTATCTGATTTGTAAGAAGTAGCAAATTCCTGGAATCTTCACTGTGAGTGCTGTGGAGATCCAGCAGAGATAGGTTATGAGCTCCTCACTGCCTTCGTGTTCCAGTTTTCAAGTAGCCCAATATGTGCTGAGCATCCCTGAGTCCTGACCTTTCTCTCTGTGTCTGTAAAGCACAAATCACTTCCTTGCCACTGCTCCCAAGATGTTCCACTACCACTGCCACCACATCCCTGTTGCCATGCATTCCTCAGGCTGCCCACATGACCTGAAGCAACCACCCGCTCTGAAAACCTACAGGATGACAAGAAGGTTGAGATATAATAGTACTAGTGACATATATACACTGGTGCAGAGATAATGTCTAATTATGGCAATATTTGTTACTGCTCTTGTTTTTTCCCTGCTTGTGATGGTTTGCAAGTTGAGTCTTCAAGACTCACCTTGACCTTCATTATCAGTACAGCTTTCTGCCTCCACTGAAATTTTGTTCCCTTCTTCTCCATCAAGGAAGAAGAAATTTCTTCAAGATTGTGATTCCTGGTGTAATAAATTGTGAAGGGTAAACCCAGCTTTCCCCCACAAGAATTCCTGTTCCTTCAAGAAGAGGATACTATGAAAGAGTGCAGAAAAATTTCTGGTTCAGTCAGGAGTATCACAAAAATCCATGCAGTATCAGTTAAAGACAAGTGATGCACAACCCTCCTGCATCACACAACTCTGCACAGTGTTGGACACTTCTGCACAGCACAAGAGGTTTTCTGGGGCAGGTATCCCAGGCAGACAGACAGTCCTAAACTGAAATAAGGCTCGGCATAAAAAGGATGGGGAAGTTCCATTTTCAAAACCATTTTCAGGAAAGGAAAAATGTAATAAACAAAAGAATGGTCTGTTGTCTGTCACAAAACCTTACACTCTGGCAAAAACTGTCATAAGTGGCTTGAATAAGTGGGAACTGCAGAACTGGAAGAAAGGTAACATAATTGGTAAAATAGCCTAAACTACACTGCTGAACTTGTTACCTTATTTTTGCATGGCCTATACATCTATGCTGGGGCATATGGATCCTATTTCCATTACAGCTTCATTTCATTTTCACATAAAACTTACAGCTCATTCATTTGCTTAGTTTCAGACAACAAAACTATATTAAACCATCAGTGAAAAGAATATTCTGTCAGAGTCACTCTCTGTGGAAACATCACCTATAAATCTATAGATTATAACTAATCTGCCAGGAAGTTAATGAAGTTGATGGATGAGTTTGTGTCATTTACGAACTCTACCTACTGAGTAAGAACATCATAAAATGCAGTGGGCTTAAGACTGATGTGGTTTTTCACAAAGTCTGCCAGTGCTTTTCTATGCCTTGGACTTCTTATAGAGATGGCAAGTATATCCATATTAAAAAAAAAAAAAAAGAAAAAAGAAAAAGTAATAAAGTTAACTTGTTTCTTTCCTGCATTATGCAATCCTTCTATAATGCTTCGCTAGTTTCCAGCTCCATACTAGCACCACTGCAGGGTTACATAAATACAATCATAAAACCACAAACCACAGCCATACGCTTTCCCTTCCATGGGAAGATCCCACAGCACCTCACAAACATTAATTAATTAAGCCCTGCAGCACAACATTCCTCACTAGAACACGATTTATCCACGCACATCTCTCTGCTAACGGGTCTGTAGCTGGGTCACTGTGCACACAGTCCCATGATGGCCCAGAGAATAAATAAATAAATAATCATCTAAAAAGACATGCACAGCATCATGTTGACTGCACTGCTCCTGCAGACATGACCTGCGAAGGCAGCAGCCCCACCACCCAGGTTGCAATTCAGCTCACCACATTATGTCTTGGAAGCAACAGTTGTTTGGGTTCACTTCTGACCCTAACCCTATGACCGCAGTCATCAGTGTCCTCAATTAACGATGAGATTTACAGCTCCTGTGAGTCACAGGAAGCAGGATGGAAGTACTGCCAGTGCTTCCAGAGGAAGTCTCAGGGCTGTTCAGTTGGCTGAAATAAAGCCCAGGTGCTTGAAGTGCTGCTTGTTGGCTGCTGCCATGCTCAATCTGTGCCATGAGTGGAGGGAAAGGGCAGACATCAATGTGCCCACGGAGTGTAAGAGAAATGTCCAGTTATGGGCTGTGGGGGCAGCCAGGAGCTTGGCCTCACTATGGTTTTTGGCATGTGCTGCCCCAGTGTCCCCAGACCTTTGTAGGAGCAGCTTTCATCTTGACCTGAATCCAATCCCTGTGACAACAGGTGTAGGAAAAGCTGACTTGAGGTCTGTTGTAAACACATTAGAAATTATCAGCTGAAATTTTATCTCAGATGAATATCTCCGGTGCTTAGCAACACCTTATATTAAAATTCTGTTTTAAAATAGTGTTAATTAAGCAATTAAGGACGGCAAGGCTTATTTTATGGCATCATTTACTCATAGTTAGATTGTGCTGTAAGGTTAACTGCACGAGGCATGTTTTATGGCCTCGTGAACTGCTGCCTTCCTTTACTCATAGCTTTTATTATGATTATAATGAAACCTTTTTATGTATTTTAAATTATTTTTGATAACAAAGTGGTTGTCTAATTTGCCACATTACCATAAGACACTGTCAACTGCAGTTTAGATACAGTTAGAAGATCCTTTTGCACTATATTAAACGACAGCGCGCTAAATAGAAGTCAAAAAAAATAGCAGCAACTTTCATTGCAAAGAAACATAAAGGACTGAACATGCATAAAATAGTGTGCTGCAACATGGGAAAGGAGCCTATGTACAGCAGAAAAGGTATTGTTCGTGAGACTGTATGATACAGAGCCATTGGGGGAAAACTACTTGGACATGCATCAAAATTACAGATTTTGATCAGAAAATGCTATAATTTTCAAGAGCAGTGCTACCAAACTAGTAATCCCATTTCTTATTGTGGGCTGTTCTCTACTGAAGAACCAAATCAAAAACTTATAGACCTACATGCAAAACTGTCATCATACTCATGCCATCAGGTGAAACAGGTTGAAAGTCTGTCTTATTTGTTTTTCTTAATCTAAAATTCTTTCAGAAAAACAAGAACATACTAATCAAGAGAACATTCAAGCAAGGGTTCTTCTTTAGCTAGAACATTAGTAATATTGTAACAGGATTTAAAGAGTAATATGAATTTTTTTAAAATTTGCCAGAGCAGAATGAGTCCTTGAGAAGACATCTCCTTGATCAATAATGACATAACAGTGATATCTTGAGACAAATAATATGTCAACACAGATTTTGCATCTCGATCTTCACCAGTCATGGATACATCTGTTTCTGTTGCATTTGCCTTCTGCCTGCAAAACATTTAGCTGAGCCAGGGGGAAATCCCCTACTGAAAACCTTCTCTCTCTCTTTTTTCTATTTCACTAACAAGCATCCTGCATTTCTCTTTAAATTGTTAAACGCGTGTTGAATTTAATTTCTCAGATGAGGACACTTCTGTTGTATCAGAGAAGAGGTTTGATCCCCATAGGTCATTGCACCACTTGTAAAGCCAGGCTGACTTTGTATTGATACTTGATAGGTCTTTGTGCAGCAAGTTTAGTGAGCTGCACTGAAGTAAGGCAGAAACGGTAAGGCAAACATCTGGATACATGAGTCAGAAGGATAAAAATGCATCAGGTGAGCTTGCATGAACTCATAAAATTTGGCATAAACAAAATAGACAACAGCATTTAATCCCAGATACTAAGTACTATGTATGCATGAGAACTGTGCACATGCACGTCCCAGGAAACTGCATTTTCCCTTGTGGTTGTGCTAACTGTCCAGCTCTCACCAGAACCAAGGCTCAGTGTGACTCCATCTCTGCTTAATACATGTCTGAGGAGGATGCAATGATACCCTCCTGGGAACAGCAATCCCAATTCACATTCCCTTTTTCACACTAATTATTCTAATTGATTTGGGGTTGTACATGGCACGCATTCTGCCATAGCTGGCATGTAAAGCTCGCAAATACTTCCCCAGGAATAATATCCAAAGAAACCTACAGCAAATCGAATTGCTGGAAGGTCACAGTTGCATTAAACTCATCTCTCCCTCTTTCCTAAACAAATTATGTTTTCTGAAACAAATCTGTTAGCAGATAGCAAATAAAGAATCGCAAGGGGCCAGTGAATCTGTTTTGTGGCAGACAAAATCCTTCAACAGATGTCATTGTTGCTAATACAGTACCAAGCTTTTCAGCTTCTTTTCTGACTTCCATAATAGCAACCAGAAAATTAGTGATTATTCATACATCCAACTTGTATGCACATTTATAGAATCATAGAAAAACATAGAAATTATGTCCCTTAATACAACATCTAAATGTTTCTTGAACACCTCCAGGAGCAGTGAATCAATCACCTTCCTGGGCAGCCCATTCCAGTGCCTTTACCAGTATCAGACCAAAAGGAAGTCCCCTAAATTAAACAGGGTATTTACTGGAGAGAGTTCTATTTCCATCATGAGTCAAACACTGCCCACCTTCCTCAGGCAGGAGTAGATGAACATTGGTGATCTGCAGTAGAAGAAAAACAAACAAAACCTCATGGAAGTCAGTGGGGCTCCATGTGATTTTCCAGCACTGCACTGCCAGCTCTTAAGATGTTTCAGCTTTATGCTGAAATTGCTGTAAAATCGTTATCATTATGTTACTGAGGTGACTCACAGAATCCAACTTGTATGAGTTTATCCTTATGTTGAATGTCTGAGCACCAGTCAGTGCAGATCCATCGTATGCTCATTCTACAGAAGGACAAATGGCAACCTTCTAATTCTTGTAACTGCAACAAACATGCCAAGCGCCCTGAAAAATATGTTGTGTGCAGTGAGTTCACCCGAGCTGTGGATTTATCTATACTGTGATCTGAATCACTTAACCAGGAGGCAGAAATAATTCTCGGTGATCCTTCCAGAGGTTTATTGCAACCAGGCTGGGTTCAGAGTATATTCTGCTAAATCTGACACTGCTGATGAGACCCTGCTTGCTGTCACTGACCTTTACAGTGCTGCCCCAACTGGCTGTTGCGCTGGTTCCCTTCATCATATCATCAGGCAGCACCAGTTTAACAAAATGATGTCCTGAATAAAATCCAAATTTAACCACGACAATCCTGCAAATAGATGCTTTGCCCTTGTTTTAGGCATGTCACTTCATTAGATTACAAATATCAGAATTCAAAGGTCACAGAGGAAACTCACGTGCCCTCTTAAACAGTGCTACACGGGCTAAGCCAGCATACTGCTAAATAGAAATATGAGAGTGATCTGAACAAATTTCAGACTGAACTTCACAAAGCGTGAAGCATCCTCATATTTACAAGATCAAGTACAACAAGGTCTTCACACTTTGAAAGAACAAGATCCATCCATTCTTTATATAGCACAGATCAATGTTTCATGGCTAGATAATAGTCCAATAACTTTGTCTCCTGAAGGACTGCTGAGGATTGAATGAACACAATTAAGTGAGAAATATAAGTACTTACAGGAAGAGTTTAAAATGGATTAAATCATAAACTACACATAATGGGTGTATGCAAACACACTTGAGGTCACATTAGCTTTCTTCTTGGAAATCTATTATATGTAGTCAGTGAAAGCAGTTAATTAAATTTATGGAAAGATAAAAGACCACACAGACATTTCAAAAGGCAGCACAATCAAACAAAACTACTTCATTTCAGAGCAGGAACTCTCAACACCAACTAGAAAGTACGACAGACCAAATCCAAAATTACCACTTGTTTCCTGCAAAGTGATGTATGAAGTGGGTCTCTCTGAACGGGTCTTCAGAACAGAACAATCTGTCCCTGGCCTCATCTCTCACCTGTATCCTTGCAAAAAGCAGCAATAAATTGGGAATAATTGCATAGAGGAGCAAACCAGACATGTATTTTCAATTTGGATGTTCTCTGCTCTCCTCTGATCAAGAGTTGATTTTGCTTGACTTAAATAAAATATTCATGAAATTTCAACGTACAGTTTCTTCAAATACTGAATGGCTATAACCTAATAAACTTAGGCTTGTCAACTTCCTTTGTACATGCATATCTTCATTATAATTTCCTTATATCACCTAGGCTGTCTCATTTTGAAAGAGGACAAGGATGGAATACCCTGGTTCTTAAAATAATAACAGCAATGAAATGCTACAAGCTATTTCCTGCAGAAATAAATGAGACAATAGTATTCTTTGTTAGATAAAATATTTTCAGACTAATTTAAAGTTTTTAGTCCATCCAGCATTAATGAGAGAAATAAAATGTGATGAACATCAGTATTCTGACCTTGGCATTTATAAAACAAAATTTTCTCAGTTGCCACAGGTAGATTAGGCTGCTCTGAGCAAATCTGTCTTCATTGTAACTACAAAATAAAGGAGCAAATAAAGTTTAGAAAATTACTACAGAAGTAGCTTCAGCTCAGGCAACATAAGTTGTTCTTCAGCATTTTAAGATTACAGTTTTCTCAAGCAGAAAAATGTTTAGAGAATATGAGAAAGATGGCTGGCCATGGCTACTGCCATTACAATAGTTGTTTCAAATCCAGCCTACAACTGATTTTGGATCCCATCCCAAATCCTGGAAAGGGAGAGAGAAGCCCATGAACAGTCAGCAGCAAGAGCTTGCAGCCTCTCACTCAAAACATCTTCTATAGTTTTCTACACTGTAAATAATAGTCTTAACTGTACAGGGTTTTTAGTCATATTTACTTCAACCAAAATCCACTGAGAAGCAGATGGAGTGGACATGATTTACTGCCACAGCACGTGACATCTAAGAATATTACAAGATATTTATCACTGGGCACCACTATTTTTCTCTCATTTCATGTCAACAAAACCTTTCCCTGGGCTTTTTCTAAGATGTTGCAAAAATGTGAACTACTCCAAGGCTCCAAGGTACCGTGCAGGTGTTGCTTTTATTAGTCATAATCATGTTATCCTCATGTGTGATATTACCTTTTTTCTACAATAACCACCTTGAATCTCAAACACTAAAACAAATGTTACCCATTCTGATAACAGCACACAGCTGACTAGGAAATCTCTGATGGAAAGTGAATGAGGTCAGATGGGAGAGACATACAGCACTAAAAAAAGAGAAGGGCAACTCACTGCCATCTGTTTGCCATTGGATTAATAAACAGTTATTGAAGAACTCTCACAAATAATAAAAAAATCAGAATTATTAGGACGAGGGCGTGTTTTACAAATTAACTTTTCAAACTGTAGCAGTAATAAGACACTGACATGCCTTAAGCCTCTCTCAATCTTTAAAGAGTCAAGGGATGCACTTACAATTGGCTTGGAGATATACATTTCAACTTTGGAAAACATGAGCTGGATGACACTTCTCCAGCAAGAGGTGGGACCTGACCCTTCAGAAAACTTTGCTCAATGCACCGAATTTCATTCCCAGCTCTCATGTACCATTTTGACTTCCACAGGATTCCACCAGAATGCACACTCAACAATCAAACATACTTTCAGGCTCTATACATTTGGGGTGCTTTAGAAAAATGGTAAATAAGAAGCTCTGAATTGCTGAAGAGGTAGAAGAAGCCATTCAATTTATGCCAGACTTTTTTTCAGACAACTTGCTGAATGAAAAAATTGAATAAAACTGGAAACTGAAACACAGCAAAGCTGACAGTATACCCACAGACATTACTTCAGCTTAATAATATTACAAGTCTGGAGTTGTAAAAGCCTACAAGTACTTTCTGAAGAGCTCGTTTCCAACAGAAGCTACACTTCATTAATCACAGCACCACTTGTTCTTACCAGAAAACAGTTGCCTACCTGTGATCACATGCTGCTTCAATTCTCCAGTTCAAAATCAGATATAATGCCATTTGGAGTCATTGCTTTAACTACAAGCACAGCCTGAACGGTTTGAGGACAACAAATGCAAAAATGAAAATTAAAAAAAAAAAAAATAAAGTGCTTTACAATTAATCTGCTGATATTTTATTTTTTAACTGATTGCAGAAACATGCTGAATGTATTTCAGCAAGCTATTCAACTTCACATGTCCAGACAATAAACTTCAAGACTGAGCTTCTTATCACACACCAGCAAAGTCCTTTCATGCAAGGGCTTGCACTCAATCTAATCCTTACTTCATAAGTAAATTACTGAACATGGCTTCAGATTTCCCAAATTTCTCCATTTCTCTCTTTATTCACATAAAATATCATGCATTTCAATAAGATCTTGCCTGACATGCACACACTGGCTTATTTGTTTTTCTTTTGAGGAACAAGCTAGTTTGCCATTGAACAATTACTGGAAGGAAAATCAATGGCCTACATTTGATTATTGGGTTTCTCTTGCCAGAAATGTCAGAACACGTTGTGCCAGTGTAATTGCAGTTTCTAATCCAGCAAGTAGAGTAGAGTAGCTTGAGAAAGTCGCTCTTTTTTAACAAGTTAAATAAGCAAATAAATACATTCATATATATCATAGATTAAATCAAAGAAGTTTTCCTCTTTCTTGTTTGTGGCTCTCCAGCTTGGCAGAAAATCTGCCACTTTTGGAGGCCTTGAACCATTTCTTTCATAACTTTTTATATTAAAAAACAATGACTACTAAATTTCCCACCAAAAAAAAAAACCCAGGGATAATTCTAATCTTCTAATACATTCAGTATGACTTCTCCATATTGAAACTGCCCCAGATCTTACAATGTAAGGGAACCATCCCTAAAGCCGAAAAGGTAGGAGAACATTTTTGACATGGCTGTGCAGGTATGCTACCTTGAGAATTCAATCAAAGGTGGCCAAAGAGAAAAGAGAAGAAAAGAAGAACATAAAGAAGATCAACAGAGAAAGCCAACTCGCCCTTTCCCCTCTGTCATTAGTTCCCTACAAAAAAATTAGATGCAGAATATAGAATAATGTTGGAAGACATGGTTGGATTTGGAACCTGAGAATAACAACAACAACAACAATAATAACAATAAAAGAGGATCATTGTTATAATGACAGAAACAAGTCATCAGAAATAATTCACTCTGTCTCTTGCATCCACCATCTGCAGAAAAAGCATAAAGTTTCAAGGAACAAAAGAGAGCCCTTCCAATCTACCTGGTTACTTTGCTTACTTCAAGAACCTTGTCTGCATGAATATGGTTTTTAAACTCTAATTTGATTTTCTAGCTGGCTTCCCAAACTACTTCTAGACCAACCCCTTTGCAAATTTTATTGCTTGTCCTCTTCTCAGGACTGCCTCCAGCTAGATGGCTGCAGCATCTTCTCCAGCCATGGACACAGGAACCTGGAAAGCTGCTCCATCTCTGGGCATTGCAATGCAGCCTCACCACTGGCCAGCAGCTCCCCTGCCTGCAAACAAAATCTATGCTTTGTTTTAATTATTTGCTTTCTGGGGAAAAACGTTCCACTCGCTGAAAAGAAACAGTCCTATAATGCAAGCCAGCTTAATGACTACGGTTGCAGCACACTGTGATGTAAATTGGAGAAACTGTGCTCAGCAACATGCTAGGTTAGTAGCAGTGAGTTATTTTACATGGCTTTTTTAAGCTGGAAACATTTACACCCTTTAGGGGATAATCTGATTTATTTGCAAGCCTTTTTATGATCAAGTTATCTTGTGAGAAATTAATTTTTCAGTCATAATATGTGTATTTTGATTGCAGTTTTTCTCAAATTGCTTCAACTGTAACAGCACTATTTACAGCTTGCTTTCAAAGTGAAGTAAACTGGATCTCACTTAATATTAAACAAAGTTTGCATTAGTAAATAACTATTTTTTTCCTCTAAATATTGACTTTTCTTCCTGATTTTATCTCACTGGCTGCTAAGAAGTTGCCATTCATTCACATATTTATATATGGATAACACTTGCAAACAGAAGCTTGGAAGCATGGTTTTACCAACATTAAAATGATATGCTGGTCTTAAATTTCCCCTCGAACCTCAAAACTATTTTTGTCCAAATTATCTGGTCCAAAATCCCCACAAAGGCTATTTGAAACAGCATTCACTCAGCAAGATTATTAAACAAAAGAGAGATTTAAAAGAAGCTAAAATCTACCAGCTTTGAGATCTGGAACAGATTACAGAGGATATTTTAATGTACCCAGAAAAAGCCTTTGGCAATCTATTAATCTAAATCAGATCAATCTAAACTCTTTTTGATGCCAAGACTAAAGTTCCACTATAGGTTATCTCCAGATAACAGACCAACTCCTCAGTTCCTACTTGCAACAGACCACAAGCAGGGCTGTGTAATTTCAATGCAATGCATGACGTGGCAACGCACAGCTCTGCTCCTCAGCTGGTTCCCAGCCATGGCAGTGGGCAGCACTGAGAAGGGTTTGGGAAGGCAATTAAGAGCTCTCCAGCTCATGAAAAGCCCTGAGGTGTCATAGTGGGAAACATAGATTAGTACACTGGTGAAAGTAAGCGTGATTACAGTAGGGTTGGACAAAACTTCAACTGATTTTGCTTTCCAGTAGGAACTGAGGAAAAGGAGGGTTTACAGGTACTGATATCCACAAGGTAAGAGGAATATTTCATTGAAAAGTGGACTTCAGAGCTGCAGCTTTTATCAAAAGATATTAGTTTCCATGGAGAGCAAAATGCAGAGCCTTTCCTACAACTCTAAACAAATGCACAGGAAGAGAACATTCAGTAATACATTTGCACTCAATAGACAGTTTCCATTAAGGTTTTCTTCACATGTAGTTAAGACATATTGGAATTTTTTTTTTTTTTTTACTTCTAATTACGTAAGCAAAGTCAGACTGCCTGAAACCCAGTGAATGGTAACAGGAACCCAAGGAAGGCAAATGGGAAGGAAGAGTATAAAAAGAGTAATTTTGACGTCGCCAATGTTTGTTATTTTCTCAGGAATCCCTAATTGCTTTTATCCCAAATTTTATTTTCATATTTTTAATCGATCTGATATGACAACAAAGCCAGCTAGACAAATTAGGGTACTCTGAACAGGGCAAAATTAAATAAGACCATGGAAACATAGAAATCCAAAAAGCCAAAGTCTTCAAGTGTAAGACGCTCTACTGCCAACAAAGACAGTAATGTGCTAAGAAATGTCACAATATTAGTACATTCTTGGCTTCAACTTCAGAAAAACATGGCAGGCACAAGAACTTATGTCACTGTCATGAAACAAATAGTACACATTTCTAAAATTCCCCTCCCTCACTGAAGAGATGAGCAAGTGTCGCTCAGCTATCCTTGCATTTCATCTACATGTCTTGATTCACAGCAGGAACTTGTACAAAGAAGTCATAAAGGTTCTGTAATTCATTATGTTGTCATTATCGTTTGTAATCTTCCTGTAATTAGGTATCAGTGGGTTTCCTTGGAGAACATATGATTGAGCCTTAAATTGCAGCACATTCTCAGCAGCATATGACTGCAACTGGAGTGTTTGCTCTGTAGTGTTTCTCGAGTGTATACTTAATATATCAAGTTTTTTTCTGTGTGCAAGTCTTTCTGCTGAGAAATGTGTGCTTATTGTGGTATGTGCATTTCACTTCTGAGGGGTCTGTGGTTATTGTTTGAGTTGGATCCCCTCGTTGCATGAAACAGTATAAGCAATGCACTCACAGGTATAACAATATATAATTTTCTTAAAAGCATTAACAGCTTTATGATGGCAATTATTTATTTCCTATAGAGTAACATACACTAAGCAGTTTCTATAATAATTTGGTATCAATATTTTGCTTTTTGATTCATCTGACAATCTTCCAAAAAACTGGCTTTAAAATGCCTCAGTACACACCACTATTAATCTTCCTTTCCAGCTTATCATCGGACAGTTTTGTTTCCTCAGAGAAATAGTGACAGAGTAACACAATTAGTCTTGCACTTCCCGCTACATCAGTGCTCAGTTTTATTAAAAATGTGAATAAATTTGTTCATATCTCCGTGCACAATACATATCCAAGTTTCCATTGTGAGACAGTGAGCAACCAACTGAGTTACATACGTCCCCCATGCATATTTATTCATATATGCACACACTACGGCACCAGGAGCCTAGCACCAAAAACTCTCAAGTACCTGAGTATTTAAACTTAATAATTTTAGCATGATATCATTCTTCCACTTACAATCAAACTCTTTATCCTGTTATCTCATAATCAAAGTTTCCAGTGAAGTCATGTTCTTACATTCATATCATTGGTTTCAGACACTTGTGATAAAGTTTTAAAAATAACTTTAAAAGTCTTTTAAAATTCAAATGAGAATAAGAGATACATCTAATTACCCACGACTGCTATTGACAGAAATAATATGGCATCACAGGGCTCCTATCTCCAATCTATAACCAGACCCTGAGTCACTGGAGTAAATGGAAATCTGCTTATCAAATGAGAGCTTCTGACTACTCTGTCAACTGTCTCATAAGATATCTATTAAAGAATTAAGTTCAGAAGATTCTGAATTTTAAATGCTCTTAACCGTTGTTGTTACTGCTTTTTTATTGTTGTAAATGTTGCTATATTGAAAATGTTGCAGTATAATGCTGAAAGCCATCTGGATCTAGATGCTGAAGTCAGAAAGCTTCCTCATGATTTTCAAAGTTTTACTTATTTACTGGGCCACAAAGCAGAATCCCCAAGAGATACTCACACAGAAAGGAGGAAAAAAAAGTCAAAGCCTTGTATAACATTTATAGAAATCATTCTCTTGAGATCTTGGTGCTGCAAATCCTGGAAGTCAAAAGAAAACTGAGCTTGCAGCACAAAGAGGTGACAGCAAATTTTAAGCCTTTTTCATATGTTCACTGTGAACAGAAGTAGATATTGGTAACTAAAGAGCACACTTGAAGAAATATGGGTTAAATGCAATCCTCATCTCACAAGCAGAGCTCTCAGCTCCACTTCCATGAAGCAGAGCCTTCGAAGTATTTATCAACATAATGCTGGGCTCCCTCGGGTCTCCTCTCTTTGGCAAAATGCTGTGGTTTTATTTACCCTGATATGCTATGATGTCTGTCTATCTGTTATCTTTCTACCTCCAAGGATGCTGCATTTTCATGATGGAGGCTGTAATTTTATTGATCATACGGTTTTTAATTTATCTCTTGCATCCTTTTTACTCCTCACTATTTATTTGGTGCACAATCAATTTCTTGGAAGGACAATGTTATCAAACAGAAGGACAATATCCAATAGTTGCACCAACCTTTTCATTGGCTATTTGGTGAAACAACTTCTGGAGAAATATCTTTCATTCTTCTATAGTTTCACTATTTAAACAGCATAAAGATCACCAGTTTTCATGGATGGGTCGCTCCAAAACTAATGCCTCATGTTTATTTCCATGGGAACTACAATAGACGCAAAGAGCCCAATGACATTAATTGATAGATAAAATTCTCAGCTACAAAACACTTTTTCAACATAGTCCCTGCCATTCACTGTGCATTTTCACCAGTGGTGAACAAGAATGTGCATGCCGTGCTTGTAAGCATCTGCAGCAGCAGAGGTGAACACCTACCAGCCACCAAGCCAGGAAGGAGCAAGCTTCACACACCAAAAATCTGCAACAAACACACAGGGCTCTGTGGCTTACTAAAAGAGGGCTTTTCAGGACATCATCCAAAGAAATCAATAGGGCTAATCAAGCAAACTGAAAGGGTAAACCTTTTTTCCTTTGTATTCACTGTTGCGGTTTGACATATCCACACCTTTTTCAGGAATGAAATGCCAGCGCATGGGGACCATACGCTGTCTGGAGTTCACTGCTCTCTGCATGCTTATGCTACAGTGCTCTAAGCTCTGAAATGGTAAAAAATTTCCCTCTGTGCAACAGAAAACCATGTTCTACCAGACCTATTAAAACATTATTTATCATCAGCCATAGCAAACAAGAAGCTATTTTTTTTCCTCAGGGGTTTGGCCCTTCATAATCTATGAAGACTTCCTTGACACAGCCACTCATGTAGTGTGAGCATTCACGGTTTCTCCTCTCTTTTTTGTGACCTGCTTCTATCTACCATTGGACCATAGGCCAAGCTGCCTATATTTCTATTTTCAAGCCTTTACTACAGGAGAGCAATATCTTAAATTAAGAAGAAGAACTTTCTAAAGTTGTTCAGGCCCCTGTGCACATTGCAGTGGGTGCTTTGCAAGGCTAACCACGCTATGAGCTTTGTTTATGAATTGAAACTATTTTTACCTAACCCATGAAAAATAACCAACTTTAAGAGAACGTCTTTCCCCCATTAGCTGAAGCCAGTCCCTTGATTCAGAGACTACGTTGGCTTAATCCAAATTGCTTCTGATGCAAGCTGTACTTCTCTAATGAGATAATGAGATATACCACTACGCATTGCTATGCCCCTGAGGAGTCTCATTAAAATTTGGAAATAGCACTATTATTAACAACCACTTTTTTTTTGTCCTGTGAATACATTTGTACATTATTTAGCAGGGTTACAGCAAACAGAGTAGTATCCATTCTTGCTTGCTGAAATGTTTTTCCCAGTTTTCTAGCTGCCCTAGTTTTGCAGTATCCAGTGCAGGAGCTGCAAACATGTTGGGCTCTGCTGAACTGCTGAAACTCCCCTGCCACAGCTTTTCAGCCCTTCTCAGTAGCACATGGAGAACACACTTCATACCCCAGAATTTCAGAGCGGTCATTTGTTTGCTCTCCATGCCTCTTGTGGGAGAGCTTTGGACAGTCAAAACAATTTTTAATTAGATCATTACATGGATACATTATTTCTGCAGCTCCCAGTAAACGAGAATGAGTCAGGAAAATACAGAGCTGGTGTGTGAAGATACAGAATTGGTTTAACACGTTAAGGAGGTGGCCCAGACAGGAAAGATGGCAAGTGGGGAAGCCAGCAGTTGACTTTTGCTCTGTATTATGCACACACACTCACACACATACATGTGTACAGGTGCTGCTGAAGTTTAGCAGGTCCATTGCTCTGGCAGCTTGAGAAATAAACACAAATTCAATCAGGAAGACAGGCTGCTGCGTGGCAATAGTGGACAGCATAACAACAGCAGACATGACAGAAACTAATTCATCACATGCACGACTCTGCTTGCTCCACATTCTCATTGTGTTAGTGGTCTGCTTGCTCGCATTCAAGTGGCTTGTAATCAAAATAAATAAGGAAACAAAATAGTTATAGCTGCAAAATAGCAAAAATCTACTTCAGATAAAAATAACATTTCCAGTAAACTTGAACTGGGATAAAAAAAAATTCATCTTTGAGATTCTAGCCTTCCTTCCATATGCTCAGCTTAAGCCAGCCCATATCATTTCCCATTTCCTAACAATCCATGGCAAATATAGAGGGTAAAAAGCAACACTTCCGAACTCTTCAGAATGAAGCCTACACTCTCTTTTATTTCTTTTTGCTGAAAAACATTATGTCAGCTTTGGAACATTGATTTTTTCTTACTTCAAAATTCACGCTTAGCGCTTGTCTCTTAAAATAAAACATATAAATATATTTTTCTTTTTTTTTTTTCTCCCTGAAATATAACAAGGAACAAATGTTGTCGAGCCAGAAAAGCCTTTCATGTGTGATCTCTTTGGGACGTTTCTGAAGTTAACTCAAACTCAGATTGCCAATTTACATGGATAAATCCATGGCCATGTCTTGCTTTGCTACACAGCATAGCTTCCTCTATGGGTAAGCAAGGTGCAATGAAACTAACTTTAAATGTCCACATATTCTGCTCCAGTACCCTTATGTGCATATAAACACAACTGGGGAAAAGATGTGCTGGGGGGACTACACAGTATCATAGATTCATCCTCATACACACAAATAAGGATAAAGTATTCTGGACTGAAAACATGTCTCTGATGTAGAAGCAATTCAGTATGTCTTTCAGAAACCTCATGGGGTTAGAGGAGGTTTGAAATGTGTCCTACATTTTACACAAAGACTGACTTTTTTTTTCCCTCTTATAACACTTCCATTTTCTGGAAAAAAAAAGCATTATGTTTTTTTTACTAAAATATGAAAACTAAACAACGCTCAATGCATTATATTAGAGTGAGATGCATCCAAAAAAAAAAAAAAAGAGCTCATTAACATAATTAAAAATAAAAATAAGCATCCTTCTCATTTTTGTTTATTAAGCCAAAATGTAATTATCAGAGACATGCTGTACTGGATGTTGCCTTTGCTAACGACGAGCCCAGCATTGCAAACAGGCTGCTTCCTCACCACATATGCATATTTATGTGCCCATTTGTAAACATTTTATTTAGTCGATTCTCAGTCATCAGTTTCTAAGAATTTTAAACACAGTTTAATTAAATTCCATGGACTTGCAAACAATTACCATGCACTTATTTCAGAATATTCTCAGCAGTCAAACCTTCAGTGTGTTATTACAATTTTTGGTAATCACAAAGTGTCATTTAATTAGGAGTTAAGATACTGGGGCTATAACTCATCTCAGAGAAAGTAAAGTGTTAAGTACAGCAGTAAATTAACTTAGGCCAAGCTGAAGAGAGCAACATAGCTTGTTGCCATTTGGGGAGCTCTCCACTCCTACTGCTACACAGAATAACCAGAGCTGGCTTAGAGTCACTGTGGCTTTGCAGGGAAGGCCAGCAGTCAGGCTGCAATGATGAAAGTCAAACTGTTCAGTGGTTGAAGATCTCATTAAACAACTTTGGGACAGTACAAGTGAATGCACAAGAAAAGAATGTTAAGACAGAAAATGTTCTTGCTGTGTTTTTGCTCAGCATCCTCTCTGTGTAGCAAAAGAGGAACTTAGAAAATAATCTAGTTAGGCAAAATGCAGTGAAAACTGAGCACTAAACAACCAGACCAGAAGACAGAACATAAATGGAAATATATTCAGGGACTGAAATCAAGGACTGTGAGAAAGATCATGTCATGTAGCGTCATCAACAAGGCTGAATGCCCAGTAACTTTTTTACTTGCTGAAAATGCGTGATGCTGACAGGAGAGAGAAACCCTCCATGATCTGGGAATCTTGACCCACCCAGGGGCACCTCCAGGCAGTGGTATTCACTGCAACTGGTGAAAAACAGTGATGTTTTTTCCAGGTATTAAGTGTTTTCCCTCTGTCTTCCAGCAATCTCTTTACATATATCAAAACTTCTGAGGTTGGATGTGTGTAACAAAGTCAGTTTATGCTAAATTCAAGGTTTTCTCAAATAATAGTATAATATCACCCGAACTTCTCACCTCTGGAGTCTTTAGCTCCGCTCGTCAATCAGATTGCCACCAGTAGCAAAAATGTTCACCATTTTAAGAATAATCCTTTGGACGATAAATATTTCTGAACTGGGGCTGTGCTGCTGCCGCTCAGGGACTGATTTGAAGTTGCTCTGCAAATTGCATTTGAAGATTTTAGAACCTGAATGAATGCTGACAGCTTGGAAGTCCAGGAGAAGTACAATGCACGTGTCTGAAAGATCAGACAGCTGACGAATGGGAATGCAACAGCTCCTTTTCAAAAGAGAAAGATGTAAAACTCAGGCTTAGGAGACCAAAGAGAATGCCCAGATGGAGCAAATTACTATGCAAGCAAAGAGTATAAGCATTAAAATCAATCTTTTCAGCGAAGTCAGCAGAGAGATCTCTCAATAGAAGTGTGATGTGATAAGGAATTGTGTTTTTCCACGAACAATACAGCCTTCAGAGATACAGGAGACAGATCAGTAGAAGAGAAGATAAGGGCAAAGAATGAAGCAAAGCTAAAAATTTAAAGAAAACCGTTATCAGGATTTAACCACCCAGGAAATTATAAAGTAGAACTTAGTTTTAATCACCTCAGCATTATAACTAAAATAACTGATTTTTTTTTTTTTAAACCTAAATAGTTTTTTAAGGGCGGCATTCATATCACTTCTTTCAGTCTCTCTGTGACTCTGCATAGATGTCCAGAAACTTGTCTTCACCTAGAACATCAAACCCTGGTGACCTGTTTGCTCCAGGCAATATTTCGAGACACTTTACAGTTATGCATGTTAAACATACTGGGCAGTGCTTGATAAGATATAAATCAATGCATTTCCATATCACTAAGCTGTGACTTTCTCTAATGGAAGGTCAGATGTTTCCTCTTGCAGCTCCTGCTTTTACATGCATTTCTGCTGGACTCTGCAGATGCCACCTCTCCTGTGGTGAGTACAACTTCAGATGTTTAATTTTGTGTGCCCAGAAAGGTTTCCTGGATATTACTACTGAAGGTTTTACATTGAATTGGGTTTCTTAACAGACCAAGGGTACTCTTCTACTGAGCACAGAAACGACAGCCTCTTACATACCTCATTCAAAACCACACTAAAAAAGATTAAGATCATAGGACCTAGCATTTCAGAGTTAAGAAAACACCATTCTGTTCACTATACGTCTGCAGTCCTTGATACACAAATTTGGCATATTTTTTTCCTGCAGTTATCTTCAGTGAGTGAGTGATTAATGAATTACATCTTCCTTTGAGCTTTCACGCACACAGTCCAGTTTCACGTTGAATACAAAGTTATTAAGTCATTTAGGTAGTTTTTAGCACCTACAGACCACAATATCTTTGTGGGATACAACAATATTCATACAACAGTATTCCTTCTTCCCTTTCTTGCCTCCCAGGTGAGATGCTGGAGCTAGAATTACAGCCTGAAATCCTGTGCTGATTAATTTAGGTACTGTGTTCTACGACCCTGTTATGCACCATCGATTGTAACACTTAATTGCTGTTAAGAACTCCGTGATAAAACAGTACTAGCTATAATCATGTATTCATGTTGGTTATGTTTTCTTACAGTAAAACAAGTAAGACTTTGCAAGCATTTGTAAAAATTACCAACAAATGAGAAATACAGAGAGTGTTACTGAGACAACTCTGAACTGAGCTACAGTTCTTTCTTGCCTACATTCAACAAGAAAGTTTGGTGCCATCTATTCTGAACCGGAACGTCATAAAGACAGTCACACAGCAAAGGGAGAGCCAGCACTGGGTCAGTAGGTACTGAAAAATAGATCTGGGAGTTGTCAGCAAAAACGTAACACTAAAACCTGTGAGCATGAAGAATAGTGCCCTAAAGAAGCATATAGGTACCAAACAGAACAGAAAGCAAAATATCAGTATGGCTCTATGAGCAATTTGGGACACTCTAGAAATGTAAGGACAAATATCATATTGTCAGAAAAAGAACCTGAAGAAGGACAATATATAACAGACTTAATATAAAAATTCAGAAAACACACCAATCTCATTGCCCGGAGCAGTAAATGAAGTAGAAGGAAATATAAAGTACAATTCACAGACACGGTATATTGAACTGGATAAGGGACATAACCTAAAGAAAATATTTAGAAAGGTTTGTCATCTCTGAATGAAAGAAGAGTCAGCTACAAATATGACATATACTTCTAATATATATATTTTGTTTTGCATTTTCGAGGCTATATAACAGTTAGTGAATTTCCCCTACAGATTTGTAAGAGAGATATGCTGTAATATGCATGAAGGAAAACAAGAAAGTGTCACATTATTCACTAGGAGGAAAAATTAGGCTTGTTTGCTTGGCCCACCATAGTGTCTGGAGCAATAATGCCCTGTTTTCATACTCTTGAAAATGAACGTACTAGACTTCAAGAGAGAGAAGACAAGCTAGAAGTTTATGATGCTTAACTCAAGTGCTGGAGATCATATTATTGCCTTGATAACAAACAACTTGTGATAGATCAGATTTGGTTAGAATTATAATAAGCATTGGTCGTATTTCCCATCAGATGTTTTGAAGATATATCTGCACACAGCACACTGCAACATGTAAATTTTCCTAAGCGCACATCAGAAATGAGATAAGAAAAAAGAAATAAAATCAAGCAAACAAAAACCCCAAGCAGTTCTGGATAACATTAATTTACCTGCTGGGCTCAGCTCATGCCTTCAGGAGCAACTCTTCTATTCACTTTATCTTCCTTTCAGTTTTCAATGGAGCCTAACTGCTCGAGGTTTACTTGAGCTCTTCTATCTTCTCCCATAAGGGATGGAACTGTGCCCTCCCCACTGAGGCAGTGTGCTGGACCTCCCATGGTCCAGCATGGTCCATCTCATCTTAGTATAACAAAAGCCTTGTCAAAGCATTTTACACAAGAATAGGATATTTAATGAACAAGAGAGAAATGGGTAAATGAGCATCACAGTGGAGAATTCCAGCAGAAGAGTAGCCAAGGAGATAACAGGAATAGAAAACCTGATAGAAATCTGAAACTCAACTTGCTTTTTTTGCTAGATGAATCTAAGTGCCCCTGAATGTCATAAGGTGCTGAATGATCAGAGAGCAGACACTGACCACATCACCAAAGAGCAATTTACTGATTGGTAAATAAATATGAACAACCCCAAATAATTTCCTAGCAGATTTCAGCACAAGACCCAGCCTGCTGGGTAATCAGTACAGGACAATTAGAAGGAAAAAGACAATAAAGCACAATAGTGACATAAAATGTCTTTTAACAAAGAAAATAATAACCTTATGAAAACAGTAGAATGGAAAAGTTAATTATCAGGAATCTGTCACAAGACACAAGCTGAAACAAGCATCTAAAAACCCATCTTGCTCTCCTGCATGGCTCACTCTGCCACAGTATCTGAGCATCTCAAATCTCTCCATGCATCTATTCTTACAACACTGCTTTGAAATGGGGTAATATTGCTATTCCTTTTAAAGAACAGAGAACTGAAGAATATCATGCTAAGGCCACACTCCCCAGAGGAGTCTGTATCTTACTTTGATTGACTCAGCCCAGATGTTCAGCTGAAAGTCAAAAGCAAATCTGTGAGCAAACGGGGAACTGGATCTGAGAACAAGGCTTACCTTTTCTTAACTGAACAAATCATCTCAAAATAAAAAATAAAAATAAAGGAAAAGAAAACCTCCCCAGAGGGTAACAGTGCTACACATGGGGAAAGCAGGGTGGCAAAGCAGCATTGTCCTTTCATCAAATTCCTATCGTTAATATTTCCCCAAGTTACTACTGTTTCTATAAACAAGGGATAGATAAAAAGAAACTTTTCAATCTACAACAGTGGCCGGGCTGGAAGCAACAAGATACAAAAGTGGCTCCAGGGGCATGGAGTAATCAAGATAAAAACAAAACGCAATCACAAAACACCGTAGCAAATGCATCAAACGTGCTGTTAGGAATTAAACAAAAGAAAAAAAAAACACCTCTTTTCAGCAATAACACTAAAGCCAGATAAAAGCAGCTGGGCTGCCCTCAATCCCATTGAGTAATTTTACACACTCCTGCTTGGTGGCATCTTCTCCTGGAAGCATAATTCTCACACCCGTGGAGCTGCTGCTCTGCTGCACTGGGGGACCATAGCCCTCACGTGCAGCAGCCATAAATACACGGTATATGCACACCAGTGGCAACCACCAATAAATTAGTGTCATGGGCTATCCTACCCGCTGGCATCAATATCTCTTATGATTTAGATCTGCTCACCAGCTGCATCTTCTCATCTCTCATTTGTTGTTAAGGCATTAAACAAACTATCACATTATTTCCCATCAGCACTCTCCCCTATCTCCAATATGCTCCGGGGATGCTTTGCTCTGATTGTAAATGATAACAGCCTGGCCTTTGCAGTCTTCTGGCCATGGCTGCTTTCACTCTCCCTGCCCAGAGAACTTGCTGCACAGTTGGCACACAGGAAAAAAAAATGACATTGCAGGAAACACACAAACAAAGAGCTAAAAACCACAAATATATCCTGAGAAACGGCACAAAACACAATCAACCGACAGTCAGTGCCCATCAGCTTGAAACAAAGAAAAAGGAGCTGTGTTTAACAGGAGTGCTCAGGAGGAAGCATCACTAGTGCTCCAGTACACGTTGCAATAATCTCCCAGCTTCCACCGAAGGCCAGAACGCTGAGAGGTGCCAACACGTTTTAAAGCATGTGCAATGAGAAAAAAGCCTCTTGTAACAGCACAATATTGAATCTCACTGGAGTGACAGGTGGGCACCAGAGGGTCTCAGAACATCTGCAGTTAACAGCTTCTGTGAGATGACAGCAAGGAGGACAACAGCGAGCACTTCCCAGCGCTGCTTCCTAGAGCACGTGCAGCCAAACTTATTTTATATGACTACAGCAACCAACAATGGAAGCGGACACGACCGACTGTGTACTGTGAATCAGAAGGTGAGTTTATGCATTCATGCGTCGAATGAAGAAAGGAATGACTTGTCAGGAGTCAGTTAATAATGTGTGCTGATGCCTAGGTGTATGCTGAAGTACTTCCTCTGACAAGAGGTAAGATGTATGGAGATCTGGGATATGTATGCTTTTCTGGGAAACGTTATATTTCAAATTTTTACCACAGGTAGAAAAATAAATTCCTATTCTTTGCTGTTCTTCCACATAAGTCAGGAAAGAAAAACACAAGGTACTTCATAAATTTGCTTCAGCAGAAAGCAGAATCAGCCCTTCTTACTCATGGAGGGGACGAAGTAGAACAACACGTAACCAAATGTCCCTCCCTCTCATACTCATGTTCTTCTTATCTCCACATACAGCTGACACAGATGTGATGTTAAGCAGACAGTTATTGGCCAGAGGACAGATGTGTCTGCCCTGGGGGCACTCAGAGAAGCAAAAGCTTGTAGCACAGTGCTCTGGTCACTGCTTTGCTGCAAGGCATGGCCTAGCTGGCTGATCTAAGTGGCACAGCCTGAATGAGGAGGAAGCATAAAATTCATCCACAGACCACAGTCCATTAGCAGAGGGAAAACAACATGCTGACAGCACAGGTTCCAAGTTGACCCTCTCAGAATTGGGTTACACTGGTGTTTCCTGTGCAAAATGAAGAGCTTCTTGTGCTTCCCGTTAGCAACTGCATAAAAGGCCTTTAAAAACCACAACTCCTGCAGGAGGCCAGCACAGATAAAAGACAGCCAGGGTCAGCTACTGAACGGCAAGGGGCTGCTGCAGAGTTCTCTGGGATTTCAGGGAAAGCCCACAGTGCCTTTCCTTTCCTGTGATTTGGAAGGAACGTTGGAAAAGTTTGATTCAGAGCTATAATCTGGAGACAGAAACAGCCATGGATAAATCTGGGTGATAAATGGTTAAAGCAGTGGCTTAGTCTGTCTATAAGAAAAATTCCAAGTGTTTCCTCTGATGAACCGAGAACATTCATTGTATTAGCACAGCTCTTGCAGTGCAAACCTCACCTGCTACAGTCACTACTCCAGTGCATTAGATATAATCTATTCATGTCCATGAGCCTGGGATCCCTGGCAAGGTTACAGCAGCTCTTCCTACACCTTGCTCTTTGCTCATCTGTTGGCACACTCTGGAAATGGATAAGGAATCACCCACAGGGAGTGAACTGGAACTGGGAGGAACCCTCCATACATAGGCATGCTGCAGTTCTACAGCTATATTTGTACACCTCGCTCCTTCTGGATACCGACACAGTGCTTATGCTATCCTGCATAAGGGTGCTTAGCAGTACTCCTGGAGCAATCTTGTATAAGATGTTCCCAAGGGGACACATTGAGATACATCAAGTGCTTTGAGTATGCACTGAGTACTTCCACCTGAAGAGGAGTCTTCAGCTGTCAGCAAATTCCTGCTCCAAAACTGCCTGCCCAGGATTTTCAGCCTCTACAGATCACTGGGATCCCATTACTGAGCTCTAGCACATACCCAACACAAGAGTGAGTGGGATTAACAGGGTTCTCTTCAAGGAGGCAGGTCTCAGAAGGGCTCCACCATGAGCACTCTAAGTATGGACAGAGAAACTTTAGATTTGCAAGATTTGCTCTGTCTGATAAAGAAATGTAAATCTTTACAAAAGGTCGGAGAATAAGCTCTGCTTGTGACTCTCAGCCTTCAAAGGAGGAAGTCTGGAGTTCTGGTTCAGATCTCTTTTTGTTCTTAGGGGCTATTTGACTGGGATATAGAGAATTTATTGATGGGGAAAAAAAAAGAAAAAGAAAATAAATCATTAGGAAAGTAATGCGGAGAGAAAGATAGAAGCTCAGAGAAATCTCTTTGGAAAGCCTATTTGACAGAGAAAAAAGCTGGGATGTTCGCATAAATAAATAAATAAAAAGCAAAGAAAAACACTATTAAATCCAGAGCCAGAAAAAGGAACATCTACAAGAAGTGAAATTGTTGCTGGATTAAGTTTCCTTTCCTTCAGAAAGGAGCTCTTGAAAATAGGTTTTGCATGGAAAAGAAAATAAGTGCAGAATCATATACTGAGCGTACAGCAGATTTAACAGCAGTGGTAAAGGGGAAGTAGTGTGTTCTGTAAGAAATGCATTTCTTCCCATGAGAAAGAAGAAAGTCTGAGATGTTTTCCCTACCCTTGCTGAAGGGTATTACTTTCTAAATACAGCCACGGGTCCTTTAAGAGTCACATTCTTGGATGATATTGCAACATCTGTTAACACGGAATGAATCCCAACATATTTACCTCATTTAATTGTTTACTTGATACCAAAGCTAACTCCTCATACTACCAGGGTCCTGCTATTCTAATCCAAAACTCTCCATTTCTACTTCTAATTTCCTGCTGCTATTTTTCTTCTAACGACTCTGATGCTACCAACAATTGAGAGAGAGCAGCAGACTTCTCTGCAGCACTGTAGAGTAACATAACTGTGTGGAAATCCATGATTTTTTTTTCTGGATTTATCCTGCTGCAAAGCGGAATGAGTTCTTACCCCAGATCAGGGAAGAGACATGAAAGTATCTGACACATTTTTCTTAAAGTAAGCTTTTAACTAAGTTAAAGCAAGGGGAAACAGCAGATGATTTCTGTCAGTTGTATTAACTGCAATACAGGAGCTAAAGAAGAGGAAGAAAGAAGAAACTATCAAAGAAAAGAAGGCTGTAAAAAGCTGGCTGCCATCCCAGGTGATCTTCTGCTCCAGATTTAGTGACCACAATGAGAGCAGTGATTGTTTTAATTTGCCAGCACTACTTTACTTATCTATTTTCATGGATTTTATAATAACAAGGAACCAGAAGCACACTAATCACTGTAGCAGTTTAAACTTCTGATCAATGGCAAATTCAAACTGAATTTATCAAAGAGAACATTCCCTCTGCTTGTCTTATATCAACTCAACCTTGAATTATTTCTTAACAGTTTGCATCTCCTTATCGGATTTTATACACTGCATAAATATTCATAAACATAATAAACACTAATTATAGAAATCACAGACCAGAGGAAGCTACCAAGGACTTTTAAGTGAACTGCAAGCCAGAATGAAATCTCTATCACTCTGCGTGGACTGCAGCAGTCAGAGCTCCCTTCCTCCACCTCAGTTACCCACGCATACATCTCTAAGCATGGATCACCATGAAGGAAAGAGTTATTGCTTCTTCAAAGTGATATCCTAAAGATAATTTTGTTTTTCATGCTCCCACATCACAGGAAAGTCAGAGGGGAATACCTTTTTCAGAGTTCCGTATCCCAGCACAGTGCAAAGACTTGATTGTAAAGACAGTTTGCATTTACATATTTTATACATGCTCGTGCATGTGATGAGAGATTTCTTAAAAGTAATTTTTAGTCTCTCTCCACTCGATAAACTGAATTAAGTATGAAGAGTCAGCTTGTAAGAACACAACCTTGATCACCAGGCAGTTTAGATTTGAGAAGTTTTAAAATCTGATGTATTTCTTCTCAAAATCAGTGAACATTTTTACAGCTCCCGTGTGATTGCAGTAGATGGCTCTCCCTGACAATCCTTAATTTAAGTATTTTGTTGTGATACTTCCTATAGGTTTTAAGAAAAAAAAACACCTGTCCTTGAGTTGCTTCTTCAAGGTGATCACTACCCAGTCCTTCAAAATCAACATAATCATTATTCTTACAGGAAACCAGTTATTAGGTGGTGTAAAGTTAACAGTGTTTCCTCAGTTTTCCAGCTGAATTCAAATCTGCTCTGGAGTGATTTGTAGCACAGCATATGATTTCTAACAGCTGCCTGTTTTAGCAGACATTATTAGCTTGGAAACCATGCATACACTCTTAGAAGGTCAGAGAAGGATAAAAAACTGACAGTAAGAGGCTCGAGTAAATGAAAGTAAATACATCAAACAATCTATTTAACAGAGGCACCACATGAGTCAGTAGTGTCACCTCTTCTCTGCACAGTAAGTCAAATCTAGACAGGAAAACACTGATTTTTGAAAGTCAAGGGCAACAAGTGTCATGTAGATGAAAGTAAATGGAAATGAAGAAAAACAAAGCAAAAAAGGAACTGACAGCTGCTACAGCAAATTATGGAACATGGCTGCAATATGCAGAACGCTCTCATCTGCAGCACCTTCATTTTGGGAATCCCGGTACTTCTGTCTGGGAAATAAAAACACCTGCAGTAATAATTCCCAAAGCTATTCGCTAAAGTTATGAGCTTGGAAAGGCGTATTACAGACAATATGTGAATAACCTCCACTTCCCATAACGTGGCTCCCCTTTGAGGCTTTGCCAGCACTGAGGTGGACTCAAATATCCTCTGCTCATAAATGTGCAAAAGGAAATAGAGCTTGTTTATTTCTGAGCTGTTCCCATAAAGGCTAGAACTTCCAATCTCTATATATCTAGAGCAGAAGGCAAACGTCTCTGAAGTCCAACCCATAGCCCAGCCATCTTAAGCCAGTCCAGCAGGTGTCTTTTGGCCATTAGACTTCTTAGCAGGTGAGAGCTGGTGCCCCTCCGTTCTTCTATACACCAGGCAACATTTGTTAAAATAGACATGGAAGATGCAATACTACTAAAAAAAATTAGCTCATGGTCTATCTTCTACTTGATTAAGCCTACAGAATGTTTGCAGTTATGACCATGCTGTGAGTTAAAAGCTGCAGGGGAAGGAGGTATATCAGCACGGACAACATGTTGTGAATTGTCTAGCTGGACTGGACCTCAGATTGTTATCACAGCTCTACAAGCAGTAGCAAATAACCATAATCCTCACTCAAAATACTTTCCCACAAGTCAGGAATTGTTTGTATTTTCTTGCAAGTAGCCTTCAGTTTGCGACAACACAATTCTTAAGGCGAACTCAGGCACCAAATAGGTAATACAAAAATGAAGGCTTGATTACTCATATGCAGCTAATCAGCATAGAAAGATCAGTCTTACATTTTCCCAGAGTCAATTTGTAAATGACTTTTTCTGTAAAGAAAACATAAGTCTTTACCACACAGTGAACTTCTTATTCAAATAAATGACTACACTATGTCAAATAGCTTCCTTTGACTTTTTTCTATTTTGAGCACTCTAGTTGAGACCACTGTAAAAAAACTCTTATCGCTCTTTCATCATCAACAAGTCCTTTTTGTCAACGCTTATTGCAAAAAGATAGGAAAAAAAGAACTTAACTGCTCTTTCAGTAACAAAACTTTTCAAACTCTGGCTTAAACTATGATACAACGCAAATGAAAACAAAAGTCCATTGAAGTCCCACTTCACTTTGAAAAGTGAAAAACAAACAAACAAAAATCTAGACTGTGTAATTTCTGTTGGCAAATACTTGTATTTATTTCATTCTTAATACATAAGAAGGGATTTATTTGCTATATTTGAATTTGATTTCAGAACATTAAAAGCAGAGTACACTGAATAATTTAAGCTTTAATGTATTTCCCTGAATGGAACATGCTCTCATGAGAGGCAAGTAAAAGAATTGGTTTACATTACACAAATGGACAGTAGTGAAAAAAGATTTCCCTAAACACAACACGTCAATACAATTTACAATCTTTGGCTTTAAATAAGCTACTATAAATCTGTTTTTCGTATTTTGGATAATGTAAAAATCTTGTAGCTGAACCATAATGCCATTTAATTCTTATGCCTGAATAATCTGGATCATTGGAAGGCAACAAGAAGCATCCAACACATGGGTAGAAAAAAGGAAGAAGAGGATTTCAAACAATTAATCAAAGTTAGGAAAGAATAATAAGCTGATTCATTTCAAAGTTCTGATACTTCGAAGGAAACTGGATGTAGTACAAAGCAGTTTCATTCTCTCCAAATTCAATCAACAGCATCAGCATGAGTACTTAAGTATAGTAGCAGTATTTCAGAGATGAAGACAATATTCAGCAGCTCTGGTCCTCACCATACTCCAACTGAAGACAATTTACACATGCGAAGGCCTATTAATCCTAACCTGCACCAAAGTTTTTCTTCTGTAGTTTTCACTCAGTACTCGAAATGCATCAGTGCAAGATATGAATTTTACGTGAAAGGCCTAGAGAGACTGTAAAGAAGATTCAGTCAATAAAATAAAATTATTTTCCCTGATTAGCAAGTCAGATGTTTGGTAAAGCTGTCATGATGGAAGAGAGCGAGCTAAAAATCATCAGCAGCTTTCCCCTTGTGGGATCAGAGATTTAATTTGCTAAATGCCAGAATTCAGACATGAGTCAGATCTGATACTTTTAACATGCAAGTCAGGATGAATCCAGATGCTTTAATTCCTAAATCAAATCATGCTAATCAATGTATGAGACATTAGTACAAAATATATTGTTACAAATGACACAAGAGGAGTAGTTCATTTATGGCTTGCGCAGCACTTCAGACAATGAGTTGAAAGACAACAGCAACATAGCTGACACAAAAATATGACATTGTCCAAGACACTACTGGAGTCCAACCAAATGAGGAGCAGTAGTCAAAGACAGCACAAATTGATGAGCTCAAGATCAGATGTCCTGAGGTTCCCTGCAGGACATCTGTTTGGAAAGGCTGAAGGAAATGTCATTCCCCTTATTATAATAAAACGATTCTTTTGAAAGGTATTGAGAAAGGGCAGAAAGGTAGGGGGTGATTCAGCACACACTGATAACCATACACAGCCTGGATTCTTGCCACTAAAAGTAAACGAAGGAGGTGGGAAATTGTATTTGTATCCAGAAAACATTCATGCTCTGTGGTCTGCCCCAGGATGAGCCAACACATACCAATTAATGCAGAATCAGAAAGGCAATGCTGAATTCCATAACATAGGAGCATAAGAGGCAAGTTTAAAATTACAAAGCAATAAAATCCTTACAGGAAGAAATACCCTGGAACCTATCAGTTGGAGGTGTGTTTAGGGATGGTTGAAAGAAACATTATTACTCATCAGCTGAGTATCTAAAGACATTAAACTGTAGCAGCTAGTTACATGGTCTGCACAGATGCTTTGTGAATCCTACAAGTGCCTTGTTCAATTACTTATTGTACGAATATCTCTAGGATACTCAAGCCCCAAAGTATTACAGTATAATTTCTTCCAGGGAGTAACAGCATCTTGCAAATATTGATAAAAACTGCAAAGAGAAAATACAGCAAAGACCAGAAATTATTAAAAGAAAAGGCAGAAGATTGTTTTGAGCAGTCAACAAGTTGTTCTATTCCATTCCATATAACTGCCACTGGAAAACTCATAATATCCTGAGGTTAACAGAGGAGTCACTCAAAGTCCTTTTCACTCCTATCATGAGAACTCTGTTTTCTTCCAGCTAAACCGAAAGGACATAAATTCTCAGGGGAAATTCTCTCTCATCTCTTTTTTTATATTTTTTTTCCTTCTATTTTTAATTTTTCCTTTCCAGTAGCTTTCAGTATTGTTTCATGAAAAATCCATTATTCTCCAAGTCTAAAAACTGTAAAGAAAATCTTGCCACCTTCTGATACATCATTAATGACAGCGGTTGTTCTGATGCAAAGTGGAAAATCAAAGAGCCTTTTCTTTTTTAAAATTGATGAAATATAAATACGCAGAGAATAACAACAACAAAAACTCAGGAAAAAACTACTGTCAAGTGTTTGCTATTTTAGTGTTATGATTCCCATTCTGAGATTTTGGGGATGCAAGAACTCATCAGGGTCTCTGACTGTGCCTGAAACAGGAAATTATTTTTATTTCACTGCTTTCAAGGCAGTGAGAATAAGATCATGCTGTTCTTTCTAGTCATGTCTAGATCTTCACCAAAAACTTATCTTCCAAGGTCAATTCTGGTCAAGAATCAAGGACAAATTCAGAGCCAGCTACTCTTATTAAACTGCACCAGTTACGGTCAACACTTCATTAATATGATCAAGTTGCCATCAGTGGTGGTTCCATGCACAAATTTCCTAGCTATTTTGGTATTGGAATATGCAGTATCTTTTCTGTCAGTTTTCTTTTTTCGAAGCAGGCCATAAAAGACAAGTAACACTTGTGTGATTAGAATGCAGATAGGCAGCCAGTAAGTACAAAATGGTGGCATTACATCAAACCAGGGCTTATTCTTATGTCACAGTACAAATAGCATGACACAAAAAGATACACCAAAAAATTTATGACATGCAGTCTATCTTGTGCATGGAACATCTAAATTTCCTAACTTAATATGAAACTTGTAAATTAAAGCGCTATAAATGCAAATTTATTCTACAAGCAATGATCTGTCTGCAGCCGTCTAACTCGTTTCTTCTGGAAGGCTGTCATCCAGAGAAGAAACAATCTCTCTTACTACAAAAATGTATTCAAGACACATAATAGCAGCCAAAACTCTCATGTACAAAGTATTTTGTCAGAATTTTTGCTGTTATATGTAACAGAAGGGACTGTGCTTAAAAAGTGTCGCTTTCCATTAAATGATTAGCCTTATTCAGACTATCCAGTTATGCACTAGGATGCAGTTTTCATAGTTTTGGAGAAAGAATAATGAATATGTTTACCTAAAGCACAAATAGAACTTCACATTAAGTCATACTGAGGCAGCAGTTCCCAAGAGGGCAGCCAACATCTACGAGTATTTCATGTTCTTTTACAGAAATGCCCACTACTGGTTATTAATTTTTAACCTTAATTTTATACATATTTACAAACCTGCTCTGTTGTGTTTCCAAATACAGGATGCCACATAATATTAGCTACCCCCTCCTCTCTGCTGGGCTCCTCTGTTCCGCAGCATCCAAGCTGTTTGCCAGCCACAAACTGCTTCGTTCCTTCCCCCCGCAGCCCAGACAAAACTGGCCTAACATTTATGTGAAAGGAGAAGAGAAAATAAATTTTTGAAACCGCTGAAGAAAAACACTTGCACGAGTGTCATAAAGCAGAGACAAAAGGCACACTTCTAACAGGCACGATTCTCACCCTCTTCTCTCACCGCTTTAACATTTCACTGTTTGAAAACTGCACGAAAAGGTCTTTTTGCAGTGTCTGCAGGTATACGTTTTTCAACCCCTTTCAGCAGCCACAAACTCAAGATCTGATCAAGAGATTTCAGAAGGCTGTCATATTCACTTCAATGCTGTATCGCAGTTGCATATTCCTTCTGTGCCTGTCAAGCCAAAAATGAGCTTTCACTCTGCTTTACACCCAGTGACCAGCAGCCCAAACTGTGATCTCTGTTCACATCCCCTACAGGCAAATATATATATTTGATCAGATGTATCCATACTTGTGATGGCACCAAATTCTGTTTCACAGCACAAACACAATGTTAAGTCACATTTTAGATGCTCTTGTACCTTCTCCTGAGATTAGAACACTCCAAAACAACACTTAAAATGTTTTATTCCAACCAGAGCATCATTTCTTGCTCTGTTCTCTCATCCTACAAACTGCTCTTGATAAATAACAAAAGACCCGTGTTTATTACCAGCTCTGGTGAGACCAGATGCTGGTCCTTTCATTTTTACTGTGGACTAGACTTGAAATAGATTTGTCCCCCAGCATAAGTAAATGCAGGATCTTTACTGTGTTTTTACTTTTGACTGAGAGGACTACCCTGAAGGAAGGAAAAACAAATTCCAGATATTTTCACTCTGGAAACTGTGCCTTTCTATGCTTCTTATCAATGAGGCTTTCAAATTCACAGTGGCACCCAACAAAGCTAAAGTAAACCAAGCATTACGTACATCTAGCATTTATTTTTTACATTAATAAATAGCACCAATTGTGAAAAACAGCAGCTCCACCATCAACCACATAAAAGAACACTTGTCACAAAAGCCTGCCTGCCCTCAACTGCCACGGGCTGTGCTGCAGTTCATTTTAGAAAAGCGTTTACCTACAAATCTTTTCATTACTCATGTTGGCCTAGAAATAGTTATGACAGAGGCCCAGGACATGGCCTTACTGAAGTTTGGAAAGCTATTCGGATGAAAATGTAAGAAGCAGGTTTTGTGTTGTTGCACAGACTAAATGAGATCAGCAGTGATAAATTCTCCCTCAGAAACAGCAGAAAAAGGAGCTAAAACAAGAGTAACTGAACTTGCAGAGAAAACATGCCACAGCACAGTGATTCAGATCTCCAGTACTTAACCTCTCCTGGGGAGGAAAACACAGGAAAAATAGACTTAAAAAAGTAGGATCAGATGAAAAGTGATTTGAATGTGCTGTGTTTAACACAGCAATAGCTGCTGATACCAGATAGTTCCTGGATTTTGATTTGGGAGAGCTAACAACAGTGGGCACTCCAGCATCTCCTCTAGTTGTGTCATCTCCAGACACATAGCATTAAATACCATTAGCAGTGAAGAGCTCCTAGACCCAGGCCTTAATGACTTACATAACCAGATAGATAAAAAAATATGCTCTCCCTCATCCATCACTGATTTCTTTTTCTCACAGAGAATACATATTGTCAAGGCTAAGGAGCTTCAGTCATCAGTCTACAACATCCAAGCCATTCCATGTTTATCTTTTACTATCAGTCATCCAACTTGTTTCAACAGAACTCCATGTAATTGGCGTTACTAAATGCAGGTGCATGAATCAGGGTTTGAAAAATCAAAGGAGCAAGACGTGTAATTCTTCACCCCAGGTGAAGCATTCCTGATAAAGGGATGCTTCAAGTCTTGAGAGAGATGACCACTATCAGTAAGTAATACAGTCATTTTGTTCCTCTATTAGTTTTCACAAAGCATATGTTAGTATTCTGAATATACTTGTGAGCATGACTTAACCTCAGTCTCCTTTAAAAAGTTACTACTGTAGTCAAATTAAAAAGTCCTAATCAAGTCCAAAAATCAGTACAACACTTCAAACACACATCCTTTGAATCTATTATTTGTTCTCTCAAATCATCATGCAAACCCATCAACAACAGCCATTTCATTGGTATACTTGAGAGTATGTTGCAGTCTATTCTAGTTTTGTTTGTTTTAAATGCACAAAGCAAAAATTGTTCAGAAAATATTTCAGTAGTCATTCATTAAATGGTGAGCAGCTTCATTTTGAAAGTGAGTTTTATGGCTTAATATTACATTGGACAGCAAAGACAGATTAGCTTGAAATTTATTCTGTAATTAATCCCCTGGAGAGAACCCTATTTGCATGCAAAATGGAGTCTTAATTAATGGCCAAATATATTTAAATTGATATATCAGCTATTCACAGACAATTGTAGCTTCATACTTTGTTGAAATCCAACCCAGCATTGAGTAGCTTCTATACAATGTAAAACAAAGCTACAGACAGCTCTTCTGTAAGTAACAAATATGTTTTATTTGGATTTTGGTAACTCACTATAGAATATAGAGATGGATCTTAGTTATAAAATCAGCTGTACAAGAAGAAGGTAATTATTAGTTTGTTATTACAAGGAAAACACCAATGGATTTTCCTGAATTACCAACCTAAATGGATTCTGAATACCTCCAATTTACCATCTTCTTATTTTTACTAATGGCTTTCCTACAAAATATCTCACTTTAATAATAAACGTTAAAAAAAAATAAAAGTTAATGGAAATTAAATATCATGGAAGTGGATGTAGACTGCTTACTAATGAGGCTACTAAATACAGGTGAATCTTCTCATGCTGCATCTCACACCAAGTCTGTCTTGATGGGTATGTCCTGAAAAAGTCCATCAGGTAAGGAACCGTTCATGTAAGACTCTGTTAATGAAAGGCATTAATAAAATTAACACCACTGTGTTCTCAGGAGAGCAAGCATTAGGGTGCATTCATATTTTAGTTAGTCTTTCTTTAAGAAAAGTGGCTTGCATTCAAATACAGTAACTGTATTTGTGTATGTAGGAATACAGACTTCTCATAAAGAGGTATGAAGGGACACTACTTCACCAACTTGGAAAATCCCAAACATTTTTTATTTTAAAGAGAACTGCTGCTCAAATCCTATGGCTTCGATTAGTTGTGCTCTATAACAGATGGATGACTGTCTCTGTGGATAACTAAAAATATTGATTTGATTACAATATTTGAGAAAAGAGTAACAGTGAAGTCAAATGTGAAATTGGGTAGAACAGTCTAATGTGTCAAGTAATGAAAACTGCTGGCTAGAAGGGAAAGACAAAGCAGAGGTTCAGGCAAATTTTATACAGCATCATCCTTCAATCAACTTTTCATACATAGGTATTATATAAAACCTGAATTATTGCAACATGTGTGCCCATCTTTTGAGTGATGCTGATGCATTTGGTGTTTATCACGTAACACAGCACTTCAGATTAAAAACTTATATTCTCAAATTAAAGCAGAAAATGACTTGACGTTGCCTTAGTGCTTAGAAAGTGAGATCACATGTTTAGAATCAAGCTTATGGCTACTGATGAGCACATAAATCAAATCAGGGTAACAAACTCACTCAAAGCACTGAAGCAGATAAAAGGTCAGCCTGAAAAACACATTCCCCATTACAACTTCAAGAGCAATGTGTTCCCAAGTTTACTGTATTTCTACAAAAATCTGTGCAAGTTTTCATGTCCAGTGAGTGCTTTCTCCTGCAGATTTTCCTGTGCCATGTACCAGATGACCTTAGAGATGCTACAGAAATTGTCCCTGGGTGGCACCTACCAGTTTGCAGGCAGGGACTTGAAAAGGAGGTAGAAAAATTAGCCATATCTCCCTACGCAGATGATTTATTTCTTGAAATACTGCAGTATGAATAAGCCCTCTGAAATATAAGAGGTATGAAACAATCAGAATAGTAGCACATAAAATTGTTTCTAAAGAATTTTCTAAGGTCTTATCAGTCAGTTTGAAAGAAAATAATCTTGCTTTATAGTTTGAATTTGATTAAAATTTGAAAAGAATCCTGAAAACATCTATTCAATTCTGTTTTTTCCATGAGGATTCCCTCTGCAGAGAGCACGTTGCACTACATGCCAGCAAAGACTGAAATGAGCACAAACCCCATAAATATTTATATCCTATCTTGTTAGGCACCACACAAAACCCCACCATGCTGCAAAGTCCAACAATAATGGTAGTAGTAAAATATAAATCAAGACCTGTGTTTAACCAGTAACTGTGAAAACTAGATTTGTTACCAGCATAATTCAACAGCTACATGAGTTACATGCAGCAGAAGTCAGTGCTGTATGCACAGATCCCCCAGCCGTGATGAGTTGGTACACGCTGAGGGCTCAGTCCTTCATCAGTGATGAGCACTGATGAATTCACTTGGCTCAAGGCAATGAATGTGATATAACCTCTAACAGATGAGAATCAAGAAATGTCTCTCAAAATGAAAAGGAGCCCAAACATCAAGACTCCCATGTATGCGTTTTATCTACTACTTTTACTTCCAAAGTATACCAGCCCAGCCTCATCAGATACATTCTCCAAACTGCCATGAAGAAGGAGGTATCCAGAGCAGGTAGGAGCCCAAACGACCCTGGCTGAACATGACTGGTATTTTGAAGTTTTCTTTACAGTCCAAAAGAGTTATCATACATTGAACCACAGAGCTTAAACTGAGAAAGGTGTCCAGATTTATGAAGTTCCTCTCATTTTTCTAACATCACTTGTTTGTTTCTTTCCTGAATATTTTTCTACCCACGAATGGGCATGGCATCTTGTTGGCTTGATTTTCATTGAACACATTAAGAGCGATTTCATGAATTTGAACATATGCTGGAAAAAAAAAATCAGCTCCTTTCAGGCCAAGTGCCTTTCCTTTCAGTGAAGGAAAAGCATCAGGAAAAGAAAACAAACAAAAGTAAGGTCTCTACAGACAGCACAGGCTGCTATTACAGACAGCATCTTCTGCAGCATGCCACAGACTCCATTCAAAGAGTGACATCTGCTTTCATCAGACATCAGAGTCCAATATATTTAAAGAGGTAGAGCACAGGAACTAAATTATAAGTTATACAGTTAAATATTTCACAGAGCTTCCATACTTCTCTTTCGTCAACAGAAGATAGGTGGCTTTCCGGAGAATATTCATTCAGTCTGTCACTTGAAATGTCTCTCTTTAAAAATTAACACAAATACTTAACTTTCAAAGATGTTAGCGTGTCATTACTTGTCACATAAATTGTAGAGTTAGATACTTGCAGAGGTGTGTTTGAAGACTGCTGCTGAGCAACTTTCAGCGTTCATGAATAAGATATAGGACCTTTCATATTTCAGTAGGTATACGCATACTTTCTATAGTTATGAAAGAAAGGTACGCAATGTCTATTTCTAAAGTAAATGTTCACTTTGAACAGAACTTTAAAATGAATAGTGTTGAGGCAAAAGCCCTCAGTCTCAATCCAGAGGCCCTTACCCGCAGACACCTTTTCATACCAGTTGGCTGAATGAATACATTCTTTTTTGTGAAAGTGTGTGTTGAAAGGTAGTGATGAGTATCTGGAGGCAGAAGCAAGTCATCTCTATCTGCACTGAATCAACTGACAGCTAAAAGTGTTAGAGACAGGTGGAAGATTCAAATGTTCCATTTTGCTCATTTATTTTTATTGTAACAGAACTATAGAACCGGGATATGTTGGCAGGTTGATGTTGTGCTGGACCGACCTTAATTTGTTCATAGTAATGCACTTTGCTCCAGACCTTCTTCCCACTCCACAAAGAGTCATTTCCCATCTTACATGTCAAGAAACAACCCCAATGGGAGCAGGCTCTCTGCAGTACCGCCCAGCTACCTAAAACCCAAGCCACCTGCTGCAGTACTTCCACATCCTTCTCTGCTCCAGGGCTAGCTTTTATTTGTTTGATATCTCTGCATTTATGAGCTAGCAGACAGCCACCCTTCCCAGTTCCAGTTTTTGCTAAATGAGAAAACTCCCCACAGTTGCAGTGATGTTTTCACACGCATAGCTATTGGGTTCAATTTCCACCTAAGGAAATTGGCATTTCTAGTCTCATGATGAAATTGCTACTAGAATTCTGAAATCTATAAGAACATTACCTAAGGAGAGGGGAATCAGCAGGATCCAAACCGTGTACCAGAGATAAATCACAGAACAGAAATTCCAGAAGAATTTGGGAGAGATTCTGGAAAGAAAAAGCAACAGGATTTTCAGAAGTGTTTCCATTTTAGTTTTCAAGCACCTCCTGCTGCTTCCCTCAAACCTTAGGCATCCAGG
This sequence comes from Callipepla californica brunnescens, assembly GCA_023055505.1. NCBI lineage: Eukaryota > Metazoa > Chordata > Aves > Galliformes > Odontophoridae > Callipepla > Callipepla californica. Next base: position 19,971,363 of record JALIRH010000008.1, read on the forward strand.
AGTGACTGCAAACTGACCTCTGCTACGTGACTCCATTTCCCAGGAGAACATACCTGGTTTTGCCTCTAGGTTCTTCTTTATTCAAAACCTTCTTGTTTTTTGTTTCTTGCTTGTGAACCTTCCAACAAGCCCTTGGTAACCTTAAATTAGATTCTAGAGCACAGAGCTAGGCAGCAAGTTTTCCTCAAGGGACCTCTGCCCTGACAATTGCGTAGTTAAACAAGAGCGGAGCTGCAGGAATGCAATTATTCACAAGAAAAGTGTTTTAAGGCAAAGGGATATGAACGCATTTCAGTTTGATACAATTAAATGACTTGACAATTTTGAATTTGAATTGTGAATCATCCTTGCACGGTCCTCTGAGTTGAATTCTCTTTTATTCAAGTGGGATTCATTAAAGGCAAGTGAGTCATTAGGTATGGTCCAGCTTTCAGGCAGGAGAAGAAAGTGAAAATTCCCCACTGCAGCTTATGTTGTCAGGATCAAAAGAAAGAGTCTGCTTTAGAGGTGAGCAGTACACTAAAGAGAATTTTTTTATGCAATTAAGTGGATAATAAATTGCTACTGATCTGCAAAGATGCAAGAGACTAATTTCTATTATAATAATTGACAATTGTTATACATTAAAACTAGTTTATAGTCTTACCTATCCAATAAAAGCTCAAAATTGACAGAAGATACCACTCACTAATTTACTTACAGGGAAATGTGCATTTATCTGCCAGGTTTACCAGTGCAATACATCTGTCTGATCCAATTCCATCCATTTTATTCCCCCAAAAAACATATTGCTCAATTCTCTCTTAATTTCCTCCCTTCCATAATAAAATATGTAGCCCTGTAGACCGTGCTGGAAGCACACTCAATGTGCCATCTGCACAAAGACCTTCCTGGTTCAAGGCTGAGACTGTCTGCATCCTCACAACGTTCACAGTTCCCTGCCTCCTGAAAGCAGTAATGCAACACACAGTTGTTCACAGCCATGGAAACAAACACAGCACCATCAAAGAGCAAGTCACTGCCCTTCACCCAACTGCAACAGTGCACTTTCTGTTCTCCCATCAGGCAACAAACATGACAAAGACCCTCTATGCCAGAGTACCTAAGTTATGACACACTGTGCTTTGTAGAAAATACCCATGATTAAGGTGAGTCCTTGAACACAAAGAGCCAAACAGCCCCCAGCTCCATTCTAAATTATAGTCCATGCAAACTAAGTGCTGTTTGTACTTTCTGTACATCACACAGGACCATGAATTTACTTCGAGAATGATATAGTCTATCTGCCTAGATACTGGAGGACATAGATTAAAACTATGGAAAAGTATAGAAGGATATAGAAATAGGAAAAGTATTGTGGGGTAAGAAATGGTACAAAACAACTTGGATAACAAGGTTTTGTGCGCGTGTGTGTGTTAAATGGGTTGCACAGAAGCTATAAATTCATTTCTCTTGAAGTCAATGACAAAAGGCAATATTTTCCAGGTCTGAATTCAACAGTAACAGCACAAACTGACTGTGCTACTGCACAGTAATTTCATTAAACTAATAGATCTGTTTCTCCAAACCTGTTTACTTCTTTGAAGAGTCATATTGATCATCCAGAGGAGATTAAAAGCAGTTGGGCATAAGTGACAAAATATAAAGTGAGACCTCTGAAAGTTGAGTTCATTGCCAAAGTACAACATGAGATATAGCAGAGACTTTATTCCATTGCCTACACACACGTACCTAAGTGCCCTTGCCAATCTCAACTGGGGACCAGGTCTCATTTCAGAAGGCAGCAGGGCTTCTGTAAGTGCTAACAGGTATGTAGCCCAGCATGGACATTTTGGTTAAGTCAAACAGTACAAGATGCTTACATGCATCTAAATTAAATGCTCTCAGCATCTGTAATCACAACAGTTCCCTTGAAGTAGGAACAGGCACACTGATTCTTCTCATTTTTGTCTCATAGACAAAAACACAAAGTACAAACAAAGTGTATTTGCATGCAGCCTATCCCCACTAGGCCTTCAGTGTCCTTGTTTTGTACAGTTTTAAATTAACAGTCAAGACCTAACCCAATAAAATTCCTGAAGTTTCTGGAAGAAGGAATGAATGACAACACTGAAAATGCAATTGCCAATCAACAGATCTTCTGGAATAAGTATTCATTTTTAATAAATATGGGAATTGAAGCATGTGGTTGTCAGACTAATACACAAGTCTCTATTAAATTGTACGTGGAAACAGTCCTTAGAGCAGATTAAAACAAATTCTAAATGTGTATATTTCACATATTCTGCCTTGTGGGTGAAACACCCTCCGTGAACATATAACTTGGCTATTCACATCTAATGCAGCTGGTAAAGTGAAAAGTAGGATCACCGTGTTGATCATATTGCAGCACATGGAGATTTTCTTGAATAGAAAAGAACAGTACTTCAATCAGTACAAAGTGGTATTTTCCTTAATGCTTTTTAAAATAGCACAGAATGTGTAATCGCATTGTGTATCAACACAAGGAAACAGATTCCTCTTCCAGTTAAAATGTCAAAATAGTGTAAAAACAAATTCCATATCAATGCACGAAAATTCAAAACAATTTTTTTTTACCTGCAAAATCATCTTTTTGTTAGACTCTTAGTGGCATGCCAAAACAGATCCAAGAAGTCCATTTTCCACAGGCAATCTCTCATTCACTTGCTAAGCCCTCCAGCTGCCGATACTTAGGTCTTTGACTTATTTCTTTGCTCTTAAGAGACAGCAGCCAGCTGGTCAAAATTGAATATCCCTCCCAGCTGGCCAATGTGAATGCAAGTACCTGGTACCCAGCTGGACACAGAGCTTCAGGCTTCAGCCAGGAAGCAATATGCTGCCTTTCACTGAGCTAGTGGACCAGCCAGCAAAAATCAAGGAGGAAGTCATGAGATAGAAGCGAAAAAATGTTTCATTCTACAAAATTAAAAGACACTGCTGTTCACTTGGGTTACGTACTCAGTGCATCCTTCTGTGGACCAACAGCTTTCAGCCTATCTATCTGTGCTCCAGTACCTGTTGAGCATGGAGCTAAGCAAGGCAGGCTAGAGGCTATAGGCAAGAAACCCAAAATGTTGTAAAAGTCATCTCTTCAGGCTTGGAGATACTTGCTCAGTCTGAAATAAAATGGCTCACATTCCACATGATATTCTAATTAACACAACAAAATCTGTCTCAGTTTCATCAGTACACACCTCAGTCTCAAACTGGATTGAAGACAGAACCCTAAAGGTTGCTTGATGATCAGAGTTATGATTTCAGACAAATTCCATTTAGACAGCAAATTTAGTCAGTATTGCAAGCTGACACTCATAACTTGTGTGAATCTGCTCATGAATGCACTCTGCTCCCAAATGAAATGTATGGTTTCAAGTTGTGCTTAATTTTCTTGAGCTATGAGGGGTGGGGAAGGAGAGGGAATGGGATATTTGACACATTTTCAGGACCCATTTAATGGGTGCATGCTGAGTAGGGGATTACTGAACTGATTAATGGAAAACATTAGAGAGTGAAGTGCATCTCCTGGCAATTTTAGGTGGGATTTTTTAATTACATTAAACCAGTTCCAGATGCATCAAAATCTGGGTACATTTAGAAATGCGCTTTGGGTTTGTCTTTTTTCATTAGAAGAAGTATGACTTTGGGAGGCTTTATCTTCTGGTCTCGTTAGGACCATCTCAAACTGTCAAAGAAAATCAGGCAGAAAGGGCTTTACCCAAGTCACACTCTGGTGCTATGGTCAAAAGGAAAAAAACAGTTTTTTGCTACTTCTATGGCTGCAGTTCTGTTCCTATTACTCCTTTCTCTCTCCGTAACACAAGTTTGCACTGTTTGCATGACATCGAAGATTTTTTTTTATGACAACAGAAGAGTTTGGCAACACTTAGGGAAGAAGTCAAGGACTATGTGCAGCTGTATAAGGAAATGCAGAACTTTGCTCTACACCAGGTACAACAGTATGAAGGCAGGGCAGACCACAGAGAAAACAAGGAGAGAAAACAGAAGCATCTCCGAACCTGACCTTTGAATATCAGTTGTCCTTAACAGAAGCTAGCAGACAGCATAGGGAAGATGAGACTTCAACAACTGCTTTGACCAAAGGTTGCTGGAAGCCCTGCAGGAGGATCAGAAGGAAGCCAGGACAAGCACAGACCTCTGATGTCCTATGACCGCATTCAGCAGGTTGCTCTAAGTCAGACAATAAGGAAGAATAGAATTCAAGCTGTACTCAATGTACCACAACTGTACAAGAACAATCTGTTCATCTGTGGGATACAAAACACCTTGATGTTCTAAGTTGCATCTGACCTCCCCAGCAGCTGCCTTGCAGGTGTGGAATTGCACATGGAATGTCAGCAAGAAGTTGGATGCTCAGTGGAGACATAGATCCTCTAAGGTTCACAAAAATTACTTGCACTTATTCAAAACCAACAAGAGAAAGTACTCTCTATCTTGATAGAAACTTGTGAGTCATGGGGAAATTTTCTTTAAAGCAGAAGATTACTTGAAACAATAAGATGCCAGCATCAGCATAACTTCTCATGGCAACAGAGGGCCATCAGATGTGTCAGCCACAGCCACATAGACAGAAAGACAGAATTGAGATACATGGCTGAGCTATTTTAAAGTAGAACACACAACAGGATTCAAATATGAACAACTCCATCCTTTGCTGCTTCTGCCAGTCTCACATCTCAATGTTGTCAGAAGGCTTTTCTTTACGGTTGATTTGCATGCAGCAAAGGTGCACGCCTCAGCAAGTGGAGTATAGAAAGGCAACCAGCCCAAGATATGCACCCTCCATAGGAAATATTGTCCTCTGCTTCTAACTTCAACCCCAGGGGAAAAAAAAAGAAAGAAAATCAATGGCACATATGTCACTGCATTTATAGTGAAAGTCCAAATTGGGTTCATTTCACACTACAGCACAGTTTAACAGTGCCTATTCAATTGCCAGGCATTCAGGCACCCTCCTTACATCCTCTTAGACAGATATATACTTTAAAAAACAAAGAAACCTAAATATTTCAAAGGCTGTAAAGTTTTAATGTCCCAAAATGATTACTCTATCCCAGCTGTTGATGTTTTTTTTAGTAACATCCCTAGAATTTACCAAACACTTTGTCATTAAAATGTCTCAATATACACCTGCAGACAGGCTCCTGATAATTAGCTATACGTAGCAGCCAGCGTATTAAAATGAAAGATTTTGATTAAACAATTGCATTCCAACCCTCAGGAAATGAAATTGTAGCACAGAGAAACAACAGGAAAAACTAAAGATAAAATGATTACCAGCATCCCCTTTCACAGATGGGTCCCTGTACTTTACAGGTTCCTGTAAAATGATTTGGAGACGCTCAGTATTTACTCCTCCCCTCCCATCCACCCCTCCCTGCTCATCTCAGCCTTGCCTCAGACACAGGTCCAAGTTCAGGGCATACCAGACAGTTCCTGACAGGCACTCACAATCTACTTTGGTGGGGCTCTTCATAGGCTGTTGCCTCTTCTCTTCAGATAATTCCAGAAAGACAGACAAAATTGTGTCGTGCTTCTATTAACAACTCATTTTAGTGCAAATATTTAGCACCAAACGTGCAACTCCGTAAATATTGCACATCAGAATATACAGTGCTACATTTTGACCTGATATAACATGGTGGCTCTGCTGAGCTGCTATTTAGATTCCAGCCTCTTGTCATGAATTAACTTTTCAAGGAGGTATTAATGGTCCGGCCTCTTGATTTTTCACTTTTCAGCTCTGTTGCCTCTCAGCCTTATAAGCCTATTACTGGATTGCTTCACAACCTATTTACCTCTGAAGCCTAAAATTCCCAACTGTCAGACAGAAAAGACATTCAGTAATTAATTTAATCCCAGACAAGACATCTGTCAAGGCAAAGGGCAGAGCATGTTCAATATTCATCCTCTAGTATTTTCAGAAACATAGCATTTGATGAAGAATATGCCAGGTACAGCTGTTTAGGGTTTCTTCTCACTTACTAGAAAATTTTTTTGTTTTCTTTTCCTTCTCTAAAAGGGAAATACATTGTTTGTTACACTGCTATACAGATGAGGCCATAGCCTAAAATATCTTATTCTGTTTTTACTTATACTTGCTGCACTATTTTGCAGTGAATCAAAAAAGCCGTGGACTATTTTAAGTTCCCTATTCTAAGTAATTCCACCAAACTGATAGCAGCCATCAGAATAAAACAAAGCCACCCCACTGGGTGCTGTAGCACTGGATGGAATTTTACAGAACATCCTTCAGAATTTCAAAGCTGGAAAAACATGGAAATTAAATACAACTGTCCTTGACAGCACACATCAGTATCACATAGTTGGAATTCTTTAATTTATGTCTTCCCACGATCTGCTACAGACCAGAAAACGGTGAGCCACCCTCTCCTTCTGACGCATTTGAAGGGCAAAGCACAAAGGAAAGAATTGTGGACAGCATAAACACAAACTACAGTCAGTATTTGCTTTAAACTATTTGTTCGTGTTGGAAAAAAAAATCTTTCGGTCACATACATTATTAAGTGACTTTGGGATATCATATTTGGTTATCTCATCTTTTCCTTAAGTGAGACAGCCTGATAAATGTCCTGCTTCTCGACACGCAACCTTCCTGCATGTGACACTGCCAGGGGTTAGGGCTACGCATGTATCGCCTCCAGCATACGCTGCACCAATTGAAAGCAAAATCCCTGAGTAGCTGACAGGATCTGCCCTCCTCACAGGGGGCTGCTCTTTCAGGTGAGGACATCCACCATCCATCACCTCCGCTTTTTCCACTGCACCTGTCGACAAATTCAACCTTCTGCCCGCCTGTTTCAGTGACAAATTGAGTGGCTACGGGCATTTTGGAAAGCACACAGGATCTGCAGAGCCTTCAGAGTAGAGCAGAATCTTTTGAACATCTGAACTTTTGGATGCCAGGCTAAATTCAGTAATTGAAGTTTTCTTGCTACATAACTGATATCACCCTTTGTTTAAATAACACAGGAAAAACAGGTATTGGAATGAGCAGGCATTTTCTTCTTTCTAAATTTTCTTCTCAAAGCTGTTTTTATTTCTGTAACAAGTGTCATTACCTATTTATCCAGTTTATCTCATTTTTACTGTTTCTACCAGTGTACCCTACCCCTACAAACACTATCTCAGAAAACAGAAGGCATTTTTCCACCTCAGATACCTGAAAAGAGGTGCAATTCAGAGTCAAAAGCTTCTTCTTCACCTTTGCCATAACCACTGGAATTTTCCCAGCAAAGTCAGTGCTGTTCTGCCCAGTGTCTCCATGCACATGGATTGTGCAATACTTGAGGCTGGATGAAACCTTTGGTGGTTGACCTGTCACCCTAACTGGTCACTGTCCCAGCAGTTTGGAGCTGTAGACAACTTAAGGAAATATCCCCCTTATTTGTCTCCCTCACTTATTTTTGGTCAATAGCTCTCCACTGCACTTTGAGAAATGACAAATATAGTCTTGAAACCAAAAGCATCATCAGGAAAGTGTATTTTATTTCCATGTGCCCTATGTCAGTGCTTCTTTATGGTCACAAAGCAAAGAAGTAATTCCTTCATCTCTTTTAAACATAGCTGTTCAAAGACTGTGTGTTAGATATGCTAAGCACCACTCTAAAGGCAACATCCCTTTTCATCAGTGCAATCTCAACACCAAAATCAGCTGTCAGCACATCAGGAGACCTCTGGTCTGGTACCTGTGCTCATTGTCCCACGAGGAACCCCAGTGGCTCAGGACTATTGGCGCAGTGAGGCCCACGAGGAGCGAGATAAAGTGTGATTGTGTTAATCAGTGATTTCATAGAAGATGATTTGATGATTGTTTGCTACTGCAAATAATCCAGGTGTCTGGAATGGTATCCCTCCATAAATGTTCCATATGCAACACTCTGTGTTATCTGCATACGCATGTGCACAAGCATTCATGGATACACACATACGAAAATAAATTGTACGGCGGTCTGAATTATGCTCTTTTGGCCAAAATTCAAATGTGTTTTGGCATCTAAAGGGCTAAAAGATATGGAAATTTGAGAGAAAATAACATTCCTTTGATCACTACGAGTAGCAGTTTTAATAGCCTCCCTTATTTTCACAAAATGAGACCAATTATTTTCTCAGATAACTTTCATCACAATCTAAAAAAGCTAATAACTTCTTACTTGCCAGGAAAATCATCCATTTATCAACCATTCACTTACCATGGTTCTGGAAGGACCGTCTGACTATTTCTGTTTGAATCTATGATTTTTATTTGCAATGACCATCATTTGTTTTAGGCATTTTCCTTTAAGGCAATTATTTCAGTTTGATCCTGGATGTTAAATGCTAACATTCAACAGATCTTTTCTAAACTAGTAATTTATGCTGCTATATTGAGTATATAACCAGCACAGAGCTGAACAAGGGAGCAATTAATTCTCAAAGTTTGGGCTTCTGTTAATAGGTGACTACAGAGCAAATAAAAGTCAAACGTCTTAAAATGTATATACCTTCAGGAACTCACAGAAATCTTCAAGAGCCTGGATTTAAAAAATGATAGAAGCTGTAATCTTACAAGCTCTGTGCATCCTGACCTTAGCGAAGACAAGAAGAGTTGAGTGAACAAGACCATGGGTTTACAGGATGAAGTTCATAAAGAGGTGAGAATCACTCAATTACAAGAATTTTCTAGAAAACATCTTAACAAGAGATTCATATATGATGACCTCTGAAAGTTTTTGTGCATTGTTTTCTTCCCACTTTTAAATCCTTCACTGAAATCCATGGGGGACGAGTAGCATGCACCACTACATCTACATTCAGAAAGCATCTGTGTCATGAACTCGAGATGATACCTCAGCAAGGCACATTCAGCTCTGATTTACTAGTACAGTCAGAAAATCCTCAAACTGCATCTGCACAAAAACATAGCCAGCGTGAGTATAAACATTTCTTTTATCAGTCCACGTATGGGAGCAGAGCTGGAGCTGGGTGAGTTTAGGAAAAGTAAATTGGGTATAATTAGCATTAGAAATAATGTTAGGCAAAGTTAACATCAGGCAATTATCTTTTTTAACAGCTGCTAAGTAGTGTTAATTGGCTGCTATGGACTACAGTTTTACAGGTTTTACACTGCAATATACACAGCAATTAAGTAAAATGTAGCAGGTGACATAAGAAATAATGGAAGCGTCAAAAACATGATTTTCGAATGAGGGACTTGAATTAAGACTTCAGCCTAGTGTTGTAAAACCAATCTGATTTTGCCAGCTGAGCTGCAATGACATTAAATGCTCTCCTGGTATGTCACACATCATAGAATATCCAACGATGGCCTGTATCTCATGCATACATCAGCTCTACTGATTCATAATATTTGTATGGAAACTCATGAACATATTTACTACTTCTGCCAGCATCTTGGCAGAAGTAAGATTCTCTAAGATTCAGCAAAGGTGTGTCAAGGAAAGCGTGTCAAGGAAAGAGTCAGCAAGCGTCACTAGATTATTTCTGCCATGCCAGAAATGTGAGATTTTTTGCAAGCCCAAAGCAGTTTTCCCCAGCCCCACACTTCTACTTAACAGATATCTCGATATTAGTTTCAAGACTGTGTGATAGTTGCAAAACAAATATGTAAAAGTACACAAATCAAGCTGGATTCTGTCTGTTTGAAACTGTACGATAAATATCTTCATAAGGACAGAAATTGTGGTGAAGGTAAGGAAATCTTCCACAAATAAAAAGGAGCGGGGGTGGCTTAATTCTACAATTGCATTTCTGGGATTCACTTAAGGTAATTTCAACACAATCATCATTTCCCTTGTCATTTAGACACACAGAGTAAATTAATCCCTCTAACGCCCAAATGAAATAATATACACAAATAATATCATTCCACTTCAAAAATCGTGCCACTATTAAATTAATATTTTATTTTGTGGGCTTTATGATTTATTTATGCAGTAAATTGTACCACTCCGTTCAAACACACATTAACTCCAATAAGCCCTATTGAAAACTATCGATCTCCTTACTGGCATCAGGATAACCACGAGAGATAGTATTCAAAGAACTAGGATAGGGACTCCTTTAAAAACTGAGTTTGACCTCCTTTGAGATTTTTATCTACTCTTGAGATAGCCAAAGGTCATACTGATTACTCTAAATTCAAATGGAAATATTTATCTGTACATTTTCCATAAGTGTTTGTCCTGGACTATAACACAAATGATAGAAAAGAAGAAACTGTATATAATCACTGATATTAATAAAGCCAACGAGAAACTCCATTAACAACTTCACTATAGACTGAAGTACAAGGAAGGGCTTTCAAGCTCAAGTTAGCAAGTTAAGAGATTTGCCCAAAATAAATAAATAAATAGATGTACAAAGATGAGCTTTGCTGTGAAATTTTCTAATCACAAGTTATTCCTCTTTGTGCTGAGTCACTACTCCCTTGGAAATGTCTGTAGCTGATATCCCAAAGAATCGCTCCACTTTGGTTATTGATGTCAGCCAATTTCTTTCCACGCGGCCAAAGATGACTTAATTAATACTAACTCTAAGTGGGTCAGATGAGGGCAGCAAAAAACAAAGCAGTGGTAAGAAATGCATATTCATCTTTGGCTCACGTCCGATTCATTGTGGAGTGACATGATTTAATGTACTTTGAATTTTGAAGTGTGGTGCCTAGACAATATAACTTGACTCAGTTCACTACACCCTTACGTACAATGCAGTAACAACTACTGTAGCCATTAAATCACCTTTTGCAGAGCAAATTCACTGTAACGATGGGATTGGCCTATGACTGATGTCATACACAGCAGGAATGCCTCATGCAGACACTTTTAACATCCAAGAGAACACACTGTATTGTAAATAAGCCTTCAGAGCCTGACTAATTTGGGCAGGTTGCCATGTGAGAGAAGCACTCCATTTTGTTCCTCTGTAGCTGTATTTCTCCTCACATCTTGCTTTCAATCCATTTCTAAAAAGGCTTTCCGTCACCTAGAGATCCGCACAGACTTCTTCACCTCTGCTGGTCATTTTAGCAACCCTTCAATAAGGTTTCACAGAGATGAACGATTTGAGCAAAGGAAATGTTTTATTCATGTCTGAAAATGACCCAGATGAAACCTAAAATAATAATTCACTCCTCTCTGTTTTTAAGTAAAAAGGATACATCTTGGATTTAAAAGTAGCAGCTTTTATTAACTGCTAGTGACACATGATATTCTCTGGGATCTCCTCATATCTTGTCTATGTGTAAGAGTTGGACTTGAATAAGTTTCTCCAGTAGAAATAATAATAATAATAATAATAAAAAAAAAAAATCAATGCAGACTGATTCTATGAGGTACACAAATGGCATCTGCCAACTGGTTCAAGCAGGGACCCCCAGAATTCAAACCAGAAGTGCTTAAAAGCATCTAGAAGATCTTGCTTCCATTTAGTAAGGTAGACAAGATGCTGGAGTATGTGCCTACACCTCAGATCTAAATACCATCAAGGCACTGAAGCAGCTCTATACACAACAGTACCAAGATAGCTCTTCCCCCTGCTAGTGTTTTCTGTTAAATGCCCTCACCATGCTCAAGAACAGTGTAGGAAAAAAAAGGGTATTTCCCACATTTTCAGAGGAGGAACTTAACTAGATTTCTCAAAACTACCTTCACTTTAGGAACAGAGTTTCTTAAACTTCACGTACATGACATACAAACCCTTTCCTGATCCCCTTAAATACAGAAATTTGCCTTTTTGTCATGTTTTTCTTAAGGTGGTATGATCCAAATTGAAGATAATACTCTAGATAATGACAGAGGAAATTAAAAATAATTTATATTTAGAGGTATTTTGTTTGATATTCTATTTTCCAAGCTCATTTTAGAAAAACTTGGAAGAGAAGTTTTTTCTCATTAATTATAGCTAAACTAGATAAAACATATTAATACAAAATTTTATAAGATTCAGATTCAAAGTTTCCAATATCCTGAGAGAAAGTCAAGAAAGGAATTTAAATTCAAACCAAAATCCAAATGAGTGTGTTTACCAATCAAAATCTGATATGGGCTTGCTTTGTTTCCTCAAGAAGCTCGGAGTAATTTAATAATTATTTTGGTATCAGAAAGCAAAGTAGGTGAACTTGAACAGAGTACCTTCCTGAAACTGTTTTTTTTAACCTACTTTAAATTTAGTCTTAGTAAATGACAATTTTGTCATCATTTACTGAGTCAATACTCAGAGCTGAGCATTTAAAGATGCAACTGTATTAGTAAAATAGAGTCAAGTATGTGGAAAATAAACCTCTCTCCTTCCAATTCTTCCCTATAGCAACCCACAATGTCAATATAGCTTTTCTCCCAGGACTATTCCTAATGAGCTGCACTTTTCCATATTCCTGGTGGTAGTGCCATGGGGAAGCTCAGACCTAGGGAAAAACTGCAGTAGTGTAGGAACAACTCAAAGTTGAGCTTAATCATTGTTGCGTGTACATACACATTTATGAAAGGTGCCGAGCAGTTTCCATCATCTCTAATTATTGTATTATTGATAAAGTTACTCATTATAACAAAGACTAGTAGTCAATGTTCCAGCTTCTTTGAAGTAGAATAATTATCACAAGATTGATTTCATTGTGAAATCCAAAAAGCCCACAGAAGCTCTACTATTTATAGAAACACATCCATAATCTCCAGACAGGATACCTATCTAGTATGATTTCCCTCAGAGAGAAAAACAAACAAAAAAAACCCACACTAGTACATAATTCAATCATATCAGTCTCGCTGTAAGTTCTCTCTTCAGAAATATTTCCTCACTCAAAAAAAAGCCCAACAAACTAAGAAACAGTTCAGGAATTTCAGTAGTCCGTAAGCAGGCATTTTCCTGCCTCTTTATATGATAGTGATGCACTTCAGCATCAGAAAATTCCACTGTTATTCAAGAAGTCTGGTAAAAACTGAATGAACGTTTCTACCCTGTCCCTCCTCAAAATCTGTAGCAATTAAGGCAATGTAACATCAAATTAGGTACAGATACTTCCCAGAATGGCACAAACAGCACAGTTTGTAAAGGCTTGGTGGGTAAGGAACTAAGTCTAGGGAAGACACACCAGCTCTGCAGCCACAACATGATGCAGGAACAGAAACTGAGATCAATAAAACCCAACTGCTTTGATTTTTCCAGTAAGCTCAATATGATAAGTGTTAATCTACCATACGTTGTCTTATTAGTCTTTTTTATAGCTACTGTCCCAAGTTTAAAGCAAGTATTAATTTATGGGTTAGGTTTCCCATGGCAGAAAAAAATAAAGGCATCAACATTTGTGGGTAATTCAGCAGTAACTTCAAAGTATGTCAATAACAAGTACTCAGCTCCCCAAACAATAGCAGACAGGAGGCAATGTTGCTTTTCAGTAGAGAAGCTCCTGAGCTCCAGCATGCACGGAAAGCAAAGAGTATCCATGTGGAATAACACAGGGATAAAGACCAGAGTACTTGCTGCCCTCATTGCGTCTATACAGGGTTAGGTCAGAAATTGGAGAATTTCAGTCTAAGGAACCTGCACAGGATTTTCTAGTTTCAAAGACACATGACATGGAACAGAGGCAACCACAGAAATATCCTCAACTTGAAAAAGTCAGGTCTTAGGGTTAAACGGAGACAAGTTATAAAGCTGCTTTCGAAATGCTCAGATACACTGGAAGGCATTTTCTTTAAGCAAACAGATGGATTATCCCCAAATAAGTACATACCTTTACACAGGGGCAGACAGATAAGGGAGATGAAACAGAAGCTGTCTGCAATGCCTGCTCATGGGCAGATGGGAGCAGTGCTGCTCAAAGTGAGCGCAATGTGGGCTCCACTCCACATTGCTCAGCACCATAGGAACCCCTGTACACCTACAGCACATCCACAGTGTGATTCAAACAGCTGGCAAGCAGAAAGCTTGCCCGAAAAACCTGCAAGGAGCCACAGACAGATAGCCCGTGGCCATGGGGAGTCACAGTGTGACTGGCAGGGGAGTGTCATCCATAACACCTGGGAACCGCACTCCAGATAGAAGGAAAGAGCTCTGTTTTCTAAGCTTGAAATTTTGACAGCTGAGAAAATTTGCAAAAGGTAGCAACACCATCTACCTTGAAGCTTCAGAGTTCAAGTGTTGTGCTCAGAGTGTAACCATGCACTCTGTCAGAGGCATTTCAGCTGGCAACAGAGGCCAAGGAGATAGGTAATGGCCTCAGTTAGCCCTAGGAAAGGTTCAGGTTGGATATTAGGCAAACTCTCTTCTCCAAAAGAGTGGTGATGCACTGGCACAAGCTGCCCAGAGAGTTGTGGATCCCTCATTCCTAGAGACATTCCAGAAACATGGAGATGTGGCACTGGGTGGAGTTGGGCTGAGTGATCTTAGAGGCCTTTTCCAACCTTTATGATTCAACGAAGCAGGTGGATAGCTAGCATTCAGTACAGAGATGGTGCTTGCAGCCCCTTTGAGCACAACTTTCCCAGCAGCACATCTCTAGATCAGAGCTACAGATTCAAGCAGAACCTATCCACCTCCTACCCTCACCTGCCCAAAACTGAGTGGGGCAGAGATTTGAGGTTTGGTTTTAGACTGAGCAACTGATTGAGCCCACGGATAACTGCTGCCCTCATTCAATCAAATCTGCCAGCAGAAAGCTTTCTTGAAGGCAACCTTGATTCTGTGAACTTCATTACTCTTGCTGCTCCTCTGATATGTAAACAGAACATTGCAAGAAGTAATGCTTCAAGCATGTGGTAGGAAACACGAGGAAGCAAAAAGTTATTTCCCTGGGAACTTAATATTAATGCTTATTAACAGTCAATATTAATAGTCCATCTGAGTTGTTGTGTGCTGTCGGGTATGAAGACTAACACAGTAAAAATGAACATACAAATGCTTTAGGGGTTTGGCGAAGGATGCATTCAGAAATGAACTTATATAAATAATTATTTCAAAAGGATCATTACAAATCTTATCATGAGCATATTACATATTGTGGAGAAATAATTTGAGTGTTTTATTAACTTCAAGGAACAGACAAAAATTGAGAAGCACAAAAACCATTAAAATCGAATAAATATAAAAAAAAAAATTAACTTGATTTATTTCAACTCAATGTGTCTCACTGCTAACCAGTAAATGTCTTGGAAAATTAAAGTAATTGCAGGAATCAGACTTAGAAGGGAATTTAAATTCAATCTCTTATAACCAGAATATTAATAGCAAGAAATTCTTGAGCCATAGTTAAGTTTATTTCATGCCATTAAACACTGGCACTTACTTTATCTGACATTTAATTCTGTTCAGGCAGAGGCAGCTCAGTAACACAAAATGCAACTGTAAATACCTAAGAAGTGGAATTTACCTTAAGTCATTGAAGTCTTGTTAGCCTATAAGAAATTTAGGAAAATTGCCAATAAAATGAAGAAAAAACAGGAATTCAGTTTTCACTCAGTATCATAATGTCTAAGAACACTCAAGTACCAGGTGGAAAAAAAATAAAAAGGGCTCGTAACGTTCACATCTGCAAAATAAGGGTTATCTGGATTCATGGAGCTTGGCATGGTTACGCACACAAGACTGACTTGACAAGAGTACCTGGCTCATCAGGCTGATGGTAGGGGGAAGGAAAATCACGTGTGCTGTTTGCTATGGGATGGAAAAATACCTCAAATGTGATTCTACATGAGTTCAGGTCTGAGAGTCCTTCCCTCTGAACAGTAGACTTAATTTGATGGCAAATTGTGCTCAGAATTCAGTGATTATTTAGTAGTTACCTTTTACTTACTTTGATTTCTTAATGAACTGAAAAATCTTTAAACTCAAAGGTCTTTAGATCCCTGATGAGCTGTTACACAGATATTTTTGAGCTAATTCCATCCCCTCGACCAAAGATACTGAAATATGAATGGATAAGATAATACCTATAGATCACACTTTGTCACAGAGCCCAGCAAGCCCAAGATACCTACCTCGCTCAAAATCTGTTCCTGGGAGACCTTTGCACATCAAGATTCTCTAGCTTCCAAAGAGCAGCTCTGCCTTAGGCATACTTGATAAATAAACAATTTTGACAGCAATGTCAAGACAATGACAAAACCTAATAAATGACATTCGAGATGCTGGTGCCCTGCTTCTAAACAAGCACAGGACCAGCAGGAGCATCCCACACCCGGCGCACTGACGCACAGTGATCTCTTCTCGAGCATATGACGACTCCCTGCCACACCACCTACCCAACGCGTGCTTGATGTGCTGTCAAGTAAATAATCAAGTATCACCAACCACCGTGGAGATTCAGAAAAAAAATTAAAACAAAATTAATCGATTTCAGTGCTTCAAATGCCGTGAAATCGTCCTTTGTCATAACATCTGCAGAATTCTGAGCGCTGCTATGTTACAAATAGAGGCTTTCTTGCTTCAGAAGCCATGCAGTTGCACGTGGAAGCGTTTGCTTTCCTCTGGCATGCTCACCAAGCAAGACTTCTTTCAAAGTAACTCATGCAAACAGAAATTTCACCAGGAGAAAAAACAAAATACTGATGAGACCTCTATGGTTTGGGGGGACAAGTGCTGGAGTTGTGGTTTCCCATCAGCATCCAGAAAGGGCTGGCAGAGTATTGCCTATAGACATTTAGGAGGGAAGAAGGTTGCTCAGGGTAGGGGGATGACAGGAATGGATAACGCAGTCCACAGCACCAGAGCTATGTTAGCAAGCTTTCATGTAGAATAATGCTTAGGAGTCCTACAGTTGTAATTTTATATATTGCTAAGTGGAATAATGAAAAAGTGTAAGCATGTTTTAAAAAGCCTAAATAGCTATTTAATTGCTGTCTAAGCAACTGCTGCACCATTTATGTCCTTAAAATGACAGTAATTGTATACAGACTTGACACGTAAGCTCTAAGAAAGGCTCTTGCAAATTGTTGGCATACAAGGAGAGCATAAATGGCAATTATTTGAGCTCTGTAAAAAAACGAAATAAAATTTCTTGGAAAATACAATATATATAAGTGCTTCTTCAATTAAGAGAGTATCAGCATCTTGGTAAAGCTTTTGTTTTCAGGGAAGTATATGGTAACTAAGCTGCAAAAAGTTGCTCCAGGCTGGAATGTAACCAAATAAATTCACAATCCAAGCAACAGAATTTGTAGATATATTTCAAAACAAAAACAAAGAAAAAAGAAAAATTGAACCATCATTAACTTGCATAAAATGGAAATACATTTCAACACAGTTATTCAGCAATCATGGAGAAGGTTTATAAATGAGAGCAGTTACTAGAAAAGCTAAATATTTACCTACATTTCTCATACATCCCTAATGAGGAACAACGGCAGAGCTGTTTTATTGGATAGTGCCCATAGTTTCCAAAAGGCTGACAGAAACCTTTGCCACATTCATTTGTGTCATTGCTGGATCCAAAACATTCCACACAAGGAACCTCAACTGAGAACATATGATCTAAAATGAACAATTAGAGTCTCACTCTTTCTACTACCTTTACTGCCATGTTACCACATTTTATATTCTGTGTACGAACATTGGGGTTGACATGAATGGCATAACAATAAATTAATGTTCAATGTCCCAGTAAAAAGAGAGCTGTTTTGAATCTAGATTGCAAATGGTAAGACTTATTCCACAGTAAATAAAACTTCATGGGAAGTAATTCATTTCTTAGAAGTACTTTGTAAACCATTATAGGAATAGTGGAGATCCCAAGAACAAATATTTGTCTCGTCACAAACCCAGTGACGGGGTAAAAACCCTCAGTGATAAAATGGTACCATTCCACAGCAATGGACAATACTGAGCTCTAATCCTAGATAAGACAGTTTTAACACTGCTTTTGAGCTCAGGAAAACTGAAAGATAATCCAAACTAACTAAAAATATGAGGATAAGTGAGATTATTTTGAACTGCATTAACAACGAGGCTTCTCAGACATTCATAATTAAGCTAAACTGAGTGAACAATGTTATTTCTATGGTGAATTTAAGAACACTTGAATTTTAATTGTTTGGTTGTCTGCAATTTAAAATGCATTTAAAGCAATCCAGTTTAAAAATCCACTTGGGTTATTCTAGTTGTGTTCGCCAGCCTAAGGAAACCTGACAAATCCCTTGGAACACTGCTGTACAACAGTAACCACATTGCTTCTGAAGTCTTAATGTCCACTGCAGCAAAAGTGATATGCAGCTCAATCTCCTTCAGATTTCTCAGTTTCACCATCACTGATAACATGCACATATTGAAATTATACCTAACAACATGAATTTCATGGTGAAGTATATCAAATGGCCCCCACAAGATCCTCTGTCTCCCCTCTACTGGGGGGCAGTAACAGATATACATATGTATAACCTTTGTTAAAACAGCATTACAACTGTAATCAGGTGTTAATTAGGTTTCCCTTGTATTCAACCTAATTGAAAACGTAGCAGCCATCCATCTGCTTCCTTGCTCAGACTGACAGAAACTCACTATAGAACTCCCATTTATAGCTTTATGCCTTTCTAATTATTTACTGGCATCCAAATGAATACATGAGCTCCTCCCCTCAGTCCTGGTTCGCTAACTTTAAATTGTTACACCTTTTCATTGCAAAAATATAAACGAGGCAAAACAATGAAGAGCAGATAGGAACAAGTGACAAAGTTGTTTTCTCTCCTGTTGAGGAGCACTACGTTCTCTTTAAGGCATCATAATTTTGGGGATATGGAGCGGATGGAGCAAGCCCTGAGAAAAGCTACCAAAACAGCCTGGGAAATACAGCCTATAGAGATGGATGGAGCAAACAGGAGCTCCTGAACCTTGAGAAGAGATGACTGAAAGGAAATGTAACTGTTTCCGAAAATGAAAGAAATAAGCAACAAAACAGAAAGAATAAGCTGTTCCACATGCAGTTCAATATATTTATCTTTTAAAAGAGGGAAAAAAAAATGAGAAAAATAAGTGCATTAACATCAGAATAGATTGCCTGAGAGAAGGAAGGATACCAGAATCTATTCCTATAGGCAAGAAAAGCATTTTCCAAGAGGGATGCTTTGGCACAGAGTAATGGATTACCTAATCTTCCAGTCCCGTTTTTCCAGGACATGATACATTCCTATGCTTTGAAGCCATGAGCAGCATTATCAGCAGAATGTTCATGACAGACATGACCCAGGCAGTGCCATTTATTGTCTGTGCAGAAGGTGACACGGACATATTTGCTTTCCTGCCTGCAGAAGATTACAGGTAGGTAACTCCTACTTCCTAAAAAATTCCTTTGCTGAAGGATGAACTAGAAATTTCAGACAAATCTATTCTCCATGCTCCATTCCTCAGTTGTTTACATATCTGAGGAAACATCCTCTGACACAGAAGAGACAAAATGATCACGCAATAAACAAAACTGAAATCCAACTGAAATGGATTTGGTCATTTCAGATCTCATCAGATTGGCCCTACAATCACATGCACTGTCACTCCACAGGTACAGCTTCACCTTCCAAGCCATGAGAGGATTGATGCTCCAGAAGCAGCTCAGCTGCCCTTCGAGAAGGGTTTGCTTCAGTTAGAGAAAGGGCTCCTAGGACTGACTAGGGAACCCCACTCATGGAGTCATGAGAATATCCCGAATCCCTCACTGTGCAGTGGGTGGTCGCAGGAGAACAGATTGCAAGAAAAACAGACACTTCTGACAACATCCAGAAAACTGATGAACCCGTTCAAACTCAGCTGTTCAGCACTGCTAAAGAACACTCTTTTCCTGGGTTGAGAAATACCATGAAGTTTTGGAGGCAGATGGGCAACACTGTTCTCGTCCCTCTGCTGGGACAAACCTTGTGAGCAAAATCTGCCTCTTCCCTCCCTTCACAGAAGACTGAAAAGCAAATTACAAGAGATATTCCAACATGAAAAAGCCACAGATTTTCTGCAAGCTGGACCAATGCATTTACAACTTCCTGCAACCTGCTCATGTCATCTGATTGCCACCGTCTCTGTCAAGAAAATGGTTATTTCCAAAACAGAGACTTCTACTGCTGATGGCTTCTTCAATACACTTTCTATCCAAGAAAACTCAGCCTGCCAGCCAAGCACATCTTGAGGGAAAACAAACATTCAGTCCAAGAGCTTCTGATTGTCCTTTTGTGTAGGAGATAAATGGGTGAGTCATTTGGACTGGTAAAATATTGAGTTGAAATATTAGATGCCTTTTTTTCACTCTTTCATGTGAAGTAAAGCCCAATCAGATTACAGATCATGTGCAGAGCCAGTTATCATTCATAACAAAATTCATAAGGAATATGTGTGGTTCCTGGACGATAAAACAACTGAGTTCCCCCAAAAAATAAAAAAATAACCACCTTAGCATGCAATATTTTTAATTTATCTATTCTTATTGATTCTTAACATTATTGTCACCACTGGTAAATGTGGGCTGTGGGAAAGGTTATGCTTAAGATGGCAGTGCTGTAGCACTGACACAGGAGCAGGCACTTGAACGGACAGATACACATTAAAAATCCAGGAGAACTTTCATAGAAAATGTTATTGCTGCTTGTTCCTCAGCTACTGATAAGAAACTACCGTTTCTCCGAACACCTTTACTGATTACAGATCAAGCAGTGAAAAAATCTCAGGCCAGGAGGTGAATGCCTTGGAAACATGTAAGCTGATGAAAATGGGTTTCCAGAAAAACCCACAGGGTTAATTAATGGGTTTGTTCGGGTTCCTGCTGGAACACACCAACAGACAATTTTAGTCTTTGCAAGTAATTTTGTTTGTTCTGAGTTTTATTTCTTGTGGGTTTTTTTTTCCTTTAAAAGGGAAAAAAAAATGTTTTTCTATACATAGGCCTTAAACTTCGCCATTGATCTGGACACACAATTAGTAGTGTCAAAAATTCAACATAATTTTACTCTGGGCTGCAAAGAACTAACACAGCTTGGAAGTCTGATGCTAAAACTATAATTGAAGGCTGTTCCTAACTAAGTTAAAGTAAAAAGTTACCGGTGGAAAATCTGTTGCAAAACAAGTCTATCAGGTTGGGTGCACAAAGAAGTAATTTGCTTCCTGACTTACCATTAGCTTACTGGAAGCAATCCAATGCAACAACTTCAAAAGGCTGTTACCAACTCACTGCTGAAAAATGATTGCGAAATGGATTTGATTTACATTTTATAAAGATCTTATTAAATGAAATGCATCTAGAAACTCTACTTATTTTCCTTCTGTCATTTGAAAGCACTCTCGTGGTTGGGAATATTCTGAGCTGGTCTTCTCCTTTCCTTTGTCAGCAGCAGGGATCTTAGTGCTTAACTGAAGCAATTAGGAAGCTGCAGATACTCTGCACGTAAACTATTTTATTCAATTTGGAGTCAAAACTGCATAATTTTATGGTTTCTGTTTGTTATTGCCGAGGCAGGCTGAAGCAGAGAAATCCAAATATACAGAGCTTCCTTTTTTTTTTTTGAGCTTCCTTGCATAAAATTCACCTGCTTCTTTTGCCCAGTCCCAAGTGTCTTAATCTTTACATGATCTCTGCACTTCACTGAATCAAAATAATTACTCTTAGAAGAAAGAGGTAGGTTTGTTGTACATTTGAGTATCTTAGACTGCTTGCAATGGCCTTGCAGACCACTGGTAACCATCATGGGGGCAAAGCTGTGTCTCCCTGAAGGATGTGTAGACATCAGTGATTTCCTGTCCTGCCTGAGGCTTAGACTGACTCCCTGGGGTCAATATGTAGCAGCTGATGCAGGTACTGGTGTGAGGACTAAGGAATATGGCACGTCCACCAATTTCTCCACTGCAGCAAAATCCAGACTGGTTTTGTTCAACTCAACATAGACTCCTCAAGACCTCCATCCATGATGAAAAAAATCAGGAGAAAGCACTGCAGATGTCCTCCATACTTTCACAATTCAGCTCTGCTCACGTTAGCCTTGTTACAGAACAACAGATTTTATTCCATCACCCACCCACCCTCCCAGGCAATTTGCAGACCGACTAAGAACAGCCACCTAAATCCGCTTGACCAAATCAGAAAAGCTGGAATCCAAAGCAAAATACTAAGCCATACATAAATTAAGAGAGCCGGCAGACTTTTATAATAAGAAGAGTAGAAATCCATACTTCCTGAATGCAAGCACCTGGATAACTGTGTCTGTGGTGACTGCTAGGTGCCATCACTCAGCCTGGGATGGGGACAGGCACTCCTCAAGTCACCTGCATGCTCAGCTGCCTGAACAGCTTCATGAGCACCCCTCACTGAAGAATCTTTTTCATTACTAATGTATTTCCAGCTAGCCTAAAAAAATGGATCAGGAATTTATTATTACTACTATTTTTTAACTACACTGCAGGAAAAGTGACCTAAAAAAAAAAAAAAGTAACACATTTCACAGAAGCTGAGGAGAAACACAGCAAGCCACTGCAAGTAATCTGGAAAGTCAGTGAACAGAGTTATCTAACTGTTCTTAGATATAATGTTATGGTTTTACAACATTTTTCCTCCAATATGCACTGCAACCAATTTATCTCAAGGTAACTGAGATATTTCTAATGTTTCTATTGAAGATGGCAACAGAGGAACATCCAGAGGAACTGGCACGCGATGTAGGAAGCTCAGAAGCTTAAGCTGTTGAAGGCTCCACAAAGTTTTACTATCAGCTGCATTTTTTAAAGGAAAAGAGAATGAAATTTCATTTTAACTGAGGTACTGGCTACTGATAACTCATATGTATTCATATTACAGAAATGTATTCTCTGCATACACATTTACACTGCACACAGCCAGCCTACAACACTGCGGGCCTTTTTCTACACTACTACACTTGTCTCAGTATTTGCTAAAACAGAAGAGATTGCAGATGACCTAAATGTGTCCTTTGTATAGCGCAGCTGAGAGAAGACTATACTCAGTTTGGAAAACAACTTTAAAATAGCTTTTTACCATATGGAGATCATTAACTTCCTGTCGGATGCATTAATCTGCATTGCTACAGAATGCTTTTAGATATTCTCTCCCTCCAAAACATTCTTGTCCCTTTCTCCTGTGTCCCCCTGGGAAGGCAGGGCTTGGAGATCTGAGGGGAAAAGGAGAGCAGCACTCACCCCAGAAGTGCTGAGCACACCTGGAACAGGGAGGTGACACAGGACGTGCCATCACTGCCTCTATTGTAAGAAATAGAATTATTTTCTTTTTAAAAATTAGTTCTCTTCCAGGCATTTCTTGAACTTATTGGTAACATCAATACTTCACGTCTAATTCAGGTGTACCAGCACCTAATGAATTACAACATGAGCTGCAGTTGCGATATGCAACTTCTCTAAAGCACGACTGAAATTTTTGTTTGAGTTTCCCAGGGGTGCTCCAGCAAATGAGGAAGAGAGACCATGTATCTCATGTGTTTTTTGATTCAGACACTTGTTCACTACTCACACTTCCCCCAGCCCCAAATCACCTGGTGTGCCTTTTCCTCAGCGTGATATCTTGGTGACACGCTTCTCCAGATACACTGTATTTACACATTGCATTTTTTCCTGCTTGCTGGAATATCAGTTTGAGAGACCAAAGTACTTACTATTTCCTCAGAACACCTCTCCCTACTGATTTCACTGTACAAGGTTGTGCTCCAAATAGCTCAACCTCTGCACGCGTTGCAAAGAAAACTAAAGACAGCCTCCAGTGTGTTATAATATGGCACGTCTCATCAACAGAACAGCCATTTTCACCTCCTCCCAGAGAGAAGGAAGCCTCCGTGATGCTCCAAAATTTCCCACTCAGTGATGAATTAGGAGAATCAGATAACAGTCAGCAGCAAGGGGCAATGCTTCTAAATCTTGCAAAATAAGAAGAGGTCTGCCTCTTCCACGCAGAGGCAGTAGGTGCCTGAAGATTACAGGAAGGCCATAGCCCTTGGCTGGGAGACAAGGCGTAGGAGGTGAATCTGTGAGGACAAGGAATGCAGATGTTTACCATGAACCTGTGCTCTGTGTAGAGCTGAAAGGCAAAGTAGTCAGGAGTTTCCACATTAAATGCTGGCATAACCAACTTTTCAGATCCACATTTCTATTTCTACTGTAACTACCATAATTTGCTTTCGCACAGAAATGATTTTAAGAGATTTTTATATAAATGCTATTAGGCAAAACCTCCATCCTTAGAGGTGTTCAGTCACAGATGCTCAGCTGTGAAAATTAAGTTAATGCAGCAGCTTTTCATAAAAGAAATGCCTCCTCAAATATAATCAAAATAAATTACAATCTTGCTGATAGTTACAGCTTCAGAGAACACACAGAGCCAAGCAGGCTGCTTCCAACCACAACAATTCCCCTCTACCACTCCTTTGTAGCACCAATTGTCTCACAATTTCCCTTAAGAGACCAATATAACGATATAAGTACTATCCAAAACAAGGTTTTCCACCAGAACTATTGAATATTATGTTTTTGTAAGAAATGATTCTTTTAATTCAATTAAAACCTTTCGCTTCTACAGCTGTTTCAGCCAGATTCCATTCCTTGTTGCCTGTCATCTTTTTATTGAAGCCATGATTTATAGCTGCAGCCGAGCCAGTGAGTACCAGAATGACCTGCATGGCATTTCTGCTATTAGGTTCTATGCTCCTGGGCCTGCAGATACTGTCTGCGGTTTTGATATACGCAGCGCTCACTGAACCTTTGGCTATTAGCAGGGAGTTATTTTCTGTACTGTTTTACTGCTTGGACTATGCATTTATTCCTTCAAGCACGACTTAAATGCAAGGGAAGAGGGGAAACTTTTAAAACTACTACTATGATTTGAGTTTCCATATCTTTTTAACTCTTCTACTACATCACTCCCATTGTTTATTAATCACAACATCCCTTCTGTGGAAGCTGAGTTGATGACAACCCTACTCTTTTCCATGTGTAGACTTTGTCTTGCTAACTCTCTATTGATTTAATACTTTATATCTCCTTTATATGAACCTTAGCGAGGTCATTCATGTAATTCCACCACCTTTTATAATTCTTTCTCATCACTGATATGCCATCTGTTCCTTATATACATTGAAGAGGAACATATTTCTAATTTGCTTCAATGAGACCAGTTTTATTCAGCTCACTCACCATGTACGTCAGTCTGGGCTAAATTATTTGAGTGAAGTCACCCATATTCTCTCCACTCACATTCCAGTGATGTGCCTTTGTCAGCGTGGCTTTGCTGAGGCCAGTAGCTTTCCTTTCAATCTGTATTTACTATAGCAAACTATTATGAAAAGGATCAGAGGACTTCAACCATATTGCTACAAACTCACATAATCAGTATATTTTACTGTTATTTTGAGTGAGATGAAGCCTCAACTGTTCTGCCTAATATAAACTAGTTGCCCTGGAGGGCAAGCTAGAGTGAGTTTTAATCCATATTTTTTCATTTGGGTGTGAAGGAGTTCAATCCCAGAAATGCTAATGGAATTTATGAAGCTTCTTCCCAACTATCCGAGGCTCAAAACAGCCATGGTCTGGAAATTCTGGGTGATCCAACATGATTCTACCGGCATTTGTGGAAGAGCCAGACTGATAACAGCTCTGCACTCAGAAACATGTTGAAAGTATTAAAAAATGGGAGAATACTGATGATGGCACACACCCAGTTAGCATGTTTAAGATTACAACAGACTTTCTAAGAGAAGAGTTGACCTTTGCTTCATGTACCTATCACAACATCCATCATCTCCTGGCTAGATGGGTCAGCCCCAGGTCCATTACCACTGAGTTTTACTTCTGAAGGAGAGAGCTGCATGCTTTCCCCTGGCAGAAAGTGAGAAACAGATCCCTGCACCTCTCTTCACAAAACTCTAACCAAAGTATTTCTAAAAAGTTGTTTAAAGACTTGAAGAATTCTGGCAGAGCTCTGAGTTGACTTTCATGAGATGTCATCAAAAGTTTCCTTTGACCTTTTAAATAAGTTTCCAACATTTCTCTTGGAATTTTATTTATGAGTAGTTTTTTTTTTTTTTCCTAAAAATACCTTTTTCTAAGCAGGAAACAAGTTTAAGGCAAAGCATTTCAAGTATTTCAGCTGGTGTTTGTTCTGTGGATCAGTGCCAAACATGCCAGCAGAAGGAAATAGCTATCCCAGTGCTCACACTGCTGTACAGAGGGTTTTATTTATTTATTTATTAATGAATCCAGATGGGCTCGTTGCAAAGGAAGTAAACACACATGGTATTTAGCTGCAGTGCTGGGGCATCCTAGGACTAGCAATCAGCTATACGTGAAAACACAGGTTATCTATCCTTGAAAAGATATAAATGAGTACATATTCCAGTAAAAGGCAGCCTCACCTGCCATCTGCAGCAAGCTTCCTCCAGGCAGCCTGCATGGCTCAGACTTGACAGCAATGCCTGCACAACACAAACCCCAGTTCTGAACAGCTTTTAAGATCCAATTCCCCATGTCTTCTAAAAAGCACACTCAGTGCAAGATTGACACAAGCCATTATAAATCTTCCATTTAAAAAGTCCCAGTAGCTCAAGAACTTAAGGCATATTGCATTTCCCTCAACAGCACAAAGAAAAGAACCATCTTCTATCTTAGCATTCAAAATCTATTCCCACAGAGAAAACAACTTATTAGTAAACAACTAACATTTCCCACAGTGAAAACAATTTATTCCCCACAGAGAAAACAACTTATGAGCAGAAAGCACACTGGAAAGGCAATCTGGATTCTGCGGAGCAGCTGCTCATCAATAACACTACTTTCAAAACATGCATTATAACGACCTCTATTAGAGCACGCGTAGTATGGTGCATAACACCAAATGCCTATGTTACTGTGTCTTTGTGTCTTAAAGAGTGGAAATACATTAAGCTTTCTAACATACCATGCATAATCTGACACACCTGGAAGTCAGGATTTGGAAACTGGGAAGTGAAGCCTAAGGTCTTCCCCTTCAACGACCCCCACAAGGAATAGACCCATTAAGTCACAGTTTCCATTTTTCTTCCACCAAAATGGAATAAAGGCAGTTCTCAGAGCATGATGAAACAAGAAACGTGCTATCAGAAGGCAAAACAGAAAGAGGGAAAATTACAGACATCTTTTAACTGTAAGTTCACTTTTAAGCAGTAAAAGATGGAACATGAGTCCTAGTAAAGCAAACAATAAAGACAAACTTTCCCTGGTCTTTTTTCAGATCAGATGCTTAGAAGTCAAAGTTAGAAATAGTTTTCCTGGGAAAAACAAAAACAAGCAAAAAAACTCTCACAAAACCAAATCTAATAGCAATTAAATTTGTACTGTTTGAGACAGGAACTTGGTTCCCCTCAGCATGTCACTTGCACACAGCATTTCTTAAGCCACAGTTTTAGGGAGTTCAACCTCCACCAAGGCGACCCAAGGTTTGCATGCTTGAGCAGTGTGATCGGGGAAGTTTACGGAACTATTCATCATTCCATTCCATCTTGTCCAGAACCACTGATTGTTTCTTGAAGCAGAACAGTCTCGAGAAAAGGTCCACACGCTTTTCAAACTAGATAAATCGAGCTTTGAATGCACTGGTACCTTTACTAACAGCACTCGAGATAGATCAGTAATGCTTCAGCATATCCAGTGTCTTTTCAAAACTTCAGGAGTAGCAGTCTCTTTACTCTTACTTTCCTTTCTCTTGGTGGCAGAGGGGAAGGACAAGGTCCCCTCCTTACATCCTTAGTTTTCGTAACTTTTGTACCATTGACTTTCTAATGCCCAACAGCTGCAACAGACTTAGAAAAGCTGGCTCTATTTTCTATATTTCTGAATTTCATCTTTCTAATTCATTATTCCAGTTTCACTAGAGAATGCATCCCAGACATCCAAGGTACAGAGAAGGACTTCAGAATTTTACCCAAGATTGAACTCTCCTCAATGAGACAACAACAACTCAAAAGCATTGGTATTCCTCAATCAGGAAAAAATGGCAGCACTCACATAATTCTCATGTTGGGGATCACATATAGAGAAGTAGAGGTCTGCCAAGTAACCAGAACTGTTCTTTTTTTCCAGAAGCTTATGCCTTCCCAGACCACCCAGCACACGAACAACTGATCTACATGAGACATTTTCCGTCAAGGCCTGAGCAGGCCCAGATCTCACATTCCTCCTCAGCATGGAAAAGCGTGGCACTAACTCCAACCTCTTCTAGGGCCATGCAAATAGATCGCAGGCTTTGACCTAGTAACGAGGCAGAAAAAAATGGGTGTGAGAAGACGTTCTCATTCAGCAGTATGATTTATTTCACGTTGGCAACTCAGACAGCTCCTGTGCTTCCTCCAACCTGTTCGTTTTGATGGATGGTGCCCCAGCATGAGCGGGCAGAGAAGCTGCAGAGGTGATGGCAGTCTGCCCTCAACTCCTGTTTGCTTAGTGAACCAGAGGGACCTGCACAGCCTTCAAGTGCAGAGTGAGGAGGACTGGCTCCAGGAAAGAAAGAAATCCGGGAAACAGTCAGCTTGTAAAGCAAGGCTCCCTACCAGGTGTGAATCTACGGGAGACTGACTTTCCATCGCTTAACAATTGATATTGGATGTGAGCAGAATCAGGCCTTTTACAATTTTATTGTTTTCCCATTACGTTTCATGTTCTCGAGGCTCAGCTCTGTTATGAGGAATCTATGATTGGGTCCTCACGCAGGCACAGCTCCCATTAGTGTCAGAAGGAGTTACTGTACTGCTGCTTACTGAGAGGAGAGCAGACTCCCCTGTGGCAGGACTTCTTTCAAAGAAAAACTACACAAGAACACTCAAGCAAAAACACTTGAAATTTTAGAAGCCTTCAGGCAATGATTATAGCTCTACTGGCCCTTCAGAGGGGCATAAAGGGCCCCATTAAGCAAAGTAATATTAGCATTCGATACCTGGCAGTAACTCACTGGTGTTCTATTTCAAACAAGAGCATAAGCAGGTGGTTACTTTGCTAATCTGCTATCTCTCTCTTGCCATCCCGGTCAATAAATGATTGCTTTCAAATATCAAGATCTCCATTCCCACCCACATAGATCCAGGAGTTTCCACCACACTCTAAGAGCTTTTATCACTGCAGCAGGACCAAGTTGTCTAGCTCTGAGTATGCACGTGGGCAGCGAGACTCTACACTGGTTAAGTGTTTCACTTAACCCTGGCCAACTTGCAGCAGTGAAAGACACTCCTTCTGAGAACTCCTGCTGCACAGTGCATGGGGTGGACCCGCTCTTCGGTTGAAGCTGGGCAGTATGCACAGAGAGGTGAGTGAAGGGATAAAAGCTTCAATAATAGGGGTGTATGGTAGAATCCCCTTTTTTCAATGATGCAAGCTCAGCGAACAAGTAAATGCTGCACTGACTGCCAATGGAGAGGTTGTGGCAGCACTTTTTTTTTCTAGACTATGAGACCGACCTGCTACTGAAGCATTTTCACAGTGATAATTGCTCTTTTCTCCTGGAATATGTATGGCTCTGAAGTGATGAGTCAAAAATCTAAAAATTCAACCAAAATTTTACAATAAAAATTTACTCTGCCCTGAAGAACTTTGTTTCTCTCTTTCTCTGAGTAAATGTAAAAAATAAATCACGACCAAAAATTCATAAGATCATCTAATGAACACAATGGTAGCACTTATTTATCCTTAATTTCCATTACCAAAGCACTTTTTCTTCTGTCCCCAGAACAACAAGAACTCCTTCCCCACCAAAGCACAAAAGCATCAATCTCTGTCACAACTAGACTAGCAAGTACTATTTTGGCTAATTACACTGCTGGTATCCACATGTGTTCTCTGCTTTGTTAACTTCTGCTCCCAGCACTGTGCTTAAAAGGTGAGTAGGGGTTGCAGTGAGAGGATAAGGTGTTGCAGACTCACTACACCTTACTTGTTTACAACTCTTGAGTAGTTAGACCAGAGTTCATAAACTCAGTGTTCACACTCTCACGTGCCTGGGGCAAAGTCCCATTTCTAAGCTCTATCCAGTGGTGGTTGGAGGCAATCTGCCGCAAAGAGATTGGAGGCATGTTCTTGAACAGGAGATACCAAATGCTCACAAACAGAAGACATGAAAAGAAGGCAACATGGAAAAACTAAAATGACACAAGTGTATCTGAAAAGAAGTATCAAGAGAAATGGCTTTTAGCTCTGACAGCTGCATGCAGTTGATCAAGCAATCATTGCTCCCCAACCGTTTGAGCGTTTTGTGCGTCCCCAGACCTGTGATAAAAAAAAAAAACAGAACGTAAATAAAGCAGAGAACATGGCCGGAGTTCAAATACACTTGTAAAAATCCAGACGACAGGTTTTGCTGTCCAAAGACACAAGGAAGCCTATGTTCTGATTTGTATATTACAATGCAAACAGATTGCAAACAAGTTTCTAATCACTTTGCGTTTCAAAAGAAACCTTAGTTAATTAAAGTTGGCAGGATTTCTGAAAGAAATGCAGCAGTTACATTCAACCAGTATTTGCTGCAGTTGCACATACACAAAGCACATTTGTTATTCTGTAAGTATGCCTCTTGAAGCGGACCACGAACATTTTGGCAAGTGACATAAAGCAACAGGAGGTTGCTGAGATGGATGCACTGCATGCAAACCCCGTGTTACACAGGGCTAGGGTTTGCAAGAACACAGCTACAGACCCACAGGTTGGTTTCAAGAGGGTAAACGTCAAGATCATGATTTTCACACAGCATAATTGCTGTACAGTTCTGACAGTCAGGCTGTTTTGCTGCAATGACTCACAAAGTTCCTTTACCACACTATTTTCCCAATTGGGGCTACAAATCCCAAAGTCCATCTGGGATACCCCAGAGCTCCTTTCCACCAGCAAGGGACCTGCAGTTATTGAAAGTCAGTGGGTTATCAGACATCAATTCAAATCCTTCTTTCTCTTACATGGCACCTACAGGAGCCCAAAGAGCCAATTCTGGACACGTATTTGCGTATCATTATTTGAAACGTTCCCTACACACTGCGGTATTAAATGAAAAATTGTTTTTAAAAGTGTATAACTGGCAGTGTCTGGTGCTTTAAAAGGGAGAAGAATGAGTATTTTCCCTTTCTTCTTGATTTTCATCTTTGGTCATTGACAGAGCTTTAGTTGGTATACACACATCTGAATTACAAATGTGGTGTACTACTAACATTTAAATTACTTCTTTTTGAGAAGTATTTTCCGTAGCAACTTACACAGTAAAATTACTGCATTACAGATCAACTCAAGCCTGTTTGGTAACTATCAGCTGCAGAGTAATTTCCTGCCCTCTTGTTCCTGCATTAGTTTCTTCAGCTGATTTTAACCACTTTCACTGCTGTAACATCCACATTCATTCAGCGAATGGAGCTAAGGAGTTTTGCCCACAGCCAACAAAATCTGAGTCCATCTTTCCCACATGCATCCTCTCCTGGTGGGACTTAGCAGATCAGCAAGCAGATCCTACATCTTTTCTAACTAAGCTGTTCATCTTCCCACTCAATGACACCAATTCTTAAGCGACACGTGAGAACCACCACAAGATGCTGTAAAAGCTTTCCTTTCTTAAATAGTTAGATCCTATTAATTCTTGATGGTCCCTTTAACTTCACTCTGCATAGATGTAGTCCATTTACAGGCTGAGAACATCACCACGTCCTCCTGCCAGGCTCCTGTTTCGGGAAGCTGCGTTATAACTGATGACAAATGTTCGCTATTTTGCATGCAGTTTCACAGAGATTAGTCTAACCTTTTTCTTAGTTTCCTTAATCAGTAGGGAGATCATTCACAGGAGGTGGGTTCACTTGGAGTGGTCTTAACTTCCTGGACGTTTGATTCTGTTTCCTAGTCATTAAATTCCAGAAATGCCTTCATCATTTCTCAAAATGCATAAATGAGACAGAAAAGGAGGAATATCTGACGTTACTGGGAAGGTAAATGTTCCAAGTATGTATTCTACAACCAAACTAATGCAAAACTCTCTTATTAATCTAGAATATAATCAGAAGCTGGGTAAGATGTGGAACTTTGTTGGCATTCTTGACGTATGCTTTTTGAGAAACGTTATTGAAATAGTTTAATTACTTTTTGTGTTAACCATTCAATATTGAAAGGACTAGACTTGTTTATGTCATCTCAGAGCTCAAATATGAGATGTAATTGACATTTCTCCTGATCAAAAGAATCGAATTGCTTCTGTGTTGTATTCAAAAGAAGATTTTTCACAACAGAGAATCTCAAAAGACTGATTACCATAATATAATCAGGACTTTAGAGGAATGGGATCAAATGCACCTTTGCACATTATAGCGTTGAAGTGATGTTAATTGTCTTGCAATGGCTACATTGCATTTTATGTCACTCAGATTTAAGAAAAAATATATATATATATTTATATACCATGACCGTTTGGACAAAGCCATTCACTCAGTTCTTGAAGCATTGTTCAAATATTCAAAGCAACAGTTTGTCCTTGAACACATTTAAAGAAATTGGGACTTTTTGTTCAAACCAAGTGCCTGTTGACTAAACATATATCTCAGGCTGTCAAGAAGCCTGTATACTGTGCTTGAGAGAGCAACAGGTGCCTTTAATGCTAGCAGTGAAAATAACAGAGGTGGATTCTTTCACATGGAGAGGCTTTACATTGTGCCTGGAGGGGGAGAGTCACAAGTACTGCAGCGTTTGCCTCTGAAGAACTTCGGCGTTTTGTAGGGCTTAAGTCTTCAGGCTCTGCTCACAAGAGCTGGGATCATTCTGAGGCAGCAGAAATGAAAATAGTGGCTTTGTAGGAATAAATAGACTATTGGAACAGAGAAGATGAGAAGCTGAAGTAATCCTTAATGGGAATGCAGAAAAACCAACAAATTCATAAGGAATAATAGAATCATGCCAGTGCACAGGAATAGTCCAAGAAAAACAGTGAAAACTTGTGGCAGGAGGATTAACTTGAATCCTACCTAACAAAGACTGAGTATATTGGTCTCCTCGTGCAGCTTTCTGTGACGCAGATAGCATCAGTCTCCCAGCAGGGAGGGTACAGACATCAGGTGTCACTAGGACACAGCTGGCATCTGGAATTCACCAGGACACAGCCCAGGCAGCATAGCCAGCACTGCCACAAACCCCTCCCACCCCCCAGCTCTATACATCCTTGGAGCATACCTGAGCAAACCTCAATACACAATGTCTGGTTTGGAAGGTGGATGGCTGACTGCTTCCCCTACTTTGGAGAGCACCAACACAAGCAGAAAGTCATCTTAACTATTTCACCATTCTAATTATGCAAACAAGTTAGGGCAGAACTAGGAAACACTGACAGCAGAAAGCTCCAGTGGAGGGAGAGATGGACATGAGAGCTAGTACTGAAGGTCTGGAACTGTCCCTGTAACAAAGCACTTAAGCACTTGGAGCTGACAATGTGAGGGCAACGCGATAAGAGCTGACACCAGGCAGAAAACAAAGAGAAAGTCATCGGAAATAAAAATAAATAAAGCTTTATCTCCATGCAGTAGGAAGAAAGTGGATCAGTGAAAGGATACAAAATTGATGGGGCTGTCAGCGCCAGAGACAATGGCAACAACCTCAGCAGCTTCAAAAAGGACTAGAAGGAAGACAGAGAGATAAGGGATGAGAGACTGGATGAAGTCACAACATTTAAGATAGCTGATAAGATTTTAAGGGTTTTTTTTTTTTTTTTTTTTTAGAAAGATTTTCAAAAATATTGCATAAGTGGAATTGATGATATAAGGACACAATAGTGAAGAACAAAGTCTTGAAGATAACTACAAGAAGATAGGCTTAAAAGGACAGAGTCACTGAACTAGTTACTACATAATCAATATTTCCTCTTGATGGTTATGAAACTGCAAAGTCACAGCAAAAAGCTGATATTTTCTCTGAAGTTTAAGATGTTCAAAGAGAAAAGAAACTTCCTGAACTCCTTTGAAAAATCCAAGACTAACTGATGATATCCATTTGTTCTAGTTAAGGTATGCAAATATCTAAGTATTCATGACTGAACTTGGAACCTTTCAACGACTTCTTCCTAAAATTAATCTATTAAAAGTGTTCATATTGCAACTCTGCCTGTCATATACAAGTACCATCTCAAGAAGCTACACAAGAAAATGAAATTTGAATATGTTGTTTCACTGTTCTGGAATAAATTCAGAGATAATGAAATAGCTACTGCACCGTTCCACTTGAAACTTAATTCCAGTATAATTCAAATGCACAGCACTGATTGCCCATGCCATTTATGGAAAAAACAAAATAAAATAAAAGAGGTATTTCAGCACCAGTAAGGCCAAAAACAACATCTATATTCCTACTGAATGCAGACGAAAAGATTTATCTCAATTAATAAAGACTCGTGGGTTTCCAGACATTGCAGCTTCATATGTGGAAAAAAAAATAAATAATACTTTATTTGACTTTAAATGTGCTTGTTCCACATAACAGACACAAAGGCTAGAGACTCACAACTGTTCAGGCCCACGTGGCTGCCATTCACCGCAGGCAATCAGTGCTATGCTGGCAGAATCGTTTTCTGATGATACATCCATAATGTAGCTGAAGTCACTTTGAAATAGGATTCTTGTATCAAATTCCTCAAGCAGAAGCCTAAGGGGATATCTGTTTGGAAAACCGTGCACTGTATTTTAAATTTAAGAAAATATTTTAATGCACAGAAAGCCTCCTCCCAGCCAACAGGAGATTGTGTTGTACTGCTTTTAACCTGAGGCTCATAAAAACCTTTTCACTGTGTAGAGGAGGAGAGAAAAGTCTCCCATGCTCTACAGCATCCCCATGGGTGACCCCAGAGAGTAAAGATTTGGAATGCAGAAAAGGCAAAATTGAAGAGAACCCGAGATCATCTCATCCCACTTTCTGCTGGAAGCACTGCCTTGGATTAGGTATTCAGGAACACAACCAGCCAAGTCTTACACCTTTCCAGCAAGGGACAATCCTCTGCTTCTCTGGACAAGATATTCTAATGTTTAATAGCTCTCATGATTTCATCTCCCTAATTCTTTTCCTTCTAAGGGCACAGAATCTTTGAAGCAGATTGTGCTGGTTGGCTCTGACCTTGACACAGCACATCCTTAAACAGAGGTATGCTTCATCTCCTCTGCTGTTACTTCTAGGCACCAGAAGACCAGACTGCTTGAGCCTTTTCTTCTTCAGGCCAATAAAATCCCTCAAACTTTGCTTGATGTTTCAAGCAAATTTGGTTGCCCTTTATGCAACTTTCCTCTCTTCAGTGGAAGGGGACAAAAACTGCATAACTGCAACACATGCCAAGTAAGATGATCATGTTTCTCCACTGGATGCTGTAGCATTCACATTTCCAGAGGCACAAAGAAACTGCAGGACAGGGTTATGTTACTGCAGACAGCAACGAAGTATTTTAGGCTGTTTCACCTCTTTCGCTATGTGAACCTGAGCAATGCTTGTTATTGACTGTTCAGGCAAAGAGACCGTTATCCTCAACTGTATATAAAGTCTCTGAGAACTAAAGTTTTAACAAGCTATTCAAGGATCTTAACTCGGCTCAGGATTTTAAGACCAGATACTATAAACAGTCTCAGTGCAAACACCATCAGTAAATGTTAGCTCTCCCCCTGCTCACAGCAGCTTTGCAAATCTGCCTCAGCTCTGATGTCGAAAGCGGAAAACCAAAAACATTGCAGAGAGTAAGGCTAAAACCTGAGCAGCAAAATCTTGAGTGGCAGCTCATGCTACCGTAATGGCACCAAATAGTGTTTGTCTGGTGATAATACTAAAGCAAACACTCCTAATAGCAATGTCTGATGCTTCATGGTGGACAAGGGATTCCCTTTCCATCTCCACAAACAACCCCAGTAATTAGATTTCTGCCTTTTGCTTGAATTGCTGTGCTGTTGAGTATAACTGCTTTCTGACAGGGACCTATCCACACTTGGTGCAGCAGTGTAGACAGGATCTCAGCACTACTGAATAAGCAAATTAATAAAATGTCTCCATTTGTACCGGATTTTTATCTTTGATTATACTTAATGGTTTATATGTGCTGTGTGATGAATATGCTGAAAGGAGTGAAGTGACTGTCTAAGAGCTTCTTAAAAAATCTACCTGTACTTCAGGTCAAGGCTTTTCAAATAGAAAATTACTGTTTATTCAGTAGAAATTTGCTTTGCCAGTTAAAAATTCAGCTGGTCAGCCTCAGGACTGTACATTGGCCAGCCGTTAATTTGTACCCAATCCATTTAATTTGAAAAGAGTTTAAAAAAAATCCGGGAAAGCAAAATTAAGTCATCAAATATTAAGAACAGCTATGTTCTTGATGCTGATGAACAGGGAGGAAATCATCTCTACCCACAAACACAACCCAAGCAAGTGGTCTGCTGCAAGCTGCACAGTATAACTGAGTCCCTTTACTGCCTTCGCTGTCCCACTCTGCCTTAACCATCAGGCATAGCTGAACCTTTGCCATGTTCCACATCCCCAGTCAATTTCAACTGACACCAAATCCCTACCTGACACTAGGGGAAAGTTATAAACTTAGCAGTGAGCGACCAAGAGAAGCTGACAACAGCTGAAACCCTGCAGATCAGCACAAAGGTTTAAGTGAAAGAGCAACCTGCAGACATGGGTCACCTAGTAGGAGGGTGGCCTTGTTCATTAGTGCCACATCAGACATAGTCCTGGTGTCCACCCAGGCCACAGTAACCTCTTAAAGAAGGTCTATCCCTTAAAAAATAAAATACATCAAGAACTGTGCTTTAACAGTGCACGAGGAAAAATAAAGGACGACTGAATGCAAGTGTTGGTGTGGAAGAGATGTAGAACAAGTCCACTTAAAGCTCACATCTGCATCACTGTTTACCAGAGCAGAAGCAACCCCCATTTAGCTCCCTCCGCAACCCTCAGCAGATGGAAGAAAATGACAAATAAATACAGGCTGATCTAGAGTATAACCCACAACAATACATCACACAGAGAACTATTCAGAAGGGGGAAAAGAATGTGACCAGATTAGGACCTTACCAAGGTGCTGAAGGCTTCCAAGAATCCATACCTTGTGCATATGCACACACACTTTGTATACACAGCAAAAATCCCAAAACAAAGCATTTATGTTTTCTGCACAAAGAGAGAAGCAACAGCACGTCTCAGGGGCCTGCTGGCTCTGCTAATCATTATTAGTTATTTTGCATTAGGATTTCCAGGCCAAGCAAGGGAAATGTAGGGAAATAGATGTAGGCAACATTTCTCAAGACAGGTGGGAAACTACAGCTCAGATGTGTGGGAGTTCACTGCACCCTCACTTCTGCAGCTTCACCCAAAGCTCTGGGGTGAAACTGGAGAACGGGGCCCTACACTGACAACCCTGAACCAAACACATGCAGATCAGCTGCCCTCCAACAACACGGGGTATCCATTCCAACTAGTTAGGACTAAATTAGAGAACAAAAGAGGCAGGGAGCTGGGTGAAACTAATAAACACGAGCCTCATTATGAAAGTAGGTTCAAAGCAAAGTCAGAAAATGTTCAGCTGGTTTCCATCCAAGACAAGTCAACAGAGACAGTACAAACACCATACATAGGCAACAAATGTAACCATGCTGAAAGAAGGCTATACATACTGGTGTGACAAATAAACTCATTAGAGAAACAAATTACACACTACCAGCAGAATAGCATCCACCTTACAAGTCCTCAGTGCTGCAGGTTTTAAGACCAACCCACTTCATATGTTGAGAGTATTTGAGCTTGAATAATCAGCCCCCAAATAATCCTTTTGTTCCTAGATTGATAGAATCACTTGTACCTCATCCAAGAAGTGCCAGAAGATTAAGTTGGTAATGAGATTGTACCTTTCCCCATTCTCATTAGTTTGTCAGGACAAATAATTGATGTGCCATTTTCTGTTCCTGCCATGAGAATGGATTAGCATTGTGGTATTTTCACTTCTGAAGAAGCAGGGTGGTTTTTGCTCCTGTGTTTTTCAGTGGCTTTTGTCATTGGTTTTGGGCGATTTTTGTTTTGTGGGTTTTTTGTTTTGTTTCAGAGATTATAAAAAAAAAGTACAGAGGATCTGCAGGCCACAATACATTACTATTCTCTCTAAATTTTCACTCCCCCTTCTTATATTATTCCGAAGCCCTTCCCTACCAAAGAATAAGTAGGATTCTTATTATACGCTTCAGGTTCCACAACTCTTGCTCTGCAGATGCATCCTAGAATATTCCCTCACAAACATCTGCATTTATGCAAAAACAAAACGTTGATCAGCACTGCATTTCCTCCTCAAACTATGCAGAGATCCACATACATATGTCCTCACATCCCAAGGGCACTGCCCATTATTAACACCCCAAACCTCCAAGCTCTTTCAGTCAGGAATTCATTCTGAACCACGTCTGTCTCTTTCACCCCTCAAAACACATGGTTTGGCACACCAGCCTCCTGCATCATGACATGAAGGACAAGCATCTTATAACGTACACAGTGTACTGCCCAGGGAGATACAGGCATTTCTTACCACTGCTTTATTTCTTTCCATGCCATACTAACAAGACACCGTGCCATCAGACTGCAGCTGAGTTAATGACACGGGCAGTCTGGCTTAAAGGTAGAAAAACAGTTCTGATAAGCCTCCTTTGAAATAGTTCATATAATATGAATGAATTATGAATAAGTAACTCTTCATAGCCAGCATGCCAACAAAGAATAAGAGAGTTTTTTGTAAAATAGGCATTCCTGTCTGTCGTTTACAGTTTCATAGTCCTCAAGCACACACAGCCATCCTAAATTCATGATTTATTTGGCATATCAGGAGATCATAGTCATCCGGTATATTAATATTTCATATGAACGTACAGAAACCTGTATAAAAAACAACTGTACCAGAAGTTATATACATTTAATCTTGTCAGCCCACATACACTACAACACAGTTATACAGTAACTTGAAGTATTTTCATACTGAAGTTAAAAGTGAATTCAAGTTGAAGATCCTTTGCAGACCTTTTTTTTTCCCTGAATATATACTCTGCTAAAAGGTTAGGTGACAGGTCCTTTTTCTGTAACTGATAATAAATAAGAGTCCCTTTTCTCAGTCTAGTACTTTCTTTGCTTATTCCTCTCCTAATTATATTTTCAGCACTCTGGTCCTTCAGGTACTTCCTTAACTTTTGCAGTCTATAGAAACGACCACTCTGATTCAGCGTTTGTGTGACTTGAATGTCTGGAAGTAACCACTCAGGTTCCAGGATGAGTAAATTAGCCTAAATCAAACCATCAAAAATAACATTGAGTAATTAAAATTAAAAATCTATATATCATAATAGAGTTAAAAAAAAAAAAAAGGGTGTCAGGTTTCTTTACTGTCTGGGACTTGCGTTTTACTTTTTTTCTGAAGAGTTACAGCTGAATTTTATCTGCATAAATGCCTACAGAAGAGATATTTCTTTTTTATTTTTTTCCCCACTGGAAAGTCCTTTCTGCCTCCACCTCTCTCCAGACTGCTCAGTTGCTTGAATTCATACATCTATCCTGCATTTTCTTAGAGAAAGTGATAAGTAGACCCAACGGTAAGTATCTGTACTGTGTTTTTCCATTCCAGCTGAGAGCTGGCTGAAGGTCAAAGCATAAATTACATTTACTACAATACATTTTGATGGGCTGAATCAATACCCATGATCAAGTACATCGTGCAGGCTCCCAGCAAGGACAGATCTCCACTCCTGTCATGAATTCTTTCCACCTTTAAATCATAGCTATCTCCATTTTTCCACTGTCAGAATAACCCTGTTTTCTGACAATATGGCAAAACACATTCCACAAAAAATGACATTGCTCTCCTCACCCAGTTTAATAAATTCCTTCAGGATTTTTCCACAAGTAATAGAAAAAAAATGCAGAAATCTATAAAAAAGGGGATGAAATTCAAATATCAGAAGCATCTAATGTGCTATCAGAGCTATGAACAGATCTAGTTTCCCCCATGTTGCTTCTTTGTGAAAATGTTCTACTAATTGCACAAGAGACCTCTTGGGATGGAATCTCAATACTGCTTATACTGCTTGGGGTACGTATCAGTCAAAAACAACATGCAGCAACCACAAACCATCTTATACTTGAACAGCACGTAGTTAAAAAAATAAAATAAAATCAGAAATAAATGCATTTCTTTTTCCAACTCTAAGATACATCATTCAAAACAGTTAGAATTAAATGCACTCAATTTTCCAAAACTATATACAGAAGAGAATTCTAAGTTTTAGCAGTGATGGCATGAATACTCCAAGCTTTCCTCCATTCATTTAGGGTAGGATTTTAATTGTTGGTTTTTCAGGACATCCTGGTAGTAAACGCTCAGTGTCAGAAGTTTTTAAGTCACATCTGCAGCCTGCAGTTTCCATTTACATTTGGCTACCAGAGGGATGCACCAGGGACTGGCAGTAGAAGATTTAAAAGACTCAAAATCCGTTCGTTCCAAACAGAGCACCATTTATTCACACAAAAAACAGTAACAGTAAAAAATAGGAAAACCACCACCACGACACACACGTAAGTAATAGAATATAGTCAAACTATTCAGTTCAAATTTTCAGGTGACAGGGACCTATGAAGTTCAAGTTCAACTGATGGCTACTTCAAAAACAGCTATGTGCTGCTTCCAGGGGCAGAGCCCAGCACCTCCCTCTACTTCCCCTCCCTCAAGGAGATGCAAAGGGGAATTAAATCACACCTCAGCCTCCTTTCCTCCAGTCTGGCTGCCTAAGTGTCCTCAGATTCTCCTCATAGCACATTCCTGTGTGACCAGCTGGTGATCATTTACTGGCCAGCTGTATGTAAATGACCCATTTTAGTCCTTTTGAGCTCTACCATTGAGCCAGCTCATCATTCAGCATTGCATGTGTCTGCTCACAGCACAGTCAGGCAACTTATCCAGAAGGATACTATAAGAGACATCACCCAAAGCCTTGCTAAAATCCATGAAGATTACATCACTTTTCCTTCAACCACTAAGTGGATGACCTTACTGTAGAAGGACTTTCCCTTCATGAATCTGTGCTGACCGTGCCTGATAATAGCTTTGATCATTAGACACCTTTCACCAGCACCCACAATTATTTTATCCATAACTTTTCAGCCAAATCTCAGAACATGATAATGTCTGAAATCAAACCCACAGATTCTGGCACAGACAGTCTTGGATCCAGGCACTGGTAGCCAGGACTCATCTCTTTCTTCCCATATCTCTGCCAAACAGTGGGAGCACTGAGGAAAACACTGCCTACCTGCGCTTCTGAATCCTTGAGCCATCTTCTCAGAGTGCTGCTCTTGCTACAGAGGTTTGGTTGATCTGACTTTGGTGGGAGAACTTGCTCAGATTCCTCTTCTTCATCCTTTGTACATCCCTCATCTACCAAACCCAGAGCCTCACATCTATACAGTCATCTGCAGATACTACTCGGTAGTTGCAGTGATAAAGGTGGCATGTGCTAGAGAGGGCAGAGCACAGCTCCATGGACCTACCACCTTCTTGGACTCCTAGATGGTTCTCAGTCTCTGCACATCCTCTTGAGTTAGATAGACCCCACATATACAGAATATTTCTGAAGCAGCAGCACCTAAGATATTTAAGCACATATATATAGACCACATTGAAGTGTTTTCCTGACTGCGTATATCATTTCAAGACGGCTTGCAGCATTTATGCATAATTAAACCAAAGTCAGACATGTGATTAAAGATTATGATTAAAGGTCTGACACTTCATTTATCAACAGCAACTGACTCCATAACCGCTTGTGCAGACATGCTGTTCTCCAAAGGCTCTCTTGTGATGCTAGCCAGCCCAGCAGCATGAGCATAGTGTACATGCTGATATATAATTTACATATATAACTTACAGAAACATAGTCTTTCCTAGCGATTGGAGTGGGGAATGAAGAAATCACTGGTATCACTTCAATTTAGGCAAAGTACATTTTTTCCCCCCAAGTGAGTCAATCCCATTACCTCCCTGCCTAAGAGTCACCCTTTGAGAGAGTCACGTATATCATCCAGCACTGGGATGTGCAGAGGATACTAGGAATTTGATTGAAAGTTTCAGAATAGAACCAAAAATTAGTAATGCACAGTGGTTTCCTACACTTAAGTATTTCAGTTTTATTACAAATGCATTGAAAGGCAGAAAATTAACACTGAGAAAGTGAAAACTAGAGCTCGGTGGAGTTTTGTTTGCGACTGTCTGTAGTCCCATCTCAAAAAAGCCACCTTCAGGTGATGAAATTCAGGCATCTCCAAAGATGCAGAAAGTTTTCTTTCGAGGACTGTACAATCATATTGACTAGAACAGAGTTTGACTCTGGATTCCTCTTCCTCTTGCTCAGATCAGAAATGACTGTATTGATGATCATGACAATAAGTTCTGCTTACACAGCCTTGTACCTGCACTGAACATGAGGATAGTGGTAAGGCAGAAAGCCACAAGATTAAAGAGAAAAAAGGAAGTGAAAGAGAAGAAGTACTTAACCCTCCACTCTGTGTTTAAAAATAACAGTAAGTAAAAGAAGAGTCTCAGAAGATTTAAGTAGGCAGATTAACTACAGGAGAGAAAATCTGTGGTTACAGATGAGAAGACATACATTATTTCAGGACAATCTTTGTTTACTTTTTCATTTATTTATTCACAATAATACAAGATCAGGAAGAGCTTCCAGAACAAAGAACCAGATTGACTTGGCAATGCTTCCTTCTAACAAGGAAGCTTAGAGGGCACCTCAAAGATGAGCAGTTTTCCACCCTACACAACCAGAACTCACTGCAGAGGTAGAAGTCAACTCAGAAAGACAGAATGGGTTTAAATTTCTCTGGAGACTTTAAAATCATGAAAAAAAAAAAAAAAAAAAGTGTGGAAGTTGGTTTTATTTGCTTCTCAGAAGTACAGTAACTGCCCTGCTCCATGGAACAGCTTTTCTGTGCTGCATTCTGAAGGGTAAAGGGAGAACAAGAAACCCCAGCAGTCTCCTTTGGCACTGAATTTGTCCAGAATTGTTAGCAGAGCAGACCTGCTCAGTTTCCTAGGTTTGCCTTAAGGTTGCAGTGCATAGCTATACTTTATCCTGAAGAAATATCTAATCTCCTGCAAGTCACAGCATGACAACAAACACTAACACAGTTCACATTTTTAGGACCTGTAGTACTTTCCAGTGAAGCAAGCTGAGGATCAACCAGCTGGCATTAGAAAACAGAACTATTTTTTTAAAAATCAATAATACATAAATTATGAAAAATGCAATATTGATTTGCAATTGTCATTTCATTAGTCCCATAGAGAAAAGATAGCTAGATCAGAGAGCTGATCCCAGCAAGTGCAAGAGGAACTTGCTCTGCACCTTCCGAGTCCCCACGGCAAAAATCAGCAGAAGGGACAATCCCCACGTCCTGCAATTATTCTCCCAATCTCCCTTCAGATAAAAGCAAAGGTCTTCATCTTATGAAAACAGCACTTCAGACTCCTTAGTGATGCATTAGTTTTGAGACATAAAATCATGAAGTTCATCGTATCTCAGATCTTGGTAAGTCACCTACTGATAAGTACAGCACAGTGCTCTGTTTTGCTGCAGCTTTTTGTTTTAAGAAAGAAAAACAATGTCAAACTTGTGTAGCTTGTGGAGCCTACATTACTGTCGCCCTAGGGCTGCAGTAACCTTGTACGCTTTTCTCACTGAACACATTTCAAAGGTGAGGGTTTTGGTTTTTTTTTTACTGTCAGAAATAATCCATATTTTATACCCCACAGTGAGGAAAGCCCCGAGGCTCACCTCTCAGGTGTTTAA
Source organism: Callipepla californica brunnescens (assembly GCA_023055505.1). Classification (NCBI taxonomy): domain Eukaryota; kingdom Metazoa; phylum Chordata; class Aves; order Galliformes; family Odontophoridae; genus Callipepla; species Callipepla californica. The sequence continues at coordinate 20,015,222 of JALIRH010000008.1, forward strand.
CCATATCAAAGGAAGGTCCACCAGCACACAAAGGCCAAAGGACTTAATAATTCACAACATGCATTGCGAAACAAAAGCAGTTACTCAAAATTCTCCCCAAGTAAAACACTTGTGCCTTAGAGAAGTGAAAAGAATAGCTTTAAAAATAAAGGATCAGCTATGAGTTGGTGCAATTGACCCAATGAGGAGTGTGATGTTAGAAGATCTCAGTGCTGTGGTTTGGGTCTATAGAATTTAGATCTAGAGATCTGGTGACTCTGCAGATGAGCAAATGCACAGTGGGAGGACTCAGGTTGGTGGAGAGGAAAAAAAGAATTAAGGAGAATTTCAACTTGGGAACTGAAACTGTGCAAGAAAAATCTTATCCGATCCTATCTAACAAGGATTTGTTTGCTTTCACTTTCCCAAAGATTTATGTGCATCTTTCAAAGATTAATTGGAGTTCAATATTTAAATTCCCTAAGGAGATCGAGTATGCCAAGAAACATGGGCAGTCAAGCTATCCTGTAATAACACACTGCCCGTAGTCTCACTTGAATTGCAACAGCTCGGTAGACTTGAGTTACTCTGTGAAATATCTCTTCGTGGTTTGCCACTCCTTTCAGTGATGACACAAAGACAACTTCTCAGAGATTGCTGTGGCTGTTAAAAAATGAAAATTGCCTGGGCTGACGCAGATGTTTTCTGATTGTTTCACAATGAAGGCATACATTTGGCCCCATTGTTAAAATATCCCAAGTATTCTCAAATCGAGTGATTGTGCTAGACCAGAACAGACGTAGCTGATCTTCCAGCCACATACTAAACTTGGATTACTCTGCAGCTAGGACAGTTATCTCTCCAGCATGACAGCAGCAAGCTTAACTCCTTCCTGACACAGCAGTACATCCACTGGTTGTGTGCTTGTGTGGTGTCATTTGGGCCATTCACAGGACCATATTTTGCTGAAGAAACTGAGAATCTTCAGTGTTCATGCTGCTAGGTGGTGTGGGCTAGGGTGGCTTAAATGCCACACAGCACTGTGGGCATTTATCAGTTTGTCAGCTCTGGGAAAACGATAAGTACTGGCATCCAATGATACCCCATCAAGCAGTAAATTCTTGAAGTTAAAAATGAAAAAGATTTATCCGGACGTGCTGAGGGCATAAATCTACCACAGCTGTCCTGAGCCTCCGATGAGCGTGCTCTGCACAGCTTCCATTTGTGTTTCCTTAGGCGGCTCTGCCCAATAGAAGAAGGGTCAGGGACACACGGGATGCCCTGAGGCACTGGTGGAGCCAGAGGTGCTGAGCAATCCTCCCTTAGCTGCCAGCCAGCTCTTCACCCTGTAGGCATAGCAAGAGGGCAAATGCACCCAGGCAACTGAGCAGCATACATCACTGCACTCCTACTTGATCAACAGTTAGTCCAGAATGAATTAAATTATTAGTTACAAGACAGAGAAGCCTATTGTAATTACATACCATCAGGGAACTGTGAAATTCAAACCTACAGCAAAAAACCTACAGGGCTCAGGTGTCTGACACTTGCTGTCACCTTTCTTCACATTTCCTGAACATTAGTCATCTTATCTATAAAGCAGGGGTTAAAAAGCAGTGCCTTGAGGACCCTGCATACGAACTGCTGCATCAGAACTAGGTATTACAGTGGGAGTTATTTAATAAAATGTAACAGGGTCTGCCCCATTTCTTAAGGAAGATTTCAGCTCACCTAGGAATTTAAAAGAAGTAATTCCAGATAAATCTCCCATTTTCTATTTCTGTCATGTGTTTTTCATCCTGTGTTTCCTCTGTGGAAGCTTGCCAGTGAATTCCACCATCCCTTCCTTTTTTTCCTGAACTATAAAGTCAGTTGTCTTTCATCATGCAGAAGTCACTCTGATCCCCTGGGTTCTTTGCACCAGAATTTGGAGTGATGAATGCTTCTGCCTCACCTCCAGCACTCTCAGCTGTTTGTCTTTGGGGTCTGCAAGAACGAGCAACTGAAAGAAATAATACAATACAAAGCTGGAGGAAAAAAAAGTGTGTGCTTGTATAAAAGTAAAAAATCCAGTATAAAAGCAGCATCGATAGCAGCAACCCTGCTCAGTAGGAGAGCTGCAGATAGGAATTACATACTAGATGACACAGCTTCAAACAAGGACATAAATTACTTCCGTTACCTCACTTGATTCTTTGAGAAACATTTAACTTTAGAGTTAAAAAAAAAATAAAAATAAAAAAAAATACAGGATTTTGCTGTTGAGAAATAATATCATTAATTGCAATCTACAGCACATTCACTCAACAGAACTTCACTGCAAACTACCCTTATTATAAATATATCACTCTACAGCTTGCAGACATCCAGCTCGGGTTACTAGAAGAGTTTGCTTTGCTGTTAGAAAGGCTGTGAAAAACAAGTGCTAGGTTAAGTTTGGGATGATGTATACAGCAGTTGGTTTTGGTAAGGTGACAGGCACTTTCCCTTTCACCAGTGCATTTTGAGCCTCACTATACCTCTATGCACCTTTCATGTTCCTTGACTTCAGCAGATGGAGATTCAAACGTGGTAAAATGCATTTGAGCAAGTTTTCACCTCTTTCTCCAGCTCTAGAACTGACTGATTGACAATTCAAGTAGAATGTACCTCACTGCTTTTCCTACCAGATCCCATTCCAAGCTGTTTACCCCAACAATCATTGTATGAACATCTATTCTTAAGCTGGAAAATGAGAAATGATGCACAATTTTAACACGTTTCTCATAGAGACAGACTGGACAGTTTGACTGCATCATTAATTTCTGTGTCTCAGAAGTTTGGTTTTTCCTGGACTCTCCACCATCACAGTAGTCTAAGTCAAAACAGACAGTTCTTTTTCCTTTTATTCTTCCTAGTATAAAAAATATTCATCATATTCATGAAAAGCAATCCTGTCTGTATTGTAGATTTTAAAGAAAGTGCCCTGCCAGGTCTGCCTTCTAACATCCGATTTAGACTTATTTATTTGTACTAAAAACGTGGTCTATTGAAATATTTCATTTGCAGCAATCCCTCGTTACAGGCACAACTGTTCAGGCTTTAAGAATGAGCTATGACAACTGCTTAAGGGATGAGCCTCATGACCTCCTAACATGAATCCTTCTGAAAGAGTTTAGCACCTGAAAATGAATATCTCCTGGAATTTTATTGCCACTTATGCTCTGTACAAGATCTACTACCACTGAAGCTGCATGATGGCTGTGTAGTTATGCAGATATGTATTGCAATGAACATTAGTTATACTCCTATAATCAAAATAAAGTATCCCAGTCCTTGCTGAAAGCAGTAATCTCCCCAAGTTCCAACAAAGTACAGAAGAGAGGTGTGGAAAAAACAACTCTTATTTTTCATCAGCTTCACTCAGAGAAAGCAAAGCTGCGTGCCATGTATTGCGATGGATGCACACAGAGCCTCCTTTTCTGTTGGAAAGCACATCTTACGGAGTAAGGCATGGAATAGGAAAATCATTTAATTAAACTGTCTTTGTTCAAGATTTTGTGTGTAATGACGAACTAATAACAGCACGCTTCACTGCTCCAGCCATACTTAGAGACATACACCACTCCTGTCGAATGTACTGGGAGTGAAAGTTTCTGCGTTTCCCAAAGCTCTGTCAAACAAATTAAATTTTTAATTAATATTCTTTTTCATTATTTCCTTTCTTTCTTCATTCCTCCCCTGCCAAAGATTATGGGACTGAAAGTAAAACAACAGTACCAATTTCATTGCGAGCTATGAGCTGAATGCCAAACAAAAGTAACTGGTAAGCCCAGCAGCCTGACTCAAAGCTGCCACATCAATGGCCAGATGTAAAAACAGTGCTTAAACCAATGTGCCTGACCTCACTCATGGGATTTTGCACCCATACGAGACAATATCTTGACTACAGCATTAGATGTTAACATTTAAAAACCAGCAACATAAGAATAAATAAATGATTTACTGCAGCTGAATATCCCCAGTACACCCAGTTGAGCAAGCCTTTTAAGCTGACAAGAATATAATGAAATCTCTCCTTTCATTAAAAGAACACTCTTGCTGACCAGGTATGGGGGCAGCAGCAAGAGGGGCGAGGAGTTCTGCCAACACACACTGGACAAAAGTGGAATTTGACACTTGCCTAAAATTAAAGTTTTAATAAAAAAATGCATACAGATATTTCTGCTTGTGTACAAAGCCAAGTGAAAGGATCACTCCCAGAATCACAGTTTCTCAAAGTATTTCAGTGCATGAGCACGTAGATGTTAAATAACTGATACCTATAGAACCAGAAGCAGGATGAAAGAGTCCAGTCTCTATTTTGACACTTCTGTTTGTCTTTTTTCCTGTTCAACATGATAACTAATGGCTCACCAATGCAGTCAAAGCAAGGTAAAATTAGAGGTGAAACAGAGTAAGTCAATCTCAGCTGGCCAGTCCACTTGCATAACATGAAGAGTCAGGTATTTTGTCCAAGAGTGTTATGCTATTAAGAACCCAAGTCACAAATTCACAGTGAACATTTGAACACACGCGGGATCCATCGTAATAACTTTTAAAAACTCCCCCTATTACCTATAACGTTCACAGGAAGCTGACTGCTGGAGCAGAAAGAAAAGCCTCAAATTCTTCCTGCAGGAACAGTTTGTCCCTCTGCAAGCTCATTGTAATTTGAAGCTATTTATTCAGAATTCTTTTAACGGCTTTCTTGTGTTTTCTTGTCGCTTTGCTCTTCTATGAAAGATGCATTTCCTTATTTTCTAGGGAATTTTGATTAACTAGCTATCTTAAAAGAAGTCACGCTTCAGAGAAGCACCATGTTTATACAAATAGGTTTGATTTCAGTTCTTTATATTGTAAACTGGATTTTGTTGCATTTCAGTTAATCTGGGGCTTTGTTTGCTTCTTTATTAAACAATGCTAGGCTTTTCTTCAAAAGGTGATAAAACCACCCAAGCCTGTTACAAGTCCCACTGATACTGCAGCAATACTTTTCAAAGATTTTGTTGATACAGCTGCCTACGGTGGAGGCAATATACAGTGTCTGTTCAGAGCTCTTAGTAGCATCTGAAATTGAGTATGTCATGCTGTTTGCATGGAGTGAAAGCACAGCAACAGTCAAAATCCAGAAGTCTTCTGTTGTCAGTTGCTTTTCCCATGACATTTAAGCTCAGGATTATCTTAAGTTGCCAAAAATGTATCCAGTAGAGTGGAGATAATAAAATATCCATGAAGTAAGGCCTGAATCAAAGATTTATTTTTGCTTTTGAATCACATTAGAGGAGTGGCAGACATTAGATGAAATTGGGATTTGTCATGTTCCTTGCAATAATGCACCAACTCCTTTATCGTCTTTAAACTGAAGAAACTCATATATCATCAATCAATCTCCTTAACTCAAAGGAGCAACGTTCACTGGTACACAGATCAATACTCCTCTCTTTACTCCACCTGTTACTCTCAAAGACAATTAGCCATGAACTCCACATCTGTCCCATCACAGCATCCCAATTAGGGGACACCAAGTGCAGATGTCTGATAAATTGTTCATGCCTTGTTCTTTCAAGGGGCTTGAATCTAAAACTCAAGGAGCAATATCAATGAGCATGTGCTGTTTCATGAAATACAAGTGGAAGACTGTTATGGGTAACATTAAATCAGTTAAAGATTGTTCTTTGATAGCCTTTATACACCAGAGTTAAAGGACAAGGTCCCAGCTCACTGAAGTTGCCATTACTCTCATTGCATCAGTGCTACGCCCTGGGCCCATGCATTTGACCTCATTGTAATCACCACATATTTAGCAGGAAGAACATTGAGCAAGACACAGCACTTCCTGTGGAGCTGTTTTTATTTTTTTTTCTTCATTTCCCCCCCCCTTTCTTCATAAAGCTGCTATTTGATGCAGAAGCAACAGGGACAAGTTAACACTGCAGGACCACCCCATGGGGGGCACTGGCAGCACTGCTCCCAACACACCCAGGTTTACAAAGGGGAGAGGGTTCAGTTATCAGCAGTCCTTAGAGAGGTGACAGGAGCATCTGCTTGAGTTTAAAGGCACAGATCAACAGTAGATTCATAGGTTCATAAGGTTGGAAAGGACCTACAAGATCATCTAGTCCAACCATCCTCACACCACCATCCCTACCCACCAAGCTACTAAATCAAATCCCTTAGCACCTCATCTAAACACTTCTTGAACAGCGCTAGGGACGGTGCCTCAACCACCTCCCAGTATAGTTTTTCCCTCTCTAAATAACATAAAACCAGCAGAACTCCCCTTTGCAGTGAGAGAATATCTGCATTTGCCACCGAGGACAGAGAGAGGGAGCTTGGCTGCTGTCAGTGGAAACCTTCCAAGCACTGGTTCTGTTTTTGCTCATACATTTAATTATAAAAACGTACACGAGCTGCCACTGATGCCTCTTTGCTACAGTTAGGAAGATAAATTTGATAACAGCCACGTGGGATGCGGAACCAAAACCGAAAGCTGCTGTTGCTTGTCAAATATCATATATTTTTGCCATCTACATTTAAAAAACAAACAAACAAGGAAACAACATAGAGAGTGCTGCGATTTTTTTGGTATTATATTTAGAGCATGTATTTGCTGTTGTCTTTCCTTGCACAGCCCAGCTGAATGCCTCCGGGTTGACACCCGCATCATCTGTGCCCGCTCCCTGCCCAGCCAGCGCATGCCACAGGCGGTTCCTCGGAGCTCAGTGTCAGTTCAGCTCCTGTGTCCCTTTCACCCAGGTTTTCCCGCAGCGAGCTGCCTGTCACTGCTCGGTTACTTCTGCATCTCTGCAAATTAACTCCGCGTTTGGCACCGCTCGGTGTCTCCGATCCTAAACTGCGCATCCCTACACACTGCCTGCCACCTAGCGCTGGGAGAGGCGAGAGCATGCCTCCCATCAGCTCTACTTCCAGCTTTCCTCTTCACCAGGCTTCCAAAGGAAACACTCGCGGGTCCAAGAAAATATTTCGCTGTTGGCTCATATATTGAGCCCATAAATAAAAGAAGCAAACCAAGCGCAGGCAGCATCGCCTTCAGGCACCAAAGTCCCATCGTTCATTAGATGTGAATGGATGCCCAGGATTTAAAAATAAGAAAGGGGGATAAAAAAAGAAATCACAATAATTATTTTCCTGCGTATCAACCTGATGAACGTGAAGAAATAAATAGAATGAAACACTGGAGGCTGCCCTCAGGTCTCACACTTCGCACACACCATGACACAGCAGTAGTAGTCACAGTACTCTTGGGTAGCATTGGAAGGTGAAATTAGACTCCTCGAGGCCAGTAAGGTGATGCAGAATTATACGTGTATGTATTTTCACATCGCTGACAATTCCTTTAATCTGTACATAACACTTAGGACTTTTTTCGGAAGAGGTTGGCTGAAACTTGCAGTTCTCTCAAAGAAGAGAAGACTCAAGCCCCCTGCATTAACATGACCGCAACCAATTCTGACAAACCCCACCAGCAGTTTAGGGACTCCACATTATTCTCCAGCAGAAGCTGAACTACTCTGCATTTTCCTGTGTACCAACGAGGACGAGCTTGCTCACGTGTCTGGGAATCAAGTCGTGGATGAGAGTCTAAGGGCTAACCATAAACTGAGCTGACAGCTTCTACACGTGAGCAACCTGTTTCTTAAACTGTACAGATTTCAGCCTCTAGCAGAAAGATAAACATCTCCATAACGCTTTAGGAAACTAAGCACAAATTCCACGTGGACTATTCTCAACAGAATTTCTTTGCTTTCTTTGACCAGTCTTCCCTGATGAGAAATTCTACATCCTTATCACAGATACAGATTGTTATTAGCGGTGTCACTTTAACTACAGGAGCTCAGTGCAGCACAAACTTCTGCTGATTCCTGCTAGCTTTCACCAAGTGAAGCTATCCCACAAAACATTTGACTTCCCAGGATACTTGAGACTTGGGAGGGAAAATAACTTCACACTTCCTTAGAAAAAACTTCTGATTACTGCAGACAGGGAAGTGAAAGCATGAGATGGAAATCCCTGTCACCAACATGCAGGAACTGATGCTTGCAGTTCTCCACAGTCATTTGGATTCCCTTCCTCTCTTTTGCATTTTAGCCAGGCTTTCAACATTAACAAATTTTTTTTCCTTCTTTTGGTATGAAATAATGAATTGAATCTGATAAATTAATTGTCAAAGGACACTTCATTAACCAGAGTACCTAGCACACAGCTCTTCACTGTCTAAAAACACTTGTGCCAGAACGACATTGAAAGCACTAATTCTGCTTATTTTTAAACACCTTAAAGAACACCTCATACACCGATGAAGCAGAGGCTTTTTCTTGAGGATCTCAGTATCAAGGAAAGAAAAAAAACATCATAAAAGGCTTTACCTTAGTCAGCAGAAATGCTCCGGCCAAGCACAATTCCTCCTCTACCCTCTACAAAAGCCTGAGCAAAAATTGAGCTGCCTTATCAACCTAAAGTCATCCCCACAGCTGGTCCTAGTGACTGACCCACACTTCTGGCCCTGCAAGACACACCTGGAGTGGGTTAGCCTAACGTTCCCTCAAAATGCATTTCTCTTTCTTGCATACTGTCATAACTCCTTCACACATTTTGGAAATCTCACTTGTATTAAGTTGTTGTGTCCCAGAGTCCTCTGTATGTACTCTTGATCAGTAATGTGACACCACACAAAAGGACACCATCTTTGAGGGTTGCTCATTCAGCAGAGCTTTCAGGTAGATCCTCCAGGTTTCTAAAATTGCAGTTGGCTGCAATGAAGGGTATCCCCTTGCCCACTTTTTCTGCTAAATTTGGCATGAAGCAGCTCTTGTCAGAGCTTCCAAAGCCGTGTGTTGGCCAAGTCAACTCATAAACCCAACTCATGTCGTAGGTTTAACCTCACATGAAATAGCATGATCTTTTCCTGTACAAAATGGTATTGCACTAAACATCCTCCCAGTGATAAACTGGTTGAAGTCTTGCAGTCTTCAAGACAAACATGATTTCAAATCCCTAGATCCTAATACTCCATGAGGCCCAAACCAGAGTTTTCATCACAGACGATTTACCTTTTCCAAATAATATTGTGTGATAACGTTTATGATTACACCAAGACTGTTCCCATGAATGATCCAAAGTCATTCACAGTTTCCAGGTGGCATCTGTTAAGCAGTTCTGATTGGAAGACCGGATAATGAAAATTCCAGCAGAAATGAAAGTAGGAAAATGTCCTTCACCGTTCATCTGGGATACTGCTGGGTAAATTTCTGGATCGAACTATTAGCATGATACCTCCATTTCATTTTTTTATAGTGTTCATGGCAACTCAGAGACATTTTATCAGATATCTACCACAAACTGGCCAAGAGCAGCAGCTCTGCCCAGCACTATCAAGCAGGGTCTAGCAGAAGCTTTTAAAATGAAACCTTCAGCCCAGCTATGGTCATCATGAGATTCCATGAGGTTACCTGAGTTCAGCTAAAGTTGGAAATCTCATAAGGGCTCCAAATATTTCAAGAATTACAGAATTGCAGGGGTTGGAAGGGACCTCTAGAAATCATCTAGTCCAAACCCCCCGCCCAAGCATCTCCCTAGACCAGGTTGCATAGGTAGGCATCCAGGCAGGTCTCGAATAAAGCTGTGAGACAGAGGCAAGATGTAATGCTTTCAAACCTTGAATGATAATCATCCAAAAGCTTTGTCTGAAATTGTATAGATGCAGAAACAGGCAAAAATTTGTTGTACTACCTACAGATTCACAGATCAATTTGTCAATTCCCAGTGTACCAAACTGTTAGTATGCTCTAAAAGATGTGGAATTTTATGTGTGTTTGCATCTTAACCAGTGTTTTTCACCCCCTAGGGAGCAATTATTTTGTTGTTTGCTGACTGCAAAGCATTTCTTTAAACATGAACCCTGCAGAATTTATAAGATTGGGCTGCAGCTACCCTGGTCTATGTCATATGATACTTCTAATCTAAAGCACCCTTATCAGCCTAGTGCCTGATCCAAACTTCCATAGTCGGAGTGTGGCAGATATGGGTACACTGATTTGTGAACTGATGTTTCTAAGGCTTTTCTCCAGTTTTCTCTAGATACAGTTACTTAAAATCTGAAAGGATAGGTTTCCTCATGGCAAGATCAGGCATTACCTGCCATTTTTTAAAGTAAATGTAGTATTAGATTTTATTGTAGGATATTTCAAGTACTCTCAAAAAATGACTGGATATGTATATTTTGTAGTGCTCCATTGCTCAGCTGAGTAACTGGGGTCTCTTAGTATTGCTTGGGGCTGTCTGGTGCTGCAGAGCCTGATCTAGGAAAGCTGCGTGGAAAGGAAGGCTTTGTCACAGCACCAGGTGCCATGGACACAACTACTCATGTGTTTTCTTCTCCAGTTTTTCATCAATTAATTCTAAAATTCAAAAATAGAGTGCTGAAAAAATTAACTCTGAATCTCACTCTCAGTCATTGTAAGCAATTTCACTGCTTACTCTTTATTGGAAGCAAAAATCAGTCTGCAAAGCTGAAATCTATAAAAGGAAAATATACCAAGCATTTTTAAAGTCAGCAGCCTCCCTACTACTCATACAAATAGATAAAAAAAGAAAAATAAAATACAAACCTAAACACAAATGCCATGACATAGAGCTTTCTGTACATATACAGTTCCAAGTGCACAATACATGGTGAAACATTAATTATATACAATCCCACTAATTAATATCATTGAAAAAAATACACCTCATTAAGTTTAAAATAGCCTTGCAGAAGTCAGAAATAAATGCCAACACATTCAAGCCTTTGTTCTTTTCTCTTTCTTAGGCTGTTTATCTTTTTTTTCAATGAACAGAAGACAGAAGAGTTGGGGAAGAGGAAAAAATCAAGTAAACATAATCAAGTAAACATTATTTCTCATTTCTAAGAAACACTGTATTTCAAAATATCCCCCTTGCTTTTATTCTAATTAGGCCGTAATTAGAATAGTTATTGTCATGACTATGGGTTTATTTTTATTGCAACCTAAAATTATACATGTCATTTTTATTTTCTGTGAACGCCTCTGGGGAAGATCTGAAAGCCAGAGAATTCAGTGTAGGAAATGGGTGGCAGTCTTTCTCGCAGTGCCTGGCCATCCTTTGTGAGGGGAAATAAAACAACATCCCTCTACAGCACAGGAGGGAAAAGGGGTTCAGTGATGTCTTCTCAGACCTCTTGGGGACTACTGGCGGACTTACTCATGGAGAGTACTCAGAATGTAAGTGACCAAAGCCCTGAGCAGCCAGATCCAGTGCCAAAGCCAGCCCTGGCTTGAGCATAAGATTTGGCCAGATGTCATCTATAGGTCTCTTCCAACAGAAGCTCATCTATGAACCTGTGAGCAGTTCACAATGTCACGTCATGAAGACATCTCTTTATTATTTTGAGTTGTGGATTTTAAAATTATTTTATTGGCAGACCTATCATAATCAGATTGTTTAGCTGAAGAAAGTAATGTCTGTGCTCCTTTTTCTCCCAAGTTAATATTTTGACATAGCCCCAGTACTTTCAGGAAAGGAACAGTGGCAAGTCAAAGATTACCATAGTCATTACAACCTTTACACAAAATCAGTATATCAAAATGTAAACTATGCCTGTGCTAAGTAAATGTTAATGAGTAGTATCTGGAAAGGTTAAATATATATACACATAATTACATCTTGCTAGTGACAAAAAATTATTAGTTTCTTTCTTCCTCAGAAGGCATTGCTCCAAAATACTAAACTGAAATAAAAGTATATATCTAATCCTGCAATCATAATAGGACTTGGAGAGCTACAATTATATCAATCGGTCAGAAATAAGTTGAATAATATCACTGCTAATGCTGTCCATCATTTCTATATTCCTCTCTTCCAGAAAAATGCATAGAGATTAGTCAGAAACCTGCTCAGAAAACTGGAATTTAAAAATTGTTCTGAGAAATCACTTCATTTTTTATTTTAAAACTTATAAGTTCACAAAGAACAAATCTATGTTTTCATTCATAGGCAGAAGAGAAGTGTGTTTTGTTAAAGGAATTATTTAAATCATCTATATTGCCTTTAATTGAAGGGGAAGAATTCATTTTTCTCCCTGGAGGAAAAAAACTAATGTGTTACTAACTGCAGTAAAACAGAGCCATTCCAAAATGACATTTGCAATTAAAAAGAGAAAATATTTAATGAAAGCTTGTGAATAATTTGCAGTGGCAAAATGGCTTTTAGCCTTTAGAAGATTTCCATTTTAATATAATTTACTCAAAGTACCAATGCAGTCTTTTTACCAGATGTAAGGAGAATGCTTGTTAAACTCTAGAATAAAGGTGGGCTGACCAAAGTCGTGTTTAACAGTGCTGTAGGTTGGCAGCAGATTGGAGGAAGGAAAATGTTATTCACTCCTGTCCATTTGTAGCAATCTACTGACACCTACAGGTATCCTTAAACAGTCCCAAACCATCTTTTCCAGTACAAATCAAAATGTTGTTTGCTACCTAAAATTTTTTGATAGGCTTTACTAGCATATAGTTTCAAAAAAGATAAAGGATACTTTTATAATAAGATTTATAGTACTTATGCAATGCAGGGCTGTCTGAATGCTTAAATTATCGTCAGGGTTTTGTTTGTTTGTTTGTTTGTTTGTTTTATTTTTTGTTTTGTTTTGTTTTGTTTTGTTTTGGTAAAACATAAAATTAGTGCATTTTCACATTTTGACAGCTTCTGCATTTGCGACCTCAGCATTATCCATTCCTTTTTGTTCTCTTCTCTATTTTGGTAACACTGTAAACCATTGTCAGTCACATCTCTTTAACTATATATGTTCTGATTAGCTTTCTAATGGTTTTAAGAGATGGAAATCATTAATTCTGATTATAGTCTTCAAGCATGCAGTAACTCTTCCTTTAATCTTGATTGCACTGCCTTAATGAAACAAAGGTCATTAAAACCCAGTCTTTCACAATGGCCATGAGGTTGCCCTGCTCAATGCTGTGTCAGTGACCTGATGATTTTGGGGGTTGAATACCCCTTGGTGCACCTGGTTCTCAGTGGTGGCAAGTTGGTAATATGGCAGTATGGCAGTATGCTGCAACACAACAGTGGAGATCAAATCCATATTATCAGTGGACTGTAAAAAATATTACAAACACTTGACAAAGGAAAGGTTAAGACCAAGTGCCAGAAAGCATGGTCTGGTTTATTGCCACAAACTCAGCTAAGCAAAGTGGATGGGATGTGATTCGGTGGTGGGGAAGATGGTGGAACTACCCTGTCCCCTCACATCTGCTCCCACACCAAAAATTCTCCAGACATTCACAGTAAAACAACTCGAATTTTCTGAAGAATGTTAGTCCAGCAATAAAAGACCATTTCTATTTTGACCTTTCAGTCGAAGGTAACTTATTTATAGAAAAATTACTCTGCGGTTTTAGTAGAGCTGGGCAAGAAATAGATTTCTCCTGCTGATATCTGTTGTCCTAAATGCTTTGTGTCCCAAATTAGTATTAAAAATAAAAACCCAGCAATTTCTTGACAACTGATAATCAATAAACAGGTTTGTACCGAGCCAACTAAAATGTTTTCTTCCATTACCTCCCAGATACTCAGATTCAGTGTAGACCATTTTGGTTTTTGTCTTAATTAACACACAATGCTTATCTTACACAACAACAACAAAAAGTCTTGCTTACAACTAAGGAAAAGTTTTCACTGAATTCATTAACACGTTCCAAAAATAAATATGTCATTAAGGAGATTCAAAATTAATTTTAGTCCTTTTTTTAAACCTGAACGTCGGCCAAAATTGACTTTTACTTTATTCATTCACCTGCTCTGAAGGTTTGTGGTGGCAGAGTCCAAGCCCACAACTGGTGAGTCCCCATGCAACGCATCCAACACGCGCAGCTCCTGCCCACTGCCAGCTGTGAGCGCGCACAGCCGCCAACAGTGAGCTGACTCTGACGTTTGCTCTGACACATTTACATGCTTAAGTCAAGCAGTGGGTAAAGACATCATCGGATCCTAAAATATGCACCATTCTCATGATAATTTTTGAGTCAGATATTTCAAGTGTTAAGCAAGTTCTTGTATTTATATAATTTCTGTCGTGATTTTACATTGTGCATAACGCTAGCAGTAATTTGAAAGGTCACAATACGTTCCACAGAATCACATTAATTTCTTTAAAATGTTTCTTATTCTAAAGCCTGTTTAAGTTTTCTTCTTTAAAACTGCAATTAAAGCTTTCAGGGGAAGTCTTTCTTACTCTCTTTATATTATTCAAAGCCTACTCTCTCTTCTCATTGCCCACACAGCCTCCCACATGCAGACCTGACTTACAGCCCGGTCCCATATACCTTTGCAAGACACTCTCTGCTGTGATGTCTCCTCTGAACAGGGGGCCCAATATTTTATAAAGGCCCAATTTTTCAACTCAGATGTCATTACAAATTACTGATTATGTCCTGTGTAACACAAATTCATCTCCTGCTTTTCCTGGTTGCTTAACCAGGAAGTAGAATCAGGATCATTGGAGGCATGGGGCAGAACCCATTGTCATTTCTAATTTCAAGCCCCAGGTCACCACCCGCACAGGGCTGCATCACTTGCTGGCACTGGAACAGCTTGGTTAATGCATTTAATGAACTGGAAAGATTGTGTCATACACGTAGCATCACTAGTGAAGATAAATTTTTTAAACTGCAAAATGAGCTGTGCTCTGCTCCGTTTTGTGTTCTCTGTAATGGTCCAAACAGCTGCTTCAAGTGTTGGGACTTACTGTACCACAGCAAAGCTGGAAAACAATGCAGCCTGCAAGTATTTTACATCAACTAGCATGACAAGTCAGTATTTCTTTTTATAGCAGGCCTCTATGGAACGACAAGCTTCTCAAACTTATTCACTTATTTGATCAAATAGGTGGCCTACGAATGTACATTATAGAGCTCGTTGGTGTGACGGAGTCACAGAGATGCAAAGGTAAGGTGATGGTGGAAAATGGTCTGCTTGGGCTTGATGTGCTGGAGAGAGCTGAGATGGGAACAGCAACCACTGGAGCTGTTGCTGCGTATCCATCACAGCTCTAGTAGAAAGAGACTCCCCGTGTTTGCATTAAGAGTTGAATTATAAAAAAGTAAATCTGCCAATTAGTATTTTTCATCAATAATTTCCTTCATTTTTATGAAGTTCTGTCTGCCATGGGGAACTGGGTGTCAAGGGTGGGGGGAGGAAAATCTTTTTTTCCTGTTAGCTTTTCCTCTAGATTGCTTTGTAGATGCCATATTGGAGCTTCATGTTTTCCATCTGGTTTCTGAAACTTTTCACTTCCTGAAAAATATGCTGCTGAAGCTGAAAGTTGTGCCTTTTAATTGTGTGTGCTTGACTGAAGGCTGAGTTATCCTATGGGGGTATCTGCAGCCTTTTTCTTCTATTTTGGGCTTTGTCATTTTCTGTATCCATAATGCTTATCAGAATGAAAAAGTTGAATGACATCTACTACCAGCATATCTAATAAAGCTGAGGATACATGGGACAATTTGCTAAGTCAGTAACATGCCAGAGGCTTTATTTTGCTCGTTTTAAATAATTCATATATGAACTTATTCCTTTAAGTTTTAAACTATCACTCAGTACCTATTCCAATCCAAAACAATTCTCTCACCACTTCAGAAAGAATCTGAAAAAAACAAACCCTCAACCACAGTTCCCCAGTCAAGGCAGTTATTTACTTCAGCTCTTACAAAGTGTGTTTGTAAAACCAGTCCCCTCCCTAAATGTTCTTTATACAATCCTGGTAAGTGAATTAAAGCAAAGTTCTCTACAATAACTGAATTCAGGGTACCAGATGGCTGTCTAAAATAGCACATATTTCAGCCTCCTGTGTAGTAGCCAAGTTGATTTAAACCAACTAGAAGTGAGGTATGCTTTAATCAGGTCAGCCGACAGTTATTAGATCAAACTTGATTGAAATTCAGAAATATAGTGAAAATAAATCTGCTGCAAATCCAACATTTTCCTCCTACGAGGACCCAATGGATACAATTCTTAAGATATTAAAATTATTCTGGTTTGAGGAATAAGATTTAGTAGAGCATGTCATGTTTTTGTTTTACAGTCTAGCCTACTCTGTGTCTTGATTTTAGTGTAAAAAATACTGCTAAAAGAAGTACTATGAAATGAAGAGGAGAAGGAGAAAACGGGCTTCCTTGCATCAGTCCTGTAGAAGTGTTCTAACTAGAAATAAAATACTATGAAGACAAAATAACTGAATCTTGTACTTGACTTGCACAGCTGTAAATGATATGAAAGCCAAAAAGGGGAGATTTTGTGTAGCAAATATAACATAATTATTTCTGGAGTTTGAGCTGCCTATATTATCATAAATTTTCACCATTCTTTTCATACAAATCTACTTGCTAAATATAGAGGTAACTTACAAGTGAATTTATTGTGCCACCTGAGATACTCCTGTCAGTGTCTTTTAATTTTGATATTCTTCATGGCTCCGAACCATGGAATAACAGCTGGGCTTTATCCTCCAGGTAGTGAAGGAGATCTCTATGGTGCTCTCTCTTATTTTGCAGATGTTGTGTACAAAGCTGTTTCAAAAATAGATTTTCCATCCTGAGGGACCATTCCAGAATGCTAAGATTTATTTTCATCTCAAAATCAAGATGAAAAGGGACATTTCAGAATTATTGGGAGGAAAACATATTCAGGAATAGATGGAGATCAATTTGGAAATAACAGATGAAACCAATCAGAATGGGATGTTTTAACATTTTTCACATTAAATAAAACAAACAAAATAACCAGACAGAACTGAAGCCATTCAGATGATCTGAGACTCTTGACTAGCTGCACCCTAGGCCCAAAGAGATTTGTGTCTGTCCTGGTAAGCTCCATCCCCAGGAAATACTTCTGCTTTGTATAACTTTCCTTAGCTTAGTTCCTAGATGGCATGAACCAAATGAATCTGACAAGGAAACTGTATTGAATTGATAGCTATTGCCACCTTAACCCTCTGCTTTTGGCCTTATCAAATCTTTCCTCTGAGTATGGTATAGAAGGACCTGCAGTATTCATAAATACAGGTAAAAAGAAAAACATAAACATGGCAATTCACCAGGAACTGCTGGATTAAAGAGCCAATTAGATCCTATTCTTCCAGCCCTGTACAGGTCAGGAAAATGTATATCCAGAAAGGACATACACTGCAGTTATATTTCACCTTATAGAGCAAGTAAGAACACAGGGAGGCTGTATAAGATTCATTCATTAGTGTTAGAGATGAATCTGCTTTTTCTCTTGAAGCATATAAGACTTTAAAAAAAAAAAAAAAAAAAAAATTGCTGCTTTGATTTGACTTGGCTACTGTGGCATGCCCTTATTAAAAAGTTGTTCAAAGGATAAGCTTGTGCTGCAGATTGCCATTAAACCACACTTCCAAACTTCTTTGGCCAGACAGAACAGAAAAAAAAATGATGAAATAGCGATATGCAGAGTTGATCAATAGCATACTTGTATTTCTTTCTTTCTCTCAGCCCCCAGCAAGCAGCCCCCAGCTCTCACAGGGCATTCGATAGCTCCTTGCCAGGTACACTGCAACCAAGCACGAGACTGTGGTACAATAGGGCTCAGCTGAACCGAACACCAAATAGAGCTGAGCACTGAGCACGTGAAAACCATGGCACCAGTGACTGGCATTTGCGTAGTACAAATGTGCAAAATCTGGAAAAGCATGACTGCATTGGAAACCCCTACATTTTTCCCTCCAGTTCTTTTAATGAAATGATGCCATTTTGTGCTCAGATTTGAGATAGCAGCCGCAAGCATCCAAGTACTCCTTCATGTTTTTGTCTATTTACTTCTCTTTCCATTTTTAGCCGTACTCGTATTTGCCATTTGTAGCATTCCAGCCACTTGTGAGTCAAAGGGAGCTGAAAACTGCAGCCCAAAATGAACCAAATGCTTCAAGTGGGTCCTAATCATTAGCCTGCATTGAACTTCAGACTATTCATATGCAGAAAAGATAACAAAATCAAAGCTTCAAATAGTATTGCTTAATTAATATCATAAGCAGCAGCAATTACTGGGCTGTTGTTTCTGCGCATAAGCTTAGTCTGGTTAGAAAACAGGAATAA
Organism: Callipepla californica brunnescens; assembly: GCA_023055505.1. Taxonomy (NCBI): domain Eukaryota; kingdom Metazoa; phylum Chordata; class Aves; order Galliformes; family Odontophoridae; genus Callipepla; species Callipepla californica. Next base: position 20,033,383 of record JALIRH010000008.1, read on the forward strand.
TAACTTTACTTATTACTTAGTATCTTTAAAACATCATCTCAGGTGGAACTTTTATTTTAGACCATTTAGAAAGCTCTTCCCAAGACTTTGGAGAGGGGAAAAGACAGAGAAATCAATTGTTTCTTATTCTGACACAAATGACAAGTAACTATCCAGAAATGTTCAGCAAGGCCATTTTGTGGTGCTTGTTTTTGTTCTTTTCCCTCCTCTATTCTTATTATTGTAATAAATAAGATAAATTAAACCAACCAACAAACACACACAACCAAAATCACCCAGAGTATTTGTTACAATTTTTGTGTCTCTGCATAAGTACGATTCCCAGGTTCTAAACAGTGCCATTTCAGGTTAGTAACACTGGAATAACAAGAAGCATCTTTTGGACTGTTTAGTCTAAATCAGAAACAGTCCTGTAATACAGTGAACTGCTTTTCCTGTCAAGGCTGAAAATAAAATCTAATGATATTAGTTCTCCCTAACAGTTTTCAAAGCAGCATTATGTAGAAAAAGTATCTGCTGACAACAGTAGAGAAATCTGTTCAATGTGAACACTGAATATTACACATCCAGAGCACACCAAAGTGAAGAAGAACTTGTTGCATGTTATTGCTTCTCATAGGATGATAATTAATATTAGTTGCATATCATCCTTTCATTTTCAGGACTAAGCCAGGACTAAACTAAGGAGGTCAGAGCTAGTTCATCGGGGCTGAGAATCGGGAGATTTTGAATTCCCTGACATCAGAGTTTCACCCTGGCCAGTGAAAGGAGCCAGCAAAAGACCTGTGCAAAGGTTAAGACACTTAAGTCCGTAGATTAGTTCTGAGATGGCATTAGACTCATGGCAGTTCTACCCAAGGGGTTTTTTCACTCACTGTGTGATTTTGAAGATACTTCTGCTACATGGTTTGTTTTTTTATGTTGTTTTTGTAGCATTAAAATAACTGATCATCACTATTTTTTTTCCAAAATTACAAAGAGTTTGCTGCTGCCAGTATACAGACGTTATTTGCTAAAATGATGGTGAGTTTTATGGTAAAATGTCTGGGTAAATCATTCTGTCCAACGACTCTATTTAAATCAGTGTCCATTTCTTCTATTCCATTTTTAATAGCAAAGGATGAAAGCTCTTAAAATGATCCCCAGACTCTGATCCACAGGCCTTCTGGAGATACCTGCCCCTACAAAGATTCTTTGGCAGCTGGAGGGCTTCTTTTACTTGCTGTAAGCTGCATTGCTTACAGAGTATTTCAACACCAAGGATTTGTATGCATACACACATGTAAATAAATCATTTGTATCAACAAACCAGCCTAGCAAGCATTTATCAGCTTTTCTGTTCTTCCCAAAACGGCTACTCATTTCTTCACATATTTCAGAAAAATAACACTTTCATTTTTCGTGGACGAGTTATAATTCATACACATTACTGTGATGAGAACCATTTTTTTCTTATAGATAAATTGAGGGTATTGCTGTGATTGTGTGGCAGATACAAAGGAACACACACAGAAAATCGATTTATGTATAATGTCCTACTTCTGGTTTTTCGTACAATTAATATCTATAATTTCCCTTAGATGCAATTGCTTTGAGGTGGAAAGGTCAATATCGGTGCTGTGCACTAATAAAATCATGTATCAAATACTGCGGGGTGGCACTCATTGCTCCTATTTACTACCTAGATCCTTCTTGTAAAAAATAAAAGAATATTTCTAGAATATTAAATGGTTTTAATGTTTAAAGGAGTGGTTGCATTTTGTATCAAATATAGCACTACACACTAACATGCACTGGGTTCATCTGGCCCCACCACAGCAGGGAATTCTTAAAATGTTCTGGTTTTCCCACAAATAAGGATTTCTATGTATTCTTTTAATGGAAGTAAGATGAAATCACACCTACGTACTGCCTTGTCACTTAATAATATCGTGCCTTGTACCCTATAATGTTACGATTCACTTTTTGGAAAGACGGAAGTTGACACAAAAGATTTCTCTACTCCAAAATGTGATTATTTTCTTCCTTAAAAATACACAAGCAGAGCAATTGTCTGAAGAAATCAGTGTGATACTGGGGTCTAGAAATGATCAATTACACGCAAAATTTAGTCAAGCAGAAACAAAAAGAAAACAGTAGGACATCAGCGCACAAACTTAATTGCTTAGATTTCTTAAATTTCCGAAGTGAAAGGTAATACATTAAGGAACCTAATTAGATATTGATTTAAATAAATTTAGCCTCCTGGTGACTAAACAGTGTTTACTAAGGTTTCTGAAGAAAATTAAAAGGAAGAAGGAAAAAAAAAAACAACAATTTTGTAACATGGTTATAAGCAGGCCAAACCTAAACGGAAGTCAACAGGGACCCAGGATTCAGAGTGAGATGTTAAATGTCCAGGTTGAAGGGCAATTATGAATTACATGCTTCCATAGTATAAAAGCCCAAGTCTTACAAAACCATAATAATCCCCTGAGATTCTGGAAACAAATGCAAAAAAGCACTGAAATAACGCCACAGAGCTAGGAATAAAAATTTCCTGGAAATGAGCAACACTTCTACGGTTGTTTGCTACAGAAATATGCACTGGCAGGATAGTCCCCATGCCCCACAAGTCCCTACCCAGAGACATTATTGGATTTATAAGAATTTGGTCCCTTTTGGTGTAGATCAGCAAGCATGCAGGAGGCACATCAAGGAATGAAATTTTTACTCTCTGCATCAGTGGGACCCCATCTACACTACTGCGTTCAGCTCTGGCCCATAGAATGTCAAGAGAAGTTACACGCAAAAGCCCATCCTTATTATCTCCATCCCCTCCCTTCACAAAGTGCTGAGCAACCTTGTTCTAATTTTGTGCCAGTATGGGTATGGGATTTTGGGTTCATGGATCTCAAATCCTCATTCTACTGTGAAATTTATCAGGAAGGATTCCATCCTCTCAGAGGGAAAACTTGCCTAGCAACTCAGTAAAAAGCAGGACTGAATCCCTCTTAATTCTTTAAATGAGTAAAACAAAATATTAGAGAATAAAAACAACCTTGGGATCCTTTTAACTAAGTCCCTCATTTCTCAGTCTCCAAAGCCCAGCACTCTCTTTGTCAGTTTTGTTACATATTTTATGCTTTATCTCTAATGTGTGGTTAGACTGTGCCCTATACTTTGGATCCTTCTTTGATGGTAGGATGGTGCAACGTTCTAAAAAGCTTCCTGTAAAATAAAACAACCATTATACTTTATTTGTGCAGAATCATTTTACAGAGGTATTCAATTGTGGATGGGGAAGTTATTGTAAATCACTATCACCAAACCAACATGAATTGCTACCAACAAATTGAAGTGACAGTTGTTAAAGAGACAGCTATTGTTTGTGCCAATCATTTCCTGGTGCAGGTTTTGTCTGCTGCAGCCTTAACAGCACTGAAGTGGTAGTTTCCTCAATGAAGAGGTGCTTCAAACCTCCTTCTTACTTAAAGTCTATTTTATTTGCTACCTGAAATAGTGCAGCTAAAACATACTAGCTAAAAGAAGAAAGTTTATATGCAATAGGCAGACAATAGCATAATTGAGAAGATGCTGTTTATGCAACCATTTGTATTGCTCCATACAGCACTTGGTACCAATCTTCACTCTACATATGCAATTTAGAAAGTCAATTAAGTACTTGCAGATATTTCATATTTTTTCCCCTCTTCTCAGTGCATCACAGTACTTTGGGCTCTTCTCTACATCACCACATGTAGTTTCTTGAGAAGCGATTTCAGATGGAATTGCAAAGAGAACGTTACCCACATTTGTAGGCAGAACACACAACGTACTGTCACATTAATCATAAGATCAGAGGAGGTAAAAGAAGCTTTGAATTGACTTTCAGCATTTGCTACTGTTGATCTTCTCCGTAGATTTACTATCGAGGTGCTAATAGTATTAGTTTTCTCTGATTTAAAGGTTCCCTACAGATCCTAGCCAATGTTTTGGTTGTATTGACATTGTTCTCTGAACTACAACTCATTAAATTAGCTAGAAGTTTGTTTTAGATTAATTACAAAATGAGGAGCTTGACATTCCCCATCTGGAACAGAGTTTTCAGTGGGCTCCTGCTGAGGGATGAGCTATTTGATTCATAAAAAGGTACTTCATTTACAAAAACAGCTGCAAGTTGCACCAGGGGAGGTTCAGGTTGGATATTAGGAAAAACTTTTCCAAAAGAGCAGTCAGGAAAAGGAAGAGGCTGCGCAGGGAGGTGGAGGAGTCACCATCCATGGAGGTGTTCAAGAATTATTTAGATGTAGTACTAAGAAAAATGGTTTACTGGGCAGCATTGGCAGTGCATGAACAGTTGGACTACAGGATCTTAAAGCTCTTTTCCAATCTTAATGATTGTGTGATTCTATGTCATTTTAAGCTCCAGGTTTTCCCATTAGAGCTGTTACCATAAGAGCTGAACTACAGTCCTGAATTACGCCAAAGGAAAGAGAACTTAAAGTTTGGATAGCAGTATTGTGGTTCTGTGGCTAAACATCTGAGAAGCAAGTCACTCTTACTGCTTAAGTTTCCGTTCCTTCCTCGACCCTGTTAAATACAACTGTTTAAAAATAACAATTTGAAGGACCCCAAACACTGTAAGTGGCTGAGAGCTATGGCCAGTGACCCTCCACGTTAATATGATTAATGATTATTATTTCAACATAGTCTCCAAAACAGAAAGTATTAAAACACATCAGAATCCTTTCTCGTATAATCTGCATTAAAAGAATCCCATCCCAAACCAGTATTATTCCTAGGCTAAAACATTATCAGAGAATATTTACGGGACTATGGGCATTGTGAGACATGTAAACCAGGTGTACTTTGAAACTTTAATGAGGGCAGTGGCTCAGGAATGTAGTTCTGTGAGTACTGAATCATGTTGTGTATATGAAACCTCTTACTTGGGTCCTCTTCAAGGCAGGATCTCAGCACTTTTTGCTAGATGCTAACTTCCTAATGCCCCTGCTGCTCCTAAACATGCCATCTCCTAGAATTAGCTCTTACTCCCCTCCCAATAACTCAAAACGAACAGGTAAAAGTTAATATTTTATGGTATCCTCTTATCATGGAGATTAAAGCCTTTATAAGCAACACGTTCATCCTATCCTTTCACATCAGTAGAATTGCATTTTCTCTTAATGGATTTTACCAGAATCAGAAATTTCAAGTCCATCAGAAGAACTACATTCCTCTGTGCCACAAAGCGGGATTCTATTTCCCCGATTCCTTTATCTGACACAATAATTCATGCTGAAATTAGATCAGACATTTTAGGAAGAAATTCAATCTCATTTCAAAAATCTCATTGATGGGGCATGGATTCATTAGTAAACTGTCCCAGTGCTTAATTACCCTTGTTAATACAAGTAAGACACTGTCTGATTCCCCTTTGACTTTTCCTGCATTTGATTTCCTTCCATTTCTCTCAAAGTTTTCTGACAGTGTCTCCCAGATTCTCTCATAAACATCCCTGCTGTTCTAGAACAGGCTGTTTTAGGTTTAGCCCCCGGGACAGTTAAATCTCAATTCAGGGTCTCCTATTGTTTGCCTAGAGTGAAAATGATCTGCATGAATACCAAATCCTAAAGAAAAGACAAAGGACAAGTAGAAGTGACATAGAAACACAGTAAATGCATAATTTTTACAGTTATGTGGCTTCCTATCCAGTAACTGAGCAGCTTGGCTTACATCAGAGCAATTTTAGGACAAAAGTCTAGCACTGAAAGTTCAGATCCAGAATGTTTGCTTATGTCAATAACTTACTATTACAGACAAAAGTACAGTGCTGCAGTACAAGCGAGGTGCTTGATTGCTCAATCTTTGGTCCTATTGGATAAGATAAGATCGCTATCAGTCAGAATATACGCAGAGATAAAGGACATTTCTCTAAGTACTACAGTATCTTCCAGCCTTGCTCTGTCTTACCGCCACCATCACATTTACTTCTAAAAGAACAAAGTACCTGGCACTGCAGACTGTCTCCATCTTTTATTCAAACCAGCAGAGTTCTGAAGATTTATAACCTGCTGATTCAGGTGGATAAGACAGATTTCTGTTCCTGCTGAAGCTATGTCATGAATGTTGGATTATTAATCCCTCCCAAGGTGCACGTTTGCTCAAGTATGGGTGAATACTTGCAAACAGTCCCAAACCTTTGAAGATGCTACCTGGGTGATAGGCAGACTACATGTTGTTGTATGTATTTGTATCTCCCTGACTCCTACATATAGTTTCCATGGGAAAAATTGCAGAATTGCCTACGCATGGCAATTTTTAGTGCAGCAGGGCTCTAAACCCATCATCTCACAAAAATGTCCTTTTATAGACTTGTCAATCAGTGTATAATTAGCTAAATTTACAGGCAGAACAGATGGGAATTTTGGAAACGTTTCTTTTACTAAATGCATGAAGTGAAAAAAAAAAAAGAACCATGACTTGGGGATTTAACATATGTATGTATTCTTATTGTGATATTGAATTAAGCTCTAAAAATATCACAATACAGAATTCAGTAAAACACACCAAATATTATTAATTAAAACAAACAAACACTTTCCCTGATAATCACAAGAGAAAGCAAATGAAGCACTTTGCTGTGAAAAGGAAATATCAAGTTTATGCTACTGACTTCAGTAGTTGAGTAGCCATCCTCCTTAAAGGACAACCAGGGCTCCTAGGCTTTGCAGTTGACAAATGTGACTAGGAAAGTACAAGAACGTTCAAGGAAACAGCACTGCCAGGCAGACTTTAAAGAGAAGCAGAGAATTCCCTTTACCTAGCTGTGCTGATTGTTATCTGCCTCAGCAGAAGGGGAATATTTTCTCCGTATCAGAACAACCTGTACACGCATTTGCTTGTGTTTGTTGGGATACAGGATGGTACACCTTCATATTTGCTTTCTCAAGATGTTCAGATTTCCAGAACAAGAAGCTGAAGCAGGAAAGAGATAAAGTCACAGAAGGAGATGGATCTTGCTAACATTCTTGCTTCCATCCATAGAGCATCTGAGAAACTAACACCCTGACAATAGCTTGCAGTAATATCCCACATTCCAGGGTCTCTACTACAACTCATGCATCAACCCTTCCTCTTTCTAAAGTTGCTGCTAATTCATGGATAAAGTGAGATTTCAAAACTGCCACTTAAATACCAATTCCAACTTATTATGATGCTGCAAGTTATACAGAATACTCTTTCAAATGCAATGACAGAGTAATTTGCATAATACTTAGATAATATTTGCTAAGCTGTGATGGAATCCGTGTGACTTTGGCCTCAAGAAGGGTAATCACCTAGCTTACGCATACATTCAGAGGTCACAGTTGTTACACCCAAGCTTTGGACAAGGGATTTCTGCAGCCCCTTCATGATCTTGCCACTGTGTAATAGCACTCAGCTATTGAACATTCCTGATTACATACGAAGGATTATATACGTAATTTGAGTATCATTACTATTTTATGCATATGGTAATCCAATAGAATAATACATTTAATGGCCATTTATGTTTTTTCATATGCTGCTTTATAGTTTTATTTTTTCCGTATTGAAGCCCAGGGGCAGACTGAATTTTCCTGATATTAGGGAGAAAAAAGAAGGTAGAAAATGTGACATTTTTTTCTCTTTGCACACTTCCTATATACTGCAGGTTAGTTTTATGACAGTTCAGTTTAGCCGGAAGAGAAACTGAAATGTTATTTTAGAAATGAATAAAATGAATAATAGCTCTGAGATGAAAACTGTACCAACATTCACTGTTTTGGAAAAAAATAATCCTTTCAGTTAAATTAAAATGAAAAGCTTTTTTTTTTTCCTCCCCAATTAAATTTCTGAATACATAACGGACACTCATTCTTGTATATTAGAAGCAAAGCTCCTGGCTGTGATCACTTTCCTCTGCCACTGACCACAAAGACTGAAGCTCTCAGACGAGGAGCTGAAGTTCAGGCTGCCAAGACAAGTGTTTCTATGAGCTACACCACAAATTTTGCAGCAGTAATAATTATACATCACCAAATAATTCACAATGCACTATGTTAAACTAGTATTTGAGATTTTCTTTTCAAATCACAGCTGATCCTTGCTACTCAGACGTTATGTTTGTTATTTGCACTATTTTATGTGGTGACCACCTCCCCTCCCAACTAACAGCAGTGGGAGCAGCAAGGTCAGGTCCTTTATTAGTATGGATTACCATAAAAATAACTGGATTTAATATGATTAGTGCCTGAATTTGATTTATAGCGTTCAAGAGGAAATGAAGGGCAAAGGATACAACTTCGTTTATTATGGATATTCAAATAAACACTAATAAGATCCCAGCTAGTAAGGCATTGAAGTGTTGGAACACACAAGCTGATGAACATTCAGCTGTTTCTCCTTAAGGTACAAAGGATAAATTAATTATATCTTGGCAGGCAGATTGACTACAGGGCCCTTGGAGATGAGTAGAAATAGATGGAAGAGACTTACCTTGGCTGTTGGGAATATCAAAGCCATGACAGTGGGATTAATTTTAATATCAGTATAGTCAAGTAAGTCATAGCAAAAAGCCCCCCAAAACATAATTAAAAATATTATGAACATAGGACCTCCCAGCTTAGTAAGTTCTATCACTTTTCACCGTGTGCAGATTTCTGATGCAATTCCTTCTAAAAGATATCCATCAGCTTGAATCTTAAAACAGAAGTGAAATTTTAACACACTAGATAATTCTTAAAAAGAGAGAGATAACAGCATATCCTTTCTTCCAACCAATATCCCTTCTGGAAATAAATTGAATCAGATTTAAACAGTATATCCGTGAACTTACCTCGGGAGTTGAATACAATGAAATGTAAGGGAGAGAGAAACTTCCTAATTCAAGAACATATTACAAACCTTCAGGTATTTTTCCAACAAGCAGAGTAGAAAGGTAGAATAAAGAAGGGGGTTGAGGGGAGGGGATTGAGGTTATGGCAACAGATTTAACAGAAAAACACAGCTTGTTAAAACTGCTGAGTTTACTATGAGAAACACACTATCTGTGCTTTAAGTCTGAACTCCTGAGCTGTCCTTTTAGACTAGGTTAGGGGCCTGAAGCATCTCCCTTATGAAGAAAGGCTGAGAGAACTGGCACTGTTCAGCCTAGAGAAGAGAAAACTGAGCAGTGTTCTTATCAATGCTTACACATACAAAGTGCATTGGAGTCACATAGGTGGGATCAGGCTCTTTTCAGTGGTGCCAAGAGACAGGACAAGGGGCAATGGGCACAAACAGTAGCACAGAAGTTTCCATGAGGAAAAACTTAACTATGAGCATGACAGAACTGCAACAAGTTGCCCAGAGAGTTTGTGGAGTCTCCTTCTCTGAAGGCATTCAAAACCTACCTGGATGCTTTTCTGTGCAACCTCCTAAAGGGAACGTGCTGTAGAAGGTTGGTTGGACTTGATGTCCTTCTAACCCCTACGATTCTGTGAGGTGCGATTAAAATTTATATCACACATCACTGGAATCCAGGTGCTTCTCTACAATTAAAGACTTACCTATGGATTAAAAGTAGAAAGACAAAGATATAAAGGCTCCTCTCTATCTGTTAGCAAGTCTTGCACAGCGATTCACCACTGATAGCAGACTAAACTGCACCTTGCTGATACATCACGTTCAATATGACTTTTTGATCTATTGCTGTTCCCACAGTTTTATACCCAGATTATTGAATTTTTGACAGTTTTGCCAACATTTCTCTGAAGAAATCTATCCCCAAAATAGGTTTTGTATGTTTTGCTGGTAGATTGGAGAAACAGAGGTGGAAATTTCCAATTACAGCATTCCACCTATGGCATCTGGTTCTCCCTTACAAGTTTCCTGTGGAGTCCTGCTTCTCCTCAGATCTGTCACGTTAGTACATACCGTCCTTCCACTTCAGTGATGCTTTGACAGCATGTCAGTGTGGGATCCTCTCAAATCCGCATCAAAGCAGAAGTGGGTACATTTCTAAGTACGAGGCACCATTATTAAAGAGTTCTCTGTGTTCCAGATGAAACCAGCGCTTGAGATGCAAAGCTAACAATAATACACTCTGTCATCTCTCATATCCCACAGCCAGCTCTGTCTAGCCTAAGTAGTAACACAAAAAACACGTGATATAGTCTACTCGTGGCATTAGCAAACAGTTGATTTTGCACAATCACAGGAAAAAAAATAGAACACCTCCATTCTTTCACTTGTCTGCCAACTCAGTAACTAAGTTTCAGTTCAGTATCAGTATAGTACCCTGTTGGTTTCTGATGATTAAAAGATTATTTCAAGTTACAACTGACATAATTCTGTTTGAAAGAATATGGAACTGAAGTCTGCAGCGCTTCTAGGTTGTGTGTCAGACACACTGACTGCAGTGTCAAGATAGGGTTCTCAGAAGCAATGCTTTGCTGAAACTATACTCCCTCCTACAGATGAAGGAATACAGCTTTTCATAACAGTTTTTGTTTATAGAAGTGTCTTTGGATTTATCAGGTAAAACGATATACACCAGACTTCTTCACAAATGTGCATGTGCATTTGTGAGAAAATCCGATTTTAATCACAACAAAAAATGGTAGAAAACTGAAAAATAGAGCATAAAGAAGTCTTTGAGATAACTGTAGGGTTTTTTGTTTTGTTTTGTTTTGTTTTTGACATAGCAGTGTAACATGTACTCATCCGCAACCACACGGACTGTCCTTTGCTCCTCTCAGATTTGAACTTTGGGGAATCAGCGCCAAGATTTTTCCAGCTTGGAGCACAACTCCTAAGGTAATGAAATTCATTTTTATCTGTCAGCTTTTATTTTTGCTAATGAAGTCTGCAAACATGTTTTAACTAAATAGGTGAGTAGGAATTCTCCAGATGCACAAGGATTATTGGACTTGATCTGAAGCCTGGTACAATATCAACACTAAGGTAGACCTGCCATTGGCCTTGTCTCCTTGACATGTGTTTGAGATTTCCTGTTCATGGACCAAGCCCAAAAAGCGTGGTTTTGCAAAGAGGATTTCCTACTCTTCTGTGAAAATGAAAAGGGAGAAAAAAAATGACTGCCAAAATATCGTTGTCACATTGCTTGGCATGTTCCAATACCACATGTAAAGTTCTATGTGTTTGGCACATGCCGTTCTCCACCACGATGGGACCAACACAACAGTTGGTTTCTGCCAGCACCTGCAATTCAACTGCAACATCGAGGACAGCAATGCATGGCACAAAGGTGCCAGGTTAGCAGCTATTCCGGCATGACCAGATGCTTAATCCTTTTAAACAACAGTCACTTCCGAAAGAGTCATTCACGATTCATTTGGGATCATTAGCATAATAAAGTCCTATGAAGAAGAACAGTAATTCAAGAGGAGTTGAGGAAGAGATTGAATATTACAGTTTTAGCAGGAAACCTTAAGGCTACCAAAACATTTCATGAAATCACCAAGGATGAAATCCATATTTCCCTATTGAGTCAAACAAGACTTGACAATGCCAATGAACTTTCAGAGAAATGACAGACAAATTACAGCATGCGTGTGCTAAGCCACGTTGAAACCCTCATTTCTAAAAGGCATTCTGTCAGGAGCTGTAAATACTGCAGACTAACACCAAAAGATTGTTTTCCTATTTTGTATGGCATGTACTTTCCGCTCAGACTGTTTATAGACTGTGCAGATTATTCAATATATTGTGAATTAAATTTATTTTCTTTTGACCTGGAAACAAGTGAAGAGTGCTGAGGTATTTCTGGCCTCAGTTGTTTTCTCTGAAGATCTTCACCAACAGATTATTCCTGTCCAGAGTACTCTATAATATCTCTAAGATTTTACAAGCATGAGGATTAGCTCTGTTTTGTGGGTTTTATTTATTTTCACTTTTCTATGTTCATTTTTATCAGTACTTCTTTGAAAGCCATATAAAAATGAAGTCCATCCACAGCTGCTCAGAAAACCACCTTTTACCATACATGTTACAGAGAAGATAAAAAAAGCACTAAAGGCTGAGCCTCCAAAAGCCATTTAATGGTCTATGTTGACCATTCTGCCATTCTGTAAGGCCAGCAGCTGACACTGCCCTGCACAACTGCCGTGCTGTAGCACCTCAAGGTCAAGCTTCATAGTAACCAGGTCTAAGAGATCCAAAACAACTCACTTCAGATAACAATAACAGCATCATTAACAATATTTTTTTTCATATTAATATTTCTATGTATAAACAGCCACATGCCTAACATCTAAGTCTGTGACTGTTACTCATGTTGCACAGTGTCTTATTCACATGCCTAGATTCTGTCAGACCAAATAAGAATATTCAAAAGAAAAAACCCTGTTTCATGTGAATGAAGACCAGGGAAATGAGTTCACAGTACTTCATCAAACATTTGTGATGGATGACTGACTCAGCAACATTCGAGTTTGGCAAGGGCTAATCAGAAAGTGAATTTGCTTCCTTTGCATGGAAAAGCTTTACAGATTCACTGTTTCCTCATGGAAGTGAGAAACTTAGATGAAAAAATAAATGATTTCCATTAATAAATGATTTCCATTAAAATCTCCTCAACTGGACAAGTGAAAGCTTATGCCTTTCTGCAAGAGGGGAAAATTATATTGAGACCAAATATTTTGTTGGTTTCTTGCTCTCAAAACAGAAACTTCACTTAATCACTGACCCAATTTTCAGGATGTTTCTAAAAGCTCTAGTTTGGGCTTCTCTCTTGTCTTTTTCCTCCTTTCACCATATGCTGTTCTGGCATGCTGATATATCATGAAGCAAGGTTGTCAGATCCTCTCTCTAGAGTATTTTTCACTAAATACCACACACACACACAAGGAAAACCATCTCACTGTTCCATCTTATAAACAGATAAATATTAAATATTACAACCAAGACGGAAGGCTTCCAGTGAAGACCTTGAAGACGTTATCATTTAGTGTTATGGTGTGCTGGGTTATTTACAGTACTAATTTGAAAGCTGATATAAGGTCAGTTCAAATTTTGGCCTGACAGAGGAGAAGTAAAACATCTGCAGGAAGCCCATTTCTGCTACACTGTGCTTGAAGTGGGAATTAATGGGTGCAATTCTGTGGCCTGTGTTATGCAGGAGATCAGACAAGATGATCATAGTGCTGCCATCTGGCCTTAAAAATCTATGAATCTACATTTAAATTCTCACTTGAACTTAGGTAACCTCTCTCTAAGCCCATCTGCATGTTGAATATTCTCTTCAGAAAGCAGATGCTATAGCAAGCAAAATATATTACACCAGCCTCAATTGGTTTTATTTGACATAGCCAGTGACTTTGTATTTTGGCAATTAAAAAAAAAAAATCAGGAAAAAAAAATATCACAGAAAAAAGGGGAAAAAACCCAACAAGTAACAAACAAATGACCCTGTGAAATCTTCAACAGAGATATTCTCAAGGGTTGGAGAGGAACTGTAGAAGCCTGATCCAAAATTAATTGAAGTAATATTACTTGCCTTGCATTTAGAAGCCACCAGTAGAGGAAGAGAAAAGGAAAAGAGCAGAAGTATTATACCAGCAGAAACATTTATTCTATTGTTGGGTTTGAGATGGGGTTAGGTTGTTCTTAGGGTGTTTTTCTCTCATACTATGGATCTAAGGTTCTTCACAGTTGGATTTTGGTTCCTATGAAAACATGTTTGTATGATAAAACGTGAATTATTTCAGGTGAGGTTACTCGGGGAAATATATTCATTAAGACACTGCATCCTGCCAATGCTAAAAAAAAAGAAACAAACCAAAAGCAACCAACACACAAATAACAAGACATGGCAGGAAGGAGATCTGAAGAGAAGTAATAAAACGAACATTTTAAGCACAATCTATTATTTTATTTCTTATTATACTGTGTCCACACTTATTCTCAGCACTGTCCAGTTTAATTGTCCCCTGAAGAAACAGTTCTGTAGATACATCCACGGGGAGCACAAATCTGTCAGTGACAGCCATATTAATTTCTCTGTTGGAAGCATGGACGTGGCTTAAAATCCCTGAACAATGTATTTTTAGGACTTTGGACTTTCCATCTTTCTGGTAGCTTTTGCCCTCAGTGCTCTGAAGATGAAGAGCCCCAGTAGCACAACATCTATTTAGAATTACACCAGTAACAGCTGGGGTGAATGCAGCTCTGCTAACTTTGTCTTTCTTCTGCTGAATTAGCAGAGTAATTAGTGTTCTTCTAATGGATAATGAGGCCTTGCCTTAAGATTTAGCAAGATATCTATAATGTATATTTATGTAAGTAAAGAATCAGTTCCAGATTCAGGTTGAAATGTGCTTTGCCTCAAAATCCAGCACAGCCAGGATCAACCCATCACTCTTCAGTGCAAGCTGGAGAACAAAGCCCGAGCTTTGTGTGGGAGAAAAGCAGTATTTTCTTTTATATCTGTGACTATGGCAACAAAACCTATATGAGATTCTATATGCACCTATGCCTAAAAACATCTGTGGAGAACACAGCAATGTCAAAATATGCCTTATTACAGCCAAGGGACTCCCTTCACATTTTTATGCTTCTCCCTCACACAATGTGTTCTTTTTTCTTTTGAAAAGAAACAGATGTTTTGTATCTACATATGATTCATAAGAAGTAAGGGAGAGAAAGAATATGGATTTATTGTTAAAAAGTACATCTCAGGTGGCCTTTCAAACATTAACCATTTCCCCTCCATGCTTCCATACCCAACACTGCCATACAACAGAAGAACTGAGAGTATACCTAGCAGTTCGTGTTGTGGAAATGAGAGTTTTCAGGTATGGCTGTAGACTCCAGGAATAAAGGTATTTTGTAGAGTATTTTGATTTATTGTTCTACACCATTAACACTAGACTGATTTTTTACTTCAGAGAGGCTGCGAGCAGCATTTTCATGCATGACTATCTGCATGAGAACATAAAGTAAAACATTTTAAATCACGTTAGAACACTTATGTTGTGGCATAGCTGCCTTAAAGTGAGGAAATTTCTGATTTAGGACTGCTTGTTCAACTCATTGCATCCCTCTGTGCAAGGGCATGGTGAGGTAAGCTCTGCAGTGGAAGGTCCACAGAGGGCTATTAGACACAGCAATGTAGCTGCCACTTCCAGGTCAGTAAGCCCTTAAGCGGTGGATTACTGGAAGCCAGGAGAGGATAGCCAGAAGAATTGCATCTCGGTGTTACAATGCAGCCCTAGGTTCCTGCTTCCAGTCACCACCAGAGGTAAGACACAATGGGACAATGACCTAACTGCTGTTCCCAAACCACTTTCCCCATCACAGTCTGCTGCACCAGGTGACAGAGGTCTCACTGCTCCTCTGGCTCATTTTGAATTAAGAGCTTGGATTACTCTATGAAAAACTACCAAGGCAGAAGAGAGTACACTGTGCCCACACACAACATCTTTTTTTTCCTTTTTTCCCCCATTTGCTTACCACTCCACTAAACTGGAGTGAAAACATCCTAAAAATGTATCCACTATGTTGTGCATATACTTCTCCATGTTATATGAAAATATCTTTTTAGCTGAAAACGCCTTCTGCTCAATTCCACCCCAAACTCAACTCCAACTCAATGCAGAAGAAAATCCAAGAGTTGGAGAATCTGCCACTTCTATTCAACTGCTCCCAAATTAAGGTGTCCTTCATAAACAAAGCAACCTCTTTCCTTTCTGCAGAAAGTACACTGGGCAAGAGCTGCCTCAGTCATTTTGACAAAAGTCACCGTTCAGAAATTTAATGACTTATCCAGCTGTTGAGCACCCCATGCATCTTATGCCTTCCTGTGACCTGAAAAGCCTCAAGACCTGGAAAAACTAAACTACTTATCAATAGGAAGCACTAGGAAGGGTGCTGGAAGAGTTCCTCAGTGGAACCAGATGCTGTGATCACATTTTAAACCTTCCTCTATGCATGAATATAATACATCCATACATAACATCCTTTCCCTTGATCTTTCCCCATAAATAAATATTAGCATAGAAAACAGCAAGAGAGTTTGTCATGCTGGAGACTTTACTGCTCTGTATATTTCTGCATTAACAAGACATTTTGTCCAGTCCACGTATACATCATCAGGTCATGGACATATGTGACTATAGTAATATCCAGAGCCATTTCAGATGGCGTCAGATTAATTTCCAATAGGTTACACATTTAAACTGAATGCTTTTCATAGCTCTATCTTGTGCTATTTCCTTGCATTTATTCTACTTTAAACTGTTAATTCTACAAAAATATTATTCCTCACAAAAGTAAAGGATGTATAATCCTTTATACACTCAGCCTTTGTTGAATTGTCCAGTGCAATTTGTGAAGTCAAATATCAAAGTTTAGCTGCACCTGCCACCTCTATTTCTAAAACAGTTCTTATGTTTAAAACAATATCAGCGAGTTCAGGGCACTCAGTAAAATCCCAATTTATGACAAAAATTCTGTTCAGTTGGCACAAACCTATTAACTCAGCTGAAAAGAGTGACAGTAATTGCAGCTGGCTAAGGGTTGATAAGAAAACACTATCTACTAATTTGAAAGGAAATTTACAGACTGGCAAAGCCATGTCAAACAAGAGAACCAGAAGATAGCTGCACTTGGTGTTTTCTAATTCAAGGGAAAAAAAAATAAATGAAATAAGTCCTGTAGGGCAAATAACCCCAAGGAAAGCACTTCAAGGAAGTTAGTGCGAAAGGATGGTATATTTTTGGTAGGATTTAAGTAGATGTTATACAAAATAATAGCAAAAGAGATTGGCTCACCTTGCTGATGGTTGAGGCTCGCCGATAACTCCACCAGGGAGGGATCTCCAACAAGAGATCCTTCCCCGCTGGTGGTCAGCCCTTAAATGGGGTCTTGGGAGAGGTGGAGTCAAACTCCACCCCTTCCAATCACACTCAGTTGTGCCCCTGCAGCTGACTCAGGGCTTGCCTCAGGTGGTCAATCAGTGGTTCAGGCCGTGATTCCACAGTTCCCATACACTCCACCCCTTCACGACATGAACCACTGATTAAGTAATTATAGGTTGAGCCCTCCTTAATACAGAGACCCAATATATCGCGACGTTTTACATAATAACCCGTCGCGATGTGTATCGATGTAATCTGGGATGAGTGATGATCATCATATGGCTCATGTTCTTCCTTGGGCCAGTGCTCGGTGGTGTCTACTGGAAGCACGCAGTCATGTTGTGCAGGTCCGTCCTACTCTCCATCAGTCCCAGGTAGACCATCACCGGATGTTGCACATGATCTTATAGCAACTCTGGAACTCAGCAGCATCATTTGGTTCCCTCCGGTGACTCACAGACTCACGGGGAGTAATATAGATGTTTCAAAGGTACCAAGAGGGGGAGGTCCGCTCTCCAGGGTAAGATACAGGCCGTATTCCTGTCTTGGGTCAACACTTCAGCTTGTACAGGGGCATGCCCTGGCCGCCTGTACCAAACTTTTCGCCCCGATGTCTGTGGCTGCACAATTAGATCAGGCACTAGAGGGGGTGTCCTGATCTGCCACAGGGACATGATAGGGGTTCCTTTAGGAATAAAGACTGGAGTGTTGACCACAATATCAGTAGGCCATGTACCAATCACTGGAGGGACTACCGAACCTCCCACTTCCAACAATCTCCCCCAAGGTGCAAGTAGGCCACACCATCGTGGTCCTACCTGCACCTTCCAAGACCATCTTATTTTATTGGTGCCTGGTTTTAGGTTCTCAGGGGCAGGGAGCAGAAGATTGTTCTCACGGCCAGTCTGAGGTCTTACCTCATTATCTGTACCTGTAATTTGGATCCTAAGTGGGGAGGCCCATGTCGTTTGCAACATTTTCAAGGCACTGGGTCTGCCATCTCTAGGTCTTTCATTCAGATCTCGAAGGGTTTCGTGGAGTCTCTTCGTCCACCCCTGTAGAGATTGAGAGTCTGTCTTCAGGGCGGCCTTGAGAATGCCATTATAACGCTCAATAAGGCCTGCCCCTGTTGGATTGTATGGCAGGTGGAATCGCCACTCAATATTGTTCTCTTCTGCCCAGCGTTGTATCATTGCACCCGTGAAATGAGTCCCTTGGTCGCTCTCAATGACTTGTGGTGTCCCATAGGCAGCCATCAATCTTGTGAGCGCCTTGATAGTATATGCCTGGTTGGCTTTTGGTACTGGATAGGCCTGCATTAGCCCACTCGCGGTGTCAACACAGGTTAGGGCATATCTCGCCCCCTCAGACCGAGGGAGGGGCCCAATATAATCAACCTGCCATCGCTGTAGAGGATTGTGTCCTCTAGCAAGATGGGCTGTAGTTTCAGGCAACGACCTCGGTCTCATTCTGGAGCAGGCATCACAGTCTCTGCATGCTTGAGCTACGTCCGATAATTGTACGGGCAGTCCCCATGCTTTGGCAGCTGCCCACATGGTCTTCTGTCCAGCATGCCGCAACTTTCGATGTAACCAGTAGGCAATGTTCTCAGATGGTGAGTTCTCAACCCATCTAACTCGGGCCAGCGTGTCGGCTTCATCATTTCCTGGTGACTGTAGGGGTCGGTGACCAGAAACATGGTAGACACGTACAGTTCTGTGTTTAACTGTATTCCATATGTCTAACCACATATCTTTGCCCCAGATCGGTCGGGAGTGGATAGTCCAGTCCTGGGTAGCCCACTGTGCGATCCAAAGAGTGAGCCCCCTGTACACAGCCCAACTATCTGTGCAGATATTCAGGATACCGTCACCAGGTTCTTTGGTTATAACCATCCACACGGCCCGCAGCTCTGCCCACTGGCTGCTTTGACCATCCCCCTCGTCAAACCATATTGTGTCTGTGGCAGGATGGTATGCTACTGCTCTCCACTTACTTGGGTTGCCCTTGCTGGACCCATCCGTGTACCAGGCATCTTCAGGAATAGGATATTTTCCTTCCTGGACGGGACTCTTCTCTGGCGGAGCAACCAAGGCTTGTTTTGGGGCATCACTGTGATACGTCACTGGGCCTAGAATCTTTTGGAGTTCTTCTTTCAATGGTGAGGAAGACAGACTACTCCTCTGGCTGAGATAGGCGACCCATCGTGCCACTGTCTGTGCTTGGGCCACCCCTGTCTTAGGAAGGTGGGTCAGATCTCTTACCCACCCCTGAATTGGAAGAGTGGTCTTAACTACGACTTCAGCCGTCTGGGTTATTGGCTCTACCGCTTGCAATGCAGTATAGGCAGCCAATAGCTGTTTTTCAATCATACTATATCTTTCTTCTGCTCCATGCCAGACCTGAGACCAAAATCCAATGGGAGTCCGAACAGAACTCTGACGTTGCCACAGGCCCCAGCCAAAGCCATCCTGAGTAACATGAACATCTAATTCAGCTGGGAGGGTAGGATCGAATATACCCAATGCCTGGGCTTGTTTCACCGCCTGTTTTGCTTGCTGGAAAGCATCCTGTTCTGTTCTCCCCCAATCCCATGATTGGCCCTTTTTTGTGAGTCTATACAAAGGTCTCAGCAGCTGCGCCAAATGAGGTATAAAGGAACGCCAGTATCCCAATATACCTAAAAATTCCTGCAGCTGCTTTGCTGTTGTAGGGACTGGAAATGCCTGAACCTTATCTATGATGGCACTGGGTAGCACTTTGGTCTTTCCTGACCAGACTACCCCCAGAAATTTTACAGACAGGCCTGGACCTTGCACCTTCTGAGGATTGATAGCCCATCCTCTTTCACCTAGGTAGGCAATTAATGAATCTGCCGCCTCTCCTACTGCTTCCAGTGAGTCGGATGTTAACAGGAGATCATCAATGTAGTGATATAGGTTGACGTTATTATTAGGTTTCCTCCAATTAGCTAGGTCACGCGCCACCAAGTTATGACAGTATGTTGGTGAATGCACGTACCCCTGTGGCAGGACCTGAAAGGTCCACTGCCTGCCTCCCCATGTAAATGCAAATTGATCTTGCGATTCTTTGGCAATCGGAATACTAAAAAATGCATTTGCCAAATCCAGGACACAATGGTAGGTCTTGATTTCTCTACTAAGTGTGTCCATTAGGGAAGCAATATTGGGTACGGCCGCATGGATGGGCGGCGTGACCTTATTTAATTCCCTATAATCTACTGTCATTCTCCATGTTCCATCCGACTTCCGCACTGGCCATATGGGGGAATTATATGGACTATGTGCAGGTCTTATAATACCTACTTTTTCTAGTTCCTGCACCGTTTTTGATATTTCTTCCTGCCCCCCCGGGAGTCTATACTGTCTTACATTAGTAATCCGGCGTGGTTTCGGCAAACAAATTGGCTCATGTTTCGCATGGCCCCTCAATACTGTCTGTATTGCCCGGACACTAATGTACCTCTGTCGAAGTCTGAACTCTCCCACAGTTGTCTGGAGAGCCAGACCCCATAAAATGTCTATGCCCAAGATGTATTCTGGAATTGGGGCAATTGACACTTTATACTCCCGGGGTGGAAGACGCCCAACCCCCAATTTCAGCCATGTTTGGGTGACCGGAATGGTCTGTCCCCCAAACCCACCAATCATTACTCTACTGCCCTTAAATTTTGTTGGGTCTCCATATATAATTGATGTTTCCGCACCAGTGTCTACTAAAGCCATCACCTTTTGAATATTTTTATCTGTCCAATATATCTCTAATTCTACATAGGGCCTCCGGTCACATCTGGAGGCCCTAAAGGGACCAAAGTTCTTCGTCACTCCATGAAGTTCGCTAGGTCTAAGTCTTTTACCACAGGTGGTTCCGGCACTGTAGCTCGTGACACTTGTGGAGGTTTCTTCCTTCTATTTGGGACTATGAAGTCAGCCAAATTCCAAGTTGTTGTTGGTGCTGCCTGTATTATCCGTACTCCCGATTTTCTGGGAGTACTCTGAAATTTCTGATCATTTCTTAGTTGTTTCCAAAGCTGTAGCAACACATGGTTGGGTTGCCCATCGATTTTAGCAAAGGCAACCCCGGCCCGTATAAGATCATTAAACATAGTCTTTCGGGATACCCGTATGGGGCCCGATCGGGGTATCCGTGGGACAGGCTTCCTAGTTTTAATGGGGAATGCCTCAGCTTCTTCTATCATGCGGATATTGCGCCTAGTTCTTATGCGCTCTGTTTCCCCAAGGTCTGCCACCAACTGGGCTGCCTGTTGAATGATAGCCTCCGAAGCCACTAAGGGGTTTAGTATGGAGACCAAAGTCCCATAAAGGTGAGAGGGGGCTTGCTGTAATATTAGGTCTCGCATACCTGCCGTAAATTTTTCTGTATCAGGGCTTTCGAAATTTTCCGAATACATGGCCTCTCTCATACCCAGTTCCCGGATGTATGTTTGGAGGTCCTCCATAGAGGACCATAAACCGGTATTAAGTGGAATATCAGATTTGTTAGGCCATGTTAGGCGGCATGCTGCCATCAACCAATCTATAATAGAATGATTTTCATTAGTATAATGGATGGCAGCATATAATCTTTGCCTCAGGGCTGGGTGTATAGTTATAGACGCTAATTTTGACATCTCTGTCCCACTGACTAACACACTTTCAGCTCCTGCATCCCATAACCTCAGGAGCCATGATGGTATGCTCTCTCTTGGTTTTTGATGGAACCGTTGTACTAGGTCCATCAACTCATTTGACGTATACGGGCGAGCTGTCACATGCAAGCATGTTTCAGCAGGGGGCCATTGGTCAGGAGGCACCCCCGCTGGTCTATCTTGGACTTTTTTTGTTTTTTGAGTTATGATTGGTCGGATCTCAAACGGATCTTCCATAGATGGAGCTTCGAGATCCGATTTAGAGATCTTGGCTTCTGAAACATCCAGGTCCGCTACTTCAGGGACCTGGGTATCTTCCACTGATATGGTACGTATTTGTCTTGCTGGCACATCTAGTCCAGGCTTTTTTGTTACTAATGTGCCCAACTGTTGTTCTAATTTCTCAATTCGCTCTCTTAACAACTGATTTTCAGTTTCTATGTTTGTATTTGTTACATCTAATTTATGTAAAGCCATTATTAGAGGCCAGGCCACTGCAGAAGCGGCTAGCCGACGTTCTTTTGTAACAAGTATATCCTTATCTAGGCCTTGAAAATAATCCGTCAGCCGGGCTGGAGACGGAGAAACACTGCCTGTAACCCGCAGGGGTCCCCATTTTTCAATAACAGTAGCAAGACCATAATAGGGTGACCCTATAAATCCTGGAATTTGGCCGGGAATTGTTTGGTCTAAGGGAGTAACATTCTCCCCCTTGCCCCATTTGAAAAGGTTCCAAATGAAAGACATGGTTTGTTATTGTCTAAGTATATATATATATATATATCGTTTTAAGCCTGCCTGGCTCGCCAATTGTAGGGCAAATAACCCCAAGGAAAGCACTTCAAGGAAGTTAGTGCGAAAGGATGGTATATTTTTGGTAGGATTTAAGTAGATGTTATACAAAATAATAGCAAAAGAGATTGGCTCACCTTGCTGATGGTTGAGGCTCGCCGATAACTCCACCAGGGAGGGATCTCCAACAAGAGATCCTTCCCCGCTGGTGGTCAGCCCTTAAATGGGGTCTTGGGAGAGGTGGAGTCAAACTCCACCCCTTCCAATCACACTCAGTTGTGCCCCTGCAGCTGACTCAGGGCTTGCCTCAGGTGGTCAATCAGTGGTTCAGGCCGTGATTCCACAGTTCCCATACAAGTCCCAATACTTGCACCATAATAAGAGAGACCTTTTCAAAGTGATAAGGTTGAAGCCCTTTGTATCTTATTCCATCAATGTCTACTAGCAGAAAAATGAACTTTGTCACAAACCAAAACTGACCCTTACTGCTCATTTAAAAAATAAACAGAAATAGAGGACATTGGATCTGACCCAATAACATTGGCAAAGAAGTTCATAGGAGCTGAAACTCCAGTTTTTAAGATACGTGAGATTTATAATTTTTAAAAATACAGAGTTTAACTATCCAAATAGAAACACACATCTTTCATTGTGCCTCACATCCAGCCAGCAGCAGAGTCACCAAGTGTCCAACTGTTCCCATACACTGCTGACATTGCTTCACTGCCCAAATTCACATCACACAAGGATAAGTTGCAGAGCCAAGGTTTTATGGTGAGACTCCAGTCCGGAATTTAAGCATTTATAATAAAATAAAAATTAAAAACCAATCACATCCCTTTTCTATGTGCTGACAGATTGGCCCAGGCAGCTCAAGGTGCCATCATCACCACCTTGGTGCGGGTGAGCAAGCCTGGGTAGTCTGAAGCTGAGAAGTCCCCTGGAGAAACTCTGTTTTATAGGCTTGAATTAAAGCATCTATCACTACTCTACAATAGAATTATCATTATTCTTTTATCTGAGTTTCAAAGAAGTTCGGCAGACTGACCTTTCCTCAAGTATTTTTCTCGGATTCTTTCTGATCTGAATTTTCCGCAGAGGAAGAGCTGAAAGAGAAAGAAATATGCTTTACTCTCCTCTTTGTACTGTGAGGACATTGCAAGGTGTATCTGTTTTCTTAGGCTTTTGGAAAGGTCTGAGAGTTTTGCATTACCTAAAATAAAAATAATTGTATCAAAGATACAAAGCCTTGTGCTTCAGCCAAAGGTCAGCTGCTAGCTGATCAGGGAAGGAAGAAAACTTTCCCAATGAGAAATTCATTCCCCAGTTGTCTGTGATGGGTTTATCACACCTTCCTGAAAAGCCACTGCGCTTCCAGACTGGTTTGGTATGGCAACTCCCGTGCAGGTAGCAGGGTATCTAGCTTTTTTCCCCTCCAGCAGTCCTACAATTGAATATATATTTGAATATATGAGGTCTCTGAGATTTATGTACATATGGAGGTATTCAATAGGAAATAATTCCTTTATTGAATTGATTTTTAAATCCTTAGAAATAGAGCTATATCCTTATGTCACAGGAGGGTAAGGTATGAAACCCTAATTCACACCTGTGGCATCTTGCTCTATAAGAATTCTTTTTGCAGTTGTGAAGAATTTGTTATTCAGAATGAGTAAAGGTAAGAAAATCTGTCTCTAGACACAATAGCACCTTTGCAGCATCACGCTTCTGCCATTAGCTTTGCTTTGTATTTGCACAAGTTAGGAAACCCTTGAGGCTGGCCATCCTCCTCTCTTCCTTACTTGGGCAGTAGGTTAGAAAGATGCCACAGACATTTAAATCATCCTGCTTTAATTCAGTGTTCTTGAATTTTTGACTTGGTTTCCCCAAATTTTGAGTCTGCATACAGTCTGTTTTCTCACATGGATTAGGTGCTTTTTCCCTGAGCACAGGCATTCAGGTCCAGTAACTTCTTGCACAGGGAATTCCCAGGTTTATTCAGCACTATGATTTCCAGTGATAATTTATTCTCTCAAAGATAAAATGTCAGGTCAGAGGCAGGGTGAGCTCATTTAGACTCGAAATCCAAATAATATCTTATTAATCCAACCCCTTAGGGGCTATTACAGTATATAAATGAAGAAAACCTATATGTGTACCCTTTAAATGGCACAGATACCTCTAGGAAAAGATGAAGTACCCAACAGGTATAGATGTGAACCTTTACATATTAACTAGCAGCACGAACAGAAGAAAAATAAAGGAGTGAAATTTCTAACATACATTTAAAATCCTAAATGACGTTTGTGGATCAATAGGAAAAAGAACTGAAAAATTTGATAGGAGTTCCCACAAATACAACTCAGATGACAAAATGGGAGCTTAAGGGATTTGGATGCGATCGTTCATTTTGGTGAGCGCTTGGGAAAATCAAACAAAACAAAAACCAAAGGAAGCCTGATGTTACCGGTCTGGCTCCTGAGGCACCCCAAGATTGAAGAGCAATGCTCTGCAGCTGTAGCAGCCCAGCACAGCCTGCACCCCATTCTTCCTCACCACTGGGGAAAGGCCCAGTGAAAATAGTTAATGGAGTGTGCAAACATCACAACTCACATCTTCACTAACCTGCCAACTCAGCTCACGGATCTCAGCCCAAACCAGGGAGTGTGATCTCCAGCACAAAAGGCAGACACATGTTTACAAGAAGTCACTTTCAGACCTCCAAGCGAGGCCTGACCCCAGAGAAGGCCCCAATAGGGAGCACCATGAGCTTTGGGCCGTGCAGTGGCACACAGACTAGTTTTGAATTGTGTCTAACAACCGCAAAGTACAGCTGGCGTTCAATTTTTCTACAGCTATCAGCAGCAGAGGCCCATTTCAGTAACGAACCCAACCTGCCTAGAGAACCTTGTGTCTGCTGAAGGAGTTGAGGGGCCCACAAATAACCAAGCCACAGAGAGAAGAGGGTGAACCAAAGCAAACAGATGATGCAGAGCAATAAAAAACTCTGAGGAAAAAAACCACAACAATCCTCCAATCCCATGCTAATTCAGAAACTCAGAGGTGCTCACAGCACAGGATACCAATTGCTCTCATAAAAACTTCTGGAAATTTCTAAGTACTATATCTTGCTTACATGAATATGAAAGAGACCCAGCTTACCCTTGACCAGGCACGATACTGAATTTTAATCGCTCAATAAGAGTTTGATGGCTCACAGAGAGGAGAGTTTTTGTCACAAGGTTTGATAAAACATCACCCCTGGGAGAGGCTGTACATAAACTCCTCACAAGAGTTATGCAACTACAGGAGACGGCTTTCACGACAACAAATCTATCCAGCATCAGCAGCTCAACCCAGCACTTAGGAAGGTTATAACTCTGCATAGCAATGATCTGTTCCTCAAAGCAATGTTCTTAGTGAGGTATGCAAAGGGAAGGAGAGATGCGCTCCTCCCACTCCTAAATATTGACTAAAATTACAGTTTTTCAGGAAGAGGACTGAGCGTAAGATTTTTTGACAGCAGCAGGAAACACTTTGCTTCCACAATAATTACCTCCCCCAAATGACAGCTCAGTGTCATTTCATATTTTTATGATGCCATCTGACAGCCTGGGTTTCTAAGGAAACACCAATATTGGGGGAGCTGGAGGGAAAGGAAGAAAAGGACAGAACCTAAAAATAAGAGTCACATGCCTCTATCACACAGTAAACCCGCCTTATAAAATATTGTAAACATCTCCTCCTTGAATGGTAACATTTATAAGGGGCCCATAAGACTCATGCAGGTGGAATCTCTTTGCTCCACGCAATATTTCACTGAGTTAGATTTATGAAACTGTATACTTTAAAAAGAAAAGAAAGCCTACATTTGGAAAACAAAACAAAACAAACATACAAACAAACCAAAAAACAACTACAAACATGCTTGATTTATTTCTTATATTAGTCTCAAATAAATGGGATCGTTGGCTTTTTTGCACCACTGCAGACCCCATCAGGACTTTAAGCTTCACATGGAACACGAATAGAGGGAGAGGCTTCAACTATTTTGAGAACAGATGGTTTACATTCCAAAATTGTAGGATTTTATTTACTAACTGAAACTAGTGTGGGTAAAGTCAACAATGCTAAATGTGCCCAAAGAAATGCCATCACAACACAGCAAGGTAAGAGCTTTTTAGGTCAAGCTATTGTTCAATTAGGATGAAGCAAAAATATGCTGGGAGTGATTTTGGAATACTCAAAACCTCTAATTTTTCAAAATGTCATTCCTTCTCCAACAAGGCCAGAAAAAAAATATATTAAAAAAAAAAACAAAACACAAAATCCCTAACATACATTAAACATAGTGGCTCATCCATGAGGAAATTGGCTGTGCTTTAAAAAGGTACTCAGCCTGGTCTGCCTCAGCACAGCGCAGAGGATTGAAGACAAATTTAGTACAGAATAACTCTGAGATAAAGATGACTTGAAGCACTTAAGTATTTCACCATCTCCCCTAATTACGTAGTCAACCACAACCAGTACACAGTTAAGCAGATGATTTCACTGAATGTGACTACTGGGCTTGAGGCTGCACATAAATATTCAGAGTTTTACTCCCAGTCAGTCGCTAATATACTCCATGTACAGATCAGGAGGGAAATACTTGTGGAATTGAAGTCAGAACGTTTCAATGTGTTTTTCAAAACAGCAGAATTGTTTGGGCTGTAACTCCCATGTTCTGTGCTTTTACCCTTCAGACAGGGATCCAGAGGACACCAGCTGAGCAGCACATGCACATCCCTAGGAGAGTGCAGTGATTTAACATGAGAACTCCCCCTGCATCAGGGTTGAGATGGTTCTTATGCTACTTGTACAGGAGAAACAGACATCCTATAAAATGGAACTGTAAAATATATGTACGGAAATCATTGTTTCTAGGCATTGTTACTTAAAGGAACTTCTGTCACTACTTTGTAATCACATAGAAATCACCAAAAGTGACTGGCAAATGAGCATCAGGACCCCATACCTGGTTGCTGAGCAGCCAAGATGCCATCTTCTGCACAACCCCGAGGCTGAAACAATAGGAATGCCCAGGGCTTTCCAATTTGCTTTAATCACTGCCTTCTCCTCTTTCAATGCACTGAAAGAGCATTCCAGCATGCAGAAATTCATTTCAAGTGTTCCTGTGGACCACACGCTATAAAACACTTCATCTAGTATTGAGGTAGGTTAAACATTTCCAAATTCAAACAGACATTACGTTAGCTATTCTGCTGCAGGCACTTTCCTCCCATTTTGTAACCCCACCAGCTGCAGCCCGGGGGATGGGCTTTAATTAGCAGCAAACACACACCTGAAATGTAAAGCAAGAAACCAAAGGCATCTCTCACTTTTTTTTCTTCCTCCTTGTTACAGATTTGGCTGCGTCAATTGATGTGCACTCTTCCTCAGTTTGGTCTTTTCTAAGTTTGATTCACAACAAGAAAACAATGCACAGTGCCTGACTGGGCAGGTCTTACTGTCCATGCTAACCTTTCCAAATGCTGTGCTTTCATTCAGTGGCCATTCCCTTCCCCTCAGGGTGCTGAGGCTGCACAGGGAGGAGCAACAATTGCCAGTTAATCTAATTGCGGGGTGCTGTAAAGGTTGCAGAGATGGAATAGCTTGCCATTTGATATATGATATATATACGATTAGTGGGGAGTGAAACTCTTCATTCACGTGACAAAATTTTAGTAAGGGCAGCAAATGACTCCGAGTAACAATGCAAAATATCTGCATTTTTTTAAGGACTACTGGAATAAAAAAAAAGGATGTGAGAGAATGTGGATATTTTCCTTTATTTTCTTTCAGCTGAATTATAAAGCCCTCATTGAATTTACAGAGCAGCTGAATAATCCCCAGCTTTAAAAGCAACCTACAGAAGCTCTGCCTTAAGGAGCTGGAAAGCACAGCCTAAAGCAAAAGGTCCTAGGAGGATTTCTAAGGGATTTTAACCCTCAATGTGTGCTGAGGTATCCTTCCAAAGAGTGACTCTGCTCATTCAGTCACTACAGCTTCCAAAGAGTGACTCTGCTCATTCAGTCACTACAGCTGAATGACATATTTGTACAGTATACAAATATGGGTCCACTTTATATCAGATTATTCTGTGAACACCAAATATCACCTAGATGACACCTTCCAACAAGTTAGACTGACAGAGGCAGAAGGTGGACAGCAGTAAATAAGAAATACTTGTAGGGTCCTATATCTGTAGATTTTGGAGTCCATATTATGAATTCACTTTCTCTTTGAAATACAGAGGAGCAATGTATAAAGCATCATGTTCAATTTCTAAATACCAAGTGTTTCTAATTTTTGTGATTCATTTTAAATTATTAAGAAAGAAAGAGACAAAGAGAGAGAGAAAGAGAGGAAGAGAGAAAGAAAGAAAATTTCAGATTACTTGAAATTCTTTAGAACAAAAGTACAGGTGATCCCTTCACATCCACTCATTTCACTTTCCACTTTGCTAGAAAATGCATTTCTTCTGGTCTCTAAAAATCCCTTCCTCACACACATGCAACAAAGGACTATGACTCCCACGGTCTTATGGCACATTTCCCAGTAGAACTGTCTCATCTCAGTCTCAGCTGACTGTCCACAATGGCTGCAAATCGATCACTTGCAGTGGTCAAACACTATCATCAAAATGCTTGGAAATGCTTTCATTTAATCTTTGCAAGTCCTTTAAGTTTCTCTCTCTTTTTTTTTTCTTTTTTTTTTTTTTTAACTGCTGTAACAATTGTTGAAATATTACAGACAATCTTTTATGTATTTATGAGGATCAAAATCAAGGCATTGCATTAGGAGAAACCTGCATCCTTTACTTAAGGTAGCAAATGTACAAGTTGATATTTTAATCGGAGAATTTTTCAACCCAGATTGAAGACTAAGATTCTGAGTAATAGTCTGAGTCTGCCTTGCTAAGGGTAAATTAGCAACAGCATAAGTTTAGATTACAAAATTGTCTAAAATTAATTAGGAAAAATGCTACCACAGAATCACAGGATTGTAGGGATTGGAAGGGAACACTAGAGATCATCTAGACATACCAAAGTAGCTCCCTAGACCAGGCTGCACAGGTAGATGTCCAGGCAGGTCTTGAATGTCCCCAGAGAAGACTCCACCACCTCTCTGTGTATTCATACAAGTATTATTAGTGTGGTAAACATCACTTATTTCCCCGTATTCATTTGGGTTTGTCACTGCATTAATTGTCAAACTCCCACATCACAACGATACAGAATATAAAGCTCATAAAGTTATTCTTAGTTAATGCTATGAGATATTGTCATTCAAATAGAAGCACAAAGGTGCTTGGGTAATTTTAGATGTACATACTTTATATGGATATAACATAGGTTAGCGGGAAAGGTGGTGGTGGCTCAGCAGCTGGCACTGATGTTCTTAGTGGTCTTTTCCAACCTTAAAGATTCTCTGATAATATGAATACTTTAAGATATGCTGAATACTTCAGGTTAGCACTAATAAAATCTTTGTTTAACGCAAAAGTCAGCCAGAGATTTTGAAAGAGACAAAATGTCAGCGTTTATGTCTTGTCCCAGTTTGACAAGTTCTTTTTATGCCACTTGGCAGTATTGCACTTGGGGTGGGGTGTGGGTTTGTGTGTATGAATCAGGTCACCATCCATGCCATGGATTTCAAAACTGAAAAGGGATGGACAGAGATGGCCCACACAGGCCTAACAAAATTTCTCCTTTTAGCTGTAAAATGTTCCTAACCATTTGTTCATGTTTTATGTAAAACACTAACTTGTCTTTCACTTTTTTTTATTCCCAGTTCTCATCATTTATGTATGCTTAATGTTCTACTCTCAACTTGTGGCTTCATTTCTTACACTGAAAAGCATATTCAGCAAAATCTGTTTTTTCCTGAAGCTCTGTTATTATTTATTGTAATTTAAGTTCACTAACCAGCTTCTCTCCTTTTGCGGTGACTTTTAGATCTTAGGTTCAATCCTGTCATTCCCCTTCCTTTTCATGCTGATTGCCTGGTTTTATTCTTTTTTGTTTGTGCTCCTGACATGGAAGAACTGTTCTTTACCAAGATTTTAGGCAGCAGTTTTTGCAAGGAAATGGATTTATCTCTCAAAGATGAGTGTCTGCAAACCCACTGTAAAATTGAATGCACCCTTGGCTTCTGTTGTAGTCTGTTACCACATGCATCAAGGTCCTGTATTTTGCCAGTGTGATTTTAGGCTAAAACTGTTGTGATTTTTTTTTGTATTTATTTTATTTGGATCCTTTGGATCTCAGTAGGTACCCTTCAACGTCCAGCAATGATAATTTTGGCCTATGCAAACTATGTGTGACTCATTGTGGTCCTCTTGCGACTTGGGGCTGGGATTAAGGGTGAATACCCTGTAGAGAACAGCCTGCTCTCTTCAAAGGAAAATACCCACAACCGTGCTCTTGTGAAGTATGTTTATGAGTCCCAGCCACTAGAGCAGAAAGTAGTTAGCAGGGGATTTATTCATATTCAGGAGCATGGAAATCTAAATCTCTCCCATTTTCTCACTGAGCTAGTGGCAGGGTTTAACAGCTGGCCCTTCAGCAGTGTTCTGGTAACACATTAATGGAAAGAAGTTCCTGACCATCAGGGGTTGTCTGTAATCCGAGTCTGAATCACCAAATTCAAATTTTGTGGAGAATTTTGTACCTGGCTATCTTACCCCTTACACTTAAGTCTAAATGTGAATGGAATTAAGAAATAAAAGATTATTTGAACATGTGCATAACTTTAGCCACATTATCCCTGTTCCTTTTCTGACTGTATTAGTTACTAGTTGAATATGGTATGTCAACCTATGTATAACCAAGCCCACCATTCCTCTTTATGAAATGTAACGCAGTATAAAAGCATTTTCTCACCACAGCAGACTCACAGCCACACCACTCTATGCCAGCCAGTGAAGAACGACAAATCCATCAAAGGAAATTATAAGGCACCCTACTGTAGGTAAATGCAGTCAAACGATTATATTTTTAATTTTTCTCTTAGAGGAAAGTAGCCTCTAATCCAATGCTGGAGGGTAAACTATGACTGGAAAAATGCATACTTCTTCAAATAAACCACTCCAGACCCAAACACTGAGGGAGCACTTTCTGCCCCAGTTAAATCTTTTGCCTTGATGCATGTAGAGTTATGGCAGAGAGTTTCAATGGTATTGAGTTTTTTTGATTACGTTGGTATTTCTCCCATAGTGTCTTTCAAGCTTGACAACTTATTGCTCTTATTGTATTATTAAATGAGTAAATATTAGCAGATAGTTTACTCTCATTACCTCATTAATTATTTAATGGAATATATAAATTAAGCATATCCCTTTGATTTATTTCTTGCCTGGAACAGCTTATTTCAATCTTCTCGCACAGCTCTTGCGGCAGCCTTCCAAGAAATCCAGTGCTCTGCATTGCCTGCCTGAAATGCTTCACTAAATTTTTCTTTTTCTACATTATTTCTTTCTGACAGACTGACTAGCAATTAACATAATATTCTCGGTGAGCATCTAGCTCTCATCAGCAGAACAGCATCTATTCCCTGGGCTGTACTGCAGTGTTTATATTTGTGCACACAAGACTTTGATGACTGGTTTGAAAACTGGTGCATATTGAGCAAGAATCCTGTTCTGATTGAAACTCCGTATTGTTGCAACTCTGCTTCACATCTCAGTAGATTGTACAATATCATATTCTGGAAGAATTCTACCAAAGGCTTTCTCCAACACCCCAAACATAAGTAATAACCTCTTTGTTGATACAACCAACAAGGGCTTTTGGAGTAGAAAACCACCATCAGGAAAATCTATTGGAAAGACTTGAGGAAGATTTTAATAATGTGCCTCAATGTGCAAATCCCTTATTAAAATCAAACTCGTTTCATGAATAGATAACTTTCAGGATCACTCAGAGATAGCTAGCTCGTGATAATTTCTTACCCAGCAATATTTATTTTACTGTTGTATTTATTTATTCATTTATTTCTTTATTTGGAAGGGTTTCTAAAAACATGACTATAAAGTTTCTGGGGACATACTTGCAGAAGAAATCTCATCCACTATCTCACATAAGACTTTGACTTGTTAATTTCAGGTACTCACTCCAATTCAGTGTTGTTGGGTTGTAGAACTTAATACATATGATGGAGTTACTGTACACAGAGAAGCCTGGATAGCATACCTGGTGTACATATCAACAACACAACAAAAACCACATAACCATGACAATGGGTCTTACTTCCTATGATAGAACATAAATTATTACTTCTGCTTTAATTTACTACTCATTGAATTTCATATATATATAATTATTTTTTGAGTTAGAGACATGGCTTAACCTGTGAACATGAGTTTGGTTTTAATTCATCCAGTAACATGTCTGTGAATGTAATATACTACAGCAGCCTTAACGATTTTAAGTGTTCCAGTATAAAGATATTTATTGGGGACTTTATAGACCATCCTTCAAATAAGACAACTTAACAAAATTCTCCCAACTGACAGAAACAATAAACTTCCCAGGTTTCTAACTGACGTATGTTAATATTTAAAGATGATTCTACCTCCCTTCCCTTGATCATTTCAGTAAATTAATATTGAGTTATACAACCTAATGAGGGAAATTAATTTCCTAAAATTACCTTCCGTGAAGGAAACCAGGCATAAGGTGTATAATCAGTGGGATTTTTTTTTCCAGAGGAAAGAGAATCACAGTGAACGGAACAAAACGGGATGTCGAGATGGAAAAACACTTTATTTTCTTTCCAAAACAATTTTACATAATAATTCTATTTTTATTTTCCCACTTCCTTCAATCCAATCCATCTTCATCTTGAAGAGGTAAAGCAATTGCACAAATAAAACACTTTAGCTCCTTAGGTACCTATTTGATAGCAATTAACAATAAATCTACAGATTACCTATGAAGAATCTTTTTCAGGATCTTTAAATCACCTCAGATACACTTGTTTCAATGGGAGCTTTCCACATATATATCTCAAATGGGATACATTTTTCTCCTGTATTATTAATAACTCTTCTAAAAGTACAGAATTTTCTAGTTTCATTCTGGAAGGCACTTCCAAATCCAGGATTAAGGCATTAATATTGATAGGCAGAATATGACCTTATTGCATTACATTCCTGAAGCGTCTTTCTACAGCCAGGAAAAGCAATTCTACTCCTTTGGAGATAAAGACAAAAAAAAGCAGACAGTCTCATATTAAAAAGAAAAAAAAAAGAAAAAGAAAAAAAAAACAACCCAAAAAACGCCCCAAATCCAGTGGTTCATCTTTACCACTGCCTAAGTCTCTTTGCCTTTATTCCTGATACAGAAAGGTGGAACGCTGCAGAGAAGGAGACCTCCTTGCCCACCTTCAGCATCCATCCAGCACTACAATGTGCACTGGAAAAGCATTGCTCCGCACCTCGCATCCACCTGGTGGGTCCCTCCAACACTGCCCTGCTCTTACATCCTTCCTGAAGGGCTGCATCCACAGAGGTCGGAGGGTCTCAGAAAGGCACTGCTTTTTTGTGGGTACACACAGGTTCCAAGTGATCAGGAGCTGCAGTCACCTTCCCCTGGAACAGTACATGCCATCCTCCTGCAGACCGGCTTCGGCACGTTCCTGAAATGGCACGGTGATTGCAACAGCACACTGCGTTAGTTTTACCAGTTAATGAAAGACCTAAGGCAATCTAATTCAAGCTCTTTTCTGGGGAAGCATGCCAGCTATATTCCCAGGCCAATTATTGCTTTCACAAAGTGCTCTAAATCTGTCAACAGGCAAAAGTGTGAACTACAGTATAATAACCAAGTGGAGAAGGTGACCCAGTTGTTGCAAGAGGGGCACTGCTTCTTGCCGTGGGAGCAATGGACGTTGGCTCACAGCACCAGTGTGTGATTAAGTGACACACTTACATACTGAGGGCACTTACCAACAACCATGTACTCTTAAAATAAAACACAAAAGCTATACAAGCTATGCAGTTTGATGGTAAATGAATGCTTATTCCTACACATCAATATGACAAACAGTTTGTAAGCTATCATGGGAACACCCAGGAAAAGTTCAAATAACTTCTTACTGCTGTGAGTATGATCAAAGGCACTTAATTGATTTTTAGCTACAGAATTAACAGCATCTTGATACACATGATTTGTTTTCCTAAAATACAAGTTGATAAAGGAAGTTACTGAAATGAAATCAATTTCCTAATAATCAAAGGCTTGTGTCTACCTCAAAAATTTAACATTATTGCTGGGTAGAGAGATTTGCAAAAGGAGAAAATGACAAAGCTTTGCAACGTAGTCTGTGTTTCAATGTCATAAAGGCCAGCACTTGAGAAATCACCCTCCTGTCCTACCTTCTTGCCACAGACGAGGTAATTTCTTTTCTCCAGCCGTACGTGCTGTAATTAAAAGGCACATAACATTGCCTTAGCCCCATGAGGTTTGCTGGCTTGCACTCAACAAGTGCAAGTGCTTTGGCTGTGCTCAGTTCCTCCGAGAGCCATTGATCTGAGCTAAGCCTGGGCAGCTTCAAATGCTTCTCCAAAAATAGCCATGATCTGTAAGAGCTGAAAGCTATTGCAGCTTGTCAGTGCGCCCAAGCTTTGGCTGCAGCAGGATACAGGGCTGGGTGCTGACCTACCGTGGCCAGAGCTTGGCAATACAGAAGTTGTCCTGAGGATGCTACCAGCAGAGCAGAACCGTGAGGCAAAGCCCCAGCAAGTAAGTCATACTTCATGGGCACACTTGAGCAAGATGCTGAGTTGGTAAAGGAGAAAATTTTATAGCCACGTGAACTGAAATGACAGGATTGATGGTGAATGTCAACCTAATTATAAGAATAAATCATGTCTGGCTCTACAGTTATTAGCTAAGCTAATTCATTATTTGCTTAAAAAAAAAAATGAAAATTTAACCAATAAAACCCTTTATTGGTTGCTGGTCTTATTTTATTTCTAGTCTAAATGTTAACACTCTTAAGAAGTCTTAAAAGAAAAAAAGTCAGAAAATTGTCTTAGGAATAATAAACTATCTTTCATCATTTAAGATATTTCATCATATTATTCAATATAGATTTAGTTATCATTTACACAATGAAGTATTACTACTTCTTACAGTGTCCCAGAGGACTTACAGTTAAATAAAACATTATTTTTCACTTAAAGAGAAAAAAAAAAGGTGGCTTTAATTAAAGGTAAAAAAAACATCTGAAGGCACTAAGTCTCCCCATATACTTTCCGTTTACATATCAAAGCTGCTGACTATGCCAGCAGTGATTTCTACTCCAGACAGAATGCCTTGGGTTTGTTTCCCTGCTGATTCTGCCTTCAGTGTTGGGTGATTGCTGAGAAGTGTGGGCAGAAAGCTGGGGGGCAGAAAAAGACAGGGTAGGCTGAAGGCAGGAGAAAATGACAGAAGGAAGACAAGGAAATGGTTTCAAATTAAAAGAGGGGAGGTTTAGACTGGATATCAAGAAAAGGTGGTTTATTTTCAGTAAGGGTAGTGAAGCACTGGAACAGGCTGCCCAAGAAGGTGGTGGGTGCCTCATTCTGGGAGTCACCAAACAGACTGGATGAGGCTCTGAGAATCTGATCAAGCTATGGATCTCTCTGTTCACTGCAGGGTGTCGGACCAGATGGCCTTTAGAGGTCCTTTTCAAGCTATTCTATCATTGCTTTAAAACAAATCAAAAGCCAACCAGAAAATTAGACTTTCCTTCCAAACAAGGTCCATGCAGGTTCTTCATTCAGCGTCAACGATAGCAGAGTTCACTGCTAAGGAAACAAGTGTTTGGTTTCTTTGTGGGTTATTTTACCATTTTAACTGGGAAAAATACACCAAAAGATACAGAAAAGCAAGCAGAGAGAAAGAAAGATGCATGAAGACTAAAGAGTTGAGTTGAGTTGCTGAGCAGGAGCTTGGAATAGTAGGGTGGATTTTGATTCAGCCGTCAGTCGTCTGTATGATCCCCTCACTTACAAACGAGCAGAGCTCTTCGATTGCCCACCAGACGATAAATAAGCCGTGCCTCCAAACGAGTTAAAGTCTTAAAACCTGAACTCTTCAGATTTTATTAGTGATTGAATAGCTCCAGGTGTTTCTAAGCAAAAATCAATAGAGAGATTAGCTGCAACAGTCTGCTGAGAGATTACGGGCGAGACTTTGTCAGACGGATAACCAACGGACTCAGGGACAAAGCAATGCCCCTTGTGCTAAGTCTTTACAAGGAGGAATAGCCTCACCTTTGAACCTGCAGCTCCACACCACACAATCCTAAAGGGGATTTCTGTATGATTTCCGTGGCAAACGCTCATGCTGTTAATACACAAAGTACTTCCATGGACAGAAGAAGTTATAGCCTGCCATTCAATTTGATTTAAATATTAATGCTCATCTTTCATTTGTGTGTCAGTCGGTGGCCCATGTTAGGAAGTATAATTCATTCTATATTTTTGAAGTATATTACATGGGTTTTGTTTTTTCTTTTTGGTTCATTTGGTTTTTTTTAATATACTTTTGAATATTTTACAGTAGTACTTCTATTTGCTGATGAAAGGAAATTTTTGAATATTTCTAATGATCTCCTCAATGGATTTTCAGACAACTATTTCCGCAAGTAGTTTTAAACATTGCTAATTATATTATTTTAGATATTTCCCTTTTATATAGTTTGGTGAAGGCTCCAGAGATTTCCCTCTAAACAGAGATGATCTGATTCTAAAAAATATGAGAGGTAGCCATGCTGTACAGTCTGAATGCAACAGCAAGATACTGAAGATAATTATTTGAACATGTGTCCTAACTTTCAAAATTAAACTTGAAACCATAACAACACAAGAAAGGATCGATAACGTGCACAGATGAAGACTTTGTGCTGTTTTCTTTTTTCAGGGTCACCTCTGCTATCTCAGGGCTGTCCTGGACCTTGATGCTTTCAGCAGTCTTTTGCAGGAGACTGTTGTCCCCCTCCAGTCGTGGCTGCTGGGTCTGTAAGGCTGGTGGCTGGTAGCAGCAGAAATGAGATTAATTGGGGCTGTCACCCCAATGGCTGATGGACAAGTGTCCACACAGTAATTGACAATGTCAGCAAGGAAAACAAGGTGGAGGGTGGACTGAAATATTTCCTTAATTTGAAAGTACGCAAATATTAAAATGGAAGTTTGAGGCATAACCAAAAGCAGTAATATTGAGGTAGAATTTACCAGTAGCTCGTTCAATGTGATTAAATTCAAATGGCCATAAAGTAACATTTATTTTTGGAACGGGAAATGTAATTTGTATACTGATTCCTTCCAAAAACAAATTTTTTAAATTTAATATAAGTAAGAAAGTTGTCAATCTGCTCTTTCATTTCTCCTAACCCTTACACACTTTTAAAATAAAACATAGAACATTCGCTGATAATTTATTCAGACTCAGAAAACATTTCTCTGCTTGTTAAATGTAACAGAACCAGACCTTTAATTTATCTCTACCAGGAA
This sequence comes from Callipepla californica brunnescens, assembly GCA_023055505.1. Lineage (NCBI taxonomy): Eukaryota > Metazoa > Chordata > Aves > Galliformes > Odontophoridae > Callipepla > Callipepla californica. The sequence goes on from JALIRH010000008.1 coordinate 20,071,256, forward strand.
CTACTTCAGGACAGGGAATTTCTAGGAATATTTCCAAAACAGTCTTTCCATTAGATGAAAATTCATATAGCTGCCACAATTTTTGCCCTCGGTGTAAGCCGTTTGATTTAATAGTTACCATTAACATTGCTGTTAGAACTTCTAGGTTAAATTAAGATTTCAAATAAAATTTAACATGTGGTCCACGGAGAAGTATGTGAGGCATCTGGATGAGCCTTCCAGTCCAGTAAGACAGGCACTGACTCTGTGCACAAGCACATTGAGTACACCTGAAGAGTCACGTGCATTTACTTACATGTCACCGACACCTTGTTGCTCAGTGTATGAATGGACAACAGCTAAACTGTGATTTGAAGCTGCTGTTTGAAAAAGTCCCAGACTTTCTTTTCTTACCTCTTTTTTTTGCAATGATGGATTTCAAATTTACAAGCAGAAAAAAAATGTTTTGGGGCTGCTTCGTGAAGTACTTGGATCCGTCTTCTGTGGGCACTCAGGTTCACTGCTTTTGTTGTAAATCCTGGATGTAAAATTTTTTTCAGGAATCCATCACTGTGGGTGCTATGTACATGGAATTGTCTGAGTCCACAGCTGTAAATGCAAATTCAATTGAAGGGGGCATTTCTGTTATCTGGGTCACTCACCCTCCAGGGATCTGGGAACTCCACAATTAAGTCTACAAAGCAATGAGCTGTAGCAGGGTTGCTCTGTTCCCAGCATTTAAAACAGCATCCTAAGGTTTTGTTTGATGGTTGCATCTATCAAAGATAGAAGTTCTTCTTTAGTGTCTCACCTGCTCATTTTATCTCCAGAGTGTAGCAAACACTACAGGCAAGGCAGCTGTGTGCAAAGGTGAGCGTGGTCCTGAAGTTAAATAGTGTTAACCAGCTCCTCTGTGTGCTAATCATCTCAAAGAGCTTTCATCCACTTTGTCAGGCATCTAAAAATGAGAACACCTTGGATATCTGTAGGACCAGGCTTTGACAACTAGCAGACACGGAACAATACCAACAGTCTTCTCCTGCCCAAGAGCAGCTCATTTGCTCTCTCCTGTCATCCTGGCTCAGCAGAGCAGACCGAGGGCTGGTGCTGGCTCATGGGAATGCCCCTCAGCCCTGCATGAAACAGGCTTGGGGCCCAGCTGCAGAAATGCCCATGCAGCACCTCCATGGGTGACATTTCAGGCTCCAGAGCTGCTGAAACCGTGTTGCTCATGCAGAGGCAGCTTCGAAACCACAGCATGACTCTGCATTCCTCATGCAGCTTCATCCCCAGTGGCTGTGTGGTTGTTTTCTGCTGTACAAGGCCCTTCCTGTGCTGCAGTGACCTACTTTCATGCTCTGGTTAGAGAAAGTTGAAAAAAAAAGAGGAAAAAAAAAAGCAGAGTAAACCCCACAAACCCCTCAACAACAAAGAAACAAGTCACTACTTTTTAACTTGTTCTTTAACACTCTTAAGCTCTTCTGGAAAATAACTAAGTCTCAAATCCTGTAATTCATCCTTATATACCTGAGGCAATAAAATATGCATTTTTCTATGTTGGATTTTTGCCTCAACTGGCTTTATAATAGTCTTATCCGAATGATGAACACCAAATGCTATTCTTTTTAGCATAAGATACTTTCCACTATTGTAAACAAAGATTTAAGAAACAAAGATTTCATTTTAAGATCTACAGCAAATAGGACTTATATTTGAATATTTACATTTGAATATTAGGGACTTTGAATAATCTGTCTGTGAAAGACAAATAAATCGAGGCTTCAGAACAGTGAGAACATAGTTTTAATCATGTCTTCTGAGGGGAAAAGCATAAACAAGAAAATGTAGGTTGTGACTTTTGTTCTCTGAATTGTCATCACAATTGCAGAGTAAGAAGGTGTAGCAGCCTGACAAATACTGGGGCGTTCAAAGAAAACATTAAAAATACCTGAAGGTATTATAAAATACCAGGATAAATTCAAGGCTTATGGCACAGCATACTCCAGAGAATAAAGGAAGATATAATCATCTAGATGAGTCCCACTGTCACAGGGCATGTCCCCACTGGGCAATATCTAGTGGCAGAGACCTGAGTCAGCAAGCTCAGATTTGGTAGAAAGAAAATTGTAGCACATACTTCTTGGATTATACTGACTTCAGCACAGAGTCCTGAACTAGCAATAAACTGTTGATCATAAGAGCATTTCTTTGTTTGAATTCAGAACAGCCTTGGCTATCCAACAAGACAGTTCAACTACCAAGATGCCAATACTGCTCTGCAATGTGTCCTACGTGCCACAGACCACAGTAACGTGGAACTTTTTCAGTTCTAGAGGCTTTGCAACCATGTAAGAGAACAATGTGATCTATATAACAGCTCAGTGGGAATGCTTTCTATCACAGGACATCCGGATCCTTGCGTTGAAGCATTTTTTACTGCATCAGAATCACAGATTCATTAATCTGGCAAAGAACTAAGAGATTGTCAAGTGCAACCTCAAGCCCTCCCACTGTGCCCACTGACCATGTCCCTCAGTCACATCTCCATAGTTCCTGAACACCTCCAGGGACAGAGAGTCCACAAGTTCCCACCGTACTAGTGCTGACCAGGCTAGTGGGGGCAATTTTCTGAGAGCAAATGATACAGAAAGTCTTCTCTTCTGTGTCTGTTCTGTGGTTGGTATTTTATGGCAGTTCCTATTGCATCACCCAAATACTCATTACAAAATAAAACTGCTGATCTTGCTACCCAGGCAGTCTCCACTGCGTAGTCTGGAAATCAAGATATCAAATATCTTACTTCACTGTTTACTAACAGAACCTCAGGATTTCTACATGAGGAAATATTTTAGGGAACTAAGGACAAAGAAAGTATGCAAAACTCCAGATATTTCTATTACTGTCAGTCACAATGAGGGAAGCAGATGTAAAGACACTGACAAATCCTACCTCAGAGAAATCCATTGTGTTCCAGGAGAAACGATACCTAGCAATCAGAAAATTTGTTTGACATTATTCTGTGAAGAAAAGGACATTTACAAAGGGATTCATAGGAATTAGAACAGAAATCCAAAAATCAAATAGGATTTGATGATGAGGCTCCTAAGTATAACTTACAAAATGAACCCCCAGTTTAAGTACATCAGGATGCATTATATAAGGACATATGACAGATTATCTGTAATCTGTTTAAATACAGTGCCACAAACTCTGTTCATGGACTATAGACATGAGGAATTAGGTATCCTGCAAGCAAATTTCCCCAGCCCAGAAGCAAACTGCCAGCGTAGAAGGCAACAGACTACAAGACAGGAGGACATGGAAACAAGAGAAAACAGGTCAGCAAGATTAGCAAGTGGCTGGAGTACATCAGCATCGCTTTTTTACGTGTAAGCATTATAGTTAAAAAATGTTTTTCATAAAGTAGATAGTGAAGTGGCTTTGCATGTGAGCACACAGTGGCGTGACTGATTTCATGGCTGAATACCTATTAGCAGTAGATTGGAGCTGTTGTCCTGAGGTGATCATGGCAGGAATGAGACTTGGGAAGCTGAAGGAGAGATAAATGCAGGGGTGTAGATGCTGCTAACAGTACTGGAAAGGAAGAAATCTATTTCTGAAACAGCAGAAAAAGGAAAAAGAAAAAAAAATCAGATGGTAAGCTCCAAGAAATAAGCCAGGGGAATCATTGGCAGCAGGTTGTTCTAGAGGATAAGGGAGCACTTGTCAAGCTTGGAGAAAAGCAAGTGATTAGGACAAAAGATGTGATGTGCATGTTTCCACTTCTATGTGGAGACGTGTCTTAGATACCTAATATGGAAACTATGCAGCTGAAGCCTGAATATGAGATAGCTTCTGATTTATTCTTTTTCTCTTTTTGTACTGTTTTCATCTTTACTTTTAATTTCTAACCGAAGATTTTTTGACAGTGGATTCTATCATTCACAGACATTTTGCTCAACTATTCTTTCAGGAAATATCTTCAACCTGAACGTGCCCTAAAATCATTTTAATGCATTTTCAACATTCCCTGAAAGCACTCGGAACTGGTCCACTGATTTCAATAGTCTTCAGATCAGACCCATGGGACTGCTAGCTAAATGCGTTACATACTCCAGAATGAACAGTTAAAAAGAAAGTGCAGTAAGATGAATATATCTGTAACTGTTGTTTCCACAGTGACTCCTTTCAAGAAAGTGAATATATATGGAGAATTTTGCACCACACATGTGATTATATATGCTCCACATAAGGGAGCTGATGAACAGCATTCTCATTAAGTGTCAGGAGCATTTAAAATATAACTAAAAGAATATTTTCAGGAAGCAGACTTGCTGTAATAAAACAACACATTTAGAGATCTTAGTGGAGGAACTTCTTTCAAGTACTGCTACCTTTCTTCTGGCGTTTAGCTCCCAAATCAACCATCTTCCCTATCCCAGTTAATTCCAAATTCTTTAATCTGATTCAGTAACATCTTTCACTCACACAACCCCTGGCTCCTATTCTCTTCATGTTTATCACGTGGAGTTTGTACAGTTTCCAGTCAATGAGATAACAGCTGGATAACTAAACCTTTCGTTTTCATTGTTGGACTAAGAACTTTAGAACACAGACCCCTCTCCTCATTTACCACACGTGCATGTGTTCTGTTGATCAAATACATTCACGTGTAATTAAAGCTTTGCAGTGATCCAGCCCCCTGAGTTCACCTCTGCTCCAAATTCAGGGAGTTTCAGCAGCTTACTGCCCTCAGACTGCAGCAGCTTATTTTCACCTCTCATTGTAGAAGGTTCATTAAGCATCCAGGGAGGAGATTTAACTCAGCCAATTACAATAGCATCACTTCAGAACTGTGACAAGTGTGCAGGCCTCGGGGGATTTCTGTCACCCCCCTCTCACTATCCAGAAATGGGAACATTTATTTATTTATCTATCCTTCTTTGGGGAGAGGAGAAGCAGAAGGACACCCAGCTAATGAGGTGGCAGCAGTGGCATCAACCTGTGCAGAAAAGCCCATGGGCAACCAGGTGCACATCAGGAGGACATCATCACTTTCTGCTGCGTTTTGCTTCTTAGTCAATGACAACACAAGAGCCAGCTAAAGAAACTCCTCTTTTCTGCATTATTTAAATACTGCCTTCACACACCCTCAGCAACTGCTCACAGGAGCCCGAGAGCCTGATCTGCAGTCCAAGCCTTGCCTCCCAAGGTGAAGGTAAAACCTGCCTGCTATTCATTACAACCCTGAGTTTAAATCAATCATTTAACTGTTTGTGCTCAGCCCAGATTTTTAAAAATGTGGAAGCCTGAATCTACATGTGCTCAGTGCTCAGATGTTTTATTCAAGGGATAAATGCCTTCAATAAATATTCATGCTCCAGTGTACATTCAGAAATATCCCATCTCAGTCAAATGACTGTAAGCATTAGTTTTATGTTACTGATGCTAATTTTTAGCCCCAAGTACAAATCTTAATTGCACTCATGCAATTCCACTATATTTATTCTGCTTACAGAGGGTCAGAAGTGATAAAAATTCAATTACTCTTTCTGATGTGTGACAACAATTTTTTGTCTCTTCGTGTTTTTCCCCTGGTTCTTCTGAAAGAGTCCTCAGCATTATTAGCACTTGGATTACAGGCCCTCATCCTCACATATTAAGCATTTGTATTTGGTAGGCAAATTACACATTCCTTGGATGGTGTCTGGCCAATGGAGGCAGAGTGAGCAGACCGCAGCCCTGCCTTCACGAGGGGTTTGTGAAAGGATGGATGGGCTTATTCCTCACCCACCAGCCACCAGTATTTCCCCACTAAACCATGTCCCTTAGCACAACCTCCAAATGCTTCTTGAAAACCTCTGGGGCAGTGACTCCACCAGCTCCCTGCAGGTAACCATTCTTTCAGAGAATACAATTTTCCTAACATCCAACCTGACCTTCAGTTCAGGCAGCACACCCACATGTAATAGATCTTTAGACAACAATCTGCCTAAAAAGCAAAAACAATACTTACTGCTTGAATCCTCTTAAAAGTAATGCTTTAGCATAGATTCTGCATGTTGTTGAGTACCCATCTCAATTAAACAGCCCTAATGGCCTCACCTGGAGGTATGTGGGTTTTCTTATGCATTTGCCCACGGTTGAGGTGGGATACAGTCCAAGGTGGTTCCTTCACAGGGAAAACCAAAGCTAGATATTAGAAAGAAAGAAAGACCTACTGGATTTTTCTCAGATCCACCCACAAGCTTGGTCTGAATGCTCACATGTTTTTGCCATGCTTTTACCAACGTTATTCAAAACGAGTCCATATTTTTCTGTTTTGCACAGAAAACATTGCCATCTTGGGAAACTCCTGTTTGCAGTGGCAATACATCAAGAGCAGCTTTAATGCAGGGATATAACCATACATGCTGATTACAATTTATGCCAGCCTTCCAATTAGGCATTCCTTTTCACAGCACAGCAACACTTTTGTTCATTTGTCTGTGTAAAGCAGGTGCCACAAATCTGCCCAGAGCAGGGTCAGAAAGCCTCAAAATTTGGAAATGCAACTACCTCATAGATGAAAAAAGCCACCAACAAATCTGACTTTCTGGGTGCAATTCTACCTCTAAGCATGAAGATTGCCCCCAGACAACCAGACCTCATGCTGAAGTGCATGCTCTGGGTTTATAGCTAGCAATCAAGAAAAGACAACTTAAAACCAGCATGGTGATTGCCCTGTTCCTTGCTCACACCTATCTAATTGAGGCTGAGCAACACAGGAAGGCATAAGAGAACACAGTTTGGATTTTGTTAATGGCCATCCTAATACAGATGTTTCTTAAGCCCAATAAATTTGACTTTGCTAGATCTTGAACTTTTTGACCCGAGTTAACAGTGGATTAAACACACATATCCTCAGTGCTCAAACCAGAACTTGGCTCCATTTCCATTAGCAAGCATTTCAGAGTGATAGAAGCAGATCTGTGAGCTGAACCAGCCTGTTCTGGGGCCCAGTGCCTGTACTGGCCATTCTGATTTCACCCAGGTCTAACCAGTTCTCATGGTCTTCCAGCAGAAGCATGTGCCTGGAAGGGCTGCTGGACTACTCATCCAGAAGCGGATGAATAGCACCCAAGCTCCAGCTGAAATCGATTCACTTCAACTAGTTTTCTCTCAATTTACTTTCCTCCTACAACCAGAACCAAGAATACATACTATTCACACTTGTGCATCAAGTATTTCCAGGGGATCAGCTTTGCAGCTTGTACAATCAAGCAGTGCAAGGTGACTCAGCTGGCAGGTCACAAATAAGGAGCAGAGCACAAAAAGCAAATGGCTATGGAAAATTTGTTCTGATCAATACAAGCACTTAAAAGTTTACTCAAGACTGTGTGGGGCAGCTGATACAATAGAAGGAAGGGATGCCACAGAGGTTACTACTACAAACTGAGAGAGTAATTCTGGCTCCAGTGGCCTCTGCAAAGCCCTGACACTGTGAAGAAGCTCTTCCTTGAGAAAAAGAATACAACATGGAGCTTGAATGTCAAAAAAATGCATCTTGATTTTGATTCACAATGCAAGCATTGCACTCTCATTGCTTTCCAACAAAGCCACTGTCTGCGTATATGTGAAAGCTGTGACTTAAATATCCAAGGTGAACAAAAGCAAAGTGGAGTACTTACACCGTTAGAGTAACACACACAGCCTGATGAAGAATGTTTAAACTTGAAAGAGAATTTCCTAGGAAGAGCTGCAGATATTTTTTCCTTATTTTGGCTCTGAACTACACAGAGAATGATAGGCATTGCAAGGGAAGGGGGAGCTGTGTCGTAAATAAAACTTACAGTCAAGAAAAATAATAGTAAGTGCTTTGTTTTGTATGTGAGTTATTAAGATTAACAAACCCTTGCAGTTTTTTTTCTTCCCATTAGTATATTATGACAAAGAAAACATCATCATCTGCGGCGAACACTAGCTCCTTTCACGAGGCCAGATACAAAATGAGCATTAAGCACTTCAAGCAAAAAAGCCAAAGATTTCCCATGGGTTTCCAGCCCCACTAATCTCTCTGCCTTTCCTACCCTTTCATATCTTTCATATCTTAGACTTGGTGACAACGGAAAGCTTGCAAGACTCTGAAGTACTGTCATTAAAATACCAGATTAAAAGGACAAAGCTCAGCATCACCTTGCCCTGAATGGTATCTGATCAGAAGCATTTCTTAAAAATTCAGGCTTGAGAACTGTACTCCAACACATGAGAGAGAAATCTCACTTTTCGTTTTTCAGCTTCTTTGGACTTCAGAGATATGCAGTTTCTCCTTTTAGTGGCTTCACACAGCAAAATTTGGGAATTGCTACACTGAAAGTCTTCCTGTCTTCAGTTATCTAGCAACAGGAGATTCCAAAAATAAATTAATAGTGAACCTAATTTCACTTATTACCACCGTGTTTTATATTAATACTAGTTAACTCGATATAAACCTCAACAGTCCTAAATGAAAGACTCATCCAGAAACTTCTCAGCACACATCCTCTCTGCATGACACCCTACTATCATCCTCCCATGTTAACTTGTGTAGATGTTGATGCTGGGGTCTATAACATATTTCCTGCGTGGAGAAAGAAGATGAAACTTTTGTCTAGACGTTATTTTCTTACTAGCTTATTTCCAAAAAAACTTCTCTTTAACAAGAGTATCTAAAATGGATCTGTAATGAAGCTAAATGACTGGATATTACAGCAGCCTTTGGCAACAGTCAGATTGTATTAGTTCATGACATACCACACAGGATTGAAAGATAAATCATTTGGTGATGCATGGAGTTGCTGGATGTATGGAAATGCTCCTTGCAGGTTGCTTTTGATGAAGAATTAATACAGGAGTAGAACTGAATGTTTGTCTTCTTTGGAATAAAATCTATCCTATATGGAGAAAAAAAGAATGTATCTTTATGTACATAAATATATTACAAATCACAGTTGGAAGCTAGATCCATGTTCCTATGAGGGAAATTGCTTTAGTGAGAAGTATCCCAAATGAGATTTCAAATACCTCATGTCTCAAAGTTTTTCTTTGTTGCTTATATAATGCACTTACCATATAGAAGAGTTATTCTCTGTACTATATCTGTTGTCATAATCTGGAGATATTTTAGTAGCATATATCACATTTTCAAAGATATTTTGACTACATGTAGTTATTCGGTGCACTCTGGGGACTTCAGATGTGCTATTTGACACATAAACAGCTATGACGAATGACCAACCTTTAAAACAAGAGATATACACAAGAAATTGCATTTTCTAAAGCCCTTGCTGATGGACAGTGGGATACAAGAACTTTTAACAGAACTCACTGGTACTTGGGAAGACGCAGGCGCTTTGGTTTACAGAGATGGTGTCAGCACTACTAGAAAGGCTCGTTATTTTTACTGTTGAGATAGAGAGAATACTCCAGGTTGTCCCGCATTCTGGAGATGCTTTGGAGGTGTCATAGGACTGTGCAGCTGTTGCATGTAATATGATTGTACTTCAGAAATACTGCCTTTCTTTTTCTTTTGGTTAGTGGATTGGGAAGCATCACACAGCGCAATCTGGGGGAAGCATTAATTTGGCATATCTGGTGGCACAGCAAGAAATTAATTAAAAGAGTAGATGTGGCACTTAGGTACACGGCTCAGTGGACATGGTGATGATGGTTTGACAGTTGGACTAGATGATCTTAGAGTTCTTTTCCAACCTTAATGATGCTTCGATTCTATGAAATTACAGTGAAGTAAATGAGCCCTACAGACTTGAAGTGCAGCCTGAAGAAAAGTTTAGTAACATATTTAGTTACAAAATTCTTCCTGCTGCCATGAAGGGACGGAATTAAGCAAGAAATCTTGATGGCACACTGTCTGCACCTGCAGTGCTCCTCCACTTACCAAAGATAAGTCTGCACCAGCACCAAACTGCACCCCCAGTCTTAGGTAGCTTGGGTGCAATATGTGACATGGGAAGGAGGAGAAAGCTCAAACAATTTTAGAGCTCAGCTTTAGAGTGGATCTGCAATAATGTGCACTCATTGGTGTCCCAGCAGCTTTTATGCCACTGGTATTAATCTGTAATCTGTCCCCACGGTACAGGATCAGCTCTAGGAATATATTCAGGGAGAGGATTCTGGCTCCTGCCTGTGGGGCACACACATATGGGAGGGTGCTATTTTAATTTGGAGCCACAGAAATGGGCTGCAGAAAGCCTCCTCGTTACTGCTGATGAGTGAGCAGGTATGCATATTGGGCCTTTGGGTTGCATTACACTCCAGAGCTGAATTCACAAAAAAAGGAGAAGGTCAGAGGTAAGTGTTCTGTATGGCAATGGCTGCATTAAATGACCTGGGAAATTCTCCCTCACCACTGAGCACTCATCCTGAAGGAGGTTGGCAGCACTTTCATTCGCTCCGTTCCAGCTCCTGCTCCTCGGTCCTTTGCATAAATGACTCCACTGTTATGTGCTATTATGTTATATTCAATTTACTGGGGAAGGCAGATAAGGTCAGCTACAGTTACATCGTTAACTACCAACAAATTAACATCCTGTGTCCATAAAGATCTGGCAGCGGAGGAGAGCACTAAATTTCTTCAACTTATTTATAAAAACAAAGCATAAGTTTCCATTTCAATATCAACTAATAGAGGAATGAACGCCCTTTGATGTTTGCATCAAAAAAACTTGCTCCACTGATATCTTAGGCTGCAATGTGCATTTGCTGAAAGCCAATCAGTGGGCTTTATTAAAATGATTTTACATCAGTTGGAGGCAAGGAAGATAAGGGAGTAAAAGGCTGCAACCTAGCTCTGCTGTCTTGTGCGGGATATATTGGGAGCAACTTCTTGAACCATCAAGTAATGTTTTATAGCTTCCAAGATTATATTACTTCTGCTTGTCAGTCACAAGTACAGGAAAAAAATGAGAGCACTAGTAAATAGAGATAACAGATTTACAGGGACACGCAGTGAATATATGCACGGGGAATGAAGTACTGTATATGCATATACCAATATTTCAGAACAGATTTTTAGAGGTTTTAATGGTGTTGTTAAGTATTATTTAGTAGCCTGCCCCTGAGTTTTCCGCTCATCTTTTTTTTCACATCTCCTCCCCTCTGGCTATTTCTCCTTTAGGTTGTTTATTAGTAGAATATGTTGGACTAAAAAGCCACATGTCCTTTTCCTCTCAGTGCACCATTTTTCTTCCTACCTGAACATTATATTCCAAAACTTTTGGGAAACAAACAATCAAATATTTGCAGCTCTGCTATTTTTTCCTCAATTTTAGTTACAAAACTTTTACTTAAAAAAGTAGAACTTTCAAAAGCCCTCACCTTTCATGATTTTCAATGTTTCTTTACTTCTGGACATCTCTTTGGATATCTTCCAGTGGAAGAGCTCTACAAGGAACACAAACATACAGTCAATAGATTTTGAAGGTCCCCAAAAAGCAACCTGCAGTTGCCCAGGGAATAACAGATCTCTTCTTGAAAATGGTTTAGTTCTTTTCCAAGTGTCACAAAGATTCACACTCTTAAAAACCATCAGTTCATGGTTTCCAAATAGCATTAAACACAAATTCAGACTATTTCACTGATTATTGCACACAGTTTTCTTGTGAGGAAAAAACAATCCAGTGAATCATAGCGCTATGAAATTTCTGTGTGCAAAAAGACCAAAAGGACTTAAAGAGCCTTTTCTTTTGCCACCTCTAAAGCAGGAATTATCCCTAGGAGGAAACAAGCACATTTTAAAATTTCCAATGCACTTCTATTTGAGCAGAGTTGCTTTCGAATCAAAGCTTGCTGCTTGGAGCTGTACTCTCCTCTGTTTCATTTAAAATCTCTTTGTATCTGCAGCACAACTTCCTTTGCTTTCACTCTGAGAGGTGGGATGCAGGCTAGTAGAAAATATCCTCCATTCAGCTACAGGAGAATTTGTCCATCTTGCACTATGGCTTGATCTCCTTCTAAAAGCTGATGCTGCATTTCAGTTACTGAGGCAGTGCTATATATTTTCATAGCTTTTCAACACATTATTTATATTGTAACAATTCCTACAGTTCATCCCATCATGTGGATATAACGTAAGATTACTCATTTTGTTGTGAATGCTTACGGTGCCCAAATCTGGGTGCATTTCCCACAGGGGCCACCCACTGACATAGACAAAGCAAACACAGAACCATTACGGTTGGAAAAGATCATCAAGTCCAACCCAAACCATCCCCACTGTCCATGTTGTTCTCCTAAACAGTTTCTGAGCTGGGCACTGCTTGTGAAGAGCTGAAAAAGCCTCTGCTGTGAATCAGTGCCTCTCAGGCACAAAAGGATATATTGTCACAGGATAATATCTTTCTCTTTTTCTTTTGTTTTCTTTTTTTTTTTTTCATACTGTCAAAACAAATGCTTTGCTTGAAAATAATTCTTGCAATATTTTGGATTCCCACTTGTTTGACAAATAAGAGCAAGTCAAAATTAAAGGGATTTGTCATCACAAAATCAACTCCAGAAGCTGAACACATGCCACATCTGACAGGAGCGCTTTGTGTGCTGGAGAACCATTTTCTAGTCAGGGAAAAATTGCCCATTTGGGGATGCTACAGGTGACACATTAGACATAAGCATTCAGATTGGGTATAATAACAGCATCCCTGCTAAGTGTGAAAACATTCTCTCTGCTTAGAAAAGTGGAGAGGAATCAATACCCAAAAGCATCACAACTACAGTTCCCTTTCCCAGCATGATGCAGGTGTCCTCCTACTTACCCCATGCTGCCCCAGCAGAAATGAGCCTGTTTCTAGCACACAGCTGGGAGAAGAGGCTTATTGGTCTGCTTCTCCCACTGCAATTTCCCTCCCCATACATAAACATCAAATACTGGATTTTCAGGTATCCCTGCACCAGACCAGTTTGAAAGAGTGATTTTGGGATAAAACAGTTCTAAGTGTCATTTAAGGTTCTAGTCTGGCACATCAAAGAACAGCCTCCCATAAGGGAAGACTTCTGGCTTTTTGTTATTAATCAATTTATCAGTAAAAAAAGCAAAACGGGAAAATGGCTGAGGATGCACGCCTCGTTGCTCGAAAGAAGGTTTAAGTGTGAGTGACAACAAGGGATAAAAGCAGGAAGCATAACCGAATGGAAAAATAGAGGCTTGCTCAAGAAGTTATGTTGCCGTAAGAAATCTAAGTAAGAAGAGAGCCACCAAATGTTTAAAATGGTAATTCTGTGCGTAACCAAGCTGCAAAGTAAAGAAAATGCTTAACTAAATTTGCCTACACAGGGTCATTTAAAAAATTGTACTAAAATAGACTAATCATAACAGAAATGAAAGTCTGTAATTTTAGAAGATGATTACTAACAGCACTAATTAAGTGGCTTTAATTGACTCCATCGAAGTCAAGAGACAATTCATATGTATATTTCTGCAAGACCCAGTAATCATAATTTCTGCAGCGTAACTTTTAAATGAGTTATCCTGCAGCTTTTATTAGCTAGATAGCTGCTTTCAATCCATGATTTGCAGATCCCCGGGGGGCCCCGGATTACTACTGAGGCACTGGAGGTAACGAAGAAAAGCATGTTTACTGTCAATGCACTGCCCTGGAAGCTTTGAAGGATCCAAAAAAAAAAAAAAAGAGAAAGATAAAGGAGAGAAAGGGGGGAAAAGGGAATTTAGTTTTTCTGCTTTCTTCCCACTTCCTAACTTCCCGAGCACTTTCATAACGTGGAAAGTTATCTTCTGGCTTTCCCCTGAAGAACTGCTTTTTTTTTTTACTTTTATTTTTTTTATTTTCTTAATAAAACAGGAAGTAATTAATTTGAAGGTATGCATCCAGCACATTTTCACACTCCTGCTAAAAATGACCTCTTTTTCCATGAACTTTTTATCCAATCATTGCTGAAAATAGGCTATTTCACCTAAAACTTGCTTTTTAAATACCCTGAGCCACACAAATCTAACAGAAAATAATTTAATGCGTGGTGTAACTATGCAGCATAGCTCTTCATAACCAAAAACTCGGTCTCACAGCTGGAAGCACCAGTGCCTCTTGTTGGCATCTCTCCATTTTAGAGAACCTCACCTTGTCACTTCAACGGCTCCTCCCCATGAAGCCCAACTGCCTGCTTTCTTTGCTCAGAGATGACAGTGTTTGGGAAAGGTGTTGCATGAGAATTCAGTTTTGTGTTCTTTCTTTTAGCCCCAGAACACCTTCGTTTAACCTTGGAGACTGATGAGAGCAATTAGTCCTTCTCCTCCCCGTGAAATCACTTTATGGATTTGCAGCCTGTTGGTTTTTTGTAATTCCTTTTCCCTAAATTGAATATGTCCAGCTTTCCTGCAGTCCAACATTCAAAACCCTTCACCCTTTTTTTTTTTTTTCTCACTTCCAAACTCTTTTATTTATCTATCTTTTTAGAAACACCATGCTCAAAAGCTTTATGTTGCATTTTAAATGTTGCCTACCCAGTCCAAAATTGAAAGGGCTCTATTTTTTCATTTATAGCTGTTTTACAGGCGATCAAAACCTCAAAAGGTGGAGAACTGATCTAAAGATGCATAAAAGCCTTTGTAACTAGAGAAAACACTTTAAGATTATTTCAACTCAGACATAAGAAAAAGCTGAATTAAAAGTACGTGCATATAAAAGTAGCTCAGCCATCCCAGAACCTTTGAACATTTGCCATGACAACCTTAGGATTTAACATATTTATATTTATTTCTTGTGTGGCTGAAGAGAGAAAGGTAAGGATTTCTTTCATATATATATACAGAGAGCATAGCTACCGTTTGTTCCCACCTACCTTTTGAAAGTTTGGCAGTGTTTTGTTCATTTGTTTAGAAGGTGCAAAAAAATAGTCTCTTGCCCATACCCTACAGTCGCTTTCATTTGTTGTTTTCCAAAGAAATGAATGAAAAATTGTATTCTGAAGCCTATTCCCTGCCCATGCTCTTCTCCACAGTCATTCTTTCTGTGGGGAATAAAACAAACAAACAAACAATTAACGTGAAAATACATTTGCAACAGTTCTTACCTGAGATTAGCATATTCTGATTTTTCCCTTGGGTGCCAATATACATAACCCTTGGTGAGAATAGAACACTTAATAATAACCATAGCACTGCATATACATATTTTAAGTGAGTTATCCAAGCACACCCCACTCAGCATAAAATGCAACATGTAAGGGTGAGCTGGAGGGTTGGGGTGCTGACTGCTCTGCACCTTCTGCTAACCCAGGTATAAGTGCAAGGAAGAGAGCTCTCCCTGAAGCACTGGCCCCACCACGACTCCTGAATATGAGCTTAAAGGTTAGCAACTCCTTTGTTTGCTTTATTTTTCTTTAGACATAGAGAGAAAATTTACATGGATCAGGAGTGACAACGCTGCCAACATTTTCTCATTTTTATTTACTGCTTCTGTCAGGTGAAGATATTACTTACAGACTTGGCAACGTAGCTGCTGTTGTGGGGGGGGAAAGAAACAAACATCACCACCAGCAAACAGAACGTGAGGGATCAAAATTGGGGAGGAAAACAGCATCTCTGAGACACAGCAAAGAGGCAATCTTTGAGGTAACTCCCCTTGGCTGGTAAATTAAGATGTTCTGCCTCCAATACTGAGCTTTCCAACTCTTTCTACAAGATATTTTTGGAGAAATATTAAAACTGCTCTATGCCTGAAGAAGTAATTGATTTAGAAATAGGAGTAACTGACAGAAGTTTATTCCCTTCATCCCAAGAGGCCCAGGGCAGGCTTCCAGCACGCACCCTGCTCCAGGCATATAATCCACACACCACTTCACTAAAACACTTTGTTTCAAAGCTAACAATTAAGATTTGCGGAATTGCAGAGAAATATCATCTCGATTTCCCCAATGAAACATAAGACATGTAGACCTCAGAGCTGTGCAAACCCCCTTTACCAAAGAGTCACACTTGGTCCCACCAGCTCGAGGACAGAAATGATTTCAGCAGGTTGTGCTGCATGAAGCCCACATGCCGATGGAGTCAATAAGAAAGATTTCCTCTAATAGGTTCTGAATAGGCTGGAGCACAGCAACAGGGCTGTCATGCTCTGAGTACAGAAAGGTCGGTTGGAACTGGCTTAGCAGCATATTTTAATCACTAGGAAATAAGGAAGCAACGTAGAATGCACGCGTTGCTGTTTCTACCTGCAGCAAAAAGAATGTAAATGCACTAATGCAAAGGCGTGCAAACGATCACTTGTTACCAATCACTCATCTGTGCTTGACCCGCTCTCTCAGCAATCAGCTCCATTCTGTGTGTCCATGAGTGTGAGCAGAGATACCTCTATACAAACATGGGTGCTTCATTTGATAACACAACTTCCTCCAGTTTTATCACTCAGCACGATGCTGCATGGTATGGGACTTCCCTTTATCAGCAGTCCTGGCTGTGTCCCTTCCACCCCTGTTTGGTAGGGCAGCACGAGGACCTGAGTTGTCTTTGGCTCTGTGTAGCACAGCTCAACATCAGGGTGCTACCAAAATTATTCTCATCCTAACTCCAAAACTCAGCACCACACCAGCAGGAAGAAAATTAACCCTGTCCCAACCAAAACCAGGATAACCACGGAGCATCCTTACTTCTCTGCTCCTTCAACGACCTGATGAACAAGAAGGAAGCATGCCTTTGCTAAGCCACCATATTATGGCTCACTGCCTTCAGCTGAGTGTCGCTTCAGATTACAAAGCACCGTCCAATTGGCAATACAAGCCCTACAGACCTTTTTTTGTAATTATTTAATACTCCTGAATTCAATGACACCGCATAAGGTATAAATAAGTATAGATATTGCCTAAAATATTTAGGGTAATATCACTCTGAAAAAAGAAACTTATTTTTTTCCTGCAAAAGCAATCAAATCATATTCTGAGCTAAAAGAAATCTTTAGGGGAAAATACTCAAAGGCTCGAAGATGGGCTAAGTATGCAAAATTTGGCTAAGTAATGAGTTAGAAAATACACAGAGTAAACATAATATGTGATGAATGAGCTGAAGTAGGAAAAAATATGTAGGGTAACCTAAGGGGGTATAGGTTAAAGTGATGTGAGGAAATCTCCCTGACAGTGAGACATATTAGATTGTAGAATAGTCTCTCAAGGGAAGAAGTGTCAACCCTATAATTTAGATAACTTAATATACGATTGGCTAAAACACCAGAAAGCTGCAATGTGTAGCAAATTCCAGGATTTCAGGGGATAATCGAGAAGATGAATGCTGGCAAGAGTCATATCTCTGCTCTCAACCTGCACTTTTTTTTTAACTCTTGCCAAATGAGCACAAGGCAGAGCTTTTCTACCCCTGGAGAAGACCAAAGGTGGTGGACCCTGTCACCAGCAGGCAGTGGGACACCCAGCAATGCTGGAGGTGCACAAGGACTGAGCGATGTTAGGATATCAAGGCCGAACATGGGAGCACACGTTTCAAAAGCAAACACTGCTTGGTCTCCCTGTTGTTTGCAACCCTGTTGTTTGCTGTGATTATTTGCAGTTTCTCTTCTCAGTTACACAGTTTGATGGGTTCCAGTCTCATATTTCACTTCTAAGCACAAACACTGTCACATAAGTCCTAAACTCCATAGCTTTGATTATGCTGGCTCTTTGTTTCATCAGTGTTAGATAACTGACTTTTTCATAGGGATAAATATCTGTAGTTGTCTGAGCAAAAGCACTTACATTAGCTGTTCAATCACAAAAAAAACCCCACCAATTTTGTCACTGATGGTAAGACAGTCATCCCACAAAATGCATAGTTCATGTTTGGGTGTTTTTTCACAAACTCTTCATCAAACTCTTGTGAATAACGAATGCGAATCAGACACGACATGTAAATTTAAGGCTCAATCCACCTTATAATTTATTTAACAAGAACAATTTGAGTAGTACAATCTAAAAGCAACAAGACCAACACTCTACTAATAGCCAGCTAACTTTCTGACTTTGTGCTTAGGCATGGGGCTAACAGGCATGCACATACAGCCCTGCTGCCTTGCAAGCACCTCTTGGAGCCCCAGGGAAATCACAGAGCTCCCTGCCTCACATTGCCATTTTGAAGTAGTCTGGGAGCAATCGCATTACAGCTAGTGGAAGTGAAATGGCACATTTTCCACCCCTCTTATGATTGTGTTCAGTATGCACGTTGTTTCCCTAAGATATAATCTATTGGACTGTATTGGAACCTCCACATCCAGTACTGCTCCAGCATAGTTAAGGTTCAGTTATCATTTTCATTACGAACATTTGTAGTGGGTTGGAATAATTTGTTGCAGAACATATCAAGCTGTCTGCTTGGGCACATTAAATTTTTCCTCCCTGCAACTGATTTAAATCTTATCAGACAAAAAACGCATCGTTCTCAAAAATTGTTTCGGAAGAGAAACCTAAAAGCTTTAGCTTATTTTACTAATTGGCAATTCTCACAAAAGCAATGCAAAACAAAGAAAAAAGAGAAAAATTGGCTGTGTAAGTGTTATCAGCAGAACGTGTCAGGTATTGCAGATGGCGATAGAATCTCACAATGGATATAAGTGTAGTAGACCATGGCATTTCACTTAAAAAGTGAACAGGAAAAGGGATAGACCACAACCATACAGATTTCAGATTACACTTTTTTGGGGTTTCTGTCTGAACAGTCTGAATTTGTTCAGATGGTCTGCACTGCTTCTATAAATTCAGTAATTAATACGTTGCCTGGCCCTCAAAAAATATGGACAATTAAAACAGTATTATGTAGTTAAATCATATATTGCACATGTAAAGTGATCTCCATTCACTTTGATGGGCGATAGCATGTCTAAAAGTTTGCACATGGGGTACACAAGGAAAAGTTCAAATCAAAAGCACTGCCACAAATCAAATGTCTTGGTTAAAAATGTCAGCGTGTATGAAATGAAATATTTTTCCTGGGATCTGACAAGTTTAAGTAAGATTTTTATCTCCGTTGGGTCGTATTTGAAATGAAAATTCATTTTGGACAAGAAAACCAGATTATATTTCTTTGTTAAATGTCAGAGCATTGCTTTTCTTTTTTTTTTTTTTTTTTTTCCAGTGCTCCCATGCAGAAGAGAAAAAAATTAAGAGAGAGAAAAGAAACAAACAAACAATAAACCAAGACAGAAGTTGCCAAAGCAGACTGTGGCGCAAAGAGGCTGTAGTTCTGAATTGTTAATGAAGACTGGAGTGTCTGTTTGATGTGTTTCACCTGACTACATAGTTCTACATATAAATACCCAGCAGAGTGCCTCCTGGGCCTTCGTGGAGTCCTCCCAGGTCCCCAGCTCAACCCAGTCACCTCTCCACGCTATACGACCTCTGTTCAAAGCCCAACATGTAGCTCCATCAACTGAGAAGCAGTTGCTGAGGGCAGCACTGCCTCTGTCTTCTCTGGGAGAGGGAAGGAAGAAGAGTTGCTTCGGAGTTAATGTTGCTATAATTAATTTTCTGTGTGTGCACTTTACTCACGCAGTCAATTTGTCATTGAAGGGTATAATTTGCTCTTCTCTCCACAGACTCTCAAACAGCAAAGGGAAAGACTTGGGCTATTGCAAAGTGTGCAATACTGATGATAAGGCAGAAAAATGAGAACTCTGGCAAACCCTCCCATCACTTTGCGTCCTTTCTTCCAGCCAGGCTCCAAAGGAACTTTCCATCAAAGCCAAAAGAAAACTATATACAATTTCAAACCTTTACCTGACCTCTTGTTTCAAAGGGTTATGCCTGAAACCTCTAGGTCCTTCCAGCTTTCTTCCTTCCTGTTAGAACTTTGCTTTCAGATGTCCCTGTGCCCCGTGCGGTGGCTTTCCTGTAAGCCACCTCCTGCTCTGCTGGGAGCCTGGCAGTGTGCTGACCTTGCCTTCAAACACAAAAGACGAAAGGGAAGGGATGAAACTAGCTGAAGCAAGAGAAAGGGTTGGTACAAGACAGCAAAGGAGAGGGAAAGACCGCAAGGACCGAGTATCACTGGAAACTGCAAGCTGCAGCAAAATGCACTGCACAAAAAAAAAAACATTTTAACTCTACCTCTGCAATGCAAGTGCAGAAAGCTTTCTCCCCGTCATTAGTTAGGAGGATTTCTTATGCTCAAGTATTACTGAGTCCAAGCAAAACTGGGATGAAATAAAGGTGTTAGTTCTACAAGAAGAATAACAAGTGCAGTCCCAAATTGCTGGTCTGTTAAGAGAGGTTTTAGAAAGTTTGCTTCTCTAAACACAAAGCAAACTGACCTTGAAAGTTGTAGAATCAAGGAAGATTGCTTAAAGTGCTGCTAGAAAAAAATCATAGCTGTAGAATTTTTTTCGTATCTGCTCAGCCTTATAGCCTCAACCAGACTAATTCCAATTACAGCTGTTAGCCTTTCTGTCAAAGAAGCAGAGATTCTCAGAAAGACAATGAACCACAAATACCAACCACAGTGTTACAATTAATAGCATATTTAACGTAGAAACATCTTTGCCACATCTCAGAAAGCAAAACAAAAAAAAATCTTATGAATAAAAGTCTCGATGGTATTTAACTATAATAACAGGATAGAAGAGAAATGATCAGGAAGACCCAGCAAATTGTTGTGGGCATATTTCCATCTTGGTGTTTCCTAAAATTAAACCCACCTCTAAGAGCACAGGTTTAGAAACTGCATCTAAACTGGAACACTGGATAAGTTCAGATACGAGCATAATAATCCAGCCCATAAAAACGTGCTCCCTGAGCTGTTGACTGTTCATTTTACAGCTGGATTTAAGCACCGTTTTTTGGTTCTGAATGCAGCTCGATGTTTCCTCTGCAGAGTGTTTTCGCAGTTATAATCCAAGTTTTTCATTTGTAACATCAGTCCATTGCTGATTATGTTCCCACTAGGGAATATAATAAAAAACAAGCTGCACGGAGGCGCATTTTAGCTTTCAATTTAGTTGATTTAAACTTCTCTGGAATTCATCTTGAGAGAACACTTTCGAGGGTGAGTCTATATTCCCAACTTACCGCACTTCGGAGCGGGGTTACTCTGAGTCCTGTGTTATTTTCCCCTTCCTCTGAGCCATCACTCTCACGTTCTGATCTCCGGAGTCACTCTGCTTTGTTTTAACCTCGCATGAGTTGATCTGGAGATGCTGCGTGGCACTGCCAGAGGAGAAAACAATGGGAACAGGAGGAGCCCAAGAGGGGTGAAAAGGGCTGTGCACAGCTGTGGGCAGAAGCATCCTTGGTTAGGAGTGCAAAGTTATCTGGAAAATTCATGGGCTACGTACATGTGCACAGGCACATGCATGCAAGAATATATCTGCTTACTACAGTCTCGTCATAAGCATGCAAACCTTTCTTCCCCAAAACCCTTTGAAGTCTTGTTTCAAACTAATATTTGCATTTAAAAAGGAATGCTCTCCTTGCAGGTCTTCTACTGAAAATCGGGAGAAACCATTCTTAGAGTTTCAGAACAATTACCAAAGTAATTGGTACCAAACAGTACCAAAAAGAGGTGAATGAAGATGTAGAATACCGAAGTATTCAGAGAAAGTTCTCTAACCTTCTTGAATGCTGACCTTTGAAATTACATGTAACCATCTGCTCACAAAATCTATATATTTCTCGAGATGAGGGAGCAGGAACTCAGAGCACGTATTTCCTAAGGGCTAGAATCTTGGGGGAAGCATAACTAGGGAAGCATGACCAATAATTTCCCAGCCTGAAAATCTCTGGAGTTATCAGCAAAGATACTGAAGAGAGGCTTTATGATGTGGAGGGCAGAGCTGATTAGAAAACTCACTTTAAATGGATGCTAAAACAGGGAGAGAAGGATCTTGGCTGGCACTCAACATTTAAACAGAGCATAAAAAGCTGTTACTTTATTATTTCACGAGGAACTAAAAGAAAGTAATCAAGAATGCTTGTGTACAACTTATTGTAGTAAAGAAAAATGGAGGAATTGCAATTCAGAGTTTGGAATCCAGCAGCTTTATGAACCAAAGCAGTAATAAATCCAAAAATAACAAAACGAAATAGAATTTACAAAGCTATTTAAAACCAATTTGAATTACTGAGTGTATTAGTGAGTGCTGGAGAAAAAAAAGATCTATGTATTTTCACATTGTTACAGTTCGTGGTCGGGTATAAACAACAGGATAAAACAAGAACAAATAACTCCTGGAAATCACAATTACTGCATCTTATAACGATGATTTGCATTTACAGTATTCGTTGCTCAAAGATTAAATTGTTGCAACTCTGTAACTACCGACACTTCTGAACCTTTTTACTGCAATACTCATTTCCTAAAGGCTTATACCCAATCCCTGATAAAGGATTCACACATAAATGGCCCCAATATTTTCTCAAGACTCAAAATTTTGCTCTTTTTCTCTACCTACAATGGTATGCTTTGCTGTTCTCTGCTTCCATAGTGCTGTAAGTTATGTTCCAAGGGAAACATTTTACATGCAGGATCACCTTTGTTATTATTTATTGTTTATGCTGAAGAGCAGACAGAAATAAAGAGTTCTTAAATCAAGGTCTTTGCAAAGGAACACGTGAGCCAACATCTCTCTACCACACCCTGTGATAGGGTGAAAAGGAGCATCACAACTCTTATATGAGCTGAGCTTGCACACTGCCTTGGGTGAACGCTGTATGAGTACTTGATCTTACTCTACAGGGGTGGATTGGAACTGTTAATTGAGTTGACCAACTTCATGAAAGCACCACATCAAAAGCAAGAAGCACATCCCCACTGTATTTTTTTCACTCTCATGTTTTAATTAGAAATCTCTCAAGATAAATACACCAGGAGATAGGTGGGTCTTGCACCTCCGTTTTTTATCCAGCCTGTGGAGACAAGGTGTAAGGCTTCAAACAAAGCACTCCTCTGATGGTGGTGGTGGCAGTCCACACCTCATCTGACATGTGTAATTAGTATCTCAAGCTGCAAGGTAGTGAACAAACTTAGCTACAGCCTTTGTAATGGAGAACAAAAGACCCGGAGATATGCTTATATTTAGCCTTGATGTTCTTTCACTTTTTAAAGCAAACAGGAGTGTTAAGTAAATTGCTATGAATAGATTTAAGAAAAAGAAAGTGGTAGACCAACCAGAGCTAGCAAATCTGAACCAAAGGACTGAAAAGGATAGAGATTTTTCTCATACTTTGATGTCTTATTCCTTCATCTCTTGTTTCTTGTTAACCTGAACTTCCTGAATGTGCTCCTGCTCTCCCCTTTCTTGGAAGGAAGCTCTGCCCCTTCTCAGAGGGACTCATCTGAAGGGCTCATGACTGAGATTGTATCTCACAACTTTATCTTCCAGAAGCAATGACAAGCTTTCAGTATGATAAGGTCCTACCCTATCTTACATTTCAGAAGGAGATCTACTTAT
Organism: Callipepla californica brunnescens; assembly: GCA_023055505.1. Taxonomy (NCBI): domain Eukaryota; kingdom Metazoa; phylum Chordata; class Aves; order Galliformes; family Odontophoridae; genus Callipepla; species Callipepla californica. The sequence continues at coordinate 20,094,643 of JALIRH010000008.1, forward strand.
CTTACGGATGACAGTGAAAGGGGCAAGAATTGTCTACATTTCTCCTCCACTTCTCATTTTTATGCTGTAACACTACCTTTGTCCCCATTAGGAGAGGACCACAAATGATAATTACTCACAAACAGAAAGTGAACTCTGTAAGACCCATGAAGAGTCCAATTGATTCGTCTCGCATTGCTCAGCTTAGATTTAAGAGCCAACAGGATCACAAATCTACAGTTGTATCAGTCATTATTTCATATCTAGGAAGAAATTTGTTTTGTCTTACAATTTAGAAATGAAACTTCACAAACTTTATACTAACTACATGAGACTTCCACAGCTAGTTATCTGCTGTCCAGGAAATCCTATTATCAGTAGTACTGGCATTTGATTCTCTACTTTCAAGCTTCAGAAATGTAGAAATTGGGTGGAATAAAAAAAAAACAACAACAAAATAATGAAAAAAGGACAAAGAAAATTTAGGATGATGAACAGCAGAAAAATCTCTTAACAGACAGCTACAATAAAATTTGATATAACAGAGTGGTCAAAACACTGGAAATAAGCTATAGAAAACAACTTTTGCACTGACAGGAGATGAACTTGTAACTGAATAGCTTTCCCCCTTCTCTAACTTCTGATCATGCCAATAGAACATGGAGAGGGTGTGGATATCAAAGAAAATTGCTTTGGGAGTTTAGTCTCACAGTTAGCGCTTTATCCCCAGGGATGTGGTTATAAAATGAAAAACACCTCCTACAGCTGCTGTAATGGTAAAATGAAAAGAAAATTCCTATTTGGAAGAAAGTGTGTGTCAGATGTTTCTAAGACAGGAGTAGACAATAACATAAGAAAGTCAGATTTGAGCAGATAGAAATGGCTCTTGTGTAACTGGAGACCAGCAGGAATCTATGACAAGCAAGATATCTTTGTTTAAGGATTAATTGCCACCTTTCAGCAGTACAGGGTTTCCATCAGCAGGAGGCTTGAAGATGGAGATTTCTGAAAGGGAGTATTATCCCTGTGATGTCCCAGAGGTTTCAGGAAGGTAATTGAGCCTCCTCAAAAGAAAAGGAGCTTCTGCAAGTGGCACTACACTGCCAGTAGCAGCCTTTCATGCACCAGCAGTTCATTTCCATTGAAGAGTTGTGCCATTAGCATATACGGATATTTATTATGTAGAGAATATCAAAACAAGGCAACTTCTAAGAGCCTACCTTGGAAAAATGGAGCTCAGTTCGTCTGGAGGGGAAAAGAAGCGTTGGCTTATGTATTAAAGTGCATACTAAAGCATAAAGGAGAAAGGCAGAGAATTGCTGAGAAGTTCCTGAACATCTTTGGGGCATTCTATGATTTTTTTTCCTATCTAAGGTCTAGGCTGCACCACCTGGGGACATGTCTTTGTAGGGACTGAGACAGATTGTCCCAGATTGCCCCTGTGACTGTACAATAAGCAGGGTAACAACTCCAGAGGCTTTACAATGGTAGAGTCCAGTCCTCTTGCAGGGATAGGGCAGTATGCTACGTATCTATGTCCTTGGCATGCAAAGTAAGCAAACCCTGAAAAGCTGCAGAACTGCAGAAATACCCTCCTGCAAAAAGGAAAAGACAACTAAAATCCTTCTTGTAAAAATATGAGAGATTCTGAGAACAAAATAGACCTCCCACCAGGGTGGTGCAGAAGACCAGAGAGCAGAGAAAACCTCAAGCATAGTTAATTTACCCAAAGCAAAACCATAAATTTTGACATTAAAGAAGGTATTGGAAAGGAAATGTATTTTTAGCATCTCACAGTTTGGTGTTTTAGTTTAGAAGAATATCCCTTCCAGAGATCCCTGAGATTTCTCCAGCTAAGAAGTGAAATCATTCAAGCACCCAGGGAATTTTACTTCAGTAAAAGAAGTCATCTCTCTCCTACAAATTTTATGATGAGAGACATTTCCTTTTTCACCTTCTTTTTATTCCTTTCTGCTCCTTCAGTGACCTCGTCTTAGTAGTCACGTAAAAGGCAAACAAAAGCATGAAGACTACAGAGGTCTGAGCTGCACCAAATCCTCCTCCATTCTCCCACTGCCCCCAACATGGTTACTATTTGGATCACCAGTCTGAGAATGCTTTTGGAAGAAATCTAAGTGTTAACCCTCTCAGCTTCTTAGACCTTGGAAATGCTGCATGTGTACTGGAGTGAGATTAGCTGATTTACTCTACTCCCCAGGGAAGGAAATTTAAACCACACGTCACAACAGATGCATATTGCTGGTCATGCCAGCTTCCTACGTAAGCACCTTACTTCATTTTCCATATGCATTCCTGAAATGAACAAGATAAAAGGAACAGATATGACTTGTTCAGTAACCCAGGCTCCCATCAAGAACTGAGAACTAGACCAAGACCATCCATGCATTTAGCACAAGCAACTAAACAGCAGTCATATTATAATGATTTTCACAGCTACTGAGAACCTCCGCCTTTCTGATGCTATACTGAATCTAATATTCCCTCATGCAGATATGTAATCAATTTTTAAGCTCAAAAATTTAATATCTCCCTATGCTGGAATAAATTTCCTGTGCTGTGAAGACTGCATGGATGAAATTTGCAGCCTGTGTTCCAGGCACTCATTCTGTGGCCAACTTCATTGAGTTTTACTTACATACTTACACCCAAATTGAACCAAAACCTGAAACCTGTTTCTTTTAGTATCCCGCTGACTGTGAAGCAGAATTTTTCATTAACCTAATCTGAAATGGAAATACCATAATTACTGGTTGATCTATATTTATACAAACAGTAAAATATTAACAGCAGATTTTATAACACCTTAAAATTATGCAATTACGAGTGAATAGGCAAACAGTTTGTCATTCCAAAAAACAAAAAAAAAAACAAACAAATGTGCACTAATATCAGTCCTGTCCCAGAGGAGAAACAGAAATTAAATTCTTCTGCTTTCCTATACAAAAAACTATTTTGGATACACTTGTGAAGGTTCCAAACAGAGGTCTCCTTCAAGCATCGCACATCATTTGGAGAAATAACAAACTGTCACCTTCTTATTTTTAGTTCTTTGTCTTCAAAACAGTAATTTGGAATGAAAGAGTTAACACAGGCCCAGTGGAAAAAGAGTTTTCAGTAATATGTTGTAGAATACTGAAACATAAACTATAAAAAAATAAAATAAAATAAAGCTATGAGATATTGGACTGTGTCTTTAGAACATGGAGGTATGAAGCATTAATTTAGAATTAAATAGCACATTTAACATGCAGTGTTTTCAGAATAACAACTCAATAATATAAGGCAATAATAACTCAATAATATAATATCCAATACATTTCTCAGTAATGACTGTTAATAAGGAGCTTGCTTATTAATGGCTGAAAATGAAACCACTATAAACTTTGGCTGTGCTAGTCAGCAGTGATGCATTACTCATATTATTTCCCATAAAGAAAGTTAATTGTTATTGTGCATTGTACCTGAAGTCCTCAGCAATACATTTTTGTCCTCGATATTTTGTTTGAGTTGAAATTTCTGGAAATAAAAGAAGAAAAAAAGTAAAACTCCATGACCTTTGCTGCATTATGGATTCACCAGGCAGCACTGTTTTATTTTGGAAATAAGTTCTTTCCATCACTCACATGGGAGCAAACAGCTTAAGAAGCTTCCTGGCTCTTTTCCTCTTGTGTTCCCTCAAAACCCTCATGTATCCAGATTTAGGATTAAATTTGCAGAAGTTCTTAGAAATCATTTTATTAAAGTGCTTCAATACTTTCCTATTTTACATCCTCATCACTGGAGCACCAAACAAGCAGATATTTTAGCAATGACTAACATCTGCCTGGTTCCATTATTTCAGCCTTTTATCTTCTTAATTGCAAAATCCCTTTATGCATTGTGGAGAGGTTGTTGTTACTGTGGTCAACCACTTACCCATTTTACGTCGTAATCTTTGTGAATTGGCCTAAAATCTTTTTTTTTTTTTTTTCCTTGGTCTAAGATGAGCATCTGTTAAGTTTTGCAGCCATTTCCCAGTCCTTTTTCTCAACGCATGTGCTTTTGTAACTAGTCTGTCTACATCACACCCCACTGACTGGAGGCCTAGAAGTGTACCACATCTCAGCTGAAGGAAGAGCACGATCCTGCATGATTTATAGCAGCAGATCCAGAACAACGAACAGAACATTATATAAGAAAACAGGCTATCGTTAATTTAATACTGTTAATTATGAATACCTATGCAATAGTCACAACTGTTTCTCCACCCACTCAAAACGACAGCTCTAATTACTTTATCTGCTCCATATTTTTAGTTTTTTACATTCAGGCATGCATTGCAATTCAATCTGGTTTATTGATTTTAGTAGGTGTGAGGAGAACAGCGAAACAGTCATTTTTTCTTGTGCTATATATGCAAATATATTACTCCAACCAATAGACAGACTGTTTACAGACAATACCTTATTCTTGCAAGTAAGAATTCGAATTTATGCTTGCTGTTTATCTCATCTGCCAGTCCTATAAAGGCATCAGTTCCTTAAAACAGCTCAATGAAACAAATTAAATGTACTGCTTCCACACTGTTCTGATCTACGGTAAAATATAAAAGCTTTTACATGGGAGTATACAGCGAACACGCAGAAGTGCAAGGAAAAACACTGCCTTTTAAAGGATTGTATTAATCTCTTTCTCTGTGCTCAGGGATCAGAAAAAGAAAGGATGACAATACTCTCAGTGCTCCCTTTCACACCGAGAAAAGTATGGAAACGTCATTGCAAATGACAGTGAGCCCAGCACAGACCCTTGAGGCACTGTTCTGTGGTTGGCCAATAGTTTTTCTCCTCATTTCTTTCCAGCACAATGCTGTCTCTTGCAAGGCCACTTGTAGGATTTGATTACATTCTTCTGGACATTTTAAAGAATGGAAGAGGTTTTTCAGTAGTAATAGAAAATTAAACTGCTGTTCTGAAGAGTTTATAATCTCAGTTCTTCATCACATGAGGGTAAATGCACATAAATAAATCACGCCTTTCTGTATTTTAAATCCCTTGAAATCCACAGACAAGAAATGAATTTGTAGGTTGCAAGTTTTGAGAAAATGTGGCAGATTCATACATTGAAAGTGAACATCTAAACAGGGATATTATGGCTGGTGGCAGCCATCCAATGTGTTCAGGGGAGCTGCAGGAACTAAAGCAGCAGTCGGCCTTCAAGCAGGAGTTCTGGCTGTCATCATCTACCTACAAAATGATTGTCTGTGGAATCTTTTCAGTGAAAACAGCACCCAAAAAATATGTGTAAGCAAAAAACCAAGCTGGTCTTGAAAGAAATATGTGATAATAATAATGCACACAATTTAAAAGCAATAATAAATAACATTTATACTATTTATGAAAAGCACTCCACTCTACCAGTAAATATAACCCAATGACTAAAGGACCTGAGAAGTTTTAAACAAGTTTCTCAAGAACTATGAGGAGTCTCATGTGACAGGTAGTTCTTACTTAATCAAAGTTCTTCTACTGATGTAGGAAATGCAAACATGATCTGTTGATGTTGCCAGAGGACAATCAAGGATGTCATTTATTTCCCTGTTCATCCCCATTACAGAAATTGCACCAGTACCCCCAGATAAAATTTGTCTATCCTGATCTCTTCTGCCAATTGAAGAGGCTTCTGCAACCTGCCTGAGAGGATTAAAAAAAACCTTATCTAATTCAGATGATGTGTTCTTATACTCAGAAAGGTCAAATTCCTGAAACATCAAAACCACCAAGGACAAATGGCCTCAAAGGGCAAATGCAGTCACACAGACCAGAACACAAACTTTTTAAACCGTTTTAGAAAGGAATCAGAGGACAGCTAACAAAAGGGAACTTTGGTGAAGAGAGGGAAAAATAATTGTAAGAACGATTAACTTCTGTCCACGTTTCTAATTTGTGTCCCCAAACTGAGATATTTCAAATACCTTTATTCTAGTAGGGTTTCAGGACAGCTTTGCCCACAGGAGGCAAGAAGCACCCCTTCACCTTAACAGATGAGAATGTCAAGACGCAGGGATGAATGCCTAGGGGTCTGTTTTCCCATATATCCCAGACTGAATGCATTTTTTACTTCCAGAGAAGATCTAGGACTGCACAGTTTAGCAGATATTCCAAAAACTTACCCTTTCTTCTCTGCTTTCAGATTTTATACAAATTAGACACTGCACAGTTCTTCCAATAACATAACACAACCGACCTTGAGGATTCCCATTCTGTTTTCTATCCTTCCATAGAGATGTACTGCTGCTTTCCTTTTATTCCCTCTGTAAAAGGAATGAGTAACTGAGTCAAAGTACATTCCATCAGGTGAGGCTTGGCAGCTGCAACAACAGGGGTTATTTAGGAGCATCTGAAAGTAACCTCATGGAACAACAGAACTTCGTATTTTGTCAGGTGTGCTGCTGTACTGTAGACAGGATGAATGACTGACACATGAAGGGGTCAAAACACTTATTCTTATGCAGCTGTATATTTGTCTTCATCCTTTAGGTTCGTCTCAGACTGGTGACAGTCCGGATCTAAATGACAGTCCCTTGTAGTCTCTATTTTTCTGTCTTTTTGAAAATTACACAGGTACAATGGGTAATCCACACTTAACACCGTGTGTGTGACTGTAAAATACATTTTAAAAGTATGCTTTCCTCTGGTTATATTGTGTTGTGTATAATTGTATTTATAAAAACTTTAAGAGATTATAAAGAGAATGCACTGTAAAAAAGAAAGAAAAAGAAATCTGCATTCAAGGCAACTCTTTTCATCATTCCTGAGCACCGTTGAAAGCCCAGACAAATTTGTTTTACCAGTTCAGAAGCATGGCATTCTGCTAAATATAACATGGTGTGTTGATTTAGCTACAAATAACAATAATAACAATAATGATAATGGGGAAGAGATACTAGAAAAAAAAAATCTACATTTTTACAGTCTTCCTGAAACATAGGATTCCTTTGAATGGGGGCAAAGACTCAACAAAACAAATCAGACAAATGCCTTTTGAAAGATAACCCAAGGGGAAAGTGTATCAGTTCTTTACAGCGTTCATTCACATGCCTCTGAATGTTAGGATGGTCAAGGGACCTGTGAAAGTTGATTAACATTAACTGTTTCATTATTTCTCTTAAAAGCCTCAATTGTGATGGAAGGCTTAGATTTACTAAACTAACTCAACTTGAACTCCCTGATTCAACACCTATATTCACAACCCTACATGCTGATTCATATTCCAAAGCAATCTGCCAGAATGTAGAACAACACTGTGAATATTTTGATGTATAAAAATAGACTGATGTAAAGACCTTTACATTTTTTTTTGGTAAAAGATGTTGTGACAAGAAGTAAAGATGAAAATTAGCTGTGGCAGAAGTTTCAATGCACAGCTATTTCCCTTTACATAGTTCTAAAATAAGTTGATCCTGCAACAATTATATATATATATATATATATATATATATATATATATATAAGCAACAAATGCTAGCTGTTCAAGTAACATTAAGATATTTATGATAATAACTGCCCATCTAGGAGTGGTGCCAGGAGGTGCATGGAGCCACACACAGCTTTTTCCAGAAATAAAGAATATCCACTCAACCTAGTCAAAATTAACAGCTAAGGTATGTAACGATCAAGAGCTATGGATGAAAATGTTATCCAAAGTGTATCTAATGTAGTTTATTCTGATAATGACTGGATTTACTCTTTGCTTTGAAGGATTCTTCTACTTCACATTTATAAAGTATATATTGGAATTTTCTCTCTTTGCTTTACAAATCTCCTTGGATGCTCTAGGATGAATCCTAAAGTCTTTGAGAAGAATCTAAAAATAACAGCTGAACATATTAAAACACCTCAAGTTGCTGGTTATCTGGAAAACTTTTGTCACGTGGCATTTAAAGGGCTGATCTTAAATACCCGTGTTCACACCGACCATTCAATACCAAAAAAAAACCCAAAAAAAACAATAATGCAATTTTAAAATGCAGTGTGAGAAACTACAGTTCTGAAACACTAGAAAGTAGACAAGAAAATACTAAGACATGAGCCATGACTCTCTGTGATTGTTAAGGCTAAGGATCTGGTGAGCAAGACCATAAGGAAAAGTTGACCCCAATACCTGTTAGGAAATTTTCAGAAATCTCAGTATCTCTTTATCTCTCTTTATTTTCACCAGCTCACTAAAGGAGCAAGTTTACCTCAGTATGTATTGTCACCACAGGATAAAAGTATGGAAGTGTCTGTTGCAGCTCAAGAAACATGGTATCGTTCCATTATCATCAAAACAAAAAATATCTTTTGGGGGAAGTCTGAAATCAAAGCTTGTAAGAAACAGGGACACTCACAGTCATATCTTCATTGAGAAGATAAAGCCAGCTAGCATCTCCTGTGCCTGGATTCCATGATGAACTGGTGTGCAGGTGGAAGAAATGTGCCCAAGGAAGGTCATGACAGTACCTGGAAGAGATGGCAGAGTCTACAAAAATGAAAGAACAGAACTTTTCACTGACCATCTGTAATGTTGCACGTGCTCCTCTCTGTCCTAGATTTGAGAGTAGGTTTTAGACAGTAGGATTATGAATTTGTTTCTGACCTAAATCTGTTACATTTCCCACTGTCATAGCACAAATATATACTTTAATTGATTTTATTGTTGCTGCTGTTCAGACTGGGTCTCCTGTGACTCCTGAACTATAAAACATAGCAAGTATGAGAAATTTCTATTCTTCTTTATCACAAACACTGGCAAAATATGACTATCATCTTTCTAATTTTTTTCTGATTTGAAAATGGTCATCGATTCACAGGTTATGCTATAATAATTTATAATAATTGAGGTATTATTTCCTTTCTATAAACTGTCTCAACAGTTTCAATTTTTCTTATTCAAGTAGTGTATGTTTCAAATCATTGCTTCCAACATAAAATAACTTGTTATTAACAAGAGTTGTTTTCTCTCTTATCCTCCTACCATTTTATCCAGCTTTTCTATATCTCCCCGATATCTTTTTCCCTTTTCTTTTAGATAAATATGATTAGTTCCATAAAATCTGTTTATTTTTATCTCTACTATTAGTCATTCTACCTCAGTTTATTAAAAACATTGTTAAACCCAGATACCTAGAACAAAACTAGGGGCTCTCTCTCAGAGATCCTCATCATACAGAAAAATAATCAGTAAATTCCTAATATCTTCCATTTTTTAGCACTCTCCTAATTGATATGTTTTTAGACATCTTTGATATGATGCAGTGAACACCTGGAAATTTGTTTGAATGCTACAGACAAACTCGAGAAAAGAAAAAAAAAGATTACATAAGTCCCTTCTGCTTTGTTCTTCTTACTTGGTTGCTTTACCGCTAAGATAAATCACAGCACCCTGTCTGAAAAAAGCCTTGAAACATATGTCAGAGCTTAGGGTGAATTTCAGAAACATATTGAAAAACTTTGCATGATATGAGTAATAGGCATTTCTAGAATTTCCAAAGAGTATGATTTTCAATAAACTCTCTTTCTTTTTTGAGACAGCAAAGTCCTGAAGAGCTAAGTTTGATCAAGAAGCTTAATTGAAAAGCTGCCTTTGCAAAATGAACGCCTTCTACCCACAGTATAGATGTTTTCAAATGCTTGCAGATGGTAAAATGAAAAACAGGTTGGGGCAAGTGCAATATTCTATTTTGGACTTAATATTCATAATATATTTTTTTTAATCCACACTGATCTCTCATATAAAGGCAAGATAAATTATCCACCTTTTTAGTAAAATAAAGAAGCTTACAACACATGAAAAACAAAACAAAACAAAACAAAAATAAGAGCAAAAACATAAAATAGAAATAGAGAGTGCAAAAATAAATTGAACACACAAATTACACTTGGATTAAGGGAAATTCTTCCAAAAAATACTACAGAGTAACTTGAGCACTTAACGTTGCTCAGATGGAGCACTACAAAACAAAAACATACCACGCAAACATATAAATGGAGATAATGGATATTTGAGGGCTGTAGGTTGGAAGAAACTTTTAGACAGTTTTAGACATTCTTAGAACATCATCACACACTACACTTTTCACTGATGTGAAGACCAAATTCACGTATAAAATTGATTGATGCATAAAGTATTTTTATGGAAGAGCAGTAGCTAGTCTTTCCTGCTCATGAAAACAGAGAGGGAGAGAAAATAAGCAAGATACAACAAATTACAAGAGATAGAAGTGCATCAATCAAAAAAGGCAGCAGTAGAGTGATGCCTGACATACAAGTTATATATGCTACTACAACCTTAGCACCAGGAAATTCTAAGTGGAAAGTTGCTATCTTATGGAACATGATAAAGTTAACACTGGCAAAACTTGAAAGTTGTAGAAATTATCAATGAGGAAAGGAATAGTGGAACCATATATTACAGGAATTTCTGATGTCTGTGATGGTAGGTGGAAGAGAGATAGCATTGGTATTAGTATACTGATAAAGTAGAAAAATATATCAAATCCAGCATCAGCTGTCTTGTAGGAGTAACATAATGTATGGTTTTTTTAGAAGTATCATGTAGAATCAGAACACCTGTCTGCAAGGCACCAGTGTAGATATGCACACCAAGAAACAGGTGAGGAAGGAAAATAGAATTGGTAACAGAGAAGTCATATAGCAGAAAGACACTTTACAATTGTATTTGAAGAACTTTTTTGTCCCGCTGCACAATTTTCACCCCTTTCTGAATAGTTAGGATAAGCCTCTACATTCTTCCTTCAGGAAAAACATCAGGAGAGCTCTGCTACAAATTAGATATCACCTTTTAGAGTAAATGTTATCGCTGTTTACAGAATAATCATGTAATATCCCACAGTTATTAATGTCAGTTGCAAATATCACTCATCTTGAAGTACAAAGCTGTACAGAAAAGCAGTGCTGTCGGTGAAAAGAAGCTCATGGCTGAGCCATTTCCATCGTTGTAGTCAACACATGCTTTTGTGCATTATTTCAGCCCTTTTGCTGTGCTTCTCTTCAAGAGATTCAAAAGCATACGCTCAGTTGCATGTTACAAATTGAAATGAGAATTGGAAGCATTCCAAAACACATCTGACCAAGTTATACGAGGGAAAAAGTCAGTGTTGATGAAGAAACAAAGATAATTAAGTCTTGGGAAGACAGCACAGACTAGAGTAGAGTTATTTCTGAATGTCCTGAAGCTCACCCAAAACTAGTGCAAATGCATACACTTCAGAGAGGCAACCCTGGCTTCTCTGAAACCAAGGACAAAGATTTCAACTGCTTCAACAGGGTGTGAACTTCCTCAGTAGCTGATGGGATGTTTGCAATTGTAGTGTCTAAACAATGCATGTATGCTGTATATGTGGTTTTAGACACATAAATCTAATCTTGCAAACTATATTTTTCTGGAATTTCTACTTATATCATGGTTAATTCCATACTTGCATAAAACTTCCTTGCCTGTACCCATCTGAGAAAACTAAATACATCATAAAATAGAATAGAATTCTTCAATTGGAAGGGACAAAGGGATCTTCGAAGATCATCCATTCCAACTGCATGAGCTCCTCAGGGCTAACCAAAGGTTAAAGTATATTAGTGAGGGCATTATCCAATTGCTAGACAACCCAAGCATCCTCAGCCTCTCCTCATAGCATATGTCTTCCAGTTCTTTAAACAGCATTGTTGTCCTCCTCTGGATGCTTTCATGGATCTTAATGTCCTTCCCTATGTTGTGGAGACCAGAATGGCATACAACACGAGGCTGCACCAATAAGCAGAGAGGAGTGGAAAGTTTTTCTGTTGTTTTTCAAGCATTCATTAATTGACTCATTGTGGCTAAAAAACACTCAGCAAAATTGTCGTGGAATCATTGGGTTTGCGTTTAGTTTGGGGTTTTTTTGTTGTGACCTCAAGCCTCAACCAATGAGACCAATTTGCTGTTTGTAATTACTTGTTGCTACTTATCAGAGAGATGGTTCTTTGTCCTGAGAGGAGCAATCCTGAGCAACTTGTGCACTGCAGTTTCTTTCTCCTCCATCTGCGGGAACATTCTGCTCATTTTGATGAATTTCAAAAGCAGGCATAAACAGTGATACCATTTACTGTCCTGGCAGAATTAGATTTCATGGTCCACTTGTCAAAGGAATAACGGGAATCCATTTGTCGCATGCAAAGACCTGTCACTGTGAGAATTACCTGTGACTGTCACAGATGACAAGTGTTAATTAATGGATTTTTCTGAAGGAGCAATCATTCTGACAGGACCCTCTACCTGTCGGCTATATGAGAAAACCCTTTTCACTGCTGACAGGTCACTCCCAAACTTCAGCTTCTCCTTGTTCTGAAGGAGTCCTCAATGGCTATTGCTTCGGAGACAAATTAAAAAACAAGGAAACAATTCAGTGCACCTTTATAAATCACATTGGCAGCAAAATAGAATTGAAATGAGATGCGCAATAGGATGTGCAAGAGTTCAAAGGACAAAGTACAATGCAATTATATTTTAAAGTATTTGCTGAACATCCTGTGTGAAAGACACTGACCAAACACCACTGCATCCCATATGACTCTGAGTCAAGTCAAGGGAGGTGACTGGAGGATGAAAACAACCCGTTCCCCATGTTTCCATAGCAGCTCTCCCATCAACCCACTGATCAACAAAGAAAGCCCAATTTCCTCATTGCTCATCTTGTCAGAAGTGTTTGTAGTGCATCTCGAACTCTTCAGTGCCACCTTGGCCACCACAACATACCCCGAAAAGTACAAGGCCCTGTGGTACAGAGCAACCACTCCCACATGCACGCTTCTCAAAGAGATGTGGGGCTCATTTGGGGAACCACTTGAGAACAATTTCCACATCACAAATTTGCTGTTCCCTCACACATCATACACTAATCCTAAAATATGACAGGCTGCCCCTCAGAGAATGGGCCTAACTCCTGGGCAGTTCCCAACAGGTCTGCAATGAGGCTTGGAGAGAAAGGGTCCTCTTGGTATGTACACCAAGGAGCTGAGCTAATCTGCAGAATGGGCAGAGAGCAAAGAGCCACTACAATCAGTGGAACTAAATACAATGGGGAAAACTTTGGTCACAAAACCAGCTACAGTATTCCTAGAAGTTCCATAAATGTTTCACCCAACATTAAAAAAGCCTTAAAAGTTTTTTTTGTGACTAAGGGCTTTATTTCCAGAGCTACTGAGATATAAGATCAGTTATGAGATTCCAGAAGAATTTTGGCATTTTTTAGATGTGAGCTTCAACTTCTGCACTAAAATTCTGACATTGCTTCATGCCAGACCCAGCTCAGTACTCACTGCTCCAATAGATATGCATGCACTGCATATACTGGCTAAAATAAATTATTGTGAACTATATCCAACACAATCAGAGGCAGCTTAAACCATTTTTTTAACTTTGCAGCCAGAGATGAAGATGCACAGGCTCATTTTCACTGCCAGAATGAACCACATTTCACATGGTGCTGGACACGATTGTATGAACTTCCAGTAAAGTTAAGTTCAAGTGTAGTTCACTGTGCAACTCAAAGAATGTCTTTTTTCCTTCAATAATTCCTTTAAAAGCACCTTTTATCAAAGTTTTCTTCACATGATTATTCCCTGTAATTATGTTTGAAGTTCCTGAGCTATCAAAATACTTAAGTGCTTAGATTCATATTTGTGGGAAGAGGTATATAAGAAAAATCATTAAAGGAAGAGATACAATTAATTGATCTAGTACTGAGACTGTTTTAATGTAAGGACTTTGTAAGTGACCAATAATTAAATAGGAGTCCATTATGTGTGTATCATATTTATCAATAAATGTACCATGTAAATGGATATTCATGGAAGCAGGGTCATAAAAGTTTCTCAAAAGATACACAGTTGCATTCAGACAAGGAAAGACAATCATGAAGCCTTCGTTGAATATTTGATAATGAATTAAAAAAATGGAGATAAATACAAGCTGTAGGAAAATGAGTTGGGACAGGTCATTAGCAAATCAAAAGCATCGTAGCTTGACTGAGCTTACACCAAGTATTACATCCACTATACACAAGATTAAGTCAGAGAAGTGAATAACTGCATTGAAAAATAAATAAATAACCAAAAAACATTCTACGCACTACTTATTTTATACATTGGGAGTTTCATAATTTTGAATGCATGGTTTAACCTCATTTACACTGCCTCTTCACCACTCCCAGCAGAGCAAAAGTGTGGGGCCTGATGTCTTTCCCTATTCAACACTTGCTTTGATTGCCTCTTGAAAGTAACTAGAGCTGAGAATTGAAAAGAACAAAGAAAAACAATTAAGAACAGAGAATGGACATAGAGTAGAAATTTAAGAAAAAAAAAACAACATTTGAGAACAAAAGGAAACTGGAAAGTTTTCAGCTTTAAGAGAAAGAAAGAAGTTTTTTGAATGAAACTTCAAGAAAGCTTTTAAATTCATGTTTAAAATTTGAGGAGATAGCTGTCAGTAGCATGCATGATGGTGTGAATATCTACTGAGGGCTGACTCAGCATTTTGGCCACTACAATATGCACTCCTCTACTCAATGCACAAGCACATTTTCAGTCCCTGTATGACCAGAATTTCTGCAGCAGATTATTCAAAGACATACATTTCAAATGAAAAATCAGAGAGAGATGTTATGGGTGGTTACCACAAGTCTATTTGCACACTCCTCACAAGTTACAGCTTGCAGAGGGGATAATACAATATGCATGAGCAAACTCAGCAGAGGAGTATTAAGCTCACTCAGGACATGCAGCAACAAAGATAACAAGTTGCTCTTCCTGTTAACAAGATACCATTAAATAAAAAGATCTGCCATGGTAATAAAAAAATATAAGCAAGAGTAGTCAGCCTCAAAATTATACCCAAAATGAGCAATTCTTCTCAAGAAAAAGAGATAAAGGCAGGCTTGTAAGTGAAGATACATATAACAACAAGTCTAAATAGAAAAGACAGCAACAAAACAAAAAGAAAGAAAAAGAAAACAAAGAGATTAGCTTAGGAAAACAACAGACAAGAAAATAAAACCAGGTATAACATCTCTCCTGAGGAAAAGAATATGAAGTTGGAACAAAAGGAAATGCCTTACCAAGGACAAACAAAAGAAGAGAAATGGATGCAAAAAATAAAAATAAAAAAAAAAAAAAACAAAAAGAAATAAAAAGACTCCAAACGGGGAAATATTAGGCAGTTGAAAACAGCCACCCAAAGTAATTTTAGGAGCTACTCAAAAAGAAAACATTATTTTGCAAGGGTATGCACAAGAACAAAATGTGTCCCTCTCCTCTAAACGTGGTCAGCCAGTTCCTGTGCCCTCTACCAAACTTTTCTAAGGGAATTTGAATGTACAGCTTTATTTTTCCAGACACTATTGTTTGATCATGGTTCCCATCAATATCATTATCCACAGTGCTTTTGTATTTTCCCCTGCAATGGCACTTTGTGAGTCAGCCAATGCAGCAGCTCAGGGCTAATTGACAGACGTCGCTCAGAAATAACAAAAAAGACCACAGAGATGAGCACCTGGGGAGGCACACATTATGTTCTACCCATCTTAACAATATTATAAGCAAATTGACTTAATATTTAAGAACAGGTCATTTCTTTCTGTCCAAAACAATTAAAGAAGTTGGTTTCCCAATGTGAAATCCTAAGGGTCTAGAACTAACAACTGTTGAAATCAGTGGAAAAAAAAAAAAAAAAGGGGCATTTTGTGTTGATTTCTGAGAGCTCTGAATCAGTTTCCAACACATTAATCACAAAGCACAAGTAAAAATGAGACTACATTTTTGTATTACTATTTTTTTTTTTACAGTAGTTGTACAAAAGCCAAACAGCAGGCTTAGCAGCAACATAAAGTTAACCTTCCAGAAAAATACCTTTCTCCTTTGTTCCTAACAGATATATGTAAAAAGATGGCTCAGAGTATTAGGC
Organism: Callipepla californica brunnescens; assembly: GCA_023055505.1. Taxonomy (NCBI): domain Eukaryota; kingdom Metazoa; phylum Chordata; class Aves; order Galliformes; family Odontophoridae; genus Callipepla; species Callipepla californica. The sequence goes on from JALIRH010000008.1 coordinate 20,110,615, forward strand.
CTGATCAGAAATTGTCTACACATCATGCTCAGGTAAAATTTGGTTTTATTCAATCAATCAAAAATCTAAAATATTTTCATGGAAGAATAATGTATCCACACAGTTTTAAAGCAAATAACATTCAGGAGTTCAGGAAAGTGCATTTTTCTGATTGCATAAATGGAACAAGGCAGAAAAAGGAGGCTCAGTTTTAGCAGAAATGGCTGAGCTTCCTTTATGGGGTGCACAAACATGCTCAGCCAGAGCTGCAGTGGGAAAGGGGCTGCTGCAAAGAGGGGCAGAGAACTCACGGTGCAACTCCGGGGATGGTTGGGCTCTTCCTACTTTTACCAGCCCTTCTGTGTGCAGATATTTGAAATCTCTATGTCTTTTCTTATTGCTGGCAAAAAAAAAAAAAAAAAATTAAAAATTGAAGTAGTCAAAACTTCAAGCACTTGCATGAATTGAATTGAAATCGAAAAAGCAACATCAGTTGATTCAGAAGAGTAGATAATAACCTTTCTTGACTTTCCCTATAGATCTCCACAGTAGGCATATAGTTTCTCCATTTCTTCTCAAAAAGGAAAAAAAAAAAAAAAAAAAGGAGCTGTTTATCCCACCATAATATCAACATGAAACACATCTTCATAATGTTTTTTCTAAATTATCTTAAAGAAAACCTTCTGGTACTTATTTTCTGTAGATATCTGTTGGGTCACAAAATGTTTTTGATTGTTGAAAGAAAATGTGTACTGTAATTAAATAGACTTCACTCTTTGCAAACATCACAAGATGTAGGGTCTCTACCATACTTTGCAAGAGTGCTCCAAGAAACTGTGGCCAAATCCAATGGCTGTCTCCAGAGTCCTGTTCCCTTCAACCACAGCATGGAAATAAAATTCTCTTGGATATATTTCCAGTGACAAATTCCCTAATAAGCCAAAAACTTTCATTTCTTTGAGGCTGCCTACTCCTAGCAGCTGGACAGTCCTAGAGAGATTTAAAGGCTCTAATGCCAGCTGTACAGCATCCTTGGGAGCAGGAGGATAGAGGTCTCCTGGCCCCTCTGCACAGCCCTGACATCTGCTCCACAGCTTGAGGCCCTGCAGGTCCTCTCTCATCTCTTTCCAAATGGCCAGTCAACCACTTCCTCCTCCCAAACAGACACAGGCAAGAAACAGGGCTGCTCACTTTTGTTCAACCACCTATTTTCCCACCGAACCACAGCAGAAGTATTTACAAAAATATAATAAGGAAGTCAGACATGAGTCTCCTATTTAAGCACCTTCCATCCTATGTGAGATAAATTTACCAAAAACATTCTGTGGAACAGACAAGTGAAATCAAACTGTTCCCAGATTTACAAAGGAGGTACTGGAGCTAGAATAGTGTGAATAAATTGTTGATTTGGTTCACTGCCCAATGTGAATTTTAGCAGGTGGTTTATTTTGGTGAACATCCCCACCCCTCCAGTTTTGCTTTCTTTTGCAATGGAATCTGCTGGGCTTATAAGGAAGAGCAAGCAGGAGCATGGCATTGCTTCAAATTGCTGAAAAAAGATGTAGGATCCCAGAAGCTGCTGCTGAAGTCTTCCTGGTTTCATTTTCAAGCTTTAAACACAACCACAGTCTGCTTTGGAATTTTGACTTACTGGATAGGGGAAGAAAGATACATGTTAGGGAAGAGGGATGCCAAACCCTCTTTCGCCTTTCTGACCTTATGGGGAAGGAGAGAGCAGAAAGGTGGTCCCAGGAAAACAGCTTGGCGTGCTGTTCCTTCTTGTGCAAAGTCATCAGCTTTCGAATATTTCCTCATCCATTCTGAAGGTGGTTAATTTTCACTACCAGATTTGATAAATTATGTGCGGAATGTCCTTAATGACTAGAGAACAAAAGGCATGCATAAAACTCACCGTTGTTTCCTGGATGATGGATTCCTTACATAGTAGTTACATTACTCCATGAACACATGAGGTCTGATGGGATTGCGACCATTTGGATTGCTGTTGAAAATCTATATGAAGCAACTTTCAGAAGGATCGGTCCTTTAGGTCCTACATCCTAAAAAGAAATGCATACTTATCAGGACTGACATCAGGAAAAATACAGGGAGGAGCTGAGTTATCTTTAGATTGTTAACAACAGTGGAAAAACATTATTTGCTGAATTTCAGAATGTGCATCAGGCATCCTTCACACACTGGAAAAGCCTCAGGGCTCTGCTAAATATGCTGGGTTTGTTCTGTTCTACATTGATCTCTGTGTGAGGGCTAAATATAGCCACTGTTGTTTCTTCTTTTTTCTCTTTAGTCATTTGGGGTCGTTCTCTGTTATGGTGATAAAACAATGAGTGTAGAATACCAGGATGTTTCCACATTGGCAACTTTTAGGCTGCTGATAGGCACATCTTTAATGCTACTGCTCACAGGTGGGAGGGCTGTATGGAAGAATAGAAGAACATTCCCTGGTCCAGAAAACTCTTTGCCTACCTTACATTGGGAAGTCTTGGCAAATAGTGCTGTTTTAATGGTTACTACTAGATAACCTCAATCCTCTCCTCACCTATTTTTCTGTTCCTCCTCCTCCTTGCCTCAGTCTTCTCTCCAGACTCATCTATTTTTCCACATTTTCCAAGAGAACCTGCTCAGTACGTCAGATTTGTTTTCTTTCTTCCAGTTTGTTATTACTTGCGCAGCACTCTGCTTCAGCCAAGTGTCAAATCCCTCTTTATTAATGATAATTTTGTTGATAGCATTCATTTATGCTGCGTTCATCCACTGTGCCAAGTTACAGCTTCTACCTGCAGCAATTCCCACAAGGATCCTCATTCTCAAACTCTTTTAAAGGTTGCCTAAAACAAATAAATGGAAAACCTGCTGGTTGACCTAATTGGCTGCTGCTAGATTGTCACTCAGCTTCACCTCCCATCATCATTAGGCTTTAGGGCATTGTTTCCTGGTTTTTTTTTTTGTTTGTTTGTTGGTTTTTTTTATAGGATCAGTTACAGAATTTTTCTTTGACTTTTTTCAGTTCATTGCAACTAAGCAAACCACAGTGACAAACTCAAACATAGAGATTCGTGGCCGTGACACAATTATTAGCTTCTTTCATTTTATACCCTTCTCTTCCTCATGGAGATCTGTTCCTAAATATGTGATATCCTTCCATATGGTTTGCAAGAAACTCAGGGGAGTGATGTGCGCAGACCTGCTTTGCTATTTCCATCCCAGTGGCCCAAAACACTGATTAGTCATGAAATTAAACAAGCAAGCAAGCAATCAGCCAAACAAAACAAAATCCATCAATAAAGACAAACACACGCATACACAAAATACATATATATATATAAACAAAAGATCAACAGCAGAAGAAAGTGAAAAAACTGATCATGATAAAGGCCTGGTTTGATCTCATTTCATGATTTTGACATCTGGGAGAGCTAAGTTGAGACCTGTGCAAAAAAAGTAGTAGTTGTCAAAAGTGCTGAGACAACCTTAAAAAAATAATAGTAATAATAGAAACTCTACACGGGGAGGTTTGTGCCTTCTGAGGGTTATCGAGCTCTCTCTGTTTTGCATGTGGAGACTTCATTTGTCTGCCTTCCCTGATGCCCTCTTACCTCCGCCTTCAATCAAAATCCCAAGAGCCGCTGAGGCAAGCCTAGGAATAAGCTGCAATTAAATCCTGACAATGCACTGTTCACACACAGCTCCTCGGGACAGAGAACAGACTGCCACATTCCATGAACTATGCTCTTGATCTTAATTCCTCGGAGGAAATAACTCATCAGTGGATCAGCGAAAGAAAAAACTCTTATTCATGGTGGAAACAGGTGAAGGGATGCGTAGCAGAAGCTGTTCCATTGGAGAGGCTGCAGAGGGCTGGCAAGAGCAGCAGCCTGCTTTGAAGAGTGCAGGTTAGAAAACATGAGAAAAACTTCACATTTTGAACACATCACAGGCACAAGCAATCGCAGCCTCCATAACAAAACAGCATTGCAGACCATGGTTCAAGAAATAGGCTGGAATATCTTGATTGGAACCCAAGCACTGGAAGAACATGACCACACTGCAGTTGTTCTCAGGAGGAAAAGGCACCAGCAGGATGGGTAAGATGTGTGTGGTGACCTGGAACTTTGTGGCAACAGCAGAAAGAAGGGAATTGGAGAAAAGTAGGCACCATTGGAGTGGTGCTGATGATGCACAGGCACAGCAACATCTGAGCTGGGACAAGGAATGCAGGGGTCAAGTTTCTTCATGTCCTTGTTCTCCTCTGATGTGCTTATGCCCAACTATAAAAACATAAAAAAACAAAAAACAAACCAAGCTTGATGTATTATCTCCTCGTTGTGGCTAAGGAGCTATAACACACACGTGCTCAGCCTGTAGGAAAAAGTAAGAAAAATCTCCTGAATACCATTAGCCCATTTGTTCATTCTCTCAGAAGCCAACCCCTTCCATCTTTTTGCTCACCTCTTGTGTGGCATCAATCTGTTCTTAACGATGTATTCACAGAGTAGACGCAGCTGCTCACAGTGCTTATGGTTTCAATCCAGAAAACAAAGTATTGGGTCCAGGGTATGTGTGCACTGATGGCTAATGTAAGCTTCAACCCCAGGTGACAAATAAATGCAAACTGGTGTTTCAATGCATTTGAAAGGACTGCACTGAGATTGCCTGGAAGATGAGAGAGGAGAGATTAGGCTATATAAGGAAAAAGATGTTTACTGTGGGAGCAGTGAAGCACCAGCACGGTTTTCCAGAGGGGTGGGTGCACCATCCCTGGAGATGCCCACAGTCAAGGGGTGGGCTCTGAGCACTGGCAGAGCTGTCCCTGTGCATTGCAGGGCATGGAACTGATGGCTTTTAAGGGTCTCCTCCCACTCAAACAATTCTATGATTGCAATAGGAAAGGTGTATGCACTGAGGGGTGAGTGGGGATCAGGGAATGTTAAAACACCCACTTTGCAACAACTCCCAGCTCCTAATGCGTAAGTAGCTGCAAAAATCAGGACTGCTGATTTTATTTACACTTAGCTCTACGAAACAAAATCTGCACGATTACAAATCATGACAGTTTGCAACTGCAAATAACCTTATCTCCAGCGGTATAATCTTACAATTATTGCCAAAAGCATCACTTTTTCTCCCCAAACATAGCATGAGTTTACCAGGCAGAAAAATTATCACTGACTTAGATACCATGTTAAGCCCGTTCACACATACTTGCAGCTGCCTGTCACGCTGGGGGATTACCCAGGGCTCAGATGGGCAATGGCCTCTTGGGAAGATTCCTTAGGCATGATTTTTTTTTGCCTCTTCTCCAACTGGAGCTGCTGGGCACTGCCACCCATTCCAGTGCACGATGGGAATGTACAGAGGAGCTGGCTAAGTCAATCGGAAGGAAAGAGAATCACAGAAATAATTCAATCTGCATAAAGCACCTTTTCTGGAAGGGCAACATACCCACTTGAAGTTAATAATGACATCTTCAGCAGTTCCTTCATTGATCTGAAGGAGGGCATGATACATGTGGGGCTCTCAATCAATTGTTCTCCTTTCAGTGTATTTAACTGCTGTTGAAAGCAGCGGTATTTTGTTCAGCTATTTTGTTGTTCACAGAGAAATGAACACTCCTTGAAAAACACCTCAGACTTCCATTTGTTTCAAGTCATTAGACCAAAATCTTTCACACGGACAATGTGATTTATAAACTCAGAGAGATACCTTTATGAACCATCTTCTGAATTCTAAACCTTCAGTATTTGCCGTAGCTCTTTATTCATTTGGTCCCTGAAAGGAAAGAAAAAAAGCTCACCAGTGAATAAAGAGGAAAATGATTCTCAGAATTCAAACAGGAAGCGCATCAAATTAAAAAATCATTTCTTTCGGTTCTTCACATGCAGCTTAGTCACACACATATGTGATTGTCTAGCCAGGCTCTCCAGTCTGCACACAGCAATTCTGTCTTTGAGGAACAAATTGAAAGCAAGTGACCAACACAGAACTGAGAGGAATATGCAGATTCTGAATGGGACTAAAATAGAGAGCTTCATGTCCTGCTTCACAGCCCCTACTCAAAGGTATCCCTAGACAGTGTATGGGCATCAGCTACCTCAATCCTGTAAGAGGCACCAAATTTTTACCCATTCAAGTTAAAGAAGGCAAAGGAGCCAGAACTGTGTGACTCCAAACAGCTTAACCCCTCCCTATGTTCAGCATCCATCAGTGTAGAAGCTTTAAGGACAGATCCCAGTGACACTTGTCTCTTGGCAAAGACCCAGAGGAGCACAGCTCCATGTCTGTCATCCTACTGAAACACCCTCCTGGTGTACAAACCCTGAGAACAGAGAGGTTTCCTCCTGGGATGATGGGCCAGGTACAGCCATGCCTGCTGCTGGGGTGAACAATCTCACACTGTGAGCATCCAGCAGCCCTGTGGTGATGCTGCAAACCTTGGAGGACAGAGGCTTCTGATGCCAAACCACTACTCAATTCCCTAATGGTAAGGTAGTTAAGATGGAAAAGCAGGAAAAAGGAAGGAATATTAAGTGAAAACAATATATAGCCATAGATATCAGCTCTGCATTCAATGTTGGCAAACTTTACAAATGAAATTGCACAGCTGAGCGAGGGACATTATCTCACATGTTGGTGCTCTTGCCTCAGTGGTCTCTAGGCTTGACCTGATCATGCAGACCTTCTGACACAGCCTCTCCTAGAAATATGTCAGACTTTCAAACCTGTTGATCTACATACATCCAACTCCAGGTTCACTCTCATTATATTTCAGCAATAATTCTTTTGCGATATGACACCCAAAGAAATCAATCAAATCATATTTTGATAGAAAGCAAAAACAGTTGCAAGCACTGCGCAGAACATTGCTATGAAAACTAACTGCCATGTGATCTCATTTCCATTTTCATCACTAGTCGGTACAAACAGCTCCAGCATCCTACACAACTCTTAGCACTTTCCTTTTTCTTCCTTGCCATTTATCCTGTTTCCTACTTCTCCCCTTTCATTTACTAGGTAACTCATATTCATCCCTTTTCATTCATCCACAGTCATGACTTTCTGATGCTTTCTATTTAAGCTATTTTAATCTTTCATGGGACTGCTGGCTCAGAACGATAGCTCTCCTTTCAGACCTCATTTATCACATTACAGTACAGCAGTATCACTTGATTATTGGTAAGGATTTAAATTCTCCCTTTATTATTATAAAAATCTATTATGAACCTCTAGACTCTCCTGCATTGTGCCAAGAAAAATAATTATAAAAAGGGCCTACTCTCTAGTACTAATAATTTGTCATCTACTGAGAATGCTTTCCTTGGTGTAACAGTGGTCCAGCTCATTATCTTCATCCTAAATACTGAGATTTTGCTATCTTCCCAACTAAGATTTCTAATATAAAAGATGAGTGGAATATTGTGATTTTAGAAAGTGCACAAAGAATTTATTATCATGGTATAACACAAATGGTTATCCTGAAGTCTTTAATTCTATACTTTCTTCTCCAACAATAGTTGAATAATTTCTGATGCTCATCCTGTAACAGCTTTTTTTCTTACACTACATGATCTAGCTGGATCCTAAACCACTCCTGCCTGGAAATAAGGAAGGAGATTGTGCTGGGAACACATTTATGTCTCACAGACTGAAGCAGCATATTTCAATGTGGAAATAGGTTAAGAGCCTTGCTGCAATCACAGGAGGTGCTAGGACAAAAATTGCACGAACCATTTGCAAAACAGAGGTTGCAATTCAGGTGCTTAAAAAACACCTGGAGCTGTTTGCTCACATGGAGACGGGGACTGGGACATGAACAGGACTCCCTGGATGTGGTCATCTTAAGCTCAGTCAGGAGCACCTGCACTAATTTCTATGCAAAGCAGGAAAGTCTGCAAATGCCTTGACAGCCCTTCTACTTCAAAGTAAAATAAAGAAAATTGTATTAGTGCATTGTGATTAAATTTCCAGAAAAGGGCTTACATCTTATAAATACACCCCCACAAAATTAAAACTTTTAGGAGCAAGTCACCGTAGACTAAAACTCTAAGCAGTATTTGTCTTCAGCTAGTCTCCCACACATTATCAACAGTTCAGGAAGAGGAGGACAATTGCACAATATTCAGAAGTTATTCTAGACTTTACTCAGTGCTCAGCAGGGATGATGGCTATATTTACAGTGCTATTGATTGTTAAAAATGTGAAAAACTCTCTAGCATACTTTGCACTCAAAGTAAAATAAAAAAAGCATTAATAAGTGCCAACGGCGAGCACTAATCTGAGCCTTCAGCCTCAGGATCACTGGATGCTTTCCTCCTGCTTTAGAGCCAGAGGTTTAGAATAGATCCAAATTTTCCATCTTTTATTTACATAGATAGGGACAGTTTATTCAAGCCAATTATCTCAGCAAGATTCATCATCACGATGCTCTAAAATAAAAGCAATCACGCTAGATTGGTTGCAATTAAAAAGGTATTTTTACTTTTAGGAAAAAAAATTACCTGTTGAACTGGGAATTTTTCTCCAAGAAAAGAAAAAATATCAGAATCCACGGCGGATGGGTGTGCTGCATTATTAGCTCACCCTGAAGCTCAGATGCATACTGCTCCCTCTACGATTTCCCTTGATATCTGTAAGATGAAGTGAAAAGCTCTGGACCATCCACTAAAATTTTTTTATCTACTCTCTTTAATCAATAAAACCACCCCAATTGTGTAGCATCACAAAGCACAGCCAGTGCTGAAATGATAGGAATGGGTTCAACAACTCATAAACCGCTCCTCTGAAGAAAAAAGGAATGAGTTTTTCCTGAGAGGATTTTCCCAGACCCTCCCTCCTTCATGCACTTCCAACTGCTAATTAAATACTGCCAAATGGATGCACTCACCCTCTGGCAGATTGGATCACATTAATGGGAGGAGCATTGACATCTACTTTCCTATTTTTCTGTGTATGACACCATGGTGTTCCCTCTTTCCCATTCCTCTGCCCCATGCCCTGTGCTCTCCTCACTGCATTTTCTCTGCTTGACATCACCTATAACTGTATATTTAGTGGTTATCCTGCAACCCTTCATGAAGGCTCCTGTTTTGAAGAAATAAACTAAATCTTGTCTAAATCATCTGAAGACTTAACTAATTTCTACCAATATCAGTTTAGTGCATAAGGAAATAGCAAGGAAGACTAAGTAACTATGGAAATTCCAAATTAGGCTACTTTTAGAACTCAGCAGTACACCTCATCTTTATTTTTAGTGATGGGAGCAGGAATATATATGTAAATATACATATACACATATCTAGATACATGCACATATTGTTGGCAGCTCCCCATGGCTACAGACAAGCACTTCTGCATTCTTCACAGGAAAGACATTGCGAGTATGACATCCAAAAAGGGCCACAAACCTCAGGGCTGTAAACAGAATCAGAAAAATCGCTGCTCAGATTTCACTTTGATTTACAGTGAAAGCAATTTGTAGAGGCACTGGGCAGAAGGAAATGCAGATGCCCGCCCTTACAAACTGAAAAGCGAGCCTGCAACTACAGAGCAGCAGTGTGCAATGCATTGCTACTGAGCAATTCAAATAGCAGCTTATGGGAAATTGCCAGAGTGGGAAACATCTTTATAGTTCAGACAAAATGCTTCAAACAGGCGCTGATGTTTTGGTTACAAAGAAATGAGACTGTCTCCAAACGGAACTACAGCTGCATCATCTTTAAATACCTGAAATGTTCTGGTACCTGATGGTTTTTTTAAGTGTCTATCAGACTTTGATCTTTGTGGAATATGAAACTCATTATCATTCTCACGGTTGCTCCTTCACTCTTTTCGTTTCTTCTCTAAAAGATCTGTTTTCTAGCAGAGTCAAAATAACTTCTAAGAGAGGATAAAAGCCCAATTTTGCAGACTGCAGTACCTGCACAAAGCAGGCTGCTGCACCAGGGCTGTCACCGTGCTGGCCACACACAGCCTTTCTTCTTTAAAAAAATATTTACTGGCTCTTCTTTTAACCACTCTGGTGGTAGACGCAGATTCGGTACCTCCCTACGTGGCAGCATTTGCCCATTGCTCGTGTCAGCCTCATACACCAAAGCCCCAAGGGGACCTACACAGGAGAATTCAGCACGGCCAGTTTGGATATGGAACTCTTAAAGCCACAGGCTCAGTCCCTACCTTTGCAGGCTGCTTGCTCCAAGCGTTGCACTAGCAGCAGGATTTGGATTCCCTGTTCCACGTGGTGAAACTCTGCTCTCAGGCTCTGGGCATCAGCAGCCACGACCCATCTCCTTGTGACCAGCTGTCAGGATTCAGACCAATACCAACCAAATAGGTTATTTCAACAGCAGCCTAATAGGTCATTTCAAAATTACAGTTTCAGAATAATAAAAAGCTTTCTCTCCTTGAGGCAGTACTAGGATTTGATGTAAAAATCAATGTATAATATCCCTGTTTGCTATTTATACTATTTGCACAGACTGATTCCAGGGTGGTCAAAGCAAGAACAAGTCCAGTAAAAATCAGAGCCACAGGTATGGTATTTAGGCAGCATCTGAGGCAGAACTCACAGAGGGACATTGGCTTTTCTTACTGGCCAGTGTCAGGGGGAGGAGAACATGAGAAAAATCTGAAAGAGGTTCCATTTTTCACTCCTGGAACAAGATCTAACTCACTCAGCACTGCACAGGCTCCTCACGCCCAGTGCAGGAGAAGCATGCAGAAAAAATATGCAGGAAAAGCACTGTTTCTTGACAGAGCTCTCCTTGGATTCATCCCTTTCTATTCCCCATCAGGCTGGACAAGAAAAGAGCTTAAAAATTAATGCTCTTGTTTCCCCTCACCCCCTCCCCACCTCTTGGTTTTGTGGAGCTGGGAAGAAAACAAAGCTACTTCATTATTTACTAACACCTTAAATTTTTGATAATAGTCAAAGTGAGATGTACCAAATTAAAGGGTACCGACTTGCTTTACCTTAACAGCGAAGTTAATTGCAAGAACACCGCAGTGTGTCAGATCTGCATGTAAGTATACAGACACGCTTAGGTCTGTGAGGTGGAGCCTCTGCTGCAGCAAAGGCTGAGCTTGTCAACTGAACTCCTGAGGCAGTAACACAAATTACACACAGCTATCAGAAGGAAACTTCTGTATTTTTTTTCCTCAAAGCTTCTAGGACAAAAGCAGAAGAAGCTCCACAGACTGTACCTCCCGAGAAGGAAGCCCTGGTGCACGCTCTCACCCAGTTTCCCAAGCAGCAAGTTAAGAGACAGATGGAAGAGGAAAGTACAGTTCAAGGGAGCAATAATCAAGCAAGAATTCAGTAGCAATATGAAAAGGACCAGTATGTACTGGTGCTGGGTATCTCACCGTGTCGAGCTCAGTTATAGCTCTGAGTTTATCCTTTCAGGGAATCATTTCAATCAAACTGCAGTGCTTGAGAAGTGACGGCCACCCAGCCCCTGCTCCAGCATTACAAGTGCTTTCAGAGAAAGCTCAGCTCACCAGGAATAGTGATGCTTCCTGAGACTGACATGGAAACAGTCTTTCATGCCAAGGGAGTCTGCAGTGGCCAGACCTGCAAATGAAGTAAGAAGAAGGTCACTGACTCCACTTTAACGATAGCCCTAGGCTTGGGAGACTCATCATTGCTGACTGCTGCTTTAAAAGCAAGTGATGACAATTTGTTAATAAAAAGACACTTCAAAACATAAGATTTAAGACAATAAGTCTTGTTATTATTCTTATTCTGGAATGCATGATTCCCCAGAGCAGCTTGCAGTAATAGGCAGGAGCTGCCCACTTCCAGAGTTGCTATAGTCATTGCAGAATTAGGTTCATGGACTGAAGGTCCTTGGAATTAATTCCACAGTCTATTCACAGCAGAAATTCATTTGTTTGTCCTATGTATGTCACACAGGACAACAGGAGGATTTGCAGATATTTTCTGCATTAATGAATTCCTCAACGTTTTGAAGAACTCCATCTGCGTGAGCTCCTCAGAACTGCCTTTGGAGTCTCACTTTCTGTTCCAGTCTGAGAAATACTCCCTGAATTCATTTATTTCATCCCATGAAGGCTCACACCTTTCTCACACAGTATCGTACACAATTTGCTCCATATCCCACTGGCCAGCGTAGAATCTGACAGCACAGAATTCATCACCTTGTGAAGACGTTTGATCAACACGGTCTCATCTGGGTGCTGCTTTTCCTTCTGAGGATCCCTCCCCTGGGGCACCTTTTCCAAATCTGCGGATCCTGACATCTGAGTGTGATGTGATTGATGGAGACATCTCTGCTCCAGCGTTGTAATTGCCATTGCTGTCACTGTACTTACAGGTTTTCCTCTCCATTATCTCAAAAGTGCTCTGGATGTCTGCAATTGTATTACCATAAGCATCTCCAGGCACAGTGCTTCTTATTGCTCAGTTGAAAATAGTTCAAGATTACATTGCAATCTTTGAGATTAATAGAAAAATCTTAAGAATAAGTTTTCCTAAGCTTTCTGCTGTGATCTTTTGTTTTCTCTTGAAATCCTCAGTTGAAGGAGAAACCCACGTCCCCAGCACCTCTAAGCCCACAGCTCTGGTGCTTTCCACAGCTGAACCTGCTGAACTGCTGCCTGAATGGCTTCAGTTGGAAAAGTTGAATCCACAGAGCCCCTCCTTTGCATTCAAGCAGTCAGCAAATCATTTCTCTCAGTCTTATTTTGCTGGTTTTTCACATTTTTTTCCATAAGAAATCCACACTTTTTGTACTGAAACTTATCGCTTCAACCTAGAACTTATCAAAAAAAAAAGAAAAACCAAGCAACACATGCTTCTACTATAAATAAGTAGTATTTCCTGGATCTACTTCCACCCATCTCATGCTGAAATTGAGCAGAGACTCTTAGTATTCATTTAAGCTCCACCACTGAGAGAATGATTCTATTTCCCCACTCAGCTCCTCCAGAATTGGGAAGATGCACTTAATTATCTTTTACTTGTGACGTTAACCTGGAACTGTAATTTCCCCTCCCAGAAAACTTTTATTTTTATTTAAAAGCAAACCTTCTGCTGTCTGCACACTTACTCCCCTCCAAGTTGTTTCTTGCTTCTTCCAGTGCTTAATTGCAGGGTTTGGCAAAAAGCAACCTGAACTCCACTGCCTGCTTGATCAACATCTCTGCTACAATAATGACAAATCATGGCAATTAGTCTGGATCCCAGCAATGCTTAGCAGTGTGCCAGACCAGGCTGTCAAATTGCTTCAGGCACCACCTGACCCCAACCCTTGCTTACCTACCACAGACTTGGGAGAATTAAATTTGAAATGGCCAAAATCCCATGGAGGACACGAGGATCGTGCCTGAAATTGAGCTATTGGCTTCCCATTCTATTTTGCTAATATTGTTTCTGAAGCGTCTTGGCAATTTAGAATAATTATATTTTAATTAGTGCTGACTTTCAGTGGAAGTTGTGCACAGTCACTCAACAGCTTCCACAGCACATAAAATAAGTTCCCTGTGAGAATCAGACCACTCAAAAAGAAAAATAATGAGATGGCTTTATAAGGCAGTCTCTAACAGACAGTGAGAGACATGCATGTCAGGTGTAGAAGACCAAACAGAATCATTGCAGAGAACATAAAAAAAAATCACAAGTAAACTAGACTGAACAGTTGTATAAAATATCCATTTTAAATGTATGTTCGTATTTTTACTCAGAAACGATGAACCTTTCAAGGAAGTCAATATGCAGACACATACTTGAGGTCATCTGTCAGCACACATCTAGAATTTCAGTCCCTAGGAGGAACTTAGGTGCTCACCCATCTATTTTTGAAGTGGATTCCCCATTGGTACCCAAACACCCAGCTCCTGAACAAGTTTACCTCTCCCACTTTCTTCAGTGAAGTGGAACTGGAACAAACAGGTTGAAGTGTTCTTAACAAAGGATCCCAAAGCATTTTTGGCACCTTTGGTGAGTTCCTTGGAGATGGTTGCATCCATTTCACAGATGCAGAAATTCACTCTTCGTGGGCATTTGTTGGGAATGAAAGTCGAGTGTCCTAATTAGCTGTCCGCTAATCACTTGACTGTCTTCCTTTCCTGAAGCCAAAACCATTTAATTTTAAGTTTCAGGAGTTGTGCACAGCAGGATATAAGCTTGAATCAGGATATGTAGTTAAAAAAAGAAGTGCATTTGTTTCCTTAGGAAAGAGTTTCAGTTTGAATACAGTGGCATTTTGAAAGTGAAGCAAATAATAAAAAAACCCAACATATCTAAGTAACAGTTGACATACCTACGTACATTTTTTGACAGCCTGAATTATGGAGGTACTTTGACACTCAAAAGGAAGAAAAGTCAATTTGCTACTGGGCTTAAGCTGTCTCTGAGCAATACATTTTGCTGAAACCGAGAAGAGCTTTAGAGAGCGGGTATTTAAATAATGTGGCATTACTCCTAAAGGATGTATTATTGACAACAGTATGCAAATGTATGGTATAGTGTTTAGCTCAACAAGAGAACATATGGTATTTAATGCAATCAAATTAAACAGCTCTTCGGTACAGTCAACTGGAGATGCAGTGCACTATAGCAACCCCAAAATGTATAAACCATTTCTCTCCAGATTTGCACCTGTATGAAACTGGCTGAACATATGCATGTTTCAATCAAGTATGTGTTGTTAAATTTAACCCAGGCTTTTCAAATGCATACAAATGGTGGTCTATATGTAAAATTTATGGTAAAGTATTTCCATCAGTAATTCAGCATTTCTCCATTCCTGTTCTTGTACCCAAGTGACCAACCCATGATCTCAGACTGGCCATTTGCACATGTGAATGACTGCCTCCTCTTCCCTTCTCAGTAACTTTTTCCATTTTTTACTCAGTCACAATTGAATCCATTTAAACGATTCTCATTCAAATGCACCTGCAACTACTTGCAGAGCAGAACTACCCCAAGCCCTGTGCTGCCAAATACAGAAGAGCCTATCTGACCACAGCCTCGTGTATCCTGGTTATACCTTTTGATGGCACTGCCATGCTGCAGAGTTCATTTCATCCCCTACTGACTCAGAGACATTCTTTATCCCATAATTTTGACTCTGTGGATTTCCTTCTGCTTGCCATTCCAAATCCACCTTGCTAAAATCTACCATGAAATGCAAATAGCCCAAACTAAATTTCCTGTGTAATGATATTATAATCACTGCATCTTCAGTTTCACCATCGTTCATCAGATTTGGCTCCTTTTTTAGGATGAAGCCCAAAAAATCTCTCTGTTCTCATCGGCTGCTCACTAGACTGTTCAGGGAGATAATTTTGTTTCACCTCTAGAAGCACCTTAAGCTATACTGAAAATATTCCTGCAGTCAGTGCCAATAATACAAACCAAACAAAATCAATGCTTCTCACTTCTTCCACAAAACTCAAACGTCTATATTAACTAACATTCTCTCTCCCCTTGTCCGACCCCACAGACCTATAATTTGTAGAAATTTACATCAAAATACACATTTTAACTCGCCTCTGTTGTAAGAAAATGAGTTACACACTGCCATTTATACACAAGTCTCTTATTATTTTGCTATTTTTTGTTACCATTACACATTTTGTTACACAATTTGAAAATTATTTCTATACTTTAGTATTGCTGAGGGTAACAGTAGTAAAATAAGATGTTACGAACTGTAGCCTCAGAATCAATGTCAAAATGTTTCAGCTATTTTTATGCTAAACATCATCTCTATGGAAACACTGCAGTTATATTTAATATGAATTACCATAGATTTTTCTAGTAATACAGACTAGAATTAAAGTGTCTGGACTAGGTTTTAAGGGAACAAAGCAGGAATTTAAGCAGCTGGACTGACTGACCTTATTTCATTTTATCTTTTGCATTAACTTTCTCTCCTGCAACAAGAATCTCTGACACGAACAGCTCTCGACGGCTCTGGTGCGAGCTAGCAGAGCAGGTTTTTGGGTTCTCCACAAAAAGAAAATCTCAGGCAATATTAATAGAGCCCATTGACAGCCTTTTGAATAATGAATTAACTGCTCCTACAAGTGCTTTCATCTTTAATTCTGAAGTACTTCTCATAATTGCAAATATTATTATTTCTAGCTTTCCATGTCTAGAAAGAAATATTCTTAATATACATTTATGTGGAGAGTTCAGGAATAGTGGGCAAAGGGAATAGGTTTATTACTTTCACTTGAAACAAAGGAAGATGTGTAACAAGAAATTTTTGAAGCATCTGATCCCAAAACCACAAAGAAATAATTTCTCCCAGTACAAATTCTGTGGAAGCTGATCCATTTCTATTTGCAAGTTCATGCTGGATGCAGCTTACATTTCAGATGAGGAACAGTGTAGTAGGATCTGCCTGCAAAGTTCTGGTCCAGTTTGGTGCCTTCTCTGACTTTCTTTTTATATTTTTTAACAAATATTAACATGAATTCTTTAAGTTACTCCATTAATATTTATCATTTTCCTCCTACTTAGAACAGACTTGAGCACAAAGACAAGAAAAAAAAATATGCAGATTATCACATCACCAAAGGTTCTCATCCACAAATCAAAAATGCTAAACATTTACAAAGGTATTGTGCAAGGGCTCAGAACCAGGGTACCTGAAATCACGTATGTTAAAGTGAGCAACTGTATCTACGCAGAAAAATCTGAAAATACATTCATTTCAAATTATGAAGATCTGAAATTCAAATTAAGCAGTTAATAACATTATTTACGTTATTCTTATACAGATGAAAAATTCCACCAATGACAAAAGGCAGCTTTCACTTGTTCACATTAACAGAAAGATGATTACTTTGTGATTAGCTCAAGAAACTTCAGACCAGAATGGAGCCTGAATGGGTAAAGGCAAATATCAGGAATGGGTTTTAATCTTTGTCTCAGAAAAAAAAATATATATATATATATTTGAAAAGAACATTAGAAAATGAAAAGAATAATAGACATTGATTTGAGTGCACCTCTCATGGAGTTCAAAAGAAAAATACTTTTAAAAAAGGCATTCAAAAGGAACAGGCTTGTTATTAAATGAGTGCAGAACAATAATTCATCCATTTGAAATACTTGAAAGAAATACTTACTGGAATTCCCTTACATTTTATTCAAAGCAGAAAAATCAACACCAGCCTCTGCACGGCAGTTCTGCAGCCAGCACTTCTATCATGGCCATGAGCACTACCCCCTTCACTGCCTTTCTGAGAGCTAACCCAGATCCTAAAAATGCTGCATCTCAAAGCAAATTTAGCAAAAACAAATATGTTTTCTTTTTAGAAATAAATGAGGATGAATGGCCTCATAGAGCCAGAATAAATACCATATATCTATATATTCATGTACAGATAGTGAAGAGTTTTACACAGGGGACAGAGCTGCCAAAATAAACGCCAGCTTCTTGCTCCATTTACACATTGCTTCTCCAAGAACAATCCCTCAGATCATCCTGAACGTCACCTAGAGCAAGCATAAAGGGAACAGCTTATCTGTGCATCTCATGGACCTTCCTTGCTTTTTCCCCAGGTTTCCTTCTTCTTGTTAGTTTGTTTTTTAAACCATCTTGATTTACCCATCTTTACAGGCATTGAAGCAAACTGAGGTTCCCAATCACATCAGAGAACCAAGATTTGAGACATAGAGCAGCTACAACCCAGGAAAACTGAGCAATTTGAGCCTCACATGCTTCCCCATTTGGCTTTGAGTCTGCTCCAGTACATTCAGAATTGCTTAACTGAATGAAGGCAGAAAGGTGGGAGTTACTTCACCCCAGGTTACACCACTGGGAAAAAAAATCATTGGTCACCGAAAGACACAACATCTAGAAGTTTAATCTGCCCAAGTACTGAAGAGGGTCCCACCTCAGGGGCTTCCCAACAAATGGGATTATTCACACTAGTGACAAGCGGCCTACTCAGTGACCACAGCAGAGCAGGCCAAGCCACACGTGATGTTGCTTTAAAATGTTGCTGGACTACTGCACCCAGAAAACAAAGTCCCTCTCAACATGTTATTACAACAGCAGGATGAACAGCAAAAAAAACTGGAAAAATTCACTGAAACATCCTTAAAATTGCAAACGTTCTAATGAATAAAGGGACAAAAAAGAAAGGCCGGAGTATTTGCATTTTGGTATTATATGATATTACATTCAACTCCACGGAGCTGGGGGAGGCAGGTGAGCATCGCAGCTCCTACCTGTCCTGAGGGCACTTTGATTTTTACATCATCATCAGTGCCTTCTCCCTCTAAATGAATCCCTATGTACATTACAGTTGGGAGGCAGCACCTCTGTGTCAGAAACAACAATAAATTAGATCAGCAGTATAAGCAAGCTGAGGATGACACCAGTCTGCTCAGCTTTCTGCTGCCAAGATAACAACCCCAGAGACAACCGAGGTGCCACTGATGGCCAAAGACACCATGTCACCAGCAGGCGTCTCAGGGAATGCAGATATCAAGGCCTTAAAAACCATTGAAATGCATGAGGATGGGAAGGAGCAGAAGATACATTTAAAATATCCTCACTTACTATCTTATGGGTAACACACCATCCTGAAAACATTGGTGTGGGAGTGGAAGGCTCCAGGACAGGAGCACACACTTTGAAACACAGAGAATAAACACCAGTAATGAAGGTAAAAGACTGAGAAAAAAAATCAGGCATGCTCAATGAGAGTTGCTCCTCAGTCACAGAAAAGTGGCTCCAGTAATTGGAGTTCAAGTTTTTCAAATAAGCGGATGAGTGATGAAATAAAATTGTCAGATTAATGATATTCTGTTACCACCTGGTATTTAAATAAAGCAATAGATCCACGTATTGTCATCATCAGATGACACTGAGTGGACCCTGAGACTAAAAGAAAATTAAGCTTAGTATCAAAACAGCTTTTACTTTTGTTTTTTTCCTGTAGTAAGCAACAGTAAGTCCTACAGAAACATTTTTTTTAATCCATAAATCAAATCAATGGATGTTCTACAAGAACCCCTATTCCTTACCTGTCAATTTTCTACACTGATGCTTCTCTTCACTCAATAGTTATCATATTTATGTTGGCATCATCAATTTTAAAAGAAAAAAAAAATGGTATGTGAAAGAAATAACAATTCAAACTGTGAGAAGCAATCCAGCCCTGCAGAACATAATCACACAGAGCCAAGCAGCAATGGGGAAGAGGTATCATTTGTTCAACACATGAGATGTCTGCCAACCTTGAAGTTATTAAGGGCCAGATTTTATCCATCTTCCCTCACGTGAGGGATTTCAGTAGCAGTTCACAGGGCTAAGAGCAGTACTAGTTGTTTGATAGAGGCCATCGATAAAGTTAATTACTGAAAGCACCTTCCTCAGGACAATGCCAACACACACTGGGAGGGACCCAAGATGCCTGAGTTGGGAACAGCAGCAACGTGTCACCTTCAGCCAATGGCTTTAACCCTAGGGCATGGGGTGCATAGTGCATTTTCCCTGTTAAAACCAGAATCATATGTTTTGCTACAGCTGCTACCAAAAATAATAAATAAATAAATAAATAAACAGTTTGAAAAGCACTATAGCTTACTGTCAAATCTTGTACTTTCATAAAACCAGATGCTGTTGCAAATATTTTATGCAGCTGAGGTTTTTCACTTTGTAAAAATTATATCTCCTCCCCCCAGGACTATTCATTGCATGTGTTATTTTTAAAGTGACTGTTACTATTCACCTAATAGGAGTCCTACACATCCAGCTAATGCAAGAAGCCTGGTGACATAAGATTACAGCATTAGCATACAAGGCTTCTCATGTATAATTTATAGGTACAGAGTTTTAGCTATTTTTTCTCCTCCTTGGACGCTAGGCATAGTATGCAATTCCAGCTAATCCTTTCATCTTTTTCAATCTAGATCGTGAAGGTCAAACCGAATGCAATATTCCTTATAAAACTCAAACCAAGGTCAGCCTTTGAATTTTATGATCAGAATTTCCCTCAGGAGGATGAAGTAGGAGGTAGCAATCAGCTCACCTCCTGAAACTAACCCTAGCTAATTACTGAACCCTTTCACACCAAAGCACTTGGGTTGAGAAAGAAAATAACACTTGCACCTATTTCTTCTTCTTATTATTGTTTTAAGAGGCTCACAGGCAAAGTAAAAGGAACTGCTTGTCACTGTGTACTGTATGATTTGAAGTAGCAGGTCTGTATGCCATAATGCTAGATTTTTTGTCTTTATGTGATTAGATTTCCCATAAGGATAGACAGATACACCTATGGGCCATGCATGAACAGCTGGAACAATGCTTTGAGGACAGCTCTGATGTTAGGTCTTCTTCCAGCAACAATTCATCAATAAAGATCTGCTATCAGTAAACAGTTAAGTTAATGTTCACACCAGAAGATCATAACAGCAGACCTTCCTTTCCAGGTTGGAAAGTCAGATAGGCTACAACTTCAAGAGAAAAAGGGACGAACCATCAACTCCATTCTGCTTTACATTATACTCAGCACTGCGACTGATGAACTCTGCAAAACCTCTGCAGAAGGGTCCATCGAGCTGGTGAGCATGGCACGCAGCACGGACCAACATCAACCCTCAGTGCCCAGCAGTACAGGCAATAAATAGGAACAGAAACATCACAGCCCCATGCTGTGCTCACCCCGGGAAGCCGGGAAGCCATGTGGCAGGTACCAGCACAAATAGTGCAGCCTAGTTGCCAGGCAACCCTCTCATCTGCCAAAATTCACATTCAAGCAGCTATAAAAATCAGCTGTTCAAAGATACAGAAACAAAAACAAGTTGCATCTGCAGCACCCCTATTTTGCTAAGCAAAGTACAGGAGAACTAACATCTAAAGCTCAGGTTGGGCTTTCTGAACATAAACAAATGGAAATCACAACATTATCACAAACCCGTGTCTTCCTCAGCACGCAAACCAGTAAGTGTCATTAGGACAAGGGCTCTCCACAACACAATTCAGAAGCAGCACCATTCACACAGCAGCAACCGGTGTGACCCAGCTCTTCTACAGAGGAGCAGGCTGTTCACACAAGCTGCCAACAACCCTTTTAATCTCAAAGGAGGTATTAGCAATAACGATCAAAGCCTGCTGAACAATTATGGCAAATAGGCAAAAGTTGCTTCTGGGGTCACTAGTGTTTCAGATACATGGGATCCGAAAAGGCAGTATTAGGAGGGAAACAATAAATTTCTCCAGTTTGAGAAGAAGAAAATGTCCAGAAGGAGAAAAGAAAAGGGAAGAGAAGAGAAGGGGAAGAGAAGGAACGGAAGAGAAGGAAACACCAGAGAGGTTTTCATGTAAAATGAATTAAAAAAAAAAAAAAAGAAACATTGTTATGTTGGTATAAATTCTAATCAAAACCAAAATTTACTGAAGATCTGAGGCAGCATGAGAAGTACCAGAGCTCCAGACAGTGGGTGAATCAATGTGTAATATTTCTTAACTGTTCTGACTGAGGGGCTGGCACTTTTTTTTTTCCCTTGTTTAAAGGACAGAATCTTTTCAGCTATAATCAGTCTTTGTCACTGTGCTGGTCCATAATACTGTGTCTTTCACTAATCTTATTTACCTGCCTTTCTGTTTCACCTTGCTTTTGAAATGTTATATTCTCCTGGACAACAAAGATACACTTTTTGAAGGCCTTCTTCCTCTCTTTTTCAAACATATTATTTATAGCAATATTCTGGTATAGAAAAATAATTGCATGAGAGCATGCTGGATGTGAAAGAATTGTATGGCAGGGAAGCGAGGCTGTCACACATGCCATGCTCCCACACCCGTGGCATCATTTCATGGGGGGAATTCAGTATTTATCAGGAAGGCTTGGTCCTGAAGGTCAAGAGCTCCCCATGGTCACCATGAGCACACAGTCTGGGCTCATTTTTCATTTTGCACATTGTACAGACTTTTCTGCGGCCTTATGTTTTGGTGACATTATTCAAAAAGATGACTAAAGCACCAGTCTTGATCTACAGATACAAAACCACTCAGGTCAGTCATGTGGGCCCTATTCATGACACCTTGTACACAGTGCAAAGACACAGCAGTGTCACTTGTGCCATTTTGTGCCACCCATGTCACTTGGCCAACAAATTTACCTGATTATGAACTCCAAGTAAGACTTTGAGCCAGGATCGAAGGATGCAGTTGTTCATGAGGAGGGAGATAATTTGCACCTGCATAAATCCTTCTGCCTTATGTGTTTATACAAAGAGATAGCATACTCATACTTATGTATGAATATTATACGTATCATGTGAATAAAGACATAGGAAAAATGTCTCATATGAATAAAGATATATCTCTTCAGTTTCGGGAAGTCTGAAGCCTTTCGTGTTTTCTGTTCTTCAGCTTTCCCCATTTTAGAATTGTCAGGAAATCAGGTCGAAACAGCACATACTATTCTTTCTTCCATTTCCCTGCGCTTGGGCTATAAACCAAGTTCCTCTCCAACCCAAAATAATCAATAGTGTCACGCTGTTTTTAATTACCTCTGCACTTCCTTACATGCAATCCCTTCATGAAGTGTATAGCTACTCACTTTCTACACTTCTGCAACACTTTTTGGAAGCATACAGGGTAGCTAGAGTTTTAAATGTTCTTTTACCTGCACTAAAGCTGTTTTTTTTTTTCCCACCTCATTCTTTTTCTGTTTGGATTAGGCTTGTTTTCTGCCATCTCAACAGCCTTTGGGGAGGCTTGCTGGCTTTCAGCAGGCCTAGGTCAGATCTTGCCTGAACTCTTTTGCTTAATTTTGTCCTACACTATTTTTGTTCATTTCTACACATGGTTTACTGGAAAAAGAGCTGCAAGAAGGAAATCCTAACTGTGCCAGAATCTTTCATTTCTTTTTAAATGTGATAAATTTTTCTACGAAAAGTAATTACCAAGGAATTGGACGAGGCCCATGAAGCCCTATATATATACTCATTCTTTTAAGAGTCCTTTCTTCTGACTCACCTTTATTTCATTCAAGACACTCTCCCTGGCTCCAGTTCTGACCTGACAAAGCACTAAAAGGGTTACAGCCATGTATGACCTATTTTCCCTCACAAGCTTACATTTTATTTTCACAAATATCAGGTATACCACCCAATGCTGCCAGGCACAGCATTGGGGAGAGCACAAGAGTCTGTGGGACACATTCCTCCAATTCACCCTCAAAAGCACCACTGTAACACCGAACTGTGGATTATGTTTGAAATACGTTATTTAAAGTTATGAAATAATCTAAAGAGATTATTAGGCCAAGAACTGCTCCAGCCAAAAAAGATGCTTTCCCTGTAGCGCTAAGAGCAGCCAGCTACTGCTGGAGGACAAAATGCAGGGAAAAATGGCACACATAACTCAGTTTAAGCACACTATTACTCTGCAGCGCTTCTCATAAGGTGCCTGGGTGCATTCTCATTATGTATTTACTTGTTATTCTCCTTAATAAAATAAGTAATTTTAAAACAGCAGCATAGTAAGCAAGACAGAGGGAAAGCTCATTTACAGTATTTCTATGCTCCTTTCAAGCACAATTGTCATTAATGATCTATTGTATTATTAATAAAATCAATTTAATTACAGTGTTCTGTCAGGGTTCTTAGTGCTCACATAAATATTATCAGTGCCGAGATTATTTTTATGAGCTCGGAACATTACAAACCAAGATCACTCCATCAAATAGCATTGTCCATTATTAACGTACAATGATAGTATCTACCTCACACCAGGTTTTCAAATACTAATTTTCCAAGGCAATACACCCAGTGCTCACTTAGACAAAACTGGAAAACACAATTTGTCATTTTTGCAATAAAGGTAGATGGGGATATATTATTCCTATATTGAAAGCGTGTAGTACTCCATTATGCAGAACTTGGAGAGGAGAGAATCACAAGTAATCATTATTTCTCAATGTTTTAACGAGCAGCTCTTCCATGGGGAAAAATATGGTTGTAGCTATTTCTGTAGATGAGTACTCTCTCTCTAACTAATACTGGTATGATGATACCATGAATAAACATACAGTAGATACACTTGGCATTAACCTGCTTTTGCTTTATAGCAGAAGTTATAGCATGCTCACTGCTACCATATGCTTAAAGTTAAACAACAGGAAAAAGGGGAAGGATTTAAAAATCACAAATTTTGCAACAACATTGAGACCATATGGCGTGATTATTTTCTTACCAACTATTTACTGCATGCGTGTCTGCTCTGACAAGCAGCCTTGGAACCACAGAGCAAAGCATATGCTGTATCACGGGAGCAGGACAACATGTGACGTTTGCATTGCAAGAGGGTATGACAAAATAAGATTGTTCCTAGAGGGTAAAATTATGCATGTCAACGCTTCATTTGATTCTATGTTAGGAACAAAGAAGACAAAAAAAAAAATCAAATTTAATAAAAAAAAAAAAATCAATGGAATGTTGGTACAGAAAAATTCATGATTGAAAAAATTTCTTCTGCAGATATGAAAACAGGTCCGATTCACATTTCTCAGTAGTTACATACCAAACAGACAGAAAACAGAGAAGTTTTGTTGGTACTTTCAGGGGCACCTAAGAACAACAGCACTACTACTGCTTGTTTTAGCAATCTGAATCTTTCTATGCTGTCACACAGATTCATAAATCAACCACAGGCATATGATAGATCCTCAAATGCTTTGCTACCAGTAGGGATAAAGAAGACCCTAAATGAAAGGCAAAAACATTACCCAGCAAAGTACCGGACCTTTATAGGTCATTTTCTAAAAGCAAAGAAGGCCTTAAAGAAATAGAAAAAGAAAGCCTCCTTTGAGTTGGACAATAGCTCTCCTTCTATTTAAGTGGTTTGGAGCCATTTAGGTCTAGATTCAAATTTGAGCACAGCAAGTTGAGTGAGACTAAGACATTCCTGCAAACGTTGTCCCAAAAATTGATGAGTTTCACCCCAAATAACCAGAGCAACCTGGGCAGGTACATCAGCCTGGAGCCTTTTCAACCAGCAGAGGAATCACAGAAGACCAATTTCTCTTGCATTCACTCCAGTGCCTGTAGGACCAAACAGCAAGCTACACCTCTGGCTGATTTATGAGTGAGTAAATAAATGCTTTGACAATAATACCCACATGAGATCGTTAAAGAAGATTTCTTACCACTAGGAAACAATGTTTAGAGATATCAGGGTTTAGATGAGTCCGCTGAGCCTTTCATCAGCTGCTTTATAAAAACAAGCACTGGCCAGCAGTTCTTTCTGCAGCCACATGCATGGAGCAGGGTGCCCAGTGGTTTTGATCTCCAATCATCTGTCTTCTGAGGAGCATAAATATCCTGATGGCACGCTTTAGGGTAGAGGCAACATAGACCTGATTTTCTATCTATTGGCACTGACATTTTATCTCTACAACAAGGCCATGAGACGTGGATGATGTGATCACATGAGAAAATCCTCATGAGAATTTTTAATCAGACAAGGAAACGTGGAAATGTGAACTCTCCAGGAAAATAAATACATGAATTAATTAAAAACAAAACAAATCAATGAAACAAAACTCAAAACATTAGCTAAACACTTCGTGCTCCTTGCTTCTCTGTTTGAGTTTTCCATTCTTCATGATGATTTAATCAAATGTTAGCCTTGACATCACCTGGTAAAATTGAGCTTAACCAAGACCTGAAACAATTTAAATGTCAATTCCTTTAATTTAGCAAAAACAACAGATGCGTCTCTGAGTAGAAGTACCACACATGTTCCACAGCAAGATATAAAGCCATGTGAATACCACAAAGACCATTTTATACTTATTCCACATGGGAAAGTCTATAGGGACATAAGGAACCACACAACCTGAGGCTGCTCGTTAGCATGTGAACAAATGAAGTTATTGAAGCCATCCTGGGAGGCTCTGGTGTTTCTATGCTGTCTGAAGGAGGTGTGGTGCTTGCTGGGAATCACATCTTAGCATCGTTCTGGTTATTTGCTGACCTAAGCACAGCATCCACATGTGCTGCCAGCTCTGCAGTGAGGGATTTCTGGTTCCCATAGCTCTGTAAAAATGGGAACACTGATTCTGGCTGACTCTGATTCAAGAAATCCACACAGAATACAAGAGAACACAAAGTTATTTTAGGAAGTTATTACAGGGAAAAAAAATGGTAATCTCTGTATAGCGGTGCAGTGAGGTTGAATTACTCACCACTGGCTTTGTTTAGATAAACATTGCTTTGAAAATTGGTGGATTAGCTCTGAGGAAAAAGGAAGTGTCTGAAAAGCCCAGAAAAACAGGCAGACAGCTTTTGAGCTACAAGTCGCCCACAGAGCTGACTTCTGGCACTGCCTTGTGCCCACCAGTTGTGTGATAGCCCATCACACTGCCCACAGAGCTCAGCCTCTCCCACTGTGAATCAGCTGCCTCTCAGTAAAACATATGCTGCAGTTAACCACACTGAATTGTTTGGGTTACAAATTACCTGAAGCCCATATCTACTCCCTGTGATCCAGGTGAAATTGTGGCTATAGCCTCCATCAATGGGGAGGGGAGTCTGGCATTGGAGGTCAACCACACCCAGAATGGGTACTTAAGGGAAGAGTATAGCACAAATAACAAGGGAAACAAGACATCCATTTGATGCTTTTTCATCATGCTAAAAGAGTTAGCAAGCTTATTCACACTCTCTTCAGAGGGAATGGGGTCAGAAGTGTCTAGAGACCAAATCAGTATTTTAAACTATTATGTTTAGTTCTGCAGCCCAAGATGCAGTGCTGAGGCCAGTGCTCAGCTTCCAGGGACATGTATAGACATATGTCCCAGCCCCATGGGGTTCAGCTCGAGCACTGAGCAAATGCCTCACCACAGGTGGAGTGCAGAGATGTTCAAAGAGGGCTCAGGTAATTTTCAGATAGTGCCTAACAGGGGAATAGAGTAAGGGTTTTGACTCCCCAGGAAAGGTTTGCTGGGACAGGCCATCCTCAAACCATAAAAAGTGGTCAGGCAAAGGGAAGAATTGAAGCTTGGTCTTCAACAAGCTGGACACAAGTTTTGGATGCAGAAAACGCACCTCATCACTCTTGTTTCTCGCAAAAGGAAGCAAAATAAAGTGATCAGTGACAATTCAACTAGATACCTACAGGAATGACAAGCACAAACTACCTAGGATTATTTCTTCAGGAACCAAAATTCAGTCTTCGTCACCATCAAGGCTCCCAGTTAATGGTGGCAAAAATCAGATTAAGAAAAAGTACTTCTTGAGTTTGGTACTAACCTTATACATGTGTACACACAGTAGGAGCCCATGCTGCAAAAGAAAGCATTTATCATTCGAAGATAACAAAATGTGCGTGATTTCCAAAAGCATCTTTTCCTGCACTGCACACGAAATGCATAACTTCAAGTGAAAATATAGTTTTAATGACTGCCATATCAGAAAAACTGAAGATGCTCATGAGCAAAAGCTGCCAAAGTGACACAACAGGTTGGCAGTAGTCACTTAAAGCAAAAGGGATGGCTTGGTCTTTCATGCAGTCATCACGTACCAAGATGCTGCAGTTTGTTACAATAAATGGGAACTTTTACGTACATATTCATGGAGGAAGCAATGAAAGAAGGACAAATAGGGGACTCAGGGACTGAACATCCCCTGCTGTCCCCTGTCGGAGGGCTTGCACTAAGTGCAGTCCTGCTGGAGTCCTGACTGAAGGCAGATGCTGTCTCGGAACTCATGCTAAGTATTG
The DNA here is from genome assembly GCA_023055505.1 of Callipepla californica brunnescens. Lineage (NCBI taxonomy): Eukaryota > Metazoa > Chordata > Aves > Galliformes > Odontophoridae > Callipepla > Callipepla californica. The sequence continues at coordinate 20,138,328 of JALIRH010000008.1, forward strand.
CTTTTAGTCAGCTCTGCTGAGTGGAAAAGGTCACCTTTGGTTTTCTTTTAAACAATTGTTAAGTAGCAAGTGAACAGTTGTGACTACACCGAATTCCCTGGAAGGAGAAAACCAGAGCTCTCGCCACGGGGAAGCACTGGAGCTAAAAGCTGCTGCAGGCTCACTCACTGTGACTTGTTTTGATGTACTTATTTCTTTTTTTTCCAGTCAAAAGCAAGATCTTTTGGGGGAGAAAAATAGTAATAAGTAATACCAACAACATACTATTTCAGGTGGCTCTGAGCGAGGTGTGCAGGAGCCAGCAGAAGAGGACTCCAAAAGGAAAAGTTTCTGTTTCCAAAGCCATAGCAAGCTGATTTCAATGTGAGGAATGAATTAACTTCAAAAGACAAGGAAAAGCCAAAGGGGACACAGAACTAGTTGAAGGTTTTCAACTCTCAAAGGATTGAAAAGAATTCAGAAAAGAGGAGGGAAAATAATGCAAATCCTACAACAGCTCACGCAACAGTTGTTAAGTTATGCAAGCCCATGATTCCTGCCGAAAACCAACACAAGTGTGAAATATCACTCAGGAAGTTATTTTATACCCGTGCTCTGATCATGCCACAAGTTTACTGCCAGTAAAAATGATACACTTGTTTGAATGCACCAGCTTCACTCAAGCTGCTCACAGCCTGTCGCTACTGCACGCTGGGTATGGAAGCAAGAAGAGGATCTAAAGATTAATAACTTCCAGATAAGATAAACAGATAATTCATCTGTGACCGCAATTATAAAAGCACCCATAGGAGCAGTTTTAGTAACTTTGACATAAATCATTTTAATGAAAATTCATGACGTGGACTGCAGCTCTGTGGAAAGAAAATTAAGCAGCTTTGCAACCTGACTTCTATTAATAGTTATACTATGTATATTCATTATAGGATTGAACTGGAGTTGAAACCCACCGGTACACTAGGAAGTTCTCTTTCAGAAATCTAAGGAATATTTCTATGTGGGAAATAAAAGGGAAATTAGCCAGGCGATACATGCTGATACTTTCATAGCTGGACCAAAATCAAGGCACTTTATCTGTGACGCAGAAGTGCCACCTTGTGATTGAACACTGCAATTCAGGAAGCATTTGGGGGCACAAAGTGCTTGAGCTCTAGCTTCCTCCCTCTTCAAAAGTATCTTCAGCCTTTGGAGAAGAAGTTCGAAGGTAAAACTGTGAACTTTCCACTGAACTTCTCAAATAGGTGGCACAGGGTCCCAAAGCACACCAAGAAACCCAACTAAATTTTGGTCATTAGAGGCTCTTGTGTTTAATCAAACTTCTAAATTAGGATATCTTCTGCTTTACTACTCGGTTATTCAACAAATAACTATTAATTACCATTACCACATTAAAAAATAAATAAATGTGAATATTCTTTTCTGTATTATCCCTGAATGTTACATGGTTATGAGTGGGAAGGCATAGTCCTACTAATAAAAAAAAAAAAAAAAAAGAAAGAAAATAAAGAACACCAAGAGCATGACAATGTGGACAAATTAAGAACTTAAAGATTATATTCCTAGCACACACTATCAGAAATCTTACAAAAAGCTCAGGAAAGGTCCCTGTGTACATTACCATATGTTTTATTAGAAATTCCTTTTCCATATGAAGACCATGAGATCCCAAAGAGGTGCTACATTCACGTGATGAAAATCCTACAAAACTTCTCACTCCAGCAGCCCTGGCACTAAGCTTACATGAGCATCTGCCTGGATCTTACACTTCTCTTAGTGTAAGATGTTTCTTAGACACATCAAGTGGCTTTCCTGACCATCTCAGTGCAATTCACTACTTGGTTTTGCATCTCTTACTCCTGAAAAAGGGAAAGGGCAGAGCATGCAACTTTAACACCACTCCCATTCTGGCCATGACGGCTAGCACTGTAGGATAGAAGGAGACTAGCTTTGATCTCTGCACTGCTATTTGCTAGCTCTGGAGCCAAGCTCAACCTGTGCTCATCAGGAATCCTCTGTCCTTTCCACTGTAATGAACTGCAGAGCCAGGACCTCATTCAAGCCCTGCTGTGTACATCAGAAAGGTCCCTTCTCATCTCCCTGGAAATTGAATCAGACTCAGAAGTAGTTTTAAAACTCAACTTGCATAAGCAAATAAGTGTGTAACCTGGAAACACAGAGCACAATGACTTCAGTAGGCTACACATTCAGCATGACAGTAGTGTTGCATTTGACGGATGCTTCCTGACTGTCAGATTTTAAATAGTACGATACTTGAATTTATTTCTACCAAAGAAGTAACTGCTAATTTGATGTCTATTTTGTTAAAAACCAAATTAAACACCTGTACAAGCCTATGGAAACACAAAGTAAAGCAATTAACATCTCTGACTTTATATAAAGGCATGCTATTTTCAAGGCTTTCAAATGTATCCTTTTATATACTAAAATAGACACTCTCAGGTAGCTACATTTCTTTTTTTTTCTGCTTCTTGTTTTGTACCCAAATCTATGGCCAGAGTGCAATCGATTGCACATAATTATCCTAATGAATTAAGTATTTATTTTATTCTTCAGAGATCAAAATAGCATCCAAGTGCTTTGTAAACACACATCTGTTTTACAACACAGCTGTGTGATGAGCAGATACTACACAAAGAGCCAAACCAGAGAAACATTAAGGTCACAAATACCTAGGAATTTCGGGTGCCAGATGGAGCCAGATTACACAAACCTGTTTGGATATTTGCTACTTTACATAATCCTTAGCACTGTTTGGATCTCTAGCAGGGCTGTTTAATGCCAAACATTCCATTGGTATGAACAACAAAGGAATCTCATAAAAAAAAAAATGGAGTACCAATGCACGTGCAGAAAGACTCCAACAGAGGTATGCCCTCATTTTTAACTTTGAAATTTGGCAACAACTCTGAATCATCATGTTCTGAATACGACTAGTCAATTTCTTGAGCTAAAACAAGCAAGAAAATATATGTGTATAAATAAATAATTAAGAAGAATCAACAGAAAAAAATCAGTGAGGAATTTTTAATGGGGCTCAAAGTCTGTATCTGTGATGCAGAAGTTTGAGCCCCAAGCAAGAGATACCAGCCATTGCTCACTGGTGGTTTTGTTGTCAAAAGGAAGGGAATAAGCAGACAGAAATCTAATTTCTAGTCACAGCTCCTGAGGTCTATAGAGCAAGGTGTTTTTCTGCTCATTTTCCCCATTTACGTTGTCCTGTGCTGGCTGACCTGTCTCATCCTCATCTTCTGATTCCTTTCCTATGGTGCTGGCCAGGCCAGCTTCCCCAACTCTTCACTTCCTCCATTTCATCCCCTGCTCCAAGGCTCTTCAGCAGAGCTGCCAGAATGTGCCCTACCCTTTCCCAGGTTCCCTCATGCAGTTTCAAACTCACCTTAAGTTTGGGTCTATTTCCAAATTCATACTACAGTTTTTTCAAAGGGATATGCTTTGGCAAAACAGCAGGGATTTTCAAACAAGGGCAGAACAAAACAGAGAGCATTTCTTGCTAAAAGAAAAAAATAACTTCCCAAAAGCACTAGAACACAAGAGGTTTTGTTCTGATTGATTTCTACAGAAATGATGCTTAATAGGGAAAAACAGTGCCAATTTTTTCCATTGTTATCCTCAGAAAAGGCTGAAATTTTCCTAAGTTTTCAGCAGATATGAACCATGGCCACATTTTTGCTCAGTAATCCCAGATTGCTGAACACAATTCCCTATCTGCTCCTCATCCTCAGTGATTAGAGGCCATCTGACAACCAGATGCATTGTTGTGTTTTTTTTTTTTTGTCTGGAGAGCATCGGTTTGCAAATCTGTCCTCAAAAAGAGCTGCAGAGGACACCTTTGAAGGGAGCTTTTCAGAAGCACAGAGCAGCAGTTACAGATGAACTCTACGGCTCATGACAATTAAGTTGCACCTGTGTACAAAGCAATTAGCAACTAAAAGCTCCTTCAGTCAGAGATCAAATATGTCCCTTATTACATCTCCACAAACCTCACAGAACGGGGTTGAGATACTAACAACATGTTCTTAGTTTTCTCTCTTATGCAGAACTGGAGTCTAAAGCTCAGTCTATTATTGCAAGTTATGCGTTCCACCCTTCAGTTCTGTCAACAAGTGCTGATAGCTGTGTCGTTTCCAGAAATCTAGGCTCTTATCTCAGCGTGTCTGTGCTGATCTGGAAATTCATCACTTTCCATTTCATAATGCCTGACAGCCAGAAGTGAGATCGCTTTACTTCAAGTGCTGGCTGTTTCAGATCGTTGCAAGTACACACATGTACAGGAGCCTAGTAATTTTCATTCACAAGGAGCCAAAACCATCACAGTTGTGGTTAAACATCATTTTTTCACCCCTGTCGTAGACAACATCCAATAGCAGACTTCAAGCTACTTTTAGGAGAATACAGAAAACCCTCAGTGTAAATAAGTTGAATAAATTCTAGTTACAAGGACACTTATTCAGGGATCCAGAACTGGTAGAGCTGGATGTTTTATGTATTCCTTTATCATCACAAAGAAGCATCCTGGAGAAGCAGAGTAAAGAAAGCTATTTTAAATACTGGGCGTGGTAAAATTAATTAGGGTTCTGAACAGGAGCTTCTTCCTGTTGCGCTTATCCAAAACTGCCTCCATAACAAAATGTAATGATAGTTGGACTCAATGATCTTGAAAGTCTTTTCCAGCCTAGATCGTTCTGTGATTCTGTGATAACATGCATTAATGCATGTATTCAAGGACACTGCTAGGGTCACTTGGATGAATGACAGAAAAGATGGTTTATAGGATAACTAGAGATAGAATCTGTCTTGAATCAAAACTCTAAAGAGCACCGACTACGTGCTAATTAATCCAGAGATCACAATGGTACAATTAGAAGCGTGATTACTGTAAAGGAAAACACAGTAATTTTAATTTGCCAATATGGATAAAGCTTATGTGTATAAAAACTCAGTATCAGTGCCACTTCATTTCATTCATTTCACAATCTGCAGCAGAAGATGAGCTTTCCCCATTGTACAGATATGTAATAAGTAAAATCTACCTGCATGAGCCTCTTGCAATTTTTGTCTGTTCTGTGTTTTATGACTCCACAGATATAGCTCTAAGTTGTTCTATTGAGCACAGGCTCAGTGGGGTAAAAAATAAACTAACGGTAAATTTGATAAATACAGTCAATTTCTATTTTTATACATGTTAAAGGTCAGGCTGCTTCATAACTATATGATCAAAAGGTGTATAAATGAGCAGACTACAAGGAACAAGCCTCCACTCTAATGCAGATCGATGTGATACAGACAGCCCAAACACTGCAGCCACCATCAAGCTGGGCTTAAGAATAGATCAGTAACTCTCCTCAACCATCAGTGTCTATTTGCAAAGCTCGCAGAGGTATCACATAGATAAAGTTGAAGCTGACATAAAACTTGCGAGTGAGCTGAAGAAAGAAAGAATCAGAAGAATAATCGACTGTAAGTATCCCAATATGGATTTTCCCTTTTTTTTTTTTTCTTTAACTGAGGATTTTTATGGGCATTGCTGAGCTTTAGCAGCATAGAAGCGAGAAATATCTTCCCTACCATTTCTTTAATGAAAATATAAAACCAACGTTGTTCAAGAAGTAAATGGAACCAACACCTAAAAGCAATACAACCAGAAGCATTACTTAACATCACATGTACTTTTTAGATCTTTCCACATAACTTTACCAGACTGCACAACTCCTGGCCTTGTAACACTGCTGCTATTTCAGGCTGCAGCTCTCCAGCAGAGACAGCCACTCGTATCAAATGGCGTGGGCAGTCAGAGACAAAGTGATTTTGATGTCCAGGCTCCCTGTGCAGGTAGACAGCTGCACTTTTGGAAATTGCTGCTCCTTAGTGCTCGTGGATGGCTCAAAAATGAAGATGCTTTGCTATCCCCACTTTTAAATATCAGGAACCCAAGCAACTCTTACTTTGAAGTTGACGATAAAATCATTCAAGTCGGAAAAGAGCACTGAAATCACCAAGCCCAACTGTCAACCCATCACCACCACATCCACTACACCATGCCCCTCAGTGCCACAACTGCAAACATAACCCCAGTGACTCTAGTTTGTGCTTTTGAACCTAGAAAATCCTCCAACCTTTCAGTCCTCTGCAAAGCCAAAAGATTCATGTACGATGGTCCACCCAAAGCGAATGTGCCAGCAGCACAGCCATAATCCACAGTGCCAATCAACTTCACAAGTGTCATCAGAAGCAACTTGGAAAAGCCTTCAGAGCTGAAGGGATGGCAGCTCTGAGAGGTATTCGATAAGAGAGAGACAGATAACCCAAAGGACAGGGTGTAATAGAAGCAGTATCTTGTTAACCATGCTTAATTAGCAGTCATGTTAGCCTACATTTATTCACTCTTATTATATCATTAACTGAGTGTTTGCATAAAGAATTATCGAAATTCCTGCAAGTCAGAGGGCAAAGGGAAATTGTTTGCAGGCTTCCCCCTCCCAAAAAAGATGCTAACGATCTCTGACCTCCAATTACACTTTTCTGAAACCCAGCACAAGAGACAAGGGCTTGTGAAAGATGATTGCTTCACTACAGTTCATTACATATTCCTCTCCAAAATAAACCACAATGGGAAACATAATAAAGCTGTGATATTTGGAATTCAATCATTTTAATGTAGCTGCTACAACTTCAGCAGGTCAGCGTGCAGCATAATAAATACAAATGACACAACGAGTAGAAAACGGGGGTCTGATGTTATCACCATCTCCTCGCTATTATCTCAATTGTGTCATTTTGCATAGAAAGATTAACAATCCTACAAACACCGACTCCACAAAGCTCATTAAAGAAAGAAGAACCACGCATCCGAAAACACTCACAACATGGTATTGAGCGCAGGCAGGCAGGGCTATAATCAACACCAAAAGTTGAGCAGGTTCTGAATGTTCACTCATGGCAATTATTAGATCTGATCTTTGCTAGATGATTGGGCATAATGGTAGGGAAACTACGACAATGGATGAATCATGGAGCAAGGTGCATATTTTTATTTTCATTAAGAAATAAACAGAAACCCCTTCTTGTATATTTTGGTACAAGGATCATGCAGAATTACACCCTTCTAACATTCAGGACACAGGTAAATTAGTATTTTATTTTAATATATAATTATAGCGTAATCAGTATAAATTCTGTAAGTGTTATTAGCTGGAAAAAAAAAAAAGTAATTCTGTTTTCCGCACCATTACTGAACAAATTACTTGTTAGCATATAAGGAATTCATTCAAATTTTTATCTCCATCTCAACTAAATTTCATTACTGCACACTCTAAGCTATCATTTTTAATGATGAAAAATCTACAAACTGTGGCTGTGAGATAACCGGGAGACATTACAGGAAAAAAAATAGCTACTTTAAAAAGAAATTTAAAGGAAAATACTTCTAGTCTTGAAAGTCAGAAAAAAGAAAATTTCTGTGCTTGGGATCGTGGGGCTTTACAAGCTCTTTCCAAAATGCTACAAAGTGTTAGGCTTCAGCCACTGTATCTTCCTTCTTGTTTGCTAGAACTGAATTGCCAGGGTTAAAGCCAGCTTAAAAGTTTTGGTCTTTCCTACAGATTCAAATCTGGGCACAGACTACACGTATTAAGTCTGGGGCATCATTGAGAGTCCATGTTTGCCCAGTGACACCACAAAGCAGTGCTCAATACAACCAGCTACTTTCTGTTTGGAAAGGAAGAAGTCTTGGATGGCTTCCCCTAACTCCAATTATCACCTCCTTGTTTGAAATGGCAATCAGTGGAAGCACAGGTGATCTGTTAGCTGCCCAAAATAACAGCACACACATGCAGACAGCTTCACAGAAAGTGCTGAACCTGAGCAATTCTTCTGCTGCTATCCTCCCCTTCCGACTTGAGAACCAAGCAACCAGAGGCACCCTGACACATGACAACTGCCCAAGTTCATAGATATCTTTACTTTTCAGGATATTCAGCCAAATTCTACTAAAAAAGAAAAAAATGGAATTTTTTCTGCAGTAATGTAGCACTTCATGCAGCACAGCATAACTCTGGACCAAAGTTACCTAAATATTATCAATCACAGATGTACTCCAAGTCACATCTGATAACCCATCCAGACGAATCTCTCTAAGAGCTTTATAATCAGTCATGCTCCCTTGGGCATCTCATGAAGACCCCAGCAGTGGAGATCAATCCCAGTCTATTCCAGAGCTGTAACACACCTGTAAGATCATTCTTTCAGCCAGCACACATCTCCAGCTCCGCACTCTGGAGTCACTGGAACAAACTAATTGAGTAATAGGGTTGGCTCTGTCTCATTCACACCCTTAGAAAGCAGAGACATAAACAGTGTAGGACAAAATAAGATTTTACTTAACGTACTCATTTTCTGGCCTTCCTAACTTCACCCTAAAGAAAACACTTAGTGATGCATTTCAAAAAACCACGACATTAAAATACCAGTACAGAACTTTGCTGTTGGTGTCATCCGTATTCCCAAGAGCTCCAAGAACAGCACCACTGGGAGAACAAGTTGAGAGCTGAATGATGAAGGACTTAAACATCCTCCAGGCCACCATCATCACATTGCAAAGTCACAAAAGGTCTCTGCAAGTGGGACCCAAGATGGGATGAAGTACTGGTAGGGGTAAGTCTGCATTCAAAGTAGTAATAAAATAAATAAAATCAATCCTGAAGCCTGTCAGGTTATTTATTCCATGGAAATTTTCCCATTGACCTTACAGTAAAGGAAACACCTTCATCCCATAAGGGTGTAGTTTCAACCACCCATAGAGCTGTTACAACAGGTCTAATCTTTAATCTTCTGATATTGAATAATCATTTAAAAGACAAAACAAAACCAGCAGTGCCAGCACAGCAGATGCAAGTTTATCCTTGGTGTGAAACTAAATCTTTAATATTCCGCATAAGAAATCAGTTGTGACAACCTCTGCTGAGCTCCTGCAGAGCCCTCTCACGTGGATAATACCAGCAAGGTCGCTGCTACTGCTGGCCCAGTGCTTTCAAATGAGATTTGTCCTTTGTTCAGAGGGAGAAGTAGCATGGAGTTTCTGCTGCTTTGCTTGCTTCGATTGTCTTTTCTGCTCAGAAAATTAAATTTCATGAAGTTCGTTCTTATAGATTGAACACTTTGTGCTAAACAAATGGTTATAGTCTTTCTGGTGTTTTCAATAAATTAGAACGAGATGTTCAAGCCAATATTGAACTGACACAAATTAGATTTACCAAGCAAAATTTTCCAGAAATATCATCTTGTTGAACAAGTACTGTATTTTGCACCTGTTAGAAAATGTTTATTGCTTTATTTCATTAGCATGTCCTGTCAAGCTTTAATTTTAAATTGCTTAGCTGAAGAAAAAAAGGCATTTTGCTAAAGGAACTGACTTTTAATGATAAGAACCATCAGCCCACGTGGAATAATGTACCAATATGTCTTTAGGGGACATTATTTGCTAGTTGTGAGAAGAACAGTTCTTCCAAATGATTCAGATAGCTGAAATACACGAACTCACCACTGGACTCCATTTTAATACGACTTGCCAAGACTAAACCATTTTCATTAAAATAATACTAATAACAGCCTATTTTAAGCTACATTAATTTTTAAGTTCTTATCTGCTATGACAAGAATTTCCTAACCCCGGGTGTGGCTTTTGCTAATGTGCATTTAAGGGAGAGTTAAAAGCAGAAGCTTTAAAATATGTTTATACTGTTGCTAAATGTCTGTGTTAAAAGGTCCATCTGCCCACAGCGGCCCCTAAAAGGAGGGAAATACACCTCTCCAGAAAGTGCAGTTGACTTTGGTATTTTCTGCCAGCTGAATGCATGGCCCCCTCTGTTTAAATGTGAAAATGGAAACAAATAAGAAACCCACTCCACCCTAAAGCTCCAACAAGAAAAACACTTGCACTTAATCAGTGTACTATAGACTGATGATATTCCCATGAACCGGTGATGGTCATGGTCAATCACTGAAAAATAAGTCCGCTCCCCATGAATTTTGCTGTTGATGAAAATATTATCAAAATCCATCATTAACTCATAAGGTTTTGATTTCATTGACAGCAGCACAACTAGTTAGTTTTACTTCTTGCTGTTAGTTTTGATAATTACCTTTTTGCATTTCTTTAAAGCACAGCCAGATCTGCCTCTGACATAGCATTCTCCAGGTTGTCATTCGTTTGCTGGTATGAAAGCTAATAGGCAGTACTTTGAAAAAAAAAGTCTTAAAAATGCTCCTTACAAAAGCCCTTTAGATACATGTTCTTAACAGCACGCAACTAACTCCATGCTAGGCAGCTACCAGATGTTTTAGCATAAATAATATAAACTACATCCCTAACAAGCTGCTCAAGACAGGACAGGTCTCATGTGCAAAAATGAAATGACATTATGTTCTTTCCATGTTTTCCAGCCTTGAATGCACTGAATGTAGTCAAGCTTTTCAAAGATAGTGCTGAGAGATGGGAAAAAAATTAAATAAAAAGACTTCCAAAACAGAGATGTTTTTCATGAAGTGCTTGCTCAGAGATGCTTTGTTTCCTTATTATTGCCTTTAGAAGTCATTTACCCACAAACACCAGTGCTTAAAATCCGACTCCCACAGCCATACAGCTGTGACTTACTCGTTCCTCACCAACAATTGCTCTTCTATAGTTTTGATACTGGATGTTTCAATGTGTGAAGCAGCACACACTTAAAGGCACACTGTTTTATACACACTCTAATTTGGAAAGTTCAATTGAGAAACAAACAAGCAGAAATGTCCAGTGTCGGAAGGAAGAGAAGAGAGCCTCTCTCCATATTTCAGTTTTAAAAGCCCCATGCTAAGTCTGGTGCCAGCAGCACACCCGTAAGTACTGTTTAAACCACAATATTCACAAATGATCCCTTTCATACCAGGAGAGAGAGTGAAAGAAAGAGCGTTTGCAAGCAGTAGTAGCACTTTCACATATTTCCTATCCACAGTTTGATGACAGCTTGCCTTGGCAGGTGGACTGAGGACTGAGCTTTCTGCAGTCCACCATTCAGCCAGCCCAGTGCTGGAGTTGGCAAAAAAAAACCCCACACAATTCTAGCCTTCAATCCTTATCCACATGTATGGCACTTGGTTTTGCAGTGTCCAGACTGATAAGGACTGATAGTAAAACAAGGGCTGTGCCTGGTTGCAGGATATATGAGCTATTGAGTGCATTTGCTCCCAGCCATTATGAAGCATCCTTCCCAGGGCACAGTTAGCACCATCATGAGGCACCAGCGGTTGCATTATCATTGAGTGCCGTGATGTATTTCGAGACCTATGACACAGGTCTAACATTACCTTAGTCAACGGTGTCTTCTCTGATTTGTCATTTGATTGTTGATGCACTGTCTGCAAAGAGCTCAATCACTGAGAGAGGCAAAGTGAATGTGTTTTCCTCCAGAGGGAGCAGAAGACATACTGCAGGTCCTTTCAAGTGCTCTTCGGAGCTCTTTGGAAGGCAGATTGCTTAATTTAATGTTCAAACAAATGATACAGTCTGAAAGGCCTTCGTGTGTTCAGATAATACTTTCTCAGAAATTTAATTCTCTAATTTCATTAGGTACCGCATCAGCCAGCGCAGTTTTCAGGGACACATTTAGAGGGCAACTCGTCTGAGTGTAATTTTAAAGAAACGAATTTGACACAGTGTCAATCTATTGCCAAGCTGCATGGCATCTCCTAGGAAAACAATTGAATTTCAGAACGCAGCCTGCTTGTTTTAATCTCCCCAATCTCACTGGGATAAAGTTACTCTTTTACATAAGCAGCAAATATATTCAATGTTTGATGATGTGCAACTTAAAATTTGTCCTTCACCAAGGAAAATGACTCAAGGCTTCCAGAAATGAAGACTTAAACTCAATCATTATCTCCTTCAGTCTTCCAATGATTTGCAATGAAAAATCATGCTAGCCACTGCCATCTTAAAGTTAATTCAGCTCCTTAATGTTATAAAGCACTTAATTTCATAAAACATCCCTCCAGAAGAGGCTACCCAACCCTTCAGAACTCTGAAAACCCAACCACACGTCATCCTCCAATGATAAACAGGGATGAAAACCCCAGTGCTCCAGTAATAAAACCAATGAGTTTCCAAACCTTCCTGATAAGGAAAGATTCAAGTTAATACAATGCAAATCTAGATGTAAAAACAGAAACATGTGGCCAACTGAAGCCTAGACTGTGTTCTGCCTCTTTTTATGGCAGGACACAAATCCAGATGGAAGTGTTCCTCACTGAAGGAAAAGATCTCACCTACAAATGCCTCACACACCATCTTTTTCTGATGAACTTACAGGGTAACCTGAGGACTTTGAGAAGAACTTGCTAATGCTTCAGGTTTCTTCCAGAGTATAAGAAAACAGGGCTTCCCATTCATTGTCCAAGCTTTTCTCAAACATATAGTACAACTGAACTGTTTTGTTTTACCAGTGCACATTTTTCCTTCAGCTGACAATCCCTGTAGGGGACCACAGATAAGAATCTGCAATAGTTTCAAAAATTGCTACTTTTGGAGATGGGATAAATTCCTTTTGTTGTCAAGGGACATGATCAAGTGCAGGTATAGAAGCACTTCATCCTCATGGCTCCCAGAGGAGAGCTTGTGCAATGTCCTTGAAAATTTTGCCAAGAAATTTTAACTAAGTGGCAACCAATATACTATTTCTGTAGGAGTACACATTTTAAAAGTCACACCTACCCACAGTTCATCCCCAGACACGTAGAGATGGTCTTATACCCAGGTAAATGTTCCAAGGAAATAACTCATCTTCTGACATGTACTTGTGTGGATTCAGGAGGATGAAGGTGTGAGCGAGGAGACCACAAAACACCAATGAATGAGGAGATCCATACGGGTTTGTTGGCTGTATCATTTGTAACTGTCCCCAACATCTGTAGGCATTTCCCATTACATATGGGGAACGAGAGGTAAACAAAAAAGCAGTAAATGTCATTTTCAGACTTCAGACTCTAATGGGGCAGCACAAATGGCGGTGAATACCAAATTTGGGAAGTGGGTTTAAGTAATTCAGAAAAAAATGTTACACAAGGAGCTTAGAAAGATTTAAATTCTACTTCTGACTTGCAGCAAGTCTGGACACAGGGAGGCCCTGACTTGATGTTATTTTGATGATAGAGAAAAAATTTATATCTAGCTCATCCAAATTTTAATCAATCTTCTAGCTCTGAAAACAGTTCATATTTATATATAGTTTATATTTGTAACCCCAGAAATATACTGTTAATATCATTTTCTATTCTGAGAGGCATTTAATCTGTCCAAAGCAATGAACAGAGCACAGAGTGCACCATTCAAGCACCTGCCATACAGGCTTGGTTTTAGGGCACCAAATCCCCCCGGTAGTTCAGCTGTACAGAAGAGTAATGAGGCTGGCTCAAGTGACAGTTGTAGAGGATAGCAAAAAGTTTCTGCCAACTTCTCACTCCTTCCTGAGAAGGAAATCCCCCAGCACTCAGGGACTTCAATGGCAGAAGATACACTTCAACTGAGCACTTAATTCAAGATCGCATTTCGCACTCCAATGAAGATTAGTTAGCCTTACAGTGAGTTACAGGAGCAACCTGAAAAGGTTAAAAGAGACCATGATCCCTCCTTAGTCTTTGCTTCTTCCCTAGCGCTAATTACCCCACTTGTTCTTGAGGTTAACTGCCATCGTATTTAGAAACTGTGACTCAGCCCTCCCTCTGCCAGCCAGCAACTAAGCACTGTCCCTAAGGCAGCTCACAAGCATCACGCTTCATTCATTTGAGCCCAAATTACAAAATCCTCACAGCATATATAAGGATGCATGACAAAAAGGACAAAGCCTTAGCTGGGCATTGTTTGACATTCACAATTGTGCATTCTTCCCTGGACCTCAGTGCAGTGAGGAGAGTCATTTCTGTAACACAGCCTTGGGAGCTGTGTGCTCAGCCTCTTCCAGGCACTAGTGCAGCTTTCTTGGGGACACCAGGGAGAACAAGGAGGTCAGGAGCTCGGGTGCAGCCAGGACAATGCAGAACCATCTGTTACAGCTCATTCTTTGCTGTTTGAAATGGATGAGAGAAGATATTAATACTAACAGCCCTGTGGGATAGGGTGCATCTCAAATCCCCATGACAGAATGCTCATCGCATATTGTTTCCAGCACTGTAATTATCTGATAAAGCTATTAACCAAACCCCCGAGAAGCTGTAAAGCACTAATATTTCCCACCAAAGCAATCTGAATCATAGCTAAGTATTAGTCAGCAGCTGGATGTTACTTTGGAAAAAAAAGAAAAGAAAGAAAATTATACTGGGCTAGTCACTGCCTTGCACTTCTGAGAAGCAAGCTTGACATCAGGAGGTTGAATCTGCTGTGCACAGCTCTGCTGAAAAACTCCTAGTGCACAGCATTTTTTTCTTAGAAGATCTTAGTGCAAGTGAATAAGCAAATGGGGAGGAAACTTTGGTTTCAGCACTCGGGTTGAGGGAGGAAAGCACTGGGGGGCTCCAGAGAGGATGGGAACCTGCAGTGGGGCAGTGGAGCTGGGGAGGGCACTCTAATCAACAAGCACACTAGGAAATGGGAAAAATGTTAATTTCACCCTGGAAACCTGAAAAAGGTGCACTTTTATGATAGATGTCCCTAAATTATCTGGTGCTGTACAAGTCGCCCAATCCATATGCAAGAGTGGGTAACTCAGGCCACATTTCCCTCCTGCTCACAGTGAAATGTCATAGGGAAACAAAAACAATCATAACCAAGCTGCTACGAACTCACCCCACAATCAAAGCAGCAATGCAAAAGAATTCCAAGTGTTGATATAGGATCCCTATATACCGACTACCTTAGAAACATAGAAACACCAAGGTTGGGTGACACCTCTAAGATCATCCAGTCCAACCATTCACTTACCACCATTATTTTCCATTAAACCGTGTCAGTTAATATATAATAGAAACTTTTTTGATGAGACAAGAGTAAAAGTTGAAACTTGGGCCACTTTCGAAGTGAGGAAAGCTCTCTTACATACCAGGCTTATGATGCTTGAGTAAAATTAATTTCTAGGAAGTTTCCAGATGTCAGGAAGATTTATCAAGCCAATGTACTGATAGTGGATGCAGCAGGGTCCTTGCAGTCAGCATGAGCAATATGTTGTTGGGAAGATGGGCCTGCATAAGCTCCCAGGCTGTCTACCTGTCCCTGTAATTCACACTCTGTACAACGAAGCTGACACGGGAAGTGTTGGGAGCTAGTACATTTACTCACAGTGGGTGCATTGCTGTCTTCCAGTGAAACATCCAGGGTGAGCCATTCCCAATGGCAGCTCCCAGAAAAACAAGCAGATCAAAGGGAAACACCCATGAGTCAGCTTTGTTTTATCTTCAGTTTGGAATGTTCCAATATTAACAGAGCTGCAAATATACATTCCCTTACTTGCCTTCAGAAGGGAGCAAATAAAAGAGGTGACATTGAGCCTTATTTACCAGTGAGAGCAATTTCAATTCTCCTCCCCATACTCTTTATCTCAGTTTCTTTCTTCACATTTATATTTACTCCCTATTTTGTCATCACAAACAATACACCGATGTGTAATTAATGTGCTGTTGAGAGTTTTCAGGATCATTATTCTGTAGGCTCTAATAAATAAAGAAAAATAAAATTAAAAAAGAGCTGTAAGTTCCTTTGTAAGGGGTTAGCAAGTCCACCTTCAGTCTCAAGGCACAGCTGTGCCTGCACCTACTGATACAGCCTACTCATGACCCATAAGGAGGGAAAACCTGACTTGTCCTCACCACTATCAACAATCTTCAGTGCAGTAAGTGTTCTGGATTTTGTCTTACTTTTTATTTCTCTCCTTCCTTCTTTCAGTACCAGCAATTCTCAGTGTAAGTCCCTGGAAACTTTAAAAGCTTTCCCATACTAGCGCACTGCTTTGAACCAACCAGCCAGCATGCTGGAAAACACAACTGCAAATTAATACTAAAACATTCCGAGCTGTAACATCTCTACTTGGATTTTGTAATTTCATATATGGAAACATCACAACCATTCTCATCGAGGGCCTAACCTACAGCCTTTCAGAGTCTCTATTAACTTCAAATAGCTTTGGATCACCTCCCAAAGAGAAAAGAAAACAACAAAATAAATTACAAATTGTCTCATTAAGTTCCCCAAATGTGTTTTGAACAACTTCCAGAAAAATAAATGAAGGAAAAAGTATCCAAGCACTCCAAGAACACAACTCAAGGAGGGGAATGGAAAAGTAATAATAATAATCTATATATACACACTCAGAGGTATATACACTTCCTAGACAGTTTCCAGAATGATGCAAGATGAAATAGAATCACATATTGCAAATGACTCCTAAAGTCAGGGAGAACAGACCCTGCCATAAGGCTGCCCTTCGATCCTTGTATGCCTCCATCGTTTTCAGCCTCTCCTTACTATTCAGTTGTGTCACATACAAAGCATTCACACAGTCATTGTCAGAAATAACCACACTTCTCCCCATCTGCACTTGCTCTAAGCTGAGCAGAAAGAAAGAACATAAACCCATACCACTGGAAAACGGTTACATCAACAGATGTGAATTCTGATTTACACAGCCATATTTCTTCCCTACAGTCTTTGTTGTACCAAGGGAACGTGGACTTGCATAAAGTTTTCTTCTAATCAAATGCATTTAAAAAACTCTTACAAGACATACACATGAAAAAAAAAATAAATCTATTGTGTGGGTGCTTCCAGGTGGAAATAAGGAATGTAAGTGCCTTTCAGAGCTCTGTCTTAGGCTTTAGAAATTGAGGTTTGGGGCACAGCAAAACCTCTGTGCTGCTGATGTATGATGTAGTCCCACTGTAATTTTCACTCCACCATAGGTCCATAACTGGTTAATGTGGACCTGCCTACTACAGCAACAAAATTAATGCTGCTGTCCTGGACATTTCCTGCTCATTGCTGAAGTGAAAGCCTCTGCTGGGTGGTGATTATGAAGCATGATTGCCTTTGTAATTCTAATATCTGCTTTCCTCAATTTACAACTCTCCCACCAAATAAAACCAAGGAATAGATAGAAACCTCATTAGCATAACAAAATTAAAATTATTAAAATGATCCACAATATCATCCTGCAGAGTTTTGCATCAAATAAAGCTTTGTTCTGCAACAGCTTCAATGTTTGAGAAACAGATTGCTGACAGCTTCACGTCGCAGCTCACCAGAGTTCAGAGCGGGTATCAGCATTCATTTTTCACTTAAGTTGCTTCAATAGATGGAGTTACTGACCACACAGTTTTGGGGGAGAAAGCAAAAAAATGCAACCGAAACCAATAGTATAGTCCTTGTTTCCTATGCTCCGAAGGGTGTGATTTTTAATATTTTGCAGAAGAACACTTGGAATAGCAAATACATTTATAAAATATGCAGCAATTGCTCAGAATCCACCCAGATCGGTCTTGTGAAGGCTGGATGCTAAAGATGTGACCAAATATACTTCACAAGGAAAGACACACCCTCAGTCAGAGCCTCACCAGTCCAGGCTCCAAGAAGCCCTCTGCAGAGTCAGGGCTACTGCTAAAAGAAGGTTATAAACACAGAAAGTAGCAAAAGCTGAGGCGTGTTTTGGAGTGGCTAACAGACTCTTTTCCCCCTCCCTTGAAACAATATTAAACCTCTCTGTTTAAGGAGATGAGAAAAAGTGAGATATAACTTGAAAGAAATGAAAATAAAAAGGCTTCAGTGCAGTATTTAGTTTGTCATTTTCCTGAAAGTTATTGAGATTGTGCGCTGAGAACAAATTATATACATATATATATATATATACATACACAATTTATATAGGATAGAGAATAGATATAGCATGTCCCACAGAAAAACTGTGTGTATTGCAGGGCTACCTTTAAAACATGTAATAAAAGAAGTGGGCAGGACTAACTGAAGGCTTCTCTGTGATGAAGTTATTTCTTCCAGCAGCA
Organism: Callipepla californica brunnescens; assembly: GCA_023055505.1. NCBI lineage: Eukaryota > Metazoa > Chordata > Aves > Galliformes > Odontophoridae > Callipepla > Callipepla californica. The sequence continues at coordinate 20,156,376 of JALIRH010000008.1, forward strand.
ATAGGGCAGAGAGAGGAAATGGGCAAGGGACAGCACTCAGGGAGCACCTTGTCTTGCCCTGCCTCCCATGGATCCACATAACTCTGAGTTTGGTGCATTATTTGGTTGTTTCTATGTTACATCCCTCCATGGTGACCCCACACCCAACCAACAAACCAATTCCTTTCACTTCAAGGTAAAAATATAATATAAAAAAATTAAAAAAGACCAGGCACCAGGCACAGAGACCAGATCCAAGGCAGAAGGGGACAAGCAGCCATTGCACAGGTAGAGAGGGCACCAATGGGACTTGGGAACACAATCTTAAAACGCTGCTGTTCTAACTCCATGAACTTTCAACTTCCAGCTCCTCTGGAAAACTAGTTTTCATTCCTCTTCTGTCGTTTGTGAGCTCTGGTTTTTCCAAAGGTGAAATAGAGTTAACATTTGTTCAGACAGGCACCCATTATGAACTCATTTAAATAGCTTCTGATAGCCCAGAACTTTCAACAGTGTTATCAGAGTACCTCCACTCTGCACAGCTTGCAAATAGCCTCCAGGCATGTATTTTAATGTACATTTGTCTTTGACAAAAGGTGCCTCCATCAGCCATATTTCAAGACTACATCATACATCTCACCTGCTTCTACCCAACGGCACTCCTCATACCTGCACGGAGGGAATCTCTCTTGCCATGTTTAAGAAAAGAACCCATATATTCAGTAAGTGTAAGTCATCAAATAGAAAAGCAAAACTGTGTAACCTAAAGTGAATGAGACCTCGGGGAATTTCTAACTGCTTCTTCGGAGTACAAGATAGAACAACAGTATGGATCATGCCATGACAAATTACTGAGACTTTCTGTATGCACATCACCTAATTCTAGCAGTGATCCACTTTATTTTACAATTTCAGTTCTAACTTAGTCATCTTTCCCCTTTCCTCACACATCCTAGGTCCTCTTGGGACGTTTTAAAAATAGTGCTTGTATTTAAGCCAGATTCGCACAGAAATACCACATATAAATCTAGGCCAACGATAAACAATGATTGGCTTCTCCCAGTTGCTAGAACCAGATTTATATGGAGTAAATTGAGAACCCTTCTCACCCGTGGAAAGGCAGGGGAAGTCTCGGCTCCTCTTTTCCCCCACTGCTCATCACTCTCTGCAATGAGCTCCTGCCCACTTCAGTGCAAACCCTTCTTTCCCCATTTATCCTCCCGAGCAAGGGACTTCCTATTGTCAAAATGGATTCATTTGATTTAGCACTAAGTGACTAAAACCTGTTTGCAGAGGCTGATGGATATATGCATGGCCACAGCTCAGCAGAGGGGGATTTGGGGCAGGATCTCTTGTGCATTTGCCCAATATTTTCTTTCATTTTCCATCCAAATTGAAAAATGTTGTTCTAAGTTTAGCTGCAAAGCTCCTTTGCCTCAAAGGAACGGGGAGTGCTCTGTCCACTTGACAGAAAGCCCTGTGCTAGGAGAGAGCAGGATGTGAGCAGGAGAGGGACAGGGGATGAGGAAGGGCCCTGGGAGCCAAGTGCCCGGCAGAGCAGAAGTCAAGGGAAAGAAAAGAGAAAAGTCAGTGCCACCAGAGCCTGATTTTAGCCACACTGGAAAAAAAATCAATATCAAAATAAAAATAAAAAAAATCAAGAGAAACATCTCCCTCCACAAAAGCTGACATCCAGTCACAGTCTAATAGGGGAAATCAAATGTGGAACAGTGAATAAGAATGTGCACTTTGATACTGCTAATGTTACAATTCAGTGTTGTGGTCATACATATTAACAGAGGGAGTATTATAGACATACTGGTTTTTTTTATTTTTTTTTGTCCAGGGCTATCTACAAAGTGGGATTGTTTAAATTTGCTCCACTCAGCAGGAGCGAAATGGGATTTTAAAAGTATCTGTAATGACACAGAGATGGAAGGAGCAACCAGGGGAAGAGAGGTTGCTCTCCTGGTTATTTTCTTTATAAATTCTGGCTACATCATGGTCTATCACTTGACTTTGAAATGAATTGAGGAACTAATATAAGGCCTAGAAAAGTGCATTTCAGCTATATCGCATCCTGAAACTGAATACTGTGTACATGCAGAGAATGAGCACAGGGGCACAGACAACAGTCTCTCATCCTCTGCAGATGACATATTTTAATAAGGTAGTTTTTGTTGTTTATTTTTTTCCTCCCCCAGCTTCAAATCTGATTACATTAGTAGCAGCTTAAAAGCTGCACAAAAGCATAACGCAATAACACAAGGATGCTAAACTTTTCTTGTCGGAGTACTTTTTCACAAAGAAAACCTTCTGGAAGAAACTCAGAAGTTTCAAAGGAAATTCACTCATTTTAAGGTGGGTTTTTTTGTTTGTTTCTTTCTTTCTTTCTTTCTTTTAATGCAGTTTCTATAGCTTGTTTTGGGAATTTAGAAGACTGATAGAGGTCAAATGTCAAAATCTTCTACTCAATTTGAAGTTTCTCATTTCATTCTGATTTCTTGCATTCCCCATGTATTTCTTGGAGCAGATCCTCAAGATACAGTGAGAGTAACAAAGGAAGTAAAATGATTATTACTGAGTTAAAAACATAAGAAAAAGTTCTCGGACACCTTGCATCCAGAGAAACTTGAAGTTAATAGAGAGCCTCCATGCAGCCTCAGAACTCAACTTTCCAATCTAAGTTACTCCAATGATATGCATTCAAAAATAATGCAAACAGTTACATTTCATTTGAAAAATGCTCTGCTGGTATAGTATACTGTAAACTACTCTTACTTATGGCCCAGCATTAATCATCAGAAACCCGAACAAGAAAATAGTACCACCCTTTCCTCTTTAGAATGGCTGAAGGAAAATCTCACAATCATATCACACCAGAAATTGCACAGTTGGACACAGATACAGCTGCCTTATTTCAACACAGCCATGGGATAGGCTGCACTTGGCTTACATCTCCTGCTCACCTGCCTACCTTGCACACAATCATGCAATTCGAGGGTGATATATCCCTTGCTTTAACAGATATTCCCAGTGTCTAGCCTGCTCTCCAAACTGAAGTTCAGCTAAACTGATAGCAGCATCTGTTACAACTCGTCCTTCCCTCTCCTTGGAGCAAGCCCAAGGAAGATGCTATCCACAAGCCACGTGCCTCACATACCCAACATTCTCCCAGCTTCATACTCCAATGGATCAAAAGCTTTCGACATGAAAAGCTTGTTAGCAATGCCCTGCTCACCAGCCAATTTTCAGAAGGTTCAGCATATGTCTAATCAAAAGATCATCCATATAAATCAGACTTTCCCTTTTAATTGTAGCATCTCAGTGGGCCTTTCTAATAAATATTTTAAATTCATTAAACAAGTTTCATAAAAGTACCACCTTGGGCCTTTTAAACACTTCAGAATTTAAAACACAAGCCCGGCTTGGTGCTAGAGCCTACTTATGTTTAATGTCAGCATCTCCCTGTGCTGACATTTGAGACCGTGCATAGTGCTACACTGCTCTGTCACTCTTGGCTGCCTTCACCCTTAAAGGGAACGATACAGAGGCATTGAGCTGTCTTTTGTTTCAGACCATCCTGGTCATTCAGACAGTTTAGCAACACGGACTGTGTCAAATCCCTCATGAAGATTCAGATACCACAAACATTGGGCACAGGGCATCATGGATGCACAGGAATTGCTGCAGAAAGGGTTTGGAATGGCTGCATGGGGATCAGGGACAGCAGCATAAGATGCTCCCTTAAGGCCCAAGGATACACAATAGGGTCTCAGAAAGAACTATTTGTGGATGATTTTATAACTCCTGGTACAGAACCTGAGCATCACACCAAGGCTCTGTATGTATGGGAATGCAGCTCTAATAGCATCCCCCCAGAAATGATCATTCCCATCATAAGGAGGTCCTGGTGCCACCTTGGCCCAAGACTACAACAACTATACTGGGGAAAAAAATCCCTCTGATATCAGGGGCCAGGACTCACGCCAGATTTTCTTCCTGTTCTGATGCCATAACACACAAAACTTGTAACTTTCCAATAGCAAACCTGAATACACAAGGTCTCAAAAATGAAGCTTTATGTACTTCATATCTCTCTGCCATCTGTGAAGCTCTTGGAAATTGTCAGGTAGGTGTCACATCTTATATAAAAACCTGGATGAGATAAGTCTTCAAAACAAACAGTGCAGTTGTGTTCATGTTATGATCACATTCCAGAATAAGCTGCTGAAGTGGAAACTTGATAATCAGTGCAAAACATTCTCCTCATGGTAGCAAATAATTAGTCAAAGCATTTTTGTAGAAAACAACCCAGAACTACTACTATTACAAATCTACAGCCCAAACTCCATAATAAATATCCAAAGCAACTGCCTTACCACATACAAGAGATTACTAGAAAAGCCACTGTTGTTCTTATTTCACTGTGATTTTTAACATGATAGCAGTAATCCCTGCAGCTACTCAACCAAAAAAATCACAGTTTGGGCTGCGGGAAGGGCTTCCCCTCCCCAGTTTATGAATGTATTTCCTTACGATCTTACTAGTAAACTGAGTAAGCAGATGCAGCAAGCTTTTCAGTGTAAATTCTTTCCCATGTTCCATAAATATGTGTATGAGCTGAAATTATATATATATATATATATATATATATATATATATATATATATATATATAAAGGATATATATGTGTGTGTGTGTATATGTATATATATATATATGTACATATACATATATCCTTTGCAGCATTTTACTTCCCATTGAAATGATTATTAGGTTCACATCAGAAAGTGGAGAGGAGGGAAACTTTCTAACAAGTATTGACATCATATGTCAAGTACATCAGCAACCAGAGTCACATCTCCTTGTTAGAAATGATTCCACGTGTCACACAGGTTTGGATATGTCACCACGAGCAGCCTTGCACAGCCACAACAGAAGAACAGCAAAAGGAGGACCTGCTTACAACTATCAACCACAGAAGAAAGTAGGGTTGAGCTCTCATTAACATCGTTTCCAACTTTGATAGAAGATATTTGAAGAAAAAGAAAAAGTAAAAATAATTAAGAAAAAGAATGCTGACAGTGGCACTGACTTTGCAAAATGAAACTTCATAGGAGTTTGCTGGACTGCCTCTGAGGCCCCTTTACTTGCAGCATGCAATGCATCTCAGTAAAAATATCCTGAACCAGAGGATCTAACTCAAAGTCAGACATATTAAACATATTTGTTTAATATATGGATACTTCAAGATAATGATGAGCCATATAAGAAGATTTATTTAACTATTCAGCTTAAAAGACTTGCCCAACTTTCCTCATTTTATCAGCTCCTTCTGCAACATTTTTTTTAGGTATAAATAGTGGAATCTTAAATCAAAGAACAAATGTTTTATACACAGGGATTAGTATTTCTTACCTTATTATATATAAATGAACCACCACAGCTGTGCTAGTTAACTTGGCTTAGTTACTAGTTACTTTTCATGCATCATTGCCACTGTTAGGCTCCTAATGAACTAAACTAAAGAAACAAGGTTTCTTCCATTATCCAGCTCAAGGAGGAAACCAAGAAAAAACAAGCTTTGAGTGTTTAGAAACTCCCACGCCTACAAGCCCACCAGCAAAATCCATCACAAAGTTTGACATGGACAACAAGAGTCACATGGAAGGAAAGCCATGGGTGAAAAAGTATAAGTACATTTTATTTAAACAAATGATGGAGAAGCACTGGAGTAAATTTGCTGTTGCATCACTTTTTCCATCCAGCAGCACTGTTTGTGCTGACAATTCTTTGCTAGTATTTTCAGTTAAAAAAGAGGAAGATGTCTTAGAAGATGGATAGCTTCATCCAGATTTCTTTACATCCTGTTATCAGAGATGTGTATTCTGCACCTACCGCATTTCAAGCTGTACAGCACAGAAGTGTGAAGCCGTCACTCAGCACCAGTTGCAGGGATGCACAGAAGCATCTGCTCTGTGCTCTTCACCAGATTCAAGCAAGAACTGTTCCTTTGGAACAGCCTTGGCTGGCATATAACTGACAAATATTAGGTATTCTGACTTTCTCACAATTCATTGTTTAATTTGCCCGTTCTCCATAGCTTGCTGTTCCTCTGGCCTGGAGATCATCCAAATTCTATATAAAAGTTCTACAGTATTTATATGGGATTCACTAACTACATTATCCTCCTGCTAATATGAGGAATGTACACTAACACTTTATGAGAAGAAAGGTTTACAGTAACCCCCATGTGAAATGTTTTGAGAGCATTTTCCTTTTCTGAGCCTCATAGACACAAATCATTTTCCTTGCCAGCTCTTCACTTCAAAGCACACCCACTGCATAAATCCCCAGCTGTCTGCCAAAGCAGTTGCACTTCCACACACAGGGAAAAATAAAAATAAAAAGTAGCTACAAGCACTTATCTATAACAAGTACATGTGTTCTTCATATTCCAACATACAATACTGCTGCCACAAAACTGACTTATGGTCCAAGAGCTCCCTCAGTTGAACTGCAGTCACTGCTGTGTAACATGATTCCTTCAGACGAAGTATTCTCTTTATAGATTTCTATGTAGAAATCTAACAGCATGCTAAGTCACTCAGGTCAAGAGAGGAACCTGCAAAGCACTCAATGCTGAGATAGTTCTCCTACTCCCATTGATGCTTGTATATTTTTATTAGCAATATAGGAAAAAGTAAAAGAAACAAGACTGAAAATCTAGTGCCAGCTTAGTAAATATTCAAGCAGTCCAGAACAGCCATGTACCTTGCTCATTTTGCCAGTGTTATTACTGACAGAAGAAGTCTACTTTTCCAGTTCAACATGTATTCAACAAGCACTAAGAGGTCTGACAGTTAACAGAGACATTATCTGAAGTAGTTGCCAAATAACTACATGCTGCAGGAACTGCTCACACATTCTCTCCAGATGGACATGCACCTCCCAGAAATGACCTTCATGCCATCTCGTCAGAAGAGAGGGAAAGAGAGGTGTCCACTTCCTTCAAAGCATATCATTTTCCTCGATGTGTCAATGAAAGGCGTTAAATATTTTGTTAAAGGCCTCTATACTAAAGAATTTTTTTTGTAAGAGAGGTAGCACTGCACATTAAAAGAAGCTGCTACCATTTCATTTGCTTTTATCATCTTCCTCCGCACCTAATAGCACATTATGCATGTCATAATGAAATCTGATTGCACAGCTGGGTGGTATTCTCTGGACACGATTTTCCTCCCAGTCTACTTCTCCAAACAACCTCATCTTCCCTTATTTCCCAAATATAACAGGTGTTCTACAGTCTCATTATGAATACGATATTAACAAAGTGTAAGCTGCAAGAAAGGAAGTTTTAAGAAAATACTGTTGAGGTGGGCTGCTGTAGTTTTGCTCCTGAGCTTGGTTGCCAGTTTGCTGTTTTGTATGCTTAGGTTGTTTGTATGTTTGGGTGGTTTGTGTCTAGTGGGGTTATTTGGTTTGATGGTTATTTGATTGATGATGGGGTAGAAAGTACTGAAATTCATTCATTTACTCCATCATTTGCACATCTATCCTGAAACTAATTAGTTGGTGTCATGCTGTTTTTCTTGTTTGTTTAAAAAAAAGGACTATTAAATTAAGGTTTAATTGATAGACAAAAAAAATCAGGCTACGTAGTTCAACAAAGTGACCATTCAGTGCTTCCTCATGAATATGTCTCCCACTCAGTATTAATATGCAGTGTGACAGTAGTGACACCTCAACAGCATGGAAAATGGTTTCCTCACATTGTTTGCTGCCTGGAAAGTGAAGACTGGCAGATGTTCAGTCCTTCACTTGCCAGGAAAATTAGCACTTTCCCAACAGATATGCATACAAAGTGAAGCATCCTGTAGTCATTGACAAAACAGATCTCAGCATGGCGATGGACCGCTTGGAGACAGGAGCTCTTCAAACTCAATATGTCAAGAGAATACAAGCAAAGCCATTACTTGCAGTCACAGAAATCAAGACCTCAGAACTGCACAGCTACTGCAGAACTTATTTAAATGTGATGGCACGAGAAAAATAAATACACAGTTTTTCTGAAGATAGTAATTAGATTCATTTCCTGAATCTCTAGAAATGATAAACTGATAAGATTTTTATTGCCTGATTCCTGTTGAACCATACAAGACTTCAACAATTTCTTTAGTAAGCTTCAAATCTACTTCTATCAAAAAATTATCCAGTGCACCGTATGTTGTATGACTTCACTTGAATTCATGAAAATTAATTTGTCCTCTCTATAGAGATCACTTGGAAACAAAGAAACAATACTTACACACCAAATTCTTAAGTATCCACAGCCATAAATGCAGCTGAAAAACCACAGCTATGGTCCTAAGACAGTAAGATAAAAGATTTAATTCTGATAGATGTATTCATGAATGGATTGTCTCATTATTTCCTGGTCTGTACATTTCATGCAGAGAAATGGAGCTCTGATGAGTCAAACTGGAGCTGGTGTTTCTTTGAGCAGCATCCTTGTTTGCTATGGTGACCATGTGGGTACCAGATGGGTCAGCCAGTGGCAATATCTTTAGGGTAATTTGGTACTTCAAGCTTTTGTCTGTAGAAAAATATTAAACTATAACCAAATCTAAATCTGCCACTGCAAGCTACTTTGAAATTGGCTCAAATAAAAAATAAAAATAAATCCAGGAGTTCTTTTAAGGTCTCCAAGTTTTTAGAGGACTGGTGCCAGAAGATTTCTCCTTCTATTATGTAACACAGGAGAGGAAGAAAGGAGTGAACAAGAGGCATTTGGAGATATTTGATGCTCATTTGTTTCAGAAGATCAATAACAACAAATTGACTGTGAAGTCCAAAGCCACAACAACAAAATATTGATGTCCTCAACACAGCTGAGATTTGTAAAACCAGAGGTGCCACATTTATTGCTGGCACTGTTTTTTCACTGTCATCTCCAGTCCCAGGTGAGAGAGCTAAGAGAGGGGAATAAGAAAGTCACAAGCCTATTTGGAGTAGCACTATCAGTTTTTCTTCCCCATGAACTAAAAGAAGTTGAAAAACTTAATAGTCATACAGATGAGAGAATAACATAGAGGTTTATATCCCACTGTCTTATTAGTTACTATCTGACCTTATCTTCTACAATATCACACAAGACCTGCTATCACTTGAAAATGCATTTCTTTTCTTGCTTTTGTGTTCATAATTGTCAGGTGTTAAACACAGCTCATCTCGGGCCACTAAAGCATCAGCGTAGGACTGCTGCTACATTCGTTTCTTCTAAAAAAAGCACTTCATAGCAGACTGGGAGTGTTTGCAGTAGAATTTATACCACTTTAGCAATAAAATGGAAGTCATGTTGTAGAAACAGCATATTTAATGACAAAATCTTGCTAATCCTAGCCCAGAATACTGTCGAAGTCATCTTTTTCTTGCAAAAACATTGAGGAGTATATCATTACCAAGCTAACACAGGTCATATGTTAGAATGATTGGGATTCACAAAGTGGCTTAGAACACATTTAGCTGTCTCAGCATTTTAGGCCCTAAGTTAAAAATATGAAGCAATAAAAACCAAATGTGATTGCTCAATAAGTGCATCTGGTCACTGCTGGAGAACAGCATCTGAACAATACTGTTCCGCAGGCAGTTCAAGTACAGGATGCCAGCCAATACAGAGCTTGGGTTTTGTGCAAAGCAGCCACTTGTAATTCAAGCCACGACTATACTGGAGGTGGCCCAGCAGAATCTCCCTTGGAGAGCTGCTCCCTAGTGCTCTGAGGACCTTGATCATCCCTGCTCATCATCAGTCTCAGGCTTTTTGTGGGTTTTTGTTTCCATTACCAGGTCAATTGCAAATGTTTGTAGGAAAATTGAGCCTAAGGATCATGATCAGTCTCAAAGTTCCATAAGTGAAGGAAGATGCCCAAGGTTAGAAAGAAAAAAAGAGTAAAATGGTGCAAGTTAAAAAAAAGGAAGACAGGGAGGGGGTGGAGGGAGGGAGAAACAAACAAAAAAACCCTACACACCTTCTTTTTTTCCTTGGAAAAAGAAAGAACTACTCATTACCAAGATCTGTTTATCACCTGTGTTCTGCCATCTTCTGGGCTCAGTAGAAGTAACAGTTTCCCTCTTCCCCCTCACCCCTTCATTTTTATTCAAACAAAACAAACACCCAGAGGAGGCTAGAGATAAGGGAAAAGGATTGGAACAGTAAATAGGAATTCTAGAAAATGGGCTGGGGTAATGAGGTAAAAAGGAAAACAGGACAGAAAGCTTTCATCCTGGAGTGCAATAAAACCTCAGATTTTTTCCCTTCATTTGAAGATTACAAGAAAGTAATTTTCAAATTAGATTTGGAACATCAATATACTTAATATCTATTTACTTTTAATTCATGTATCAATTTGCCTAAGAAGAATAGAAAGTCACACAGAAAACTTACAGCTCTTCTCTCCCTAGAAGCAGAAAATCCAGCAGGAAACTCAGCAAAAAAAAAAAAAAAAAAAAAAAAAAGAAAGATGCCAAAAGAGGCATTATAAGCGTCCCAGGGTTTGCCTCCTGGGGAGAGCTAAATGATGGTAGTGGTCCATTCTGATGCTGAAGCTCTTACTCTGCTGCTCACCTTCCTCACTGCATTTCGGAGAATCACTGGTGATATGAACTCACAGAAGCTTTGCAATCATTTCCGAGCAGTAGAGGCTGACCTGGCCCAAGAGGTCTGCTATAAATAACTTGTTTTAATAGAAGGGTTTTAGGACAGAAACAAGGGAAAGATAATCCAAATGGCACCATTCCTCAAACTTCCTCAGAATGTCAAGAAAGTGCCAGAGCCAGAAGGTGCTGATCATACATAAAATGCAAAGGGCGATGCAGATTTAGAAGAAAAACACTGTCAGGGAAGATTGGCATTGAATCAGGGAACTCTGCCTAAAGCAAAGGAACCAGAAGGGGTCTCACGGAGCCCTTGAACCTGAAGAAATCAGAGATGCATTCAGTAGGGCAATGCCAAAATAAAATATTCAAGCTACAAACAAGATTTCCTCCAGCAGTGACACCAGTGCAGCATTTACGATGAGCAGGACACATCCCTGAAGGCTTTTTGACCTCCAAGACACCAACCATGTTCCAGTCACCAGTGCACAGAGAAGCAGTGACCACCGTAAACTCTCCACAGCCCATGGGCTTCAATGGACCCAGTGGCAATGTCAACCCTGCCACAGATGAGCAAGTTGATGTAACAGGGACCAAGGGGGGAGAGCCTGCCCCAGAAACCTCACCCCAGCACTGCAGCAGTAAGTTCAAAAGGGTCAGAGGGAGAAGAAGGTCTACCACAAGTGTGACATGTTTTTATTAGGACAGTATTGCTCTTCTGCTGCATAGCTGGGAAGAAAAGCACAAGCAATGTAACTTCTGACTCAGTTAGCATTTGCTTTTCTCTTTCAGTAATAACTCGCCTTACATTTCAATAACAATTTGAACTCTACTTTAAAACACACTATATTTTACTCAAGTAATTGGAATTTTCAGCGTGACCTTTAAGAAACAGTGAACAGCAGAGCTACACATCTCAAAGAGGCAGGGGAAGGCACTTATTTAAAGCTAGATAGACCAAAGGAATACACACCTCAACAACTCCAAAAGCACTGAAAGCTCTTCCCAGAAGAAACTTATAAATTCATGAAAGAATCATTCAGTATTACCATGAGGACTAATGTGAGTCTCGTGTATTATTTACTCCCTCCTAATACTGCAGGGGACAATGGAAAGCTCACAGCAACATCAATACAAAACCCATTAATCAGGCTCACATTTGTTTCATCAGCCTGCTCATACATTTTCAAATCTGCTGACCCATATTTTTGGGCTCACTGAAATGATACCACAACCTTGTCTATATACATCAAAAATGGTAGAAAAACAAAAAACTTCACCCTTGTTTTAAACAGCATCTTTTCCTGTAGCCACTCCAAAGGTGACCCACACATAACACCTGAGGTTTAATTCTGTATCTTCCATGAAGAACTGTTATCGTAGCTATTAGCAGCAGATAAATGCATCTTTCAGTAAGATTAGTGCTTTTTCACTCTTCCCAACATATCAACTATCTCACTATATCTTTTATTTATCAACTCTAAGCAGTTTGCAGGCAGGGAATGTAATTAAGACATATGCAAAAAGGGGCCTAATATGACACGTTTTACAGCCATTTACTCAGCTTTCTTATTCTAATGAATATTTTGTGACATGTCTCACTCTCCAGCCTAGGTGACAGGATAGGAATCGCATACAAATTCTATAAGACACTTACAAGTGCTTCCCTATACGTGCAGCATAGGGGAGGGTGGATGTGCTTGCACCCCAGATCCAGCTTTCCAGAACAACTCAGATGAATCTCCATCAGCAGAGCCCTCAGTGATGTTATTCCATCACATGCAGTAGTAATTCCGCATTCTGACTGTTAATGCATGCCACAAATTATAAAACTGCAACTTTCACAGAATGGCATGCCATACAGAGTTGGACTTGTTCTTCCCTTGAGGATTCTGCAGACCAGAGGAATCTGACCCTGGTTTTGCTCAATGCAAAGCCCACCTCCTCACCTGTGGTCCCTCTCCTCTCTTCAAGAAGGGTTTTACCAGTAACTAGAGCAGCAAAACTCCTTGCTGCTCATAAGGGAAGGTGAAAAGGGAGTGGTGAAACTCCTCAATCTCCTCAGTGTGGAAGGGAAAAACTACAACACAAAAGAACTCGTGGAGCATGGAGATGCTGCTAACATGCAAGCTGCCCATGATTTCCCTATGGAAAATCCTCTTTTCCATCCAAGTGCAAATATAAGAGTTCAGAGGGACAAGAGGCTGACATTTTCCACTGACTTTTCTGTAGCAAAGAGAATGGTTAAAATAGTGCTATCGTGGAAAGCTCTTTAATACTCCATCTTCTTTCATCACTGATTATGAGTGTTGTGCAGATAGACAAGGTGAAAATTTCTTCTTCCTTTCCTATAAAGATTTACACAAGTGCTCAGCACTTAAACTGACAGTCCCACAGACATGTGAACAGCCACATGACACAGCTATATGGAAAAGTGGACATTTTCCTAGTCAGTCTTCACAAAGACACTGACATATCCTAATTTGATTATCTAACCAGGAAAATTCATGCTTGTAAAGGAGGAAAAAGATCTGTCTCCAGATAGGAGAGAAGAGGAAAACATTATCCTTAGCCTTCATCTCTATCATGCTTAAACATTATTGACAAAGCCACCACGCTCTTGGTTCAGAGCAAAAAAATAATAATGAAAAAGGCTACTCTAATTTAGGTATTATGACAATTTATATTTCCTAGAGTGGATACAGAAAGGATCCTATTTCAGAATCACTCAGGTCACCATTAAACATTACGATTATGTGTCTCCATACAATTGAGGCTCAGATGTAGGAAGAATATTGAGCTTTGGGGAATAATCAGATTTATTTTTTTCGATAAGTAGAGCATATTATTTTCAAGTGGTTAACTGAGAATAAGTCTTGCAGAAGTACAATATAACAGTAATTATTCCAAAATCAACGACACAAAAGGGTTCATTTTAAATCATATTATGATTGCTGGATTAAAGTAGTTATTATATAATCGGATAGCAATTACTCCACCTTAATAATTTCTGGGTTTCTGAGGGTGAAAGTGATAATACAAGCTACAGCAGGTGTCAAATTTTAGACTTCGTGAAATTAATATTCTAAAGGGTGGAAAGAAACAAACATATTAGCATATAAAAGCCATGAGCATACAAGATAGCTAAAAATATAAAAATACTCCAACCCTACTGCCTTGAGCAGACATTCAGGAACAGCTCATTCATGGCAAAGTGCTTTTAACGTGCAGTTTGTATCACAAAGAAGCTAAAGTTTCTCATCATCCTCTCTCCGAATAAACCTTGTTTAGAAGCACAGAATCTTTTGAGTTGGAAGAGACTGTAAAGTTCAGTTATAATGATGGTAATAAACTTAAGCATCTATGATTCAGGCCCCTCTTTACCATATCACTGAAATGAGTCTCAAACTGCTCATAGATTTGTGAGACACTGAAGACAAACAGTATGCCCTCATCATACTTGCTCTAGTTCAAGTTGCTGCCAACTCATTTACTGAAAAAGCAGCATCCATGTTGCATTCTCTGGCTTTCTTGCATCCTTATGTCATTTCTTTTTAATTCCAAACTCTCCCCTATTGTTTTTTCTATGGAAAAATCCTTTTCATACCTCAGTGGACATCTCCATGGCAAGGAGGCAGAGCTAGATATACAACTTCATTAGTATTCTTTGAAATAGACGTGGTTGGTTTTATTTTATTTTGGGGGGGAAAAAATATACTGCTTTGTGTTATAAGCTAAATGGCAGGTTGAAATAGAGTCCATCTAGCTTCTAAAGGACAAATATTTGAGACGTGCCCTTGAATGTAAAAAACACGTTGCAAAGCAAGTAGAACTGAGGTTCAATATGTACTAAAGGAAATGTCCAAATTCTAACACAGTTAAGGCAAGGGAAAAGGAAACGCTTGGGAAGAGATACAATCTGTATTGATTGTAGATTTACTAGATGTAGTTCAAGGCACTAATTTACCACCTTGCCATTGACGTAGGGAAAGACTGAGAAAAGTAGACCTTGAAACACAACCAGGTAATAACACGGATGGATTTGTCACTAAATGTTTCTGCAGGCTTGATTCCTAACTGTGAGGATCTGCAGTAAATGAATGATTACAAGTGCTTCACAACACTTAACTGCTTATGGAGCTTTGAAGCAAAAAACATTAACGTAGGAAAGATTTGATTAAAATCTGAAGAGAAATAATGTTTAACAACACAGCAATTAAAGAAATCAAAATGTTAGAGGGGGATGGCAGAACAACATGGAGGAGAAAATGTTGGTTTTTTTGTATGTTTGTTTTTTGCTTAGGAACAAATATTCCATGAGCTTTGTGGAATAAACCTGGCAACATGGATTACAGTGGTGCAAGCAATCTCAAGACAGCAAATTTGAAGTAAGTTGTGCAAATGTTCCATTTACCACTGCAAAAGCATATCAACGACTGACTCACCCTGCACTCAGCATTTTAAAATCTCATCTTTTTGCCTACCGTCCTTAAAGTCAGCTGCCACATCCAACACAGGATACCAAATTCTTCCCTTAGCTAGTTTCACATTGAATTTACACTTGCTGAAGTGCTATACACACCACATAGAGTCTTTGTAAATCTATAAGTTTCTATACAAAGCTGGTACATAAACTGCAAAATTCTATTACAGATGATTTTCCACCTCCTCACTATGCATATCTGCCACCTTCCAACCTGACACGTTTGTGATACGGAGAAGAAAAGAGTACATGCACCAAGACACAAAGCAAGAGGCCTTCCAGACAAATACTTACTCATCACTAAACCCCCCAAAAAGCATCATAACACAGATAGTTACTGGACTACCTGTTAAAGGATGTTAGTACGCTGAAGATGATATGCAGATAGCTGCTGTACCAAAACTGTTTCAGAGGGCGGCTGGGGAAATACATTCCCAAAGGTCAATGGGAACAAAATATTTCAACCCTTTATCGCAGGCAATTCTTGATTCATTAAACCAACACCCATAAATGAATACTCGTATATTCCTTACAGATTACAAGTAATATGTACAACTAATCCTCTCTCGCTAGAATGAGAATCCAGCCATTAAAAACAGTCAACGCTGCAGTTTTTCAACCTCTTTATCCATCTGGCTTAAAAACTTTTAGAAGCACGGTTGCACTGCTAACAGAAGTTGCAGCTTTCACGTTAACACAGATCTCACGTCAACCATTGTGCTGACTGGTTCATCCTGCCCCGTGATAAGCAGTGTTGAAATGCAGCAAGAAAAGTTATTATGCGAAGAAAGAAAACGCCGAGTAACTCCTATCCACACACAATTTTTAAACCAAGAGATTCACAAGCTAGAGAAATTGGCAGCTGGCACTACGGGTTGTCAGCTGCCAACTAAGTGCATTGTTTTAATTGTTGGAAATGATTGATTATTCAGCTGAGCTACTGAGGTAGCTGAACAATTTTCATGACAACACAAACAATGGTTGTGTCACTCATTCTCCCCCAGATACGTGGTCAGATGGGTAGAACAGTGCTGTTTTGCAGTGCTAAATTACAGCATCTAGGAGAAAAGCCACGATTAATGCCCATGTCACTGAAGTTCAGTGTTTGTTGTTGCTTCTGTGCAGGCACCTGTTGCCTGAAACAATGCACACCATTAGTTTGGAGGTGCAAAGGGAATAAAAAAAAAATACATTCACATATATATTTACGTACAAAGACGAAAAATTATATACTTCATGCTTTTCTTCTTACTGTATAGATTCTGCAGAAGCTATTAGGCATTTAAAAAGCTCAAAAATAGTATTAATTAATGGGGCAATTTTTGCATTATTTTGAACAGCAGTGAGAGGAACGGTATTCTTACTGCAGAAACATGAATGCATTCAGCTTCCCCCAAGGAAGTCTGTTCAAAGCAGTACAAATAAGGACCAGATAACTTCAAGTTCTGCAGGGATAAGTACTAATCCAAGAATCCTGTCATTTCTTATTTTCTTTTTCCCTCTCCTCCTCACACTTAGGGGTTTTGTATTTTGTTCTACATTCTTGTGAGCTCCATCTCAGCATTCCAGAGCCAAAAAACTAATGGGCCATTACAAAGCACCTCCTGTCAGATAGGGAGACCGAGGAATTGGAGAAAGAATAAGAGAGGGGAAAAATGATGGCCACTGGCAGTTTTGAGAGTCCCAGTTCTAGAGGTCTGATTCTGGAGAAGCTTCGTGTCCATCATCTAAGCCTGACACAGAAAGACATACTGCTGCTCTTTTTCCCCAGCTGCTAGGTTGTTTACAGTTACCCAATTTTTCATGCATCAGAATAAGGGCCGGATCCTTCAGGCTGTAAACACCAGCTGACAGATCAAACAGAGTCAGTTCTCCACTGGAAAAACCTAACAATGATACTGCATGCCTGCCCAAATGCTCCCTCTCCAAAATCTTAATTTGTCAGATGGTTCATGCCAGCATAAGCTGATAATCACAACTATTTCACTAGATACTGAAGAGGGGAGGTCAGCATTGAAACATTCAACTAGAAAAAATCCTCTGGGCTCAACAGCCACAGACTAAAGTGAACCTCAACTCTGAAGTCTACAAAGCTTCAACATAGGTCCACACAACTGACAATTGCTCTTAGGTTGTCTTATTTGAACAGTTTTAGCAAACCCTTGCTCTCAGTCTCTCTGTATCTATGCCCGTTGCCTTCCAGGCTACATGTCCTGTTTATGGGTTTGCTTGCCCTTCAGCTCTCAGGAAGAAAACACACAAGGAAAAGGGGTGCTCAGTGAAAAGCCCCCTTAGGCTCAAGGGGCAACTAGCAAAGTTCCTTCCTACATGATCTCTTCTCAAAGCACAAAAGAAAGCAAACATCCAACTCACAGCCTGACACAGTGGTAAGGCACAATCTACATTTACACTTAAAGGCATGAAGCTATTGCACCCCACATCGTAAGCAAGGCTTCTTGGTACAAACTTAGCTACTACAACCAAATTAATCAGCAACCCTGAGTAGATCAACCCACATCACAAACTCAGTATCAGCCTCCTATTCAGTGATAGGCTTGTTACAGTTCAACCTCATTACCTTAAAGCAGCCACCACCCTCACCTTCAGAGAGGAACAAAAAGTAACATCCATACCTTATGTAATTCAACCTCTGGACTTCACATCAACCATTTTAGAATTGTACTTCATTTTTCACCACCTTCTGCCTGCCTGCCTCCCTTCCTTCCTTTTCAGAGCACTTTCCCTCCTAAGGTTCTCTGCTAGCATCAGCTGGTTCTGGGTTGCAGTGTGGTTGCAGCTGAAGGTGATAATGGAGATGGGCTTCCTCCAGCAGCATGGGCTCCCAGGTGTGTGCCTGCCAGCAGCCTGTTCAGTTATTCCTTGTAATTATTATATTATAATTTCATTTAATCATTATGTGACTCCTGACATTCTCTTGTTAGGATACTTACAAAAGGTACCAATCTAAATTTAAGAAAGCTGAAAGCTTCTTACCTGTCTTCAAAGGAAGAACCATAGGCCACCCAAGCACAGCTAATTTCTGTAAACTTATTTGGCACTAAAAGCATTAAGCTGCTCACAGAGCAAAATAGTAGATAAAATAATGATAAACATGGACTATAACCATCCTTCATTTTTTTTCTTTTTGCTTTGCAGTCTATAGATTTTTGCTTGTGCTTTTTGGAAAGGTGATTGCCATTCAGTTTATACTCTTCTATAATCTCTTTAGAACATCTCACTGCAGGCTTCTATTATGAATTGAGTTCATTACATCAGTGTAATGTCATTTCTTCTTGGACTATTCATTTGGCAGCTTGTTGATCTGCTATTAACAGCTATTTTAAGCTCCAACAACTGCAGCCTTAAAAACCCACAGTTCTGTTTTTAGGTAAAGAAGGACACTTGTACCTCCTCCTGACAGAAATTAAGGCAGGATTTGTAAATTTCAGAATGAGGCAACAAAATGCCACGTGAAAAACCAAAGCCTTTCAGTCCCCTAATTTTATCAGATTCCATTTTATTTTATTTTAAGATTAGCTTGAGCATCTATGGAGTCCCAAAGGTTGTTTGCCAAAAAACTCCAGCTAAAGACAAGAAATTAAAGCAAAATGCTGCGATTGCTGTGGGGTCAAGACTCAAACATACTGTGAGAAAAGCTATCTTCCATGAAATAAAATCTCTTCCTTAGGATTAGGCCCTGTATTTAGCCATTCAAACCTGGCAGCCCTTGCTTCAGCCTAAAAGCTTTCTCATTTGCACAGAAAAGGAGAGAATACAGAGTTCTAAAACATTCTAGTAGATCTTAGTTTAAAAAATTGTCAATTTTTTACTGTATTCCTCTCCTTCTTTCCCTTTTGCACTGTTACAGCTTTGGTTTATTTTCATGATTTATTTTTCTTCCCTTATGCTGAACACTTGACATTTATCTTATTGATCAAAATTTCTGTTTGGCCTCACACCAGACTTTTTTTTCCCTGTGGTTAATATGTCTCATTTTCTGAAATCCCATTTAAATTCATTGTCAAGCTTATAATCAGAAAGTTGTTACCTTAATAACATCATTAGAAAAATACATGTGTACAAAGATGCCTTTCATGCAGGATTTGTTGAGTGTGTTCTACAATAGATGACCTTCTCCTCCTAAGCTCTTATCTGCAAATTGCAAAACCCTTGTGGTTGCTCTCGGTCAGCCACAAACTGCAAGGTCTGACTTCTCTCCTAGATCCCAGAGTCCACAGTAGGTGTTGTTAACTTTGACTGAGGTTGGAAGGGGTGTTGCATCTCCCCTCAGCTGTCCTTTTGTAGATCCTTCTTTTCTCATTGTCATGCAGGGAAGTCAAACTCTTGTGCTGTGAAATTGCAAACTGTTTCCATGGAGATGATTAATATGTTCATAAGTCCACAATAATTCATTCACTGGCAGATCAGGGAGGATGAAACATCAACTGTGGAAAGAAGAAAATGCCTTTAAAAACAGATTTTTTTCCAAAAAGTAATCCAAACAAAGAAAGAAAACAATGAAAAACAAGTGAAAGATAAATGAAAATGTATTTTATGTTAACTTGTTTCCTGTATGGTTTCCAAGAATTATGCCAACAGATGTCCTAAAATGCCTTCTGCTTGTAGACTGAAAAAAAAAATGCTAAAAATATCTAGTCATCAAACTTCTCAGTATCAAAACCACGTAAAAAGTTTGTCCAATGACAATTAATACATACAGATGGTACACTGCTACTTACATAGTTCCATCACAGGTACTTCCAACCAGAATAACATGCAGTAATCACCATTAAAGGCCAAATTGTGTCTTAAACTGCATGGGTATGATAGGAATCATCTCCTCTTTGATGGCAGTTCTTGGCAAACATTAACTTGTGGTGGACACCAGTGCAGATTAGTAACATTCTCTGTGACTAGTGGTGGTTCACACTCCACCAATGCTGAGGCCTTCCGAAGTGTTAGTGCAAATTGGAGCAGGTGTCAGTCATTTCAAACTGTACTATATTTAAATTAAGTCATAATTTTACTTAAGACTCAAACACTATTCTAGATATATAGGAAATGGAATGAAATTTGTTAAGGAGTATAGAGAGAGAAGTGCTCGGCTGACTCCTCCAAACACTCCAGCCCAGCGCTTGCTTCACTCATGCCATGCTGGTCTCCCCAGTGGCTTGTTTGGGATCAGACCCTGCTCCCACCCCCTTGCTGGGAGGAGAAAACCAAACTCACTCCAGAAGATGGTACCACAGGCCTGTGGACCTACACCCCTGGTCTGGATCCATGACCCAGCCTCACAGGCCTATGTCCCTGACCTGCCTGCCAATTAGTGGGACAGGGAGGTTTGTTTCTGATTATCATCTTCAAGACTAAAAGTTCCCCATCAGATGACAACAGAGTTGGCATAAACCCAAAATTAATTTAAAAAAAAAATAAAATTAATGGGAATGTATAGAAGGATGTATAAAAGAAGACTGCTCTAAAAAGCTTCTGGATGTTCCACACGAACGACACTATTCTTTTACTGCATCTCCTGTTAATGAATATTCTTCTGTCAAATCTGTGTTTATAAAATTCATCCAGACATCCTGGTATGTGATAGACAAGCAGAGCTCCTCTACTTTCTTAATATAGCTCTCTTAACTAATGTCAGAGTTGTAAAGATTTACTTCAAAGCAAATGAGAGGAGATGAAGGGCTAGATTTGGAGGATGAAAACACTCTTTCTGGTCTAGACTTTCCAAGAAGAAGAAGCAATTAATTTTAATTAGAATAAATAAAAAGTCATTTGGAATTTGGAATTTTGCAATGCAGCTCTGTCATCCTAATTGATGATGACTACTTACCCTTTTTCACCTAGTGAAACTCAGTGATTTCAAGTATTCAGGCAAAGGTACAAAACTGGGGTCTAAAAATGACAGAAAGGAAAATCACTCAGGCATCCAACAACATCCCAACACGACCCTACACAGGTCTATTTTCATCTCTGGGTCTTCAAAAAGATGTTGTGATGCTTCACCATGAAAGGTATCTTAACTTCTCATGGTTTAATGAAGGTTCAATGAAGCCACTACACTTGAACCAGAACAAGGCGGATCTACTTCCCTGTATCCTTCTGCTTCCTGCAATTCTGAAACATGTGCAAAGAAGTTTCCTCCTAAGTTTACAAACTAAGTCCCACAGAAGAGAGCTTGGAGAAACTCAGTTTAAAATATTAAGTATTCTGTTGGTACAATTTTGTACATTATAATAAATAGTTCTGGAAGTCTAGAGAGTGGTTCACAAAGCCTGCAGAAAGTCTTCTGTAGAAAAGACTTCCACCTTAATTTTCAAATAATATTGATCTATAGCAGCAGCAGTGTATGCTTTCATTCTCACTTGGAGATATTCACAAAAGTAAAACCAATCTGGAGTTATATGTGACCTTACTCTAATAGCAGATAAATATTTGACTAGTATTTGGGCAATGTAATCAAACTGAAATATATTCCTTTCTGAAACTTTCTTATGTTCCTTATATAACTGATTTAATGAGAGTTTGAGGCATACAGGCAGAAAGAGTTTCAGCCTGGCAAACGTATTCCTTTCTAGCACTGAAAGCAGAGTTTGTGTTCCCAAATCTGCTTTAGTGCCCCTGTATAATGTTTGCAGCAATGACATGTAGCTGCCTGCTAACATGTATCACAGTGCTTCAGGGAACAGCTTTACTGGCGAAGAGAAGAATAAATTCAACAGCACCTCAAAGTCAGAGAGGGTAACAGATGTGCTGGCTCCAGCAGCGATCCTGCTGCAGTGGACCTGGGCCAGTCAAACTCCTGCTCTGCCCGTGTGTGTTTAAGCGTGAGCTTTTTGGATCAGCCCACGAAACACAACTGCTGCTCTTGGCTGGCTGGCGAGAGGAAAATCCAACCCACAGGCACCAGCTGCAGCTAAACGCTACGGTGCGACCCATCTGCAGAGTGCTGCGGGCTGGCTCTGCTGTTCCTCTCACTCAGGGAGCAGGGAGCAACCTGGAAACAAGAGTTTACAAAACACGAACCAAAAGGATTTGCACCTGTGCCACGCTGATTGATGAGCGTGCTAGATCTACTGCTCATACAGGCAAATGGGCATTCTGGAGGCACAGAATTTGGAAATCACGTCCAAGGGTTTTGATTAATGAAATACTGTGAGTTTCTCCTTTTCTTATGCTTTGAGTTTCCCTACCCAGGGCTTAAGCCTCACTTCAGATTATTCTATTTCTTTAGGTTTTCCGTACATAAGGTTATGAGGAAATCTGCCCTTCATCCTAGGGTCACACTCCTCAAAACCTATTCTGGGGAGTGACAACTTTGTTAGCCAGCACTAATTAAGAAACACTACAATTGTTCAGAACTTTTTAATACCCATCTTGTAATGACTCGAAATGAAGTTCCTCAGCCCCTCACTGTATTTAGAGCTGGATCACAGCAAAGGGTAGATGGCACAGACAAGGGCACTACTAGCTGTGACCACAAAGAGAAGCAGAGTTCTTGCAGTTCTCAGCATCTGCAGGGCTAAGGACCATGCTTTGGGTCTGGGTGAGCCATCTACCGCTGTGAAAAAGCCTCTATCTCTGAGCTCAGAGAAAACTTTATTCGATGATTTCAGTCTGGCGTTACACCATTAGATTATCTAAATAAGGTCCAAATGTACAAAATGAAACCCAAAAGCCTGACTGCCCCAGGAGTTGGGGTTAAACCATGACAGTTTCTCAGCAAATCTTAATAAAACCCTTAATGAAACCCACTAATGAAAACTTAAAAAAAAAAAATAAATAAAAGGAAGACTCCAATTATCTAAAAATAATAAATATCAATAAATCTAATTCAGAACCATTTTCCACTTCCTTGGTAGTCCTGTTTCATTTAGACAGATCGTATCTGGGAGCCTCCTGTGAAGCAAAGCACTTTTAGCAATGCACAAAGTGAAATTCATACTTTTCTATTAGCATGCTCAGTGTTTTGTGAGCTGCGAAGAATCTGTTAGTGCAAGAGAATTTT
Organism: Callipepla californica brunnescens; assembly: GCA_023055505.1. Taxonomy (NCBI): domain Eukaryota; kingdom Metazoa; phylum Chordata; class Aves; order Galliformes; family Odontophoridae; genus Callipepla; species Callipepla californica. Next base: position 20,179,511 of record JALIRH010000008.1, read on the forward strand.
AGGTATAATTACCTCCACCATGAGGAAAATGGGCCCCTAGAGTTAAAAACCAAAGCAAATGGCAAATGCATTTATTATAACGTATCATTCAATAATATCACAAGTATTATGAGATTCGGTGCTGCGAGGATGAAATGTAATTTCACATAGATGCCTGAATGAATAGAAAAGGCAGTTCTTATCAAACTACCTAACAGCTTTTAAACATATTTACCAGCAGGGACAAACTACCCGTGCGTAAATCCAGGAGCTCATATTCTGCTGCTTTCTTCGTATTTTATTTGTAGCCTCACCAATTTGCCACGCAAGTGCAAAATCTGTCCCAGAAATGTGAGCAGTTTAATGAAACCGCACTTCTGCCACAGCTCATTTTTGCTCACTAAAACTCCTTGAGTTGCACAAAGGTCCCTTCGTCTCCCAGAATTGGGCACTTTGTGATTTACGATGACAACGCCTACGTGCAGCTCACCAAAAACCTGCAGATGAAACATTCCTTAGTTATAATTATGGTTGGGCTTTTTTATTTCCTTTCTTCTTTTTAAGTTCTACGATCCGATGTATTTTATAAATAGGTAATTTTAGTAATTGAAAGACTTGTGATCCTTTATCCAAGGAAGGATAACAAAATTTGCTTAGTGCTCACAAGCTCCTGAGGAACCGAGGGGGATCACAGGTAGTTGTCAGCCCTAGATCTGGGGTCTGGCTCTGATGGAATTATCCTCTTTGCTTTTAAATTAACTAAAGGAGACTGCACCGAAAATATGGAGTTTTGATGCAGTTGTGCATGCTTTTCCTTCTGTGCTGGCACAGAGAATGAAGACACTGTTTAATGTTAATGTTAATGTTAATGACTCCTGCACCTCCAGGAGTCATTGGGGTCTCACAACTGCTGCAATAGATTAAATTAAATCAAAGGAGAACATCGTAGCTTAAACTGTAAAAGAAATTCCTTATGGTGCTGGAAGCAGTGGGGGAAATCACCATTACCAGGACCGCATTTCCAATTTGTGCCACTACCCCCTAAACCTTTCCAGGCTAATCCTAAACATGGTTATTTTTTCTCTAAAAATTTCCAGCAAAAACACTGCTCTGCAAAATGGCCAATATGTTTTCTGCCTCAGATTCCAGGCAGAAATCAAGGTTTTTCCTTTTTCCTACTAATCTGTACTGAATAGTTGGAGCACACATACAGTAAGCAGGTAATCAGTTAGAAAGCCAAAATGGCATATTGGGGGAGGAGAGCCAGCCCAGAATAAAAAATATGAGGCATCATGCACCGCATGAAATGGTTACAGAGAAAAGCCATCCGTATTAATCTTCTGCATGAGGTTTATTGTTAGTTTGAAGGTTTTATTAAGGTTGGCAAAGGCAGCCTTTGTAGAAAACGATGTATTGGATTCCTCATCAAAATAAGTTATGCAATGTTCTCCACCTGAGTTTCCTAGAAAGAATCCTAAATATTAATAAAGAATGTCAATATCTGAGAATACAAGAGTATTTCAAATTTAGTTTGATGTTTTTGTCATTGGAACATCTCCGTATTGTATAGTGCGCAGATTTTTACTGTTTTGCATCACAAACATCTAGTTTTCAATTGTACTCTTAATAACAGGAGCTATAGCAATGGAGATGAAGCAAGGTCTTACTAGAAATTCTTCATCAGACTGTGTATCAAGCAGAGTGGGTATAAATCAGCACTTTATTATTTAGCTATGATGGGTGAATGAATTTCAACAAAAAGCCGTGAAACAAGTCAGAAAAGCAAAGGAATTTCCAAGAATGTTCACAGTATTTTTGTGTTGAAATTCTGAGACGTTCTTCCTTGGAAAGTGAACGTGTAGTACTCAAAATATTTTAATTACACCCAGTCAAACTTTTTCAGGTAGGTGAAAAGAAAAGAAAAGCTCAAATAAATAAAAGACAGCTTTAATCCAACGAACCTGAAATATGGATATATCACCAAACTATGAGTTCATTAGCTCTGTGCTACTCATACTAATTAACAATGGTCATCACCAGATTATACTTCTTGCTTGCACCATCCTTGCTTCATTAGTGTAGATTATTACTAATTACAGCTGATACGTTTAATATTATTGAAAAGTTTTATCTGTTTCCATTGCCACATTTCTGGATGGTTGGATACAGCGTTGGCAGGATTACTCTGCTATCTCTGGACCTTCTGTGAGACCTGACACCATCCTGTGTCTGTTCTCATTACGAGCTCGTCTTATCAATCAGGGAGAAGCCTCGCTCCGAGCCTTTACCTTCACGTCAAGAAATCAATACTCCAAGAGGAGAACTGATGTGTTTTTAACCCAGCTCCTGGAGAAATGAGATACAGACAGCTGCTCGACATCCCACCACCCCCCCAGCTCTGAAACCTTTAACCCAGTTCAACCACATTTGATAGAAAATACAACATCATTGCTTCTTCCTGGTTTCATTCAGCCTTATGGCTGTGTGGAGGACAGGGATCTCCTTTGGTGCCCTCCTCCCTGCATGTGCTCTGGGCACAGCCCATACTCAGTGACTGAAATCACACACAGGCACCCACAGCATCACTCAGCACCCTACCTTGATGAAACGGGCTATCATTTTCAGTTGGCCAAATACTAGTATTTCCTGACAAATTCTGATCAGTATCTGAGTTAAAGGATTGCTTTCTGTCTGCATACCTGTGCTTCAGCATCGTTGTAGGATGGAAAATGCAGAGCCTGTGTCAGCTCCGCACTGTGCCCAAACTCAGCTGTTTACAGACTGGTGGTGCACCTTTTATAATCCCATAAACTGCTGGGCTGGAATTATCACCACAGTTGTCAAGAGTTTTATATAGATTAAATTTCATCTATGATAGACTAGTAGCAAAGACAAGTGGTATTTTTTTTATAAGGAAAGAACATTCACAGAGAAAATTAGCTTCCCTCACCCTCCCTGAACCTTGTTTGAGGGCTCCTACTGACAGTTCTACCACAAAAAAAAAAAAGAAAACCAACCAACTAACAAAACCACACAGAAATAACCACAAAGACTCCAAGAATGAATTATTTCTTCCTGATTTTGTTCTTTACCTAACACCCTGCTCCAGGGTACAGGGAAGTCTGGCATCCAGCTGAAGACAAGGAAGCACTCCAGCCTGAGCTCTACAGCATGAGGTGGAGATCAATAAAAGGTTTTGCAGTTAACACAAAGTACACGAAAGGCCCTTCCTCACACACAAAAGATATTTTCAAGTGGAAGGTTGTGGTTCGTGTGTTTTCAGTTAAAGGACCAAGGAAAAAGTCAAGTGGCCCAGATCTGCTTCTCTCTCATGAGTGATTTAACAGCAGAGACTCCCAGCAGACGCTGTGTGACTTTTCCAAAGGTAATGAAAGAAAACTAATAACAGCAAAGCTTTAAAGATGAGAAAAACAATCTTCCAAAACTCCGTTCTCAGCACACATAGCCTACAACTTCTTGAAACCAAAGAACCAGCGACTTGAGCTGACAGGATTGACACCATCCACCTGTAAACTTGTACGAAAAAGTCACTTTCCTCAGTAAATTCACATTTGGATTACTTTTCCTTCATGTTAACTTTCCAATAAGCCCTCTTCCTGCATCTACCCAAAGCTTTTACTCTGACATTGCCTTGAGATGCTCTGGCTCTTAGTAATAATAAGGACAAGTGAGAAATTATTAAAAGAGATTTATTGAAAGTGACTGAATGCTCCAGGGTACCATAGTAGGAGGTTCGATCCTCAGAACAATTTTATACAGCATATTGAGGCTGTTTAGACTTTCAGCTTAAAAATTTTAAACTTTCTCCCAATTCAGAGCTACTTTGACACAGCTTCAAAGCAGACCCATCTCAAAGCACTGCAGAAGGAAAAATGGAAGCGCTTTGCAATGACAGCTCTAATATCCAGGCTGAACCCGAACGTCAGATAAATTAACAGTGATCTAGTCACTCTGGTAGTGAACCTCCTAATGTACAAACGGCCTTAGGTTTTTAGCCTACATTTCCAGTACAGTGTATTTGCAGATGAATTCAGGAAATGCTCACTTTTGCTACCAGTTATTGTGGCACTGGACCGTAACTGAATCATCCTCCTTTGTGAGCTCAGTAACCGAAGCTTAATGTTAAATGAAGAGGTACATGCTAAATCCATTTAAGAAAATGGAAGTCCAACAGACTGAATCTTCCCCACATACAATGTTTTCCTGACTAAATAGGTATCTGCAATCACTAAACGACACCTGCTTTACTGTTTGGAGTTTTGCTTAAATATTTGTTTTGAAAGTCCTAACATACAAGAAAGTTCTGTAATCACACTGAAAGAACAAAGTGCTAATAATGTCATGAGACATCACAACAGTCTAATGATGGAGAGGGGAAAGAAAGAGCCTTCATTTATACAGGAAAACCAATTGGAGAAAATTTTTGTTCCAAAGGGGAGGAATAGAAAGTAACTGACAGCATAACAGTCTGAGCTCTATTTACTTTCATAACAAAGGAATGTAATGGTCTGTAAAAGTATACAAATTTAGTGCTGTAGAAAGCAGATGGAATCTGATTGAATTTGTAAAAGAAAACTAAAAAAAAAGATGAAAACTGACAAGTGTTAGAAAATTTAAACATTTTTGTGTATTTTTTTTTTAGATCAGTCAAAACACCGCAGGAAAAAAAAAAAAAAGAAAATCAGATTAGGACTTTTCATTTCCTATGCTAAGAGGAAAAAGAATCATTTCAGGAGAGAACTACCCAGACATACTTTCCAGTAACCATGCACTGGATTTTCTTCCTCCTACCCAACATTTTCTTCTAAAGAACAATATTTCAGATCCATCATCTTCATATTGTTGAAGTTTGCCAGTTGATCAGCAAAAAAAAAATTCCTTTCCATCGAGAAATCCCATCCCAAAAAACAAAAACCTGCATGTAACAAAAACTTGTGTTTATGTTGACTTGAGGCTTTACTTCTTTTCCATTTTCTGCACCTCTTTTTTTTTTTTTTTTTATCTCTGTCACAAAATAGAATTTTTAAGATTACTTCTCTTTCCCCCCCCCCCCTCTAATTTATGGTTTTACCCTAATTTCCCTACTTCACCTTAGCTAATTTGGTTAAGTCTCTGGTTTTCCTAGAGATTCACTCATCCCCAGTGACTCAATGCTTCTCCTGGAGGATCACTGACTCTTGAATAATTGGTTCCTTGCAAATAATTCCACGTCTACCAAATGGTATAAGGAAAAGCTAACATGTTACACACTCCTTTACTATTTTCATAGGATCTTGCAGAGCTTAGTTAAAAAAAAAAAAAAAAAAAGATGGTCATTGTGCATTAAAATCAAAAAACAAAGTGTGTATAAGCCTGGGCACAGATAACTGCTGCCTGCAGCACTCAGGCACAAGCAGGGTATAGGGCAGGAAGGAGTGCAGATGTGACACTGCTTTCTTGCTCATCTGTCTTCCCCAGGAAGGAATGGGCTATATTGGATTGGATTCATCAGCAAGCAGTTCCACCCATCACTGTAGCATAAAAATAATATGTATTTTGAAAACTCAATTTCAGCAAATGAGAATCTACACAACTTCTTTTTCTATTCCAACTGTTCCTGGGTTACTATTCTGAATTGATTCCAATTACAAAAGACCATCTCTGCCTCACTTTTTTGTACATTAGAAGTACTCTATGGCTTCAGTCTCATTGAAAAAAAGACATTTACTCCTCCCTTTCCAGTGTAGACCACTAATTAATAAAACTTCTTAATCTCTGACTTTTCATGAAAATAGCACTGTAAAAACAACACAGCAGTAAGCAAGTGAAGTTTGATAAAACACATTCTATATGGTTCCTATCTAGGCACAACAAAAGCAGAATTTTCTATCAAAGATAATCTTCAGAAATAGGCATACAACTTCTGTTTGGGGAAGGGAGAGAACAGGTCCCATCTGTGTCTTTCTTTCTGTCTGCTTTCTTTTTTCCCACACAGTCCCCAAGGGACATTTTCCACAGTGCTCATTTTATCACAGACACCATGGAAGATGGCACTGCTTATCTTTCATTCTTTCCATCAAGGCCAAACACCAGCAGAAGATAGCTTAATTTTTTTCTTCTTAGTTATTATATATGTGGCCCAAAGACAGCCACAACAACACTCATAGTTGGATAAATGTAACTACCACAATGGAAGTCCAAGTTTCTGGGGAGGCTTGTGCCACTCCTGAGGACTAAACCAAGCAGACTAGTTGCAGAGCTCCACACAAGCATCCAGTTCTTTGTCATAAGTCTCATGAAAGAGTGAGTAATAATTATTAACTCCAACCAAACTCACAAGCAAATCTGCAAAATCTCTCAAGCGTAAACCTGGATGGAAAACTGGATGTAATATTCAAGGAATAATCCTCTTCAACCAAGTTGCATCCGAACTCCTGTTCTAAATTGCCATCCCTACACGACACAAGCAATGGTGAGGATGGAGATCCAGTGCTGCTTGTTGAAAATACAATAATATCACTGCCTTAATTACTAGTAGCTAGTTGGAGCACCTGCCATTTTTGAATGGGTAATGTGATGTGTGCAGTAATTTGTTTCCACTGAGCAACTTCGGGAGGCTGTTCTTGAGGACTTTTGCTTTGTATCATTTGGTTGATAATCTCAAAAGCCAGTGAGCAGATGGGGGTAATCCTTGCACTCATTCAACCACAGAAAGTCCACTTATATTCAGACAGCTGGGAACTACTTTAGGAGAGTTTGGTTCACAAAGCACAGAGCAGGTTCACTATTACTTTGGCTAAACAACATTAACATCTTGCGAATGCATCACCAGTCATTGGGATTTTGCAATCAACTTTTACTGCACTGGTTTGTAACCGAATGGATGCAAACCCAGGATTTTAGATGAACTGAAGCTTTTTCATCAGTTTATGGCAGAGAAGGATGAGCTGCATTGAGAACTGGTCAGGAAAGATGCAGCACACATCTGCCCAAGTGATAATATTTTTTCATGCTTTTTAATGGAAAAGGATTTCCTTTGCTAAGTTTAAAAGAGAAAATGCTCAGTACATCTCTTCGGGCCTAAGTGTGCCACTGGAAGTAGCTGATAATTATTTCTGAATACCATGGCTCTTTTGCAGGGGCCTCTGTTCCATGTTCAGAATTAGATAGCAATGGAGAGACTCAGTTCCCTGCTGTGACCTGGGATAAAAGGGCACTTGCAGTAGGGACAAAGACCTGATCAAAACACGTTTTAAATTTGAAAGACAAATTCATTTGATTTATGGGATAAAAAATTCTCAGGAATATTTATCATCAGAATTTACCAGATGGATCATGAATGGTTACAAAGGACAAAGCTACAAGAACTGCAAGTGTCCCATGCAGTTACCCATTCCTTTTACAGGAGATGTGCACCTCCTTCCTCCTTCACCTATAGCAAGAGGATTAATTATAATGATACATTACACTATAAGTAGGTACAATGTGAGAGTTGGAAGAAACTTTGAAGGAACGAAAAGCATGCAGCAGTTTGGAAGAGAAATCCAAACAATCTACAAAGCAATGGGAATTGTGTATTCAGAAGGCAAAACACATCTATCTTTCCTGACATCACCAGTCCCAGGCAGACAGTGAGGAATGACCATGCAATTGGATGAGAGTTCGAAGGAAAATGCTCCTTCCTGACCCATCATTAGTGGGCAAGAACTAGGGAGCAGCACACCACTGAGTGCAATGAGAAAAGGTGAGAAAAATTCAAAGTTGAAGCAAAATCCATGACCAAATCATCTCTGCTTGGTCCACTCTATATCCTCCCCTAATCATTTTCTCATTGCTATGTTAGAAATCAGACTGGTGGTCAATCAGATTACCCAGCAGATATCTTTGTTTTTCTGGATCTGCAGAAAACGTGCTCCAGTGGAGAGCACAGCTGATCAGACCTTGGGCAGCTTCTTCCATACAGAAAGCACCAAATCCATACCTACCTCAGCGACTGGGGAATACAAATTTTTCAGAACTAAAAGCCCAAGGTTGTTGATCTAGGCATCCTTGTGGGCTTCCCATTCACAATCTCAAGTGGAATTTAAGTTCTGATCAAAGTTTACAACATGTAGCATGAACATAAAATGTTATAAGGACATTAAAAATGCCACAATGGTATGAGTATTTCTACTATAGGAATGCCTCTGGGCTTGTTAAATTAACATTCGTCTATGAGCACATCACAAATTTTCGAGGACTCCCCATTTACAAATTAGAAAAGTACAACCACTAACATAACTTCAAATTGTGCCATTTAAATGCACACTAATCTTCTGTTGGAAATTGAGTATTTGACTCTAAATTAGGTAAATTATTAATTGGTATGCCTGCTTCACTCCTGTATCAGCTCTGAAAGAGGTAAAATGCTAAGTGACAATATCCTAATGTATTTTACACGTATATTAATTAACAAGGGTAAGATCTTAATCAACTTCCACCAGAGAAAGAAATTTATGTCAAAAAGCCTTTTCATGTCCAGAGGAATAAAAAGGGGAAATCTTTGCAATTATCACTTCCTTGCTTGCTAGCAGAATGAGTGTCTGCTACTTGGATTTTGTTCCCAGACTGCACTAGATTTAATGCGACTACAAATCAGTTGCTGGGTTTTGACATCCAGTATAAATTTTGTTATATCAAGACTTGCAGCAAGCTATTGTAAGAAGCTTTTAGGATTATTTGGACACTCTGAAATTTGCTCTTACCTTCCAACTGCATTTGAGTGAAATAGGCCAAAGGAGATGAACTGACAAAAGCCTCTGGAGTTCGTTGGGTTCCTGTGGACACTTTCCCAGCAGAGCAAGCCCTCCCAGTGCTTGATATTTGCTAATCACTCTTGTAGCTCTGAGCTACAAACCTGCTGAAGTTCACAGTAAGCAATCCCATGGCTGCCAATCTCCTACGGCCTGACAATTTTTTTTCACTGGTGGGATGCTTCTCCTGTGAGCAGCAGTGGGATGGTTTGACCAGATCTGGTGGTATTCAGAGCTCACACACCCTCTGCCTTAAATGCATCCATCCAATGATCCCTAACCTGTCTCCAGGCATCTGGTTTTCAACCTTTCCAAGCCACACCAGAGAATTTATTTTACTGAATTTTGGTAAGAGAAGACTTTCATGATTTGAGGTTGAAAACATACCAGATCGCTTTTGTTTCTAGCAAAAGAAAACTGTGGAACTCAACAGTACGGTCTTAACTTCTTTTCCTATGTTACCAAAACAGGCTTCATCTTAAAACAGATTTTAATCAGACAAATGAAATCCCCTTGAAACAAATCTCACCTCTATTTAAAAAAGCAATTCCCCAGTAACTTACAGAAATGATCATTTACATACAGAATCACCCAAAGAAACTGCTGTTCATTACCATCTGTAACTATGATATATATAAAAAAAAAAATTCAGTGCTGCTTAAAGTTTCTTTAACCAAATGTGCTGCGTTTCATGAATGCAAAGCCGTTTTCTACATGAATAAATACAAGTGAGCATCCTGGGAGCACTGCAGCTCTACCCAGCAATAAATACTGTAAAAAAAAGCAGCTTCAGGAGACTGAAGGCATCTGTATTTCCTTTGGAAATTTTGATGCTTTATCTAGACAAGGCTGTTATCATTTTCACCACGAGTGCCAGAACAGCACAGTTAGTGATCTTAAAACGAAGGAAAAAAGCCCACACAGTACTTTCAACTTTAGTATTCAGCTGTGTTTGAAAAAGATGCAGACAATGAAGCTCTCCCTTTTCCTGGGGAAGAATTATATATCTAGTATTTGATCCAGGGGAAGAATGCATCTGACTGAAAATAGAGCAGCCCACCAGGCTTGTTATACAAGCAAGGTTGTTTTTGACAATGATCCTGAGAGCAAACTTTTCCCAGTAAAGGCAGATGACAAACAAGCTCCATACTTCAATACCCACCAGATGAGCTGAGTTTGCTAATCTGAATCCCCTTCTGTTCCCTCCAAATTTTCTTGATGTATGAACAAATGGGAAAAAAAAGAGCTTTTTCCTCTGTTTCAAAGCTTCCAATAAAAGTATCATGACAACAAAAACACAGTTTGTGAGTTAGAGAGAGAAAAACAACAACAAAAAAAACAAGAATGATGAATTAATACATTTAATTTGGTCAGTGAGCAGACCTATATAAATAGGATCACACAAATAACGCACGGCACCAGGATGAATCAAGTTGCAGTCTTTCAGTTTTCTCCACACCTCTTTGCACACCTGCAGGAGTACTTTTATTTTGACCAATTTGCTTCATATTCCATTGCTCAGCAGTTGCTTGAAAGGCTTTAAGGCTCTTTCTCCCTTTAAATGTTCATCATAAGAGTGCAGCAGCTCGTGTTACACCAGCTTTCCTTTATGCTCTTATAAGAGACTTCATGCTGCCCGTGTGCTTTCTTCTTCTGTTCTGGAGTTTGAGATATCGCTGTTATTTTCCATTAGACAGTCTGGCAGGCCTTTTACTCAGCACTTTTGTCATTCAGAAAGGATTGTGATGGATTTCCTCCGCAGTGCCGGGCACCCAAATATTCACAGCTGTAACTGCATCTCCTGCGCACACGACAGTGATCCCCTCAACTTGACTTTCAGGTACTGAAAAATGTGTTTAAATACCAAACAGAGAAGCAGAAGCATGAGATTTCACAAGATTACAGATTATTTTCCTCTTTTGGAAGTGCCTCTCTCCAAGATGCTGCTTCTGATGATGCTTGCTTTGCTATCACATCAATCCCACCCCCTAGGGTCCTACCGTTCTCAATCTGCTACTGCGTTAACCCACGGCATTAAAAAAAAATAACCATAAAACTGCAAAACATAAAACTACTTTAAGGGTCAGGAAGGGCAGGGGCACTGCACAAAATGGGTCACTGTAGTTTCAGAAATCTGCAGTGATCGAGTCCCTCACACTCAATCCCCAAACACTTTCTGCTCTCTGTGGTACATTTCAATCAGGCCAAAGAGAGCCGGAGGCATTGCCAGCTTTAGGTTGGGAAGTTTGTGTCAGAACGTAAATATTCTGTTAATGTAGTGGGTTTTAAACTGAATGTAGATTAGCACTGGGCACCAAGTCCAGGAGAAATCAATACTACCCTGTTAGTCTATGTCAAAGGCAGTGATGGAAACTTGAAAAGGGCTCAATAATAAAGTTCGCTTTGAAAGACAAAGTCAGCCCTCAAAGGCAAACTCTTCCAGGCTATTTCTTAAGGTATGATTAAAGATAGCTGTGAAAAACTTGCTTTTTTAATTATTTACCTAATATTTGTGATTTTTTGCTTAAAATGACTACATACATTTGCTAATTGGAAAGAATAACCTGAATTATCAGATTCTACTTTTCTGCTCAGGAGTAGGTTATGCTTAAAGTCCTGTCACATTAAAAAGGCTCACAAAATAAAAGAATCCAAAAAACAGGCAACCACTTGTAACACACATGGCTTTTCTACATCATATATCAAATGGAGCGTGAGACGTATGCATTCAGAATCCAAACTAATTCTTCAAAAAAATAAAAATAAAAAATGGGGCTTGTACCAAACAGATTTATGAGCATTTTTTCAGTTGCAACACATTCAGATTTCTATAGGAAAAGAGCTTGCCTTACAGACAGAGGCATAAGAGTGGCCAGGTCCAGAGACATCTTCAGTACCTTCACCTGACACTCAGATGTGCCATACTGCCACATCTTCCAGAGCTGCAGCAAACCTGTAGTAAACCACCCACCTTCCACCACTGTACTTCTGCTGACCCCAATATTTTTCTGACCTCATCTTTCCCTCCTTTCAGCCCCATTTCTACTTCAAGTATTCACCCTCTACCATTTGTTTTATTCCTTTCAAACTCTCCTACAGTCACTTGTTATTCTCCTACTCATCTTTTAGCTCTTAATGCCATTGCTTCCCATAACATCTCTATCCACTAAACAAAACAACAAGCCTATATAAATGATGCAATAACTTTCAGTCTCAAACATCTTTTACACATTTTGGGATTCCTCTTCCCTTCCTTAAATAACAGCACCGTCTTCTGGGGGTGCATTCCACCCCCTCTGCCTCAGCCCACCGAGCAGAGCCTTTGCCATTCCTCCCCTTCAGACACCACAGGAGCATAGTTGTGCCTAAGAATACCAGTTATTAATTGCTGCCAAGAGCGTTACTTACAGAGTGGAAGTGACAGGGTTTGGTTTTTCCCCAGGTCTACAAAAGAAGCAGACACTAAAGTATGCTTTTTGCTGATGCAGTTTTGAGAGTTTTGAGCACAGTTTAGAGCCCATGGGGCCAAAGAGTTCAAAAACTTTAAAGGAGCCCTACCAGATCACTCCTAAGCATTGGGGTGGGGAAGAATGCAAGACAAATATAAAAATAAAACAGTCTCTGCAGATAAATTATTTTTCATACACATATGCACTTTTATTTTGATTTTCGTTTACCAACGGTAAGACTTCTGCTCTTCAGTACGTTGCTTTAGGACAAAAATATACAAGCATAGGTTGTTTGAAGTGAAGTACTTGCTGCTGTTCCACAGTAGGGATTTATTCTGATTTTTATATTTTTATTGAAACAAACAAGGAGAGTTTAACACATCTCAGAGATTTCCAATGAGGAGTCACAATTTTATAAGCCATTCAGTTCCTGAATGTGGGAACATAGCTGGTTTGTCCTGAATCTGTGAAAAGCAACCGAGAAACTGCAAATGAAACCAGACTCTCCGGTGCTTCTGAAAATCATTTTAAGTGCCTTTTAGGTAAGACTTCCTCTGCTTTTTGCAAAAAAAATGTGCAGCATTCCTCCTTGCCAGCTCCATGAGGTTCTGACAATGAGAATGTCATCTTAAGATATTGTAAAAAAAACAGTGCAGATCTACAGGAATATTGAGATGAACATCCGACAATCAAATTTAACAGTGCGTCTATAGCAGGAATTGCTCTCATTGTACACATTGAGAAAGACCAAGAAGGACTCTAAGAAAGGGAAAAGTCAGTTCTCAGTCCAGCAGTTCCTCTTCAGCAACTGTCACCAAGTTGCTTGAAGCTGTGGGAATGATCACCCACTACTCAGCTTTCAGCATTTTCAGCTGTAGAAGCTGCACTTTTCCTACCAGCCCCTGTTCTCCAATACCACTGTCATACATTGGCTCCGTTTCTACAAAGAGCTCTTGTGATCATGCAAATTGTGCGATATTAAAGAAAGTCATCCATATTGCAACCCCCATAATAACCCATCTATATTCTGAACATGCTTACAAGTTTGAACAAGGTTGTTGAAAGAAATCTGAATGCCACATTAACTTAATTTTATTGTCCCACCTCTTTGAAAAAAATTCAGGTGCTTGCTTTTTATAATACCTGCTGAGTGCTTGGTGTTAGGAACTTAATTACAGAACTGTGATTCTACATTCATGAAACTAGGCATTATCAGTGTACTGTAAAAGAGAGATTTACAGTCCCAGAAATGTGGGAGGAGCACTGAAATAATAATGCATAGCATGTGCTATTGAAAAAAGTGATCTGCAAGAATATCAAGTGACCGTTCCAAGAACTGGTAGGAAAACTACCTTTTTGCAGGTGTGGAGATGAACATTATATATATATGCACTCTGTTTAAGGCAAAAAAGCAAGGCTGCATGCCAGTTGGTAGCTGTCCCTAAACTTTATGCAGTTTTGAGTGTAGGATGAGCATGCCCAGAACACCCATCATATGAGATACTGCGTATATTTCACCCCACTTACCTAAGGTAAGGATTTATTTCTTCTCCTTGCTTTCTCCTTTTAGAAGTTCAGTTATTTAGCTCTTACTGGAAGCTGATCACAAACATGCTTGACCTAAGTTTTCTGTTTATTTGGGGTTTTTTTCCTTTTATAGGGAGGAAACCTGAGAGGGGAGCTGCTTTAGTATCAGTAACTAGTAGAGGAAATAAAGCAGCAGAACTGCACCAAGCTTCCATCCTCATTCTGGCCATAGTGCAGACACTCTTCACCTTCCCCCAAAAGTTGTATGGAACTAAGGAAGATAAACACTGCAAACCCAAGTGCTTCTTCAGGTGGTTGGAGAAGCCATAGGAGGTGACTGCTTAGACTCCCTAGAAGGCAGCAGAAGCAAGAGCTCTTCCAGTGCCACATACCTGCAGAAGCAGTCAGCCAGGTGACAGCCAAAAGCTTGATTTATTTGAAGTTCACCCACTCCTATTTTCTGCCAAGGGCAATCAAGCAGGACTGTGAGGATTAATGGCTCTGCATAGCTAAGCCTCTTGTTGGCACGCATCAGTCTTCCTTCTCCTCCCCACCAGTGCTATCTCCACCCCAGAGTGCCCTCCCCACAGCCTCACAGTTCTCTACCAGTGCAGGGCACAAGCAAGTCTCAGGGATCAGAGAGCCAAGCCAGACTGCAGAAATGGGGCAAGAGCAGCACTTCTGGAACCAGGAGCATACACTACACCAAGTTTTGCTGCTAAAAAGTCATCATTTATCACAGAGAGAATGCTGGAAATAATTTCAAGTAAATGATCTGCCTGTAATAAAACAAACACAGACTGCCATCCTCTTTTGACTCTAACATTAGCTCAAAGAATGGGATCAATTATTACTTCAATTTTCTGAGAAACTCAGGACCTCCCTACTTTAAGCAGAAGGTGACTGCAATGTCTCAAACACCTTCGCATTAGCTGCTGGCAAATCATGATTTTCCCCAGCAAATACCAGCTCATCTGAGGCTTTTATTTTATGAACTCAAAGCATCTTTCAGACATTAATTCAGTAAGTCTGGCACCAGCTCTATCATGGAGAAAAGCAGCACTGTCCCCTTTACCAGGTAAGCCACAGATGCATTAAGTGCTTTGCTTAAGGCCAGAAGTGAGTCACTGGAAGAGCCATGCACAGTACATCCCTCATGCTGCTGCCATCATCAGCTCACAAAAATAAAAGGAATAATTAATGAAAGGCTATGAACTTGTATTGGAATTTAAGGAGTTCGTGGCTTGAGCCCATTGTATTAGATAAGGCTCCCAGAGCTGTAATTCTCATGGCTATTTTAACTACATATACTCACGGAACTGTTTTCTTCAAGTAAAGGCTCCAAGAACTTCTCTGAAATGTACTTTCCAAAGCCAAAAGAGCTCCAGATTAACCTAATAGATGCCAGTCCCAAGTGAGTTCAAACCAAACAAAATGCCATGAATCCAACAAGCAAGCCTTGGAGGGCTGCAATGCCACGCATGGTTTGGAGGCTCCACCACAGCTTCTCATCAGTCAAAAGCTGCAATTACTCACCAGTGTGAGCAAATTAGCATGACTTTTCCAGAGGGCTACAGCAACGCAGAGCTTTTCATTGTCCTCAACAAAAATTTTGAATGTACAGCTGTCATTTGTAGAAGAGATGTTTATGGATCATTTACTAATACCGTATGTTCTCTTACCCTCTTAGCTATAAAAAGTAAATTGTTGGTTATGATTCATTGGTCCTACCAATGCAAATGTTGCCCTTTAAATATGATGTGATTAATTTAATAGTTCACTTAGGCTGCAGGAAATTATCTGGCGGAAATAAACAAATAGTTTGATTCCAAAGGAATTTCACATTGTTTTTCTATCACTCACAGCAATTATATAAACAAATCAGAAGTATCTCAGAAACATTTCCACACTGCCATATACCCCTACTAAAAATTAATTCTTGATCAATTACAATAATGTTAACTAACAGAACTGATAACACTGATAGTTTCCCAGCCTCCTCATGTTGTAGATTTCTGAGCTGACTAGGTTTGTAATGTGTTTTGAAAAGATTAGTGAAAAATATAAATGAATCCCAAGCAGCTTCATTAGTTTTTGACAGCGAATTTCTGAAAAGGAGGATTTTGACCTGAACTAGGCTGCAGAGGAAGGGAAAAAAAAGGGCACATCACCCAAATCCACATGTCCTCACACAGGACCAAAATACCGTTGTAGTTTCTCATATACATACATCACCCGCTGAGGACAAGTAATTCATCACTCTTTTTGTTCCATGAGAGGTATGGAATACCTAGAACAGTGAACATCATTTCAAGTTTCTTTGCTATATTTCTAGGGCAAAGAGCAATTTCTTAAATGGAAATAAAACATATGAGAAGCATTGAATATGATATTACCCATGGCACTGTGCAATTTGGCCATCAGCAGGGAAGAGGAGAACCTCTTAACACTGGGCTTCAGGATTTCCCTGCGATGCTATAGGAAAAGCCCAGTGTACAAGTTGCAGAGGGTTTACTTGGTTCTACAGAGATTCATCTCTGCAACTTGCCTGCAACTCCATTTTGGACTATAAGAGTCTCCAGTTTTCAAAAAATGGATTCACTAAACCGAGCCACTGCACTGTTACCTTCTCCTACAGGTAAGGATTCCTCATCAATGGATGTAACAATGCCACCCAATGCCTCATTATGGGAAAGAGCAGGAGTATCCCAAAAAAAGTCTTGAGGTAGGTCTACCTTTCCAATTGAATCAATCACTGGAGGAGTCTTGCCTACAGCTGTACCTATGGGTAGATGTCCAACAGGATGCAGAGAAATCCATCCTGTGTCGGGGCTGAACACATCAAGCTTCAATAATGAATCACATAATAAAGCCTATTTTATCAATGGGCTGTCACTCTTGGAGCAAATTCAGTGTTAATTCTTTGACACGCAGAAAGAAATACATCAGCAGCCCAAAAATCTGTGGGGTTTAATGGCCTAGCGCATGGTTTGATGCAAAGAAAAACTCATTTGCCCTCACATCACATCTTATCTTGTAAAATCTGAAGGAGAAAAGACAAGGTAGAGGAGAAAACTGCTGAGACCCTGAACTCGACTCAGGTCAATCTTCTCAACATTGTCATATTACTGCAAACCTAGCCTGAGCAGCCTCTCATCCCCTGTGAATACAACATATGGCTTTGTTCAATAAAGCCCTGCCATCTGAAAATGAGGTTGCATTAATATTTCAGTTCACATTTAAACACCAGTCCTTCGAGTGAGTTTCCTGCGCACTTGCCTCTGCACACAGCAGTTCCAAGACCCTGGCACACACAGACGTATCCCAGTGGGCACCATGGCCATCCACATCCATCCCCACCAGCTCCAGCCCCATCCATCTTCCAGCCACTCTATAGCCCACATCCCCTGTGCTGTGACCTGCTGAGCTGACGCATCTCACTTGAAATGATGAACAGTGCTCAAAAATTTTTCACAGAGAAAAATCAATTACTGCTGTGATAAAAAAAATAAAAAAATAAAATGAAATAAAAAAATGGAACAGCTAAATTGTCTGAAGTCAACTGTTTGCCCTTTATTAATCACCTGGGCCCAGTGCCATCCTTTTATCAGCGATATAACGCAGTACATATGAAGTCACTGACTTCAGTCTGCAGCACACTTTTTGTCCATTTCCATGAATTTATAACTTCACATCATTCTCTGAAAACCTTTCCAAGAAGCAGACCCTTTTTATATGATCAATCCATACACTGCCATATCCTGCAAGCTAGAAATACGTATCTCTATTATACACACCTCCTAATGCCAGCAGTTTTCCAATAAAAAAGAAGAAGCAACCACCTTTAGTATGAATTTCAACAAATTAAGTCGTTTCCCAAGTCAAATGAAGTTACTTCCAACATTACTTGGAAGAAGTTAATGATGTGAATGCATGTTCCTTCAGCTAAGCTTTATGAATTTGACCCCTCATCGGGTCAACTTCAAGTGATTCATGTTTAAGGTTAAAATGAGTCTGAATTAGTCTTAAGTTAATAATAAGGTTGATAAAGGCTTTCCTGTATCATTCTGAGCATAGTAAAGAAATGACTGCAGAATTTTTAGTTCTGAGTTTCTGTGTTGGCATTTCCTATAGGAAAGACAAACTGTACAAGCACTGCATTTGATTTGTTAAGTTCCACACAGAATTATGTCGTTAAATGGCCAGAAATATAATTTGCTATGCATCTGGATTGATTTCTGCTACACAGGGTTTCATGTACTTATTTTAGACACCATTTGTGCTGTGGCACAGACCACACAATAAATTATAGTCATCTTTCAGGAATCTTGATCAGAAGACACTTTGCCCTCACAAGCTCATTTGCATCTGAACTATTTCTTATAATTCACATCTTCATCTGCTTCTAGCAGCTGCATAAGAACAAAGCCTTGCTCAAGAAACATTTCTCTGCAGGACACGTAATTATTAAATTGAATTCTAATTACAGATCATAAAAATACAGAAACATCTTTAGAGAGAAGATACTCAGAATACTATATGGAAATGCAGTCCCCATTTTCAAAGTACTTCAAAAATCAATATGAATTTTCCAAGAAATCTACATGATTTTGGGATCAATTGTGAATTCCATATTAATAACACTGAAGTAATTTTAAGGTGCTGCATCAGTACACATAAATATTTCCCATTAAGATACATATGAAGTCAACGTATGTCACTTCTGCAGAACACCAGCAGATGTAAGGTCTGTGCCATTGGTAGTTCTCATAAAAGCAGGAGTGAATGATGTCTCCAGTTAGCTTTTTTCCATAGGAAATTGAACATCAGTATTCAGCCAAGCACCTCCAGAAAAGCCTCAGCTCCAGCATAAGCACTCAGTTCCCAAAGAGAAACTTCGAGCCAACAAGAGATTAAAGAGATTAGAGCAACAAGCAAACACTTAGGGCTTGCTCCAGCTGAACCCACATCACAACAGTAGCAGCCTTGCAGAATTCAAGTAGTGTGCACTGAGCAAATACGTACAGAGATGTAAAACCACAATGGCACGTGTTTGACTAAAATAAAGTGCAATGGCTGGAAGCCAGAGACCAGAGCCACTGTGGCACTTAGAAACCTATATCTCAGCTCTCACATCTTAGCACATCACTGCACTAAGAGCAAGAGGAGTAGGCACTCAAGGACCTACAAGTCCCACACAAGATGGGCCACCCAACTCATGGTTAGTCCAGACAATGGATGGAAGCCTGGATCAAACCTTTATCCTCTTGGTAAAAAGGAAAGAGGAGAGAGAATATAGCCCTCTGTATTCAGTAACTATGGAGTAAGGATTTAATATGGCTTCACCTGGGGTAGCTAAAGAAGGAAGACAGGTCAAACCGTACTCCAGCAGACACCTCACACTGTCACCCTGATGACAAAAAGACAGGATAGCAAATGTTATGGTCCATAAGATTTTGCTGCCATCTTCTGATGAAAAGTCACTGCATGGGAAGCAATGCAGCAGCTGGGCTTGGGGCAACACCACGTCCCCTGCAACCCTGGGATGCTTCCCATGGAAATTCATCTCCAGTGATAACCCAGCAACCCACTGGGCTCCTGCAGAGAACTGAAAACTGCAAATCTGAGGCGTGATAACTATTGAATGATCTTCAATTCTTCTTAACTGTTTTTTTTTGTTTTTTTTTTTAATCTTTTTCTTCTTTAAGAGTTTGCTCTTCTCCTCTGAAAATGGGTTAAATATTTCAGTGTCTTATTTAATGAAACATTTTCACATTTCTAAACTTTGAAAAATGGGACTTTATATCTTATGCAGAAAAAAAAAATAAAAGATCAGCCTACCATTAAAATATACCTCTGAAGATAATGATGAACAGCCCACTTCTATTTTGCATTACAGAGGCACAAGCCTTGCTCCTTTCTTGAATGCACCATGGGCAACTTCAGACTAAAACTTATACAAAGCAGGCAAACTGGAGGAAGAACAGTTCTCTTTCAGTGTCTTGATCTGCAAAGCTTTTACAGGATCTCAGAAACAATTTATGCTTTTCTATTCCACAATATAAATCAGATCTTTCCACTCCTGACTTAGTCCTATTTGTTTTACCTTCATTCCCCATTCTTCACTGCAGATAGAGTCAAATGAAATATTCCTTTTAAAGCCATTCTCTTTTCCTCAAAAGTCGCATGCACTTCAGCATATATAATAGACCACTGGGGTTTGTGGGAGATTTGTTTTTTATTTTTTTACCCCTCATTGCACTTAAGATAAAAACTTCCTTGAATCGAACCCAGAAATTACTAAACTTAGGAATTATGAATATTGAGTAACCGCCTTCTCTTATCCAAGCTTGGCTCAAAGGGTAATTTTCCCAGAAAACCCTCTTCCACAGGAGCTCTCCAGAGATGCCAGCAGCACAACAGTCCCCAGGCTGGGCACATGAGAGGGCTGCTGCTGGATTTGCTGCCTGCAATGCCATGGACAGACTTCGCCATATCATAGAATAACAGTCATTAAGGTTGAAAAGGCTACTAAAACAATCTAATCCAACCCACCCACAGAATGCCCATTGAGATGTGCCCCACTGATGTGACCTCCACCTTTTTGTTTAAGCACATCCAGGGATGGTGACTCCACCAATCCCTGTGCAGCCTCAGTAATCCTTCTGAGAATTAGCTTTTTCTTACATCTGTCCTAAATACGCTTATGGCACTGTCTAAATAGCATTTCTATGCATGCATGCCTTCACCTTTAGACTACTTCTCTTGTTTGCCCTCTTCACTTTGTAGCTTAGCTCAATACTACAACCAATAATCAGACAAGAGAAGGCAGAAAAGGTGCAGCACAGAACCGCTCTCCATATCAATTGAAAAGATAGCAGTGAAATTAGCAGACAAATTGTGTGCAAAGAGTTGGGAGAAAATCTCAAAATTCAAGGAGAGTTAAGTACGTGAAGACTTATGTCTCCCTTACAAACTTGGGAAAGATTAAAGATCTCTTCCAGCCATATATCCTGCTAGTCTCTGAAGAACATTGCAGTATGCGTGTATATGTCACTTCAAATCTACACAAACTGTATCCCAGGAGCTGGCAGAAATTCCTGGTGTACCTTAATCTATGGCATTCTGTATACCAGTGCTTTTCAATTTTCTAACCAGATACAAGCTACACTGAGCAGTCAGGGATTTGTCCTAAGCCAGGAAAACCTCTCACTGAATACATCACCATCCTCTTTCCAGTAATGAGCTCCACAACACTGAACTAAATTTAAATGATAGAAGTGATCGGAAACCCATAATATCCTGTGATTATCACTGAGGTTTGTTTACTTCAACAAATCTAATGCCATCTGATTAAATTTTATAATGTTTACACATCATACTACAAACTTGCTCAAACATCAGAAAATGAGATTGACTCTTCAACAGAAAATGATATACAAATGAATGCAAATCCATTGACTTAAAATGTAACAGACTGCATTGTTTGTTATGGATGTGGATCTCGATTGTGGTCTGTGTTCATACAACCACACTGCTGTACAGCACACACATTGTTAATTGGCCTGCATCTCATCTAAAGTGCTTTAATTTAATATATTTATTCTCATGCATAATTTATTGATATTTCTTGCATAATTACTCCTTTTACTTTTTTTTTTTTTTTTTTTTTTTTTTTTTTGGAGTTTAATGGTTTTAGTTCAGCTATGCGGAATGGGTAGAAAATTTAGACATGAAAAGTCACGGCAAGCAGAAGTCATTGCCAGGGTTCAGACTCCAGCCCCACCTTACGTGAGCAAAAATCCATGCTTGTCAGCATGTCAAAGAGCTGCATCATCACGTGAGCTGCAGAATACATCACCCTGCACCAGAGCCCAAACCAGGGCAGTTCCTTTACTTAAGCCTGATAGGTAAAGCTTTGATTAAAAATGCATTTGTACAACCATATTAATAAGATAACCTATTAACCAACAGGCTAATTTGAACAGGCAAGATCAGAGGAGTTCAAAATTCATCCAAAACCCTCTTCACACTCACCTGCTCGTAAACATATTTGTTTACTGCAAAAATCTCCACAATTGCAGCCACCCTGAGCACTAAAAGCATCAGCCCATGCACCACAGCAACTTCCTACATGCAGAACGAGGCCATGAATTTACTAAACCTGGCAGGCACTGAATTTATAAGTGAGTTTTGAACACACACTGCGCTCTTTAACACACATTCTTCGTGAGACCATTTCTGGAGAGTTATGTTTCTCCCCTGAAAAACATATTTTGTTACAGTGGATCTCTCGCAAGTAGAGATTCACTTTCCATGAAGGATGTTAGTTCTTAACAAATCCAAAGAGTGAGCTGTCACATCGAGAATATGGATCAATATTCTGAATTTCAAAAGAAAATACAATAAATCCATGAAACATTTCTTTCTTTCTCATCTCTTTCAAGAATACCAATAATCAAGAATACCAGCGTGCTCTCCTTGAGGACAATTTGCCTTGTCCTTGATCAAACAGCTATTAAACGCCTTCTCTTTCCATAACAAGGCATTTCGATCTCTGTCTGTGCTATCTCAAACTTCTGTCGTGCCCATAAGATTCCAGGCAACTTGCAGGTAAATGAAAAACTTGCTGAGATTGAAGACGACCTGCTTGGGGAAGCGTGACGCACAGCACCACACATGCTGTGTCTCAAACTGCTCAGTGGAAATAACAAGCAGTATTCTTCAAAATAAATAAATAAAAATATAAAAAAAAAGACAACATCAAGATTCAGTGGAAAACAGAGAGACAGCTGATCAAAACTCTCGCAATAAACACTGATGAATAAATGATAAAGCAGCAGTGTTTGCTTCATGCTCTGTTACAAGGCACATAAATGAATCCACTGGCTGTCAGGTCCCGTGAAGAAACATATGGCTACAACCTAATAATGTGAATGTGTCCACATTCAGAAGCAATTAAAAAGCTAGCATTATTAGATGGTTTGTAATTTATATAGCATGCATCTTCTATTTTCACCTAGGGCTTTCCTTTTAAACTTATTTCCATACTACTCGTTAGTTGAATCCTAAAAGGAAAAGGTCTTTTAGCACTGCTGTGCTCAATATAATTTGCTATCTAATATATTTCTAACCTTTTATACGCAATTATAACCTTCTCTTACCTCCTTGTCACCGTTAAACACAATCTGTCTGTATTGATATCAAACAGCATATTCTGCATGGGCAGCCTCTCTTGACAGTGCCCAGAAATGGAAGTTTTCCCAGATTTTTCCCACCCACCTTCAACTCCCTCTGACCTAGGAGCTGACATGACCCCACACTCGTATTTCTGTCCCTATCCCATCTGTTTTCCTTTGATGTAGATACCAGTTCAGGTGAAAAACTCAATGAAACCAAAAGTTGCTACTGTTGAGAATTCCAGGAGTCTTAAAAAAAAAAAAAAAAAAAAAAAAACATAACAGTAATTTATATACATTTCTAAAGCTGTAAAAAATAAAGACACTAAACCACTAAACAGCACCAGCTGGATATTGCACAGCAATGTTGCTGTTAAATTAACAACTGGAGATTTTGAGGGCCTGCCTGGACACCTACCTGCGCAACCTGGTCTAGGGAACCAACTTTGACATGGAGGTTGGACTGGATGGTCTCCATAGGTCTCTTCCAATCCCTACAAGTCTGTGATCGTTCTGGTCCTCAATGCACATTCTGAAATATTAATTTTTCCTGTTTAAATGCAGTAGTAGAAGTCCTTCCTAAAATTCTAGTGATGCTACCACAGTCATTATACCATAAGTGAATAAAGAACTAAGAGCTGCTTATCGGGTTAAGCCAGAGCTATGGTATTGTATTCCTGTGTTCCTTCAGTACTCCTTCAGCCTGCAGTTTCAAACTTCTCAGTAGAAATTAAGTAATATTTCTCAAGTACAGGCAAATACAAGCGCTATGAGAATTGTTATTACACGTATGGTCCAAGATGTTGCAAAGAAGGCAGTGAATAGATGATCCCTGGTGCGTTAAAGCTTAAACTCTCCCAGCCCCTTCTGATTGCTATAAAGACAAAAACTGTTTATGGATTTTCACAGATAATGAAGTTGCCAACTCAAGAAAAATTTGCACACCGCTTGTGTTTGATGTATTACTTCTGAAGGTGGCTTCACCATGTAAATTTACTGCTAATGTGTTGGCTTTTTCTTCCCTCCTCCTCCACGATAAACCACCTCATCCTGGGATTTAATGAAAGATTTAAAATAGAAAGAAACTTAATTTTAAGAAGCCTTTATGGATATTTTCTTGTAGTAGATTAATGGGCATATATCAAAACAACTAAAATCAATAATTCCATTAAAATATAAAAGTCAGTTTACTTTTTGCCTTTAACCTTCATCTAGGTACGCTGTAGATAACTACTCCATTTATTAACAACTTGAAAGCACACTAGAATTATGGTACTAAAACTCCAGGCATTTGGATTTGGAGCACATATGTCAGAAACCTCAACCATTGAGTAGAGAAGGTGTAGGTATTACAGTGTGAGCATTGAATCAATTCATAAAAGGGGTCTGAAAATGAAACCAAACACAATGCAGCTGCATTTAGAAAGCCTGCAAGAAGCAGAGCTCCAAATTGCTTTGATCAGTGTCTAAAATCAATGGGCTCAAGGGGTGCAGCAAGCTCTAGGGGCAGCCAACACTCCTCCTCCTTCTCTTTGCTTTGGCAGGAGAGTGGAGTTGGTGTGCCAATTTAAATAACGTGGGAAACCTGATTACGTGCCCATTGGTACATGCAGTTGTTTCAGCCACCATAGAGACAAAGTGTAACAGAAGAAGCTGCTGTGGAGAGGGGCACAGCTACCTCCTGGTTTTACAGCCTGTCCCTGCACCCATCCCAATGCCCTGCTTCTTGCAGCTTCCATGGGCTCCACAAACTTACTCCCATCCATCTCTGGTGCTATATGTGGAGTGACAGCCACATGCAACATTTCCACTTGAGCGATCCCAGGAAAAGGCTTGCTGCAACATGCAGACACCAAACTCACAGCTTCTACCTCCTCAAACCCAGGTGAACCCGTTTTTGTTCTGTTCTGTAGGAGCACACACGAGTTCCTGTTGCTTTCTCCCAGGTATTTATTCACATAGGGCAGGGAGGAATCTCACGTAATCATCCTCCTCAGGAAAGCCCAATGTTTCACTAAGCACAGACACAGCCTGCTGCTTCCCATTATGTCATATCAGTGTTCAGTCTGTGTTTTTGCCCTTTCACTGGCCTCAGAAGCAGCCGTCAAGGCTCTAAGTGAATGGAGCATTAACAAGATATCAGTCTCATACCTGATGTTTAGAGATGCTCAATTACACGTAATCAATAGCACTAACTCAGTGCTGAATTGCACCCAGCTTAGACCTACCACAGCAATACCATTACTGATAATTACTGCAACTCTCAGCAACAACAACTTTTGATTTTATCTGCAATCGAGCATATCAGTTCTCTCTATTTTTGTTTCTGATGTCGAAAAGATTAAAGTTGTGTTAGGTTTGAGTCCTGACAGAAGCGATTCCCCAAATTCCCCCAAATTTCAGGGATGCCTAACACTGTGCAAGAAGCTCTCGGCCCCATCTATCTCCACTGCCCGTGAAAGGATGAAAAGGAAACTTCAGCTGCTGATGATACAAATTAAAACAGTTTCCTCCATCTGAAAGGATGGGGAATTTTATACTAGATTGAATTTGACACCATACCACTACAGTGAATATAATTCACTGTGATCTTCTTGCCATTTAGAACCAATGGCCCATTCATGTGTAAATGCACAGAGTTAAAGAAAAAAAGCATGACACAGTAAAGATAGGCTATAATGTCATCTGTATCTAAGCAATCAGCTTCATTGTGTCCTGGTGACAAAAGGAAGAGTAAATATTAAACTTACGAAGGATTACAGTTTTACAGTCATTCAGAAGTGTGGGTTTATTACAAAGTATATTCAGCTGCTATATTTCTGTCACTTATACGTATCAGCCTGCGTTATATAGACCACACTAACAGATCGCAAAGGGAAGCTCGCTGCTTAATACTGAGTCACACCCACTGCACAGAGAGAAATTAAGCATCCTTAAAAGGAATAATAGCAAATGATTTCACTCACACCAGACACCAAATAAATAAAATAAACCCTCAGCCAGAAAGCCTTGGATGGGAGTTTGAACAACTTAGAATACAGCAGTGAGACAACATCACTGGGAAGCAAGGATCATGTGTGGACTCCAGGTAGCTTCAGAACAAAACAGTAGTAAAAAGGGCTTGAAAAGAAGTCTTTCCTAAAGAGCTCTGTCTGTCTACCTTTATCCAAAGATCTTCAGATACCAAGTTCCACCCTACCTTTGAGGAACCCTGAAGTCAAAGGAAAGCAAAATCTTCCACACCACTGTCTTGTTAACAAAAAGATACCAGCAAGCCTGGGAACTGGCACACAGAACAGAACTATAAAGGGCTCTAAGCAAATAATCCTTGCAACTTGCTTGAGCAGCCTTTAGATGAGAATCTAAGAGCTTTTCCCTGTTGATCCTGCCCAGCCCAGGATGCTCATTAGGCACAAGGACAGGTGGGGGCTTGTGGGACTCTGTACTGGGTAAAACAGCTCATAGAGAGCTGTTTGCAATCATTACTTTCCCTGTCACCCTTTACACTCTAGATATGATTTTAGAGAACAGTGCAGCCTTTTCTAATAAGGAGCACAAAATGGGTGAATTCACTATGTGTTATTGTATAGTTCTGCCTGGGTATGATTGCCGCTCGCTTTGTACAGTTGCAGATGATTACAAGAGTCGTTAAGCAGCATAAAATCATGCATGCTGGCTAATTAATGTGAATTTATTCTCTTTTTAGTTACTTTTGTTATGCCTGTTGAACTCCACTGATATCAATAAACTGCAGGTAGCATCAGTAAAGAGTACAGTAAAACTGATGTAAGTGAAGGAAGTTGAGCTGAGCAAGTTTAGTGAATACTAAAACGCTAAGAAAGAGAAAAAGAAAATCAAACTTCCAGCTACAGCCATGTACCTATTGTAATAGTGCCTCGTAACTATCATTCAGGCAATTTTCCCCAACATTAGTGTTCAAGTGATGCTTTGTAAAGTTCGGGGGCTTGGTAGAAAAGTAATGCCAATGTTCAGAGCAGCGTGAACTGGGATATAATCCCCACAGAGTTCAAGCTGAGGCTCCTCAGGTTTTTATTTTCTTTCCTGCCAACACAGAACCACTCCAGTGTCTTCCCAACCTTCCCTCCCACATGCCGATGTTGGTACCCACACCTCCCTGCATTAAACGCCTTCAGGACTCACAGGTTCCGTTCTGCCCTCACAGGTCCCTGAATCAAGCTGTTGTAATCCATTTCTAAACATAATTTTCATAAAAGTTTATTTTTTGCTAAACAAATACAAAGGTTTGTAACTCTATATTCAAATACTGAAGCACAGTTTGACATATGATTCACATTTTCCCCTCCTTCCCTACATTATCATACAGCCTCTATCAAACCAATGTTTTCCAAACCATGTTTAAAGAAATGTTTTCTGCTCCTCCAAGAGTGACATCGTGCTGTGACACGTGAAGCTGAGCTAGCTCTGTCACGTCCAATTATGTGACATGACATAACCCAATTTGATCGGCAAACCTGATCTGACACCACAACTCAAACAGATTCACTTTTCCTCAGCCATGAGCTCATGTCAAACTTTCTGCAAGGGAGAAGCGTGAAAAATTTATTATCCGTATTTTATTTTAGCTTAAGACTTAGCCCTTGACCTTTCAGTGACGGCTTGAGATGATCAGGGCCAGACACACCTGCCATGATTGCCTTGTATGCTCTGAGGATAATTTTGCTGATGACAGAAAGAAGCTGTTGCCAGTCTGAAAACTAACCTGCTCCTTACAGAAACTGAGAGACTGCTTCAGAAGCGCACAATACATTTCTCATGCAGTAGAAATCGCACCACGTGGCCTTAGTGAACATCAGGAATGGATAGACATTACTCTTATCTACAGGCTTTCATAATTTGGGGGAAAATAATTATGATAAGTGAAAAACTTGACAATGCCTTTGGAGAGCATTCAGCCCTCGGAGAACAAAAAAATAGGTGTCCACTTTCTGAAAGCGGTATCTAGCTTTTCTGTTTTATTTTGTTCATAAGTTTTTCTCTTCTCTCTCCGTCCAAGATGGCACTTTCTATGGATATATTCATGGTGGCTTAAATTCAAATCTCCACCACAAGTTAGACCCAGCATTCAGACCGAACTGCTCCTGATGGACACTCTATATGATAACCACAGCAATACATCAACCCAAGTTCTCCCTACGGCATCTACATTTTTAAAGTAGAAACGCACACAGAATAAGCTCATCCATTTTCTTCAACATCCTCGTCTAGATACACAAGAACTTTAGTCCATACACTTACTCACATGTCATAGTTCCAAAACTGTTTTTGGCTAAAGAGCTGCCTGAAATTTACTGTAAGCTGCAAATAAGTTCTGTCTAATTGGTCTGAAAGGGCATTTTTTATTTATTTTCTCAATTTTTATGTTTAATGTGACTTATCTGACTTTAATCTCTGCAAATCACATATGAGATTCTAGAAAAAAATCAATTTTTCTTCTTCATCCCCAGTAATCAATGCCATTTTTTATTACTTTTTTTTTTTAACCTCAGCTGGCAATTTTGTCAATGAGGCTTGAACCATGATAGATTCCTGCTTATTTCATAAGATAAGTAGCACAAATTCTTCTACTGCACCAAGCAGTAGCTAGGATCATCTATTACTACCACACGGTGTACAAAATATTATTCCTTAAATTCTGCAGAAGGGTCTTACAGCAAGCCTTACTGTCCAGGACATCAGCACTGCACAGTTAAGCTTGTTAACAATAAGGAGTTCTGCAGAGATGCAACCCACATTTTCATTAAACAGAGCAATGTTACTGACACTTCCCACATTTCCAGCCAAACAAGACTGCGCTTTCTGAATCAAGAAGACTGCCAAAAAACACTTGTCTCAGAAATTCACAGAGATTTTTTTTTTTTTAAAGCACAGAATCATTAATCTTAGAAAGCCTACTAAGATCCCCAAGTCAGTCTCCAGTCCAACCCATCATGCCCACTGGCCATGACCCTCAAGTGCCACATCTCCACAGTTCTCAAACATCTCCAGGGATGGCTGTGACTCCACAAGCAGCCATACCAGTGACTCCCCTCTCTTTTGGAGAAGGAATGTATCCCAATATCCAGCCTGAGATATTGTCTCCAAACAGATAAACAAATGGCCAGGATTTATTCCATTTTCTCTTAAAAAAAAATCAGAATCAGTCACTACTGAAAGAAAACCCTCCCATGGGACTTCTCCCCATCCCACCAGCAGTGCTGACTCATATAATGCCAATGTTTAGTTGTAACAATTTATGACAATAATAAAAATGTTTAAGCCAGCCATACACATAAGCTGCAGCATAGGCTGAATTGTATGCAATTTAGATACCATGTAGTGACACAGGAGTAGTTACTCTGCAATAATCCCACTTAATCACGAATCCAGCAGCGTCCTGGCTGTCTGTATCTGTTTCTCTTGGGACAAAGCAGCAAGCATCACTGTCTGCATCAGGGGGAAGAGAATCTCCTCCAGTCTGAGTACATCTGCATTTCTGCTACGAGCTGAGGGTGCTCAGAGCAGAGAGCACCCAACGCTCATCTACACCCCACACACGTTCAAGGGGCTCCGCTCTGAGCATGGCACGAGTTGCTGTTTGAGGATGACTGGGGAAGAGTAGTGCTGATCTGATGGGAGCACTTGGGCATTCAATGCACTGGGTCAGGCTCCACGCAGTGAGTCACACACTTAGTCATCACACTGCTCCACGCTGCTGGCCTGGAAGAAGCACTTATATAAGATGGAAATTTTACCTCATTAAGCAACCTACACCTCATAATTGTTGGTGTTTTATTTTATTCATCCTAGCCCTCTCGGTCACCTGATGCTGGACAAAGTTTCCACGGACTGAGTAATTGCATCCTACTGAAACAAATATTGCAGAATCGTTTTTAATGCCCAAAGCAGCATATTTGTGCATGACCATGAGTATCTTTTAGCTGCTTAATTAACTCAAAGCTACATGTCAGACTGGGTAGTTGGTCTTGGAGGACTTTGCAGTGCTGGCAAATTATCTTAAGTAACAATTTAAAAAGTTATTTCCACTTTAGCAAGTAAATCCCCATGCAGACAGGCAGCTGCCTTTATGTCCTTGCATAATGAGAGCACTGATCAGCACCAATAGCCAACATGAGAGCTTCGTCCTCCTTGCACTGTAAAAGCTCAAGATGTACTAGAGGTGGAAGGAGGAGGAAAAAAAAAACATAATATCACATTTTCAACCAAATATTTCCCTCCTGGCTCCGGTGGACAGCTCATCTCTCACACTTCTAATTCAGGACTAAAGAAGTTGGACACAGAGGAACTTGTCTGACGCTGTCATTCCCCATCTGACCCTGAGGGCTTGTAGCTTCCCCAGGGCAGAGCACAGATAATTAGAAGGGGGAGAACACCCACCTCATCCTTCAGTTCTTCTGCTTAACAGACCACAGCTACAGGGTTCTCAGGACCCAGAGCCCATCTCTGCCACCACAGGGGACAAAACCCATCCCAGCTCCTCGGCCCCAGCTGCACTGGGGCACGTACAGAGCTTTTGTCATTAATCCCAATACACAGTACCAGCAATTTTCTGCCTGTAACTGCCTAGAACTGTTGATATTAGTATAATAATCTTGTTTATATATTTATGAACCTTTAATAAATCATTAAATGCTAATTATATTGCCTTTATTTTTCTTCCATTAGAGCTGCTCCCCTTGCTGGTTGGAAATACAAGCATTTCCAACCCACAAACACATTCAAAATAACTATTCCATAAAGAATGTCCTCTAAATCGCCCTACAACTAACAAATGCTCTTTGCTCTGTTAAGAGACAGCATCCATTTATTCAAATGATGTAAGAGGGCTCATTAATCTCAAGCACACAGCACAATAATATTGCCAGTGAGCAGCATGTCGCAGGTCAGCAGACAGCGGTTACAGGGACCCACCAGGAAGACCTCATTTGGGGCTACTGAATATTTATAGGTCATCGCGGCTGATAGATCTCTAGTTTTCCACTGGCTCCTAGACAAGCTTCCAGAATACCTATGAAAGCCTCATGGCTTCAGACAAGTGTCCCAGCAGACACTTTGTTTAACAGAGAGCTCCAGTGCTTCCATAGGGCAGCTACCTTCATCTGCCACACTGGAGCTGCTGGGAACACAACAGTGCCAGAAAAATAGTAACAATAATAATAATTTCTTTACCCCAGAGAAACTCTCCACTGACCCATGCATCCTCTCTCACCTAAAGTCCCCAAATCCTATTGGCAGGACAAACCAAGGTTTTGCCTTAACCATGAGATGCTGTAATTCATTTGGACTGCTGCTTTACTTAAATTGATGGAAACACTGAATACATTTCAAGCTGATTTTTTCAAGGACAGCATTCGTTGTCATTTTGTAGTTGGGCTCAGTCAACATTTCATGATGAAGGTAATTAAGGAAAAATGTAATATTTTTCTCAATTTTTAATATATATAATATTATAATATATAATTTAATAATTATATATTTATATATATAATTTAATATAATTTTAATATATATAATTATATATATATATATAAAATATTATGAAACTATTTTCTTCCAGGAAAAACACTTGTCTAGACTTCTTTATCAATCTCCATTTAAACTTAGACACAAAGTTCTTATTTATTACTGCTATTAATTACTATCAGCTGTTAAAAATGCTTTTACCACGACTGATCCTGAAAGATTGAGGCAGATCCACTCAGAAAACAGCCGACTGCTGTGACCCATTCCAAAATGCTTTCCTTTTTGTTCTTCCTGAAATACCTTATCCAGGAGTACGATGGGAAAAAAAAAATAATCTGAAATCTCATCATGGCTTGCATTAAGACACAGTGAAAACTGAGATGCCATTGCTGGTAATGAGAAGTCAGGACACGTTCTGTGGCTCCACTGTTTCCAGCACAAAGAACAGGGATGGGTTGGACCAGAGGGGTTATGGGCCAGAGACAGAAACTGAGGAGCAGTGGGAGACCCCAGGAACCAGTTCCCTGAAACACTGCACTGCTCTTCCTGAAGCCTTCGATCAAGGGATGGCTGGAACAACAAAAGACAAGTGACAAAAGGAGATGATGTCATACAGGTCAGATGTTGCATTCCTTTGCATTTAGAGCCAGGCTCTGAGCTGGAAACCCAGAGCAGAGAGGTTGGGTATGGCAGGGCAGCATTGAGATGCCAGGTCACAGATCTGTTTGCAAAGGGCAGAGAGGGTCAGCTGGAAGGCAGAGGTGCCAAGTGAGAGATCTATTTCTGCCTCGAATTCGTGTTTTTTGTTTTTGGGTTGTTTTTTTTTTTTTAGTGGAACTGTGTTTGACAAGGTGTTTTGCACTGGTTTAAAAACAAAAGCCCTTCTGCATCCCCTAACATATAATTTTCTGCTCATAGAAATCCCATCTTTAATTACCAGCTGCTGCAAATGATCTTCTTATGATCATTAACTGTCAGATCCTGAAGCAGCATATTTCTTATTGCCCTCAGTGTTCAAATACTCCACCTGTTCCTAATTAGTCAAACTACCAAAGCCTATCTACAGTGCGACTGCTCCGATCATACACCACAGCTGCTTAATGCTTCACTTCCTACAATGTACATAACAATAGTTATTATTAAGAGATATCAACTACCTCCACTAAAACTGAGCCTGAAGTAGGAGACAGTAAAAAACAAAACATTTTTAATGAGATAACAGCCCAGTCATTGCTAATGATGATTACTTGGATTATCATTAGAATCAGTTTTAATGAAAGCTCGCCAGCACAAACTTTCCACCAGCTCAATTTGCCTAAGTTAGTCTAATCAAAAATAATAAGCAGGATTTAATAAATTACCATGACCAAACTCAGAATGATTTTAATTACTGCTTTATCACTATGTTTATCTATTGTGGTTCCTGCTATCAGGTGACTCCCCAAACTTGGATACCCCTTGTCATAGGAAAAAAAAAAAAAATCCCACTTTTTTGAATATATATGTAAACAATATTTTGTCGTTACTATTTCTTCTATAAAATCATTCTGCTACCACACAGTAGGTTTGCTAATTGTACTCATCACTCCAGCAGGAGCCCAGCAGCATTCTCTGCCTCTACTCTCCAGGGGATCTGCTCCCGAGGCTCGGGCCCCTTCCATTCACTTGGAAATGAGCAAGAAGGAAGCATTCAGTTGCAGAACTCTTTGATTTGCAGATTCTAGCAGCTCATTTTGACAGCTATTTCAACAGTGATTTAAGGCAGAGCTAGATGCAGCAGCTTGCTGGACGTCACAAAAGAGCATTCACATTGCCACAGCAACCTGCAGGTGACAGAAGCGAGGATTAACCTCTGTTTATCCACATAATGGCACAGTTTTCCACTCACGTGAGAAACCCGCATTTCATTTCCATTTTTCTGTAGGTGAGTTTGTAAAAGAAGCCCCTGAAGACAGTGCAGGAACAATGTATTTTCAGTTAAAGCATCCCAACAGCAAGTCAAACTTGCTGCACTGCTACTTTACTAACCTTAATGATTCTATGAAATACAGGAAATCTATGAAACTGCAATTACTGGGAAATTCGTCGAAAGACGGTGGAATTATTGTATATAAAACCCCAGGAACCACAGAATCTGGGGATATAATTAGACGATCGGCGTTAATAATACTACTACTAGCTACAGAAGAGCAGCCAATGACTCATGAAAGCATCCTACGTAACAGCCTTGCTATATCACTTTGTGCTCCACACTTGAAGCTTTCTGAATTTCTCCCAAATGAGCAGAATTTCACAACGAGGTGTTTAACATGCAGATTACCCTGCGCTCAGACATAAAACATTTCACACCTTTCAGAGCCGCTGATTGCAGACACCAAGACAAGAAGCTCCGACGAAACAAGCTGATGTCCTGCTGAACTGTGGATCTACAGCTTGTTTAATTTAAAAACGAAATCTGCAGCCAGCAAAGAATAGAAACTGCAACTTTTAGTCCCATGCATAATTTATAACAACCTTAAGGCATTTGCAACATCTGAAATTAAATAGGAAATGAAATTATTCCCTGAAGGTGTTGGGGTTGATGTGAGAAACGCGTTTAAAAATAAGTACACAAGTAGTTTGTACCATTATGGTGCATATTACTCAGCAGATCTCATTACAGTCCTTCACCACGTTCCTCTGGGTCTCACCTTGAACCCCCCGAGGGCTGTGCCTCCAGCACACTCCCAGTCACCCCCAGAGAGGCATTCATGGGGTGGCAAATGGTTTCTCCTGACAAAAACCTATAAGAAGCACACCAGGGCCTCACGACTGCTGAAGAGCAGCTTAAAGCATTCATTTATTTTAAGCGCAGGAACAAAATCTGCTATAATTGTAGACTAAAAATGACAATGTCTCCCCCGCATTGAGCCCTGCCTCAGAGAACCCTCACACACTTTTAGGAAATGCATTGATTTTTGCTGACGCTCTCCAATGTCTGCCTGAGCCAAGGATATTACTTCTTGCAAAAATGCAAAGAATCAGGGTAAACTGAAAGCACTGGGACTTAGGCTGGAAACTGGCCCCATCTCTCCATTGGGAACTGCAAAGAAAGCCACCTCCAAAGAAATCATCTTTCACTGTTCAGCTTATTGCTTGGAAAGAGGCAGAAAGAAGAAATGCCAAGCTTGCAAGCCAAAGGTTCATCACCACCGCATGTGTAACCACATTTTTTTAGCTGATAGGAAAAAATAGATACCTTTCTACTAGAGCATCTCCTGTCCAAATGCTGGATGCACTAGAGCTTGGAGGAAACACTCTAGCTCTCTGATGGCATCAGGATCCTTTAAGGAGCAGATCCCTATTTCATGGCACCATGTCCACCCAACAGAAAACCTCAGAGCTGCTTTCCAGCAAAGCAGCCTGCACCCACAGAGCTAGAGCAGGATTTCCCACACACCTGAACCTCAAGGACACATTTAACTTGTTTAGCTTAAAAACCTTAAGAATCATTATTTCACATCCATAAGAGACAGCACTGAACAAGCCAAAACAACCAGGAGCCTCCACTTCACATTGTTAATGTCCACATCACTGCCTGCTGCAGTTGTTCACTTCATTCATTTGGGCCATTACTGTTGAATATCTAACACTGGACTTCTGTTTCACCTGCCTCAGACTATTTAGCCATATTGCTCACCAGAAGAAAAAAAAAACAGCTTACGAACAGTGTAATACAAGTCATTTATCATTAATTATAAAACTAACTGAAGAATCAATACCATCATATTGACACAATGCATTGTGAGAAGAATCATGAAACCACAGAGCGGGCAACCAACACAACCAATTATTTAAGAAGTTGCCTGGTCGAATGCTCAATCTATTCAGACAAAGCCAGATCAATAAAAACAGACAATCTGGCTTGAAATGAAACACCTCTGGCAGCCATAAGGGAGACTGAGCTGTGAGATCTGGTGTGCAACACACTGATATACCTCTGGCACTTGGCCCAAACGGCCACTGCCATCCCCTCCATAACATCAGGCTCCCCCTACTGCAGGGCATCACATCTACAGGGCCTGGAAGGATAACAAAGTAGAGAAAACCCAACACAGGGTGTGGGACACCCAACACAGTGCAACCTACAGGTATTGCAACACACCTGAAATCTGAAGGGGAAAAAAAAAAAAAAAAAAGACAATTAAGCATATAATAAATAGCACCAGAGAAAGGTCCCAGGACTCTGGAAACAGAATTTGAAGACTTTCTTTATCTGTTGGTTTCACCCCTCACAGAGCCTCAATTTGTTCTTACTTGATTGTTTTCTAACTTTTCAATTATCTTGTGTGTGTGTATGTTGGGGGGGAGGGGGTAATCAATCTGTTTTCAAAATCAAGCATTAATTTGAAACAACATTCATATAGTCCTACTTGTTTCTTTCTGAAGGTCTTTTTAATGGCATAAGCATCTGCATAGCCCATCAATCTTACCTCCCTGATATCTTGAGAGCTATCTCTATCATTATATAAGGGCTGCTTCAACAGCATTTATTAATTCAAAAGATTCAGATATCTCATTATGCATTACCTGGAGAGACTCTTACAGACTGGGGACACCTACTTCAAGTTTTGTTACAAGTGTCTCCAACTTTATTTATTTGAGAATGGAAGATAATCAAAATATGTTGTTAGAGAACAGAGTCAGTAGGTAGTTTGAAACCTCAACTACCTGAAGATTCCAAAATGGTGGCATGGAGGTATTTTTTTTCTCCTGAAAACATCAAGGACCATATGCTTTGCACTGCATGGGTAAACCATTACATCACTACACCCCACAGTGTCCATAGATGGGCACTGTGTGCTTTTGCCATGCATTGAAAGACACTCTCAGAGTATTTTCACTGTACATCACCTCTGAGCTGGGCAGCCCTGGAATGCTCCAACAAATCCAGGTCGATACCCTACCCAAAGGAACACCCTGTCCTGCTTGCAGAGGAGCCTCACCAATGCTTATGTTACCTGAATGCAAAGTCAAGACATCCAGCAACTGCTTTGTGTTGCTCACAAAGAAATGAGGAGTTTCCTGCATCCCAGTACGCTCAGTTTTTTATTGTTGCCACCAAAACCAGTGACACTGCAGCATTTAATCCCAAGTTCAAATCTGATTTCTGAAAGTAAATATGTGCTTCTGAGACATATGCTTTGTGAATCTTACCTACGTTTTTGGCTGTTTCTTATAAAAATAATCAAGGCCTATTAGGAATCACTACTTCTACTGCAGTTGTGCAGAAAGTATTAATAATAGCTAGCAGGTCAACGAGGTATTTGTTGCTTGGTTTCCCACATTGGCTAGTCTGTAAAAACTGATAATTAGACTCAGAAATAAAGTACAACATTTAAGATTTGTTTGCAATTGTATTTTAATTACAAGGCAGTAGGTCACAGCTGATTAACTGTACTCAAATGCCTTCTGTGGTTCCAAACCACACTCAAAAAAGATAAACATTCATTTTTTCCTCAAAACCTGCTCCAGCATATCTTTCAGTCATGACCATATTGATAACCCAATTCTAAGGATCCTTTTCTGGCATCACCTTGAATACCTTCATGCATTTAAGTAGAACGTTTGTATCAATAACATAATGGGACTGGGAAAAGCATTAGAGCGCTGTATTTCATACTCTGTTACAAAGATAGCATTGGAGAGATGCACTGTAAAAGACTTGTAAAAGAAGACTGTAAAAGGCTTTAAAAGAATCATTCGAGTGTACGCATGTCTTAGCAAAATCAGCGCCTCTTTACGAGCAACAACAGCAACACTTCTATAAGGGCATATAAACTAAGTCCATTAACCAGGTTTCTCATCCCATACTTCAGAAACAGTTAAAAAAAAAAAAAAAAAAAACAACTTACCTTCTCTGCACCAGATGCAAAAGTTTTTCTTGCTGTTAAGCAAAAGAAACCTTTCTCCTCTCTCATCACTACCATTTATCTACCATAAAATACCAACCTCAGGCTGAGGCTGGGAGCACAGAACTCAGCCTTCCTGCCTTTACATCCACTTCCCTTCACCTCAAGCACCAATTATTAGGCTTCCCTTTAATTTCTGACAGCATTAAAGAAATTTAATTAGGGTAAAATTGAAAGCTACTGAAAATGGAGATCCTTTCTTCTCCTCCATTAATTTGCAGTTTTGCTTGCATTAATGCTAAGTGATTATCAATGATTTGCATTTTATTGTCTAAATCATCACAGTGAATTGTAATCAGCAACATTAGTACCAAATTAATTTGAGCTAATTCAGGATAAAATTCTGCTTCTAATTACATCATTGCAAACTGAAGTAATGCTACTGAGGGCAGCAGACGCTACCCCTAAATGAGTCACAGCCCAATGGAGATTGGGGTCATGCCCTGGGCTGAATGCTACCACCTGAGATCTTGCTGAGAAGTTGAAAAGCACAAATGACAGGATCACCAAGGTCATCCAGCCTAGCCACCCCCCTACCACCTATATTTCCCCACCAAACCACATCCCTCAGTGCATCAAAACATTTATTGAACACCTCCAGGGGCAGTGACTCAACCACCTTCCCCAGACAGCCCATGCAAACACCTAAACACTCTTACAAAAAAGATATTTTTCCTTACGTGAGGACAGGAGACAATTGATATAGCTGCATTCAACCAGGTTTAGATCATCCAAGAAAACTAGTGGTCATAATTTGGTAATAAAGA
Source organism: Callipepla californica brunnescens (assembly GCA_023055505.1). Classification (NCBI taxonomy): domain Eukaryota; kingdom Metazoa; phylum Chordata; class Aves; order Galliformes; family Odontophoridae; genus Callipepla; species Callipepla californica. Next base: position 20,217,657 of record JALIRH010000008.1, read on the forward strand.
AGGAATAGCATACCCCTTTCCAAGGATAAGGACTTGCTAGAAACTGACAGAAGAGGGTGATCTCCAAGTAAAGACATTCCCCCTTTTGGCTGCCAGCCCTTAAATGAGTTTAAGGAGGGTGGACCCAGGATCCACTCCTTCCAAACACACAGGCGAATAGCTTCCACCTGTGCTCCCAGGGTTGGCCACATCCTTTCACCAGGTGCTCTGTTGCTGGTTCTGACTGTGACCTAACGTTTCCCATACACCTAATATCCACCCTGAACCTCCCTTGGTGCAAATGAAGAGGCTCTGATTTCTTCGTCAAGGTGATTCTTCAGGACAGTAATCATCTGGGGTTTTTGCAAAAGCCATGTCCTGCAACAGTTGCAATTTGCTGATGGTGACCCCATTTTGCCTGTTAAAAATCCACCTCCAGAAATACCTCTGCACTGTTACATCGCCCATTGCAGTCACATCTGCTGCAGGGATGAGTCTTGAAACATTTTATTTTTTAATTTTCTATAGTTACCTATACTCTTAAGAGAAAAAAACACAGTCCCACAGATGCGAGTGCTTGCGTTATGTGAGTGCTTCCAGTCAGCACCACTTAAAGAGGCATTTTTAGCCGAAGTTGGTCTCCTGCCCAGAATATGGTAGTGCAGAATTCATACAAATCATTGTCGAGTGCATGCTTTTGTTCCTGTGAAAGCGCTCTGAATTAAGCCCATTGCTGAATAACACAGAACCTGCTTCATCATTTCCTTGCTCTTGTGAATCTCGGTATCCCTTGTCTTCATATTTCCAGCCTGTTCCCTTCACATTTTTTTTCTTTATTTTCTAATCGAATTGCTGTAGGGCTGGGCTGCAGATGGGAAAAGCTCAGAACTGACATAATTATTGTAATGCATTCAGGTACCTAATGAAAACAAATCTATCAGCAGTTCCATTCCCCACTCCTGCCTGGGGGATTTCTCAGAGCCGGCTTCTTTTTCTGTTTTGGGAATATGTTCATGTTTCTGATCATGAATTTGAAGAAAATAACAACTCAGGAAAATCATTAATTAAATATTCAGGAAAAAGAGCACGATCAGGTTAATCAGGGCATTTGTTCTGGAGACTTCAAAATGACACTTTTTTGTTTACTTGCTTATTTTTTGCTGCAATTATGTTTCCAAAGAAAATTATTACCACTTGAAGAAAGGGTAATCTTACTATCATGAGACTGTCAAAAAAAAAAATCAACTCGGGACAACTTCAGATTCTCCACAAACAGTGCTCAGTGGTCCTTTCTCCAGCTCCTTTCTCCCTTTGCAATTCACAATTTCCCATTTTACTGCATGCACACAGAGAGCTGTTTTTCAGCTATTCTGGCTGTAAGGAGGGCAGGGTGTGACAGGCTCAGATGGCATCTATGGAACCGAGGTGAGCAGGGCCAACCTGAGCAGCTTCAACATCTGCATCCAGGGACAGAGCCTCTAGGAAACCTCCCTACCACTTGGAGCATATATCCAACAGGATATTAGGATAACCAGGCTTACTGAGTACCTTGCTTCCCAAAATGAAGGCTTTCTGAGAAGCAATGCCACCTGCTGAATTTGCAGAACTCTATCTGTGTGGCTCATTCTCTGTTACTGTGGCAGACAGCACAGAGTCAGGGCATTGGAGAAGGGCTCAGATGCTCCAACTGGAAAAAGAAGGGAAACCAGTCATGAGATGGAGCTTGGAGCCTGTGGTTGGGGATAGCCACCCTCTGCCTTAGCAGCTGGGTGTGAAAAGCCAACCTCAGGTGCTTCAGTTTTGCTGGTATCAGGAATCCCCTATTATCAGGCACAGAGAGGATTGCAGCTTCCCAGACACGTGCTGTGCCAGTCCAATGGCCAAAGAAAAATGTTAGAGTCAATAAAACAGTATTCCAAATTGCTAAAAGAGATATATAATAAATACCACTGAAGGAAGAATTCTGTTTACATCACTGGCTTTAGGAAGATCCAGGATTTCATTTCCAAAACGTAAAGCTTTTGTTTTAAATACTGGTTATGGTACCTAAAATGTCTGACCCACTGTAACAAAAGAATACAGGAAGCACTGTCCCTGCTCATTTCTAGAAAGCAGTGCAGCCTTGCAAGGTTTTCAGTAATATTTTCAGTTCCACTCTTATGCTTCAGAGTTTCAGTAATTTGCATTTTAACCTTCCTTTCATACTTGCTTTGTAGGCTCTCCCCAGAAGCAGGTACAGAAGTGAATACCAGGGCTCTCTTCTTGTACAGGGAGAGAAAAGTGAAGCTTGTTTGAGTCTCTGAATATATGGCTTTTCATAAGTATTCTGTATTCATGCAGTTCAGGCTATTTCCAGGAGGAACCAAATGTGTTCTCTTCAAATATTGAATTTGAAGGCAAAGTTGAGAAGGAGAGAAGATGAAGATTAAAACTAGATTAAAAGGTGAGGAGAAAGAGGACATTGTCTCAGAGCACTTGGAAATGAAAGACTCAAGGACCATGGTGCGGCACCTCAGGGTGCAGCATGACTTAACTGACCTCTGTTCATCTCTTCAGCTCCCCACCAAAGAGATCCAGGAAACCCTTCTGGTGGTGCAGAGCTGCCCTCTGCATCCCAAACCAGTGGGGCCTGACTGGTCCCTGCACCCACCTCCTGTCTCCACCATGAGATTTTATTGAAGCTGAGCCCTGAGGCATTGGCTCTGAGGCTCTTTTGCTTCTAGATCGCTCATCTTTCCAAAAGTACTCATTTGAGAGCGAACTGGTGCACAAGATGGCCACAGAGCTCTGGAGAGCCTTACTTCATTTCAGCTCTAACAGGAGTATCAGCAGCAAGGACCACTTCCGTCTAATGACTGCATTTTGCAGACCTTGCAGAGCCCCAGTGCTAAAATAAACTCTTTTATTTACTGTGCATTGCCCACTTAATGACTCTTCCAGCAAAAAGCAGGCTGCGCTTTCGCAGCAGATGCCAAATGCCATTGATTATTCAGTTTTTGGAAAATATTCATAATCATAAGGAAATAAGAAACCAACTGAAATAGATCAACCGTGCTTGGGCACACAGTTCTTTTTTTTTTTTTTTTTGAGGCTTAAAACAGCAAAACCAAATCCATGTTTAGGCTGTGTGCTCAGTCCACAATGTGGCACAGAAGCAAAATAAGCAGGATTTGAGTTTTTTTCCCGTGCTCAAAGAATTTAAAATTTAAGTTAAATGTTGGGACATTCGGAGGGTGGATGGGTTGGTATGTGAACCAGAAACCAGATCCAGACATTGGATCTCTGCTATGGAAGGAATGAACATCCCAGTAGATCCCTGATTCAATCACATTTCAAATATAGCATCAGATATCCTGAAGTAAAATTCCTCTCATTAGGATTCCATATTTTTAAGGGATAGCCATGAATTTCACACTTGTGAAGTTACATTACTTCCACTTAACGCTATGTATTTGAGGTTACGGTGGTACTTAGACAGGGAAACCAGGACTGAATTCCAGGACAACATTTTTCTTGTCAGCAATACGTGCTGCTCACTGCTCACCCATTTTTCTGGCACGTGGATGGATACAGCAAGCATCAGGATGCAGGGAAGTCCTACAGAATTTCTCTCAATATGAAGCATCAATTCACCCTGCTCTCAAACAGAAAGTGTTATTGCACTGGAAGGCTGACAACCAGCATTTGCTAAACAGAAAGAGCTACTGTGCTGGTTTAGCAGGCAGAAGTATTTATCTTCCACGAAAATATTAAAAATAACAAAATTCATCAACTGTCCATTTCCCAGAAGAGAAAATCTTGTATCTGTTCCCAAAGTTGAACTGTAGAGTCAGAAACAACCTAAAGAAAGACCATAATTTTTCTTAAGCAAGGTCAAAAATTGTAATTAACCACAGAAGTTTTATACATCTTTACATACCGCAAGGTTTTATGAGATCTTTATACTAAAGCTCTGCACTTACTCCAAAAATTACTGTCATACAGTTTAAGTGAGCTAATAAAGGCTTGACTCATTAATTTCTATCAGCTTTTCTTCTCTGACATGATAAATACGATTGATCTTGCAAGATTTCTATGCCTAGAAGCTGGGTAATACAATGGATGTGATATTTGTATGAAATCTGCTTATGATTTATCATAAATCTTTGTAATGTGACTGCACACTGTCTATAATTTTGGCCTTGCTTCTCTTGGATGAGGTGACTAACAGGTGAGCATGCTGAATTTTATGAATTATTTCAGATTGTTTTATTTTTTTCCCAGCATGACCACCCCTAAAATACAATTTAAACTGTTTAATCGGTGTTTCTATTTTGATATTAAGAAACATTAATATTTGCATTCACAGGAAGGTTTAGAAAAAAAGCTATAGAAAAAAATTAATCACTTATCGAATAAAACTAATATTCACAAACTACTGAAATTCATGTGTTAGAAGATTTGTAGTTAAAGTTGTGTTTACCTTTTAGAGTGAAGGAAAGGAATTGAAATACATCAAAATATTAATAATGTCACGGCATGACTTGGCACTCTCTCTGAAGGACTTACAACTGTAGGGTGTCAACTCTTGGCATTGGGTATTTATGCCTTTACTCTTTCTGCATCCCTAAATACACAAGTCTTCCAGATAACCCATCCTAAAGAAGAAAGTGCCAGCTGGCCCTTTGTACAAAAGCACAAGCTCTGCTTTCATCCCTTATGGGTTAAAACTGCACACATACATGTGTAGAGACCATGATCAATCATCATTATACCTGTCAGCCCTGCAGCAGGATGGGAAGGAAGAAACACTGACACATCCCATTGGTTGTGTCTGTTGTAGATCCTGGAGGCCCCCTCAGCGGTGATATCCTACTGGAATTCCTGTTACAGACCCAATGCTTCAGGGGCTGCTTTCACATCCCACTACAAGCTTGCTGCAGTCAGATAAACCCAACCTTCTGGACAACTTCTCAGGGGGTGGGAGATGCTCTAGTTTGCTGTTTGCTGTGGTGTCTAGACAGTAATGAGTATTGCTAAACAGATGGGTTATTTAAAATATATATATGGTTTTATTTTTTCTTTTAATTTTTCACCCTGCAAGCCAATAGGAAGAGAGAGAAGCCAATGGGGAGGGTTTCCAAAGTCTCCAGCACAAGTTTTGTGCAAAGTCTTCGTCCCTTTGAAGGCAGCAAAGCCCCACTCCTGCTCCTCAATAGGAGGGATGTCCCCTGCCAGGGCACAGCTCTGCAGGACCAATGCTGTTATCAGAGGAACAGAAACAAAGTGAGCTTCTTCAAGGCAGTTCTGCAATTGAAACCAAGGGAGAGGAGACAAATACGACAGGAGCGTTACAATATACAGCTCAGGATTTTATTTGGACTGCCTTTATAATTATACCTAAACACAGTTCGCTTCTTCTGTTACACAAATGGTTAAACAGGCAAGGGAAGGGAAGAACACACTTGTGCTCCTTAGAGAGAAATCATAAAGAAGCAGTGCAACCTGATGAAGCTGCTCCTTTCCAGACACCACACACAGCAAAAAACACTTTAATCAGCTAATGTCTCACTTCTAATTGACAGCCAGCAATGCAGACCCTAAAACCTACAGTTTAAGCTGAGTTAGCAGAAGAGCGCTGGTGATTTTCCATGGGAAGATGTGCACTGCAGTCTGATTTGGCGTTTGCACATTATTTATTCTTGTTCAGAGGGATCTGGGCTGTGCTATTTCCTCGCCCCTATGAGCAGATCCAGAAGCTTGTTTTCAGTGCCTGTTTTTTCAAAGAGGCATGTGAAAGCTGAGGAGTATAGAAAAGTGGCACATCTATATCTAGAGGGTATCTCTGTGTCGCCCTTGTATATTCAAAACAGGTTTTATTTATTGCTGTTGCTTCGTGACTTTAAACTCTCTGGAGTTACCTTCACTTTTTCATCTTAAAAACGGAGCACATCGAGCCTTTGAGTGGCTGAGTATATCTGCAGCCCTCTCTGAGTCACACAGGACAGCTTTGTCCTCATCGTGGCTATAGGAGACTGCGGGAACAGACTGAAACACACAGAATTCCTCAACTTGTTAAAAAAGTCAAAAATATTTCCATGATAACTTAAGGGAGCACTTACAAGAAGTTGGTTCTTGGTCCAAATCAGGAGCAGGAACATACCTGGGACTGTGCAACCTGTGCAACCTGGTCTATAGAGCCTGCTTAGCAGGAGGGTTGGACTAGATGATCTCTGCAGGTCCCTTCCAACCCCTACAATTCTGGGATTCTGTGTGATTCTGTGACTTCGGTTCCTTTGCTCTGTGGGTCTGTGCATGAACAGGCTTAAGTTCAGAAGATAGGGGTCTAAAATATGTAAAGCGTTGGCATTTTTTAAAGTGACATATTTTCTAAGGCAATAAAATGAACTGGAGATGGAAGCATAATTGGTTCATCATGTCTAACGCTGCCCAACTTCTCTCACCATAATTAAAGCTTGGAGTAAACCCTACCTTCATTTCCAACACAGCAATAAATGCTGAGCTATACAATAAACTAAATATTCTATTTCTCACAGCCCTCATCAATTTACAGTTCAACTCTAAAAATCTTCTATCCGCTGCATGTCACAATGCCTTGCCTTCACTAGGATCTATGTTATGTGCAATGTTAACTAAAGTTTAGGTAATATCTGATGTATAATTGATGACTTATCATTAGACAAGCAGTGAATGCTTCCACACAGCCACAGCTGGTGGAATACAAATGGCGGAGCTGTCTCCTTGCAGAGTGGCCCCTGATGGAGTTTATTTACACATGAGCAGCTTTAACAAGTAAATACAAATAAAAAAGCAGAGATAATCTTGTTAAATAAAGTGGACCACAAAAGGCACAGCAGCACTAAGAGCAGCAACACTGTTTTACTATCCTTTATTGTTGCCAGAATCCAGTGAACCATTCTTCTTGGGATAGTTTCTTAAATAAAGAAATAGCGCTCTAAATAACAGCTTGAAGTGCAAACTCCAATAATTCTGAGAAAGGTGGAAAACCTTCAGCTGCCTCGACACCCGAATGCCAATAGCTACTATCCAAGCAGCTGGGTAAATCTCATAGCCCAGGTCATGGATGGGATTAGACTACTGGCCATGATCTGGCCTTTAAGAACAGATACACCTGGATCCACATGAACACAAATTTTCACAGACTTCCTTATACTGTCTCAGGGATTTAAAAAAGCACTCTTCAGGTGGGATTCCTGCCCATAGTGGGCTTTGAAGGGCGTAACCAGGTCATTCCAGCATACTATTAGTTATAACCAATTAAAATTATTTTAATTGCAGAAATTTTTCTTCTAAAGAACACCAGTATACGCAGTATACCCATACATATGCATCAAAAAAGGAAATAAAATACCTTCTTCATCATATGCGAAGACAAATTACATTTCTCATCAGTATCTGAAGTCCAACAGAGCTTCTCCAGGGTTATTAATATTGTGTCAAAAGACAGAACCACTGTTCATTAAATATTTATTTGCTGTGCGGGAGGTTTCAGCAGGGATATATTTTGAGCTTTAGATTAAGCAGACGATACTTCAGTGTTGTCTCTTCCACAGAATAATATTCTGTGATATTCTTAGACCTACCCTGATGAAGTAGAGCAGCTAAGAAACTGGCAGAAAAGTTGGGCGAAAGTTAGTGCCCGTATTTTAATCTAAGATTAAACAATTATTTTTGGAATACATGAATCTGCATGCATAACTAACCATACAACTACATTTCTGTGAGTTAGCCCAAGACAACAGCCTACAGCATCTTACCTTTAGAGGTAAAAATACTGGTTTTGCAAGCAAACTTGAAGATGAATAGCAATAGTGGTCTTACATACAGACTTTCTTTGAGTGGTGAATGGGATTGGAATGCCAGAAAAAGAAGGGAAGATGATGCAGTGGTTGAATATTGAGCCAGACATTTCTGGCTGTTGTAAGAGAACAACATTATTCAGTTATAAAGGGCACAACCTACTTCGGACTTCATCAAAATAGAAGCAAGGCTAAAGCAAATTTGCTTTACCTCAGTTTGTTTTACTTTGCTTTGCTACACTTCTGCCCAAGAAGGTCTGACTGATAAGAAAACATAATTGCAGAATTGTCAGACTTTCAACAGAAAATACTGAAGTCGATCATATACTGTAACAGGGTATGAACTGATGCCTAAATATTGCCTGCTGAGCCCAGAGGTATTTTCACCTGGAAGCATATTTTCAAGGAATAAGAGCAGGAGAGATTTTGACCGTTCGTTTTAATTATAATCTCCGAGAACTAAGGGCACAAGTGAGGGAATTTGAGCCAACTCTTCAAATGCTGGAAAATGATGTTTATAAATTCTTTCAGAACAAAATGGAGCTGAAATATCCCTCAGGTTTCCACCTCTGGAACACAGGCTAATACTGAATGTTTCAAACACAAATCAGCATGAAAAATTAAAACACTGATATCTTCCGTAGCCAGGCGGCTTAATGCTAAGCTATTAGTGCTCAGCTGAACAGCTCATGGTGTGCCACAACCCTGTTCTACCCCACAGCCAAAGCCATCAGAAGAGATGGTCCCCGCTGGAGGTGCCACCAAGTGCTCGTACAGAGACACTGATAAAACTCTTTACTTACATTCTAATTTTTATCACAGAAAGAGAATCTTCAGAAAAGTGTATTTCACCCATTCTCTGCTGATGAATCAAACAAACAGCTCCAATGCTAAAGAAATTTCCCCAAAACAGGGAGCATTCACAGAATCATAGAATATCCTGAGCTGGAAGGGGCTCCTAAGGCTCATGGAGTCCACCTCCGGCAGAAATTCTAAATGCAATAGAGCATTGAATAAACTGAGCCCTTATCTCTGATATTTCCTCAGAGCCTTCACAAAGTCCCACCACCCTTTGGGTACAGCAGCAGGACTGGTGCCACGGGGAGCTGCTGTTCCTTCTACATCAGTACATGGAGCTGAGCTGTACGGATCTATCCCTGGAGGGTTTTGTCAATGAACACCAGGCGTTTTCTGGAAACTGTTAAATAAAGACACTGTTTCTTCCTACCTTGACAGACTTTGTTCAATGGAATGCTTTGTCTTGAGGAAAAAAGCCTCTGTACAGCATCTTTGTGGCATTTTTGCCAGACAGACAGAGATGATGAGCTGGTGCTTAAACCCTGAGCAGCAGACACAGAATGAGAGTTCCATGGGGCAAAACATGCAATCATGGCTTTCTGTCACTTATTTCCCTCTTTTTTCTATGCAAATGGCACATCTCTTGCACTTGGTCATCTAACCTTTCTATGCACAGGAGTCACCATGCATCCTGTCCTACCCCTAAAACCAGGACGATATTTTAGCATTGCACGCGTAACACTCTTTTTCTCCCTCTTTCATCAAAACAATTACAACAATGTATAAAATGTCACGTCAGGAAGAATAGTTTGCTGGTATTTTCCTAATTATGCAAAATTGCTTTCTCATCACTCTGGTTATTTCTGTTGAACTCAGGCTTCTGGCTTTAATTGTCCCTTTGGGCTACCTAGAAATGTGGCTGTGGTGCTGGTGGCTTGTGCCCTGATCCCCGTATCCCCAGAGCCACAGGAAAAATCCCTGTGGGTTCACAGCAGTTGGCAACGGAAGGGAGCTGCCCCCCCATTACTCCACCCCTCACTTTTATTCTCGTGTGAAGAAAGAAAACATTCATTTTCAGCATTCTAAATTCCCAACCTGTAGCCCCACATCTGCTTTAGAAGGATGAAGGAAAGCCTTTAAAGTTTGCCTGTAAAAAAAAGCTGTAAAAAGTAATGAGCTAGCAAGATATCTGATGATGGAAAGCAATAGATAACCTAAACCCACGGCTCACAACCTGCTTTGTTCTCCTATGCACACAAACATGTTTATCATGTGCAGTGTGATTATGACATTTTAATAAGAAACATGACAGTTTTGTCCATTTGGTCCTCTAATGAATCTGAAATGTGATGCAGGATACGGCTTGCACATGACAAATGGAGGAAGCTGGCTGGCTGAGGGCTTCTGCATGGATATAAATGTATTTTTGCACTGGGCTTGGCTCAATCTCAGGCTTTGCCATCTGTAGCAGAAAATATTTCATGTGAAGTAGGCTCTTGACTGCGGTTAGATAATAAAGGATTATACTGAAAAGGTTTGTCAGCAAATATCTGCGAGGCTGTTCCAGAGAGCTGTGTGGCAGTGACTTCAGCAGACCCAGGGAGAGGTGATGAGATCACAGGCACCCCTGTTGCACACAATATGGCACGGCTACCTACTGCAGGGGATAAGCAAAAATGCTAATACTTGAGCTAGACTCCCTTTAAAAAACCAAGCATGTAACTGAAAGAACACTCTTTTATACTTCTGATAATATCAGTTGCATCCAGCTATGGACTGGAATACAAAGCTAGCTGCAGTTTCACTCAGAGAGAGCCCTGTTTAACATTCTGGATGCCATAAAGTCCCATTGTCTCCAGCAGGAGCTGTGCCTAGCTAAAACAATGGAAGTTCTGAATAGGGACAGAAATAACTTCGCTCAGCACCAAAGCCTCCCACCACACCAGCCCTGCCCTTGCTGCTCCCAGGGACACCCACATGAGCTAACCCTGCTTGGTGGAAGGGACACAAACCAGTGGCTGTTGAGAGTTGAACAAGAAAGAGGGGGAAACCACTGCAGCTGTTGGATTTAATTTTTCCCATGCTGGTTACTGAAGTATGACCCAAACCTAAGGAAAAAAAATAGTAATCGATAGCAATAAGAAGATCGTAATCTGAAAATCTCTCATAGCTGGGAATAATCTATATCAATGTTGCATTTAATCAAGCAGGCAGAGTTCCCTCTCCTCATGGTAATCATCTCCTTAAGAGGGGGGGGAACGTTGTCACCTCTGCAATTTCAATTCTCCAAAGCAAAACTAACGTAGCGATTTATCATCCTTATCTGGATGTCCAATAAACAAAGGTGCGTGCTTATCTTTTGCTCTCCTGCTTTCCACACAGTGATGGGATTTCCTCCTGGAGGTACAGAAAAGAGTGTTATTCAATTACCTTCCCAGCAAGCTCAATGAACCAGTGCTCCCAGTGCACTTTCAATAGACAAAATTGGTGACAGGGGCAGACAACCTTTCACCAGAAGGCTCAGCCAGTGTGATGAATGTAGCAGATTCCTCTGTACCAAACCACTGGTCATGGGTGCCTGAAAAAGAGCTGATTTGAGAGTTTTTTTGTGCCTTATGTACTGCTTGAAGCAGCAGTATGAGCCAGCAATTCTGGATGGGCACCGCTGTTCATCCATCTGGCTCCATAGAAAAGCTTAATTGTGGTTATGGGTGCTGAGAGACAGCTGGAGCTTCCCAGCCATGCTGTATCCAACCCACAAAGTATTTCCAGAATCCGAACACCAAGAGTGATAAGGATTGCTTACCTTCATGGCAAACCTAGACATGATCGGTGATCACATCCCAGTGGGAAAACAGAAAGTACTACCACTGTAGGTATTGCCAAGGATCACTCTCTAAAGGAACCAACGAGTTCTGCAGCTTACAAATGGAAACCTTGGGAGTTCACTCCCCATATCCCAGCCCAACCCTTCATGTTTGGGTTTTTGCACTGGTCGTTAGAAGTTGCTAGGAAAAGTTTGCATGTGCTTTTCAAGCTGATTTTCATTGTTTCAGGTGGCAGTTTAACACATCGAGGCTGCCAAGAACAGGATGTTTTAGTTCTCTGCATTGTTCATCAGTGCTGCAAGGTCTTACCTCCTTACTCCACATGCACAGTCATTTAAATTAACAGAAGTCATACATAAAATGATACTGTGATTTTCAGGAAGAAAGAAAAAAAAACACATTTTTTGTGGTAAATAACATCAAACCTTAGAATCCAGTGCCTCACCAATTACATCATAAAGAATTTCATGGCACTCAAACACGGCAATAACTTTTTCATTCCAGATGAGATGGGTGGTTTGGGGTGTTGATCTAAAAAGCTCCTCTCACTTGTCATTGATCTGACCAAAGGACTCAGCAAGTCAAAGGGGAAAAGCCCAGGAGAGATAAGAAATACTTCCCAAATGTTCTTTTATGATAAGCATTGCTGCAATACTATACGGCAGCACATTCTGTAGATTTAAGATCCTGCTTGTTATCCTGTTAAAAACCCTTATATAGAGTATATTCTCTAACAGAGAAAGTGACATTCTGACACATTTGCAAACCTGTCATTTGTTCCCAATTCCCTGAGTCCATCCCAGTTTAAAAACAGCAAAACACTCCAAATTTTAGTTGTGGCAATTACACTCATACCAGTTTTCACCCCCCACAAGATATGATGTTCTGGCACATAACTGTATCCATGGGACTGCATCCCCCAGTTGTTTCATCTCTCTTGCTGTTGTTAGAACTAATATGAGTGGCAGTATGTTTCACGTGTGTTATAAAAGCAAGTTTAGCAACCTTTCATTTCTTTTCCCCATTTCTGTATCCTTTTTCACTGTAGATGAACATTAAGTTCTTACCATGAATGTCAAGGTAGGAAATTAAGCAGGATTAATGAAATTCATGGTCAGCTTTCTGCCTTAAGAAAAAAAAAAAAAAGTCCTAATCCTTTGCCTATTTTACTTCTCATTCATTTTTTATTTTGTCTTCCAGGAATTATAAAATTGACTACCAAGGAGATTTATGGACAATTTTAGAAGCAAATTGATAGACTTGGGATTAGAACTTCTGTAGGATTTCTAGTGATTTAATTAAATTCCCTCTAATATAATCTCATGTGATTTTTCCAGAAGAGGAGAGCTTTTGCAGTCAATAGTATTCTTTTTTTAAAAACAAAAATAAAAAATTCAACCATGGCAGTCTGCTATCAAAATAGATGCTTCAAACATGATGCTGGGCTGGCTGCCAGCAGCTCCTACACGATTCTACTGGCTTCCATAGGGTTGTACTGATCTACAATGAAATTTTGAGAAAAGGACATGGATTCCACCTGAGCAAGCTTCACTCATGCAGCTTGATGTAATTAAAGGTTATTTGAGAAGGGAGCTATGAGTTCAGGTGAGGCCATTTCTGTCTTTTTCCATCGCGCACCTTTCTGGTGATGACAGAAATATCATCTTAAACACAACCACATGCTTCAAAATCATGCCAACAGCATTTACCTGACATGCACATCATTGTGTTTAAATGTCCAGGGTAATTCTGGTACAGACAAAATCCACTGGAGTTCCAGAAGACAGGACAAGTCAGCAGTACCTCTTCACCCTAAACACCATCCTGATCTTCAACAGAACCTCAGCAAACTGCAGCAGGTTTTTCAGTGACCTTCAGGCAACAATTACTCCAAATGGACTTTCAACTCTTTCTTGAGGGGCATTTGACAGGAAAACACATGTTGAGCCATGCTGTTAATTATCTGCATGCTCAAATTGGAGAGCTCACAGGATTTAGGTTATTTTTTTTTTTCTGCAACTCAGCAGTGAAATCTAAGATTTACTTCTGTGCTGAGCTGGGAAAGATGCTTCCAAGAAACCGTCCCACAAGCCCAAATGCAGTTTTCTTCTGCATTGCATTCCTCATTATGTTGCTTCTTCCCAACTCCATTCCTTACAAAGACTGAACATCCTAGCTGCTTCCACCATCCTGACCATTACCTTCAGTCACAGGAGAGCTGCTTCCTGCAAAAGTCATAATGCATGTAAACAAAGAACAAAAGGCAATCTTCAGGCATGGCCATACTGCTCAAGTCACCTCCTCCAGAGCTTAAAGGCACCAAAGGGCATCCCAGGACTCCTACCTTGGGAAAAGAGGTGACGTAGAGAAGAAGAGTTTGTTTTCCTATTAATGCCTTGGTTTTCCTTTTTCATTAATTCATTATTTAACAACCACACACTTCAGTGGTTACCCAATCACATATGTCTTTCTTCTCAGTGACTGAAAAATATAAACTTGGAAATATTTTACCAAGAATGTGTCAAAGTCTTTTGAAATGAACCCATAGAAAAAACATGTATGGTTACCTATGTCCCTGTCCTGGTGTTACGATATTTTGTTATCAGTATTCCACATCATAACATCATGTAGTGCCCCATAAACCACTGACAGTCCCCTCAAAATTTGACGCCCAGACACTTTTCTCCTCTTAGGTACGACTCCTATGGACATGCCCCTGAACACATTTTGTGAATACTGATCTCAAGTCTTTGCCTCCATGCCACGAGTTTCAAAAATCCTAGAAGCTAAGAATTTCCCTCCTCAATTTAGCTTAATAGAAATGTTTCTTTTTACTCACAATTGAGTTATCAGCTTGAAAAAAGACCTTCTGCGCTGATATTGCCACATTTGAGTGAAGCTACAATACTGCACCCTGCTTGGCCATGGCAGGGCTCTGTCACGTCCACATTCATACCTTCTACCTCCACATATGCTGCAGCCTGAGATTTTAGCAAGCAAAGTAGTCCGTAGGTACAAATTTTGAGGGTGCTGCATCTGCAGTAAGTTTCAAATTGCCATATAAATCTGTTGTTCTACCTATAAGTCATTTAATTGTAAATCTCATTGCTTAGCTTCCAGTAAGTAACATGTTGTCGTTCATAGTACACAGTAGGTGATGTTGAACAGAAATATGGCACTGCGTTGTCTTTCCCTTATTCAGGTGGTGGTGGGGATTTGGGGGTGATTCTAATTAGCAGGAAATATGCATATCATTTGTGGCTGCTCACAGTTTACATTCTGCAATGGCAAAGTCAGTGATGCAAACAGGACTTGAAAGCCTCGCCGGGCACCACCAAGGAGACATTGATCCCCCTGTAGTGCTCTGCCATGCTGGCTGCCCATGCAGAAAGCTTGCTCCTCTTGCCAGCCTAAAAAATATTAATATTCATTAGAACTGCCACACTTGTCTACTGAAATTAATCAGTACATCATAATTAGCCAGAGCTTTGCACAATTTAGCACACATTTTAATAAATCTCAGACAGTGACCTGAAGACTTGGAAGCAAAAAAAGAGGACAAAACTAAAAGCTCAGTCACAGTGTGACCTCCTGCCATGGAGAGGTCAGTGACTGCAGGCATTGCTTAGTGCAAAACTAAGGTCCACAGCAACATCTGGAGATGCCACTGCCCACCTCAAGAGGTTGCTGCAATATTTTAAAGCACATTTGCAATGAAATTTGCTCTGGCAGTGGACTGGACTTACTCACACTGCTGAGCTCAGACATGTACTGGTTTCATCCCAGCTTTCTCTGCAGATATTATTGTGCAGGAGATACTTCTGATGCAGAAACTCCAGAACTGTGATTCAGTCAGAAAGTTTTATGAGCATAAATGGCATTATCTCATCAGTGCTGATAGAGCTCTGCTTACTGACATCCTCTGAGGATCCGGTCCTGGGACAGCAAAATTAACATGAACAGATTCGTGTAAGGAGGTATAAAAGCTCTCCTGCTGGAGAGTCAAAGCTGCTACCACTTCCAGTACTCCATTTCTGAAATGTTATTTTTTTTACATCTCTTTCATACTGTGAGAAAAAAAATCTTGCCATTACTGATAGTAAAATCTCACCCTGATAACTTTACATTACTTTGTATAATACCCATTAATCTCTTTGCTTGAAACCAAATTCAACCTTTGCTTATCTGTAAGCAGATTAATGGTTTCAAATATTTCCACCCATCATGAGTTTTCAGACTTGCAGCATCCAGGACTGACTCTCCACGTCAGCACAAATGTGCAACTGAAAAGTAGTTCATAGATTTGGGAAAAGAAATGGGAACTTCTGCAAACTGTTTCCTTTCCTGTTGAGATACACATTCTTGAGCTATTCAGGGGAAATTCTGCTTGGCCATCAGGAAGCTCAGAGCTTTCTGCCAGTCAGAACCAAGAGGGTTCCTTTCTGACAGAGAACTGAACCTGGTGTCAATGATTATTAAAACCATTATCAAGGCTGTGACTGGGGAACTTTGGAATCTCATTGCAAACATTACCACATGCCATAGGCTATCATTTGGTCAATTTTTTAGCATTTCTAAGAAAAATAACAAGAGAAAACAGGACACTGCAGCAAAGCCAGCAAAAAGCATTTTCCAAGAGTAGACCTGGTCTTCTGGGGATCTGCTTCTGCAAACAGAGGGAGAAATTGTACACCTATTGCAGATAGAGCTCGGTGCTGGGCTGGGTATCACTACAACACCTCAAAAATCAGCAGCATCACAGCTCTGGGTAACTGAGCATGGGGAAGCAGATTACTCATGTGGGTTAAGCATGCTCAGCTGTTACTTGGGTATGATTGTACAATAATGGCATGTTTTGGCATTTATGACAGCTAAGTTATTTCATTAAATTAACATCTGAATTCAAGTAACTGAGACCATTAAACTCACTGTATTATTTACTTCCCAGTTAGAGCTGATGCAGATCTCAGCAAGTCGGGTGCTACTGGATCATTTGCAATTATTTCTCTTGACAGGTTGAAGGTGGCTTTATGCATGATAAACACTTGGTGATTTTTTCTCTTTTTATTTGCTTACAGTCTTCATTCTGCTTGACTGAGCACCTGATAGCTGCTCGCAGCCACTCTGTGAACCCAGAGAGCCCCTAACCTTCAGACAGGAGCTCTGACCCGTGGCCAGGCATCCATAGCTCCCTGCTCCCCATCTCACCTGCACACCTCCATCACTGCCCAGTAGAAAGCCAGAGCCACTCACAAATAATTATTTTTTCTTTAAATGTCTTCAGTTGCCATTCTGCATTAGAAAGGAGAAGTCTATGTCTGTGATTTAAACATCTTCACCTTTCCTTCGCAGTCTTCGCTTGGACTTGGATTTGGCTATTTCCAAAATAGCTTACCCTTTCACTAAGGATTTTCTCCCTTACAGCAATTGCAGGCGCAGGTTTGTGTGTGCTGACTTCTCGGGCAGAGCAGTCTTGTTCTCTGCAGAGGCCAGTCAAACAATTTCATACAGAACACCACAGCCCATTTCCACCAGTTTTAAGACATGTCAGTGTCTTCCCATGACACCCCTGAGATCGGGACTAGGCAAAATCCAGGCAAAACTGTCATCTGAATTAATAAAATGTACTATTCAAAAATGAAGCTACATCAGAGCTTAGAATCAAATCCTGCCTTTATGGGAGTCACTGGTGATTGTCACCAAAACTGAGATTTTTGAGTCACAAAAGGAAGCAAACACCACCAAAGACACACGACTCAGAACCTCCATACACAACCCCATTGCTTTTCTCAGATTGTTTTCCTCTTTGACCAATAATGCTTCTTAATGTTGCAGTTCTGACCCAGCCATTCAATGACCCAGAGAAGTCCCTTCCAACCCCTACAATTCTGAGAGATTTTGTGTTTGATTTCCATCTCCTTCAATGGGAGCATTCTAAATCTTTGCTGAAAGTGCTGTGCTACTAAACGTGACATTAATTAAGTGAAAGACCATTGCAGTTTCTTCCTTTGGAAGATTTCTGCTGTGTGTTTAGGCTTTCCTCTTGCTTATGACTACACATTAAAAAGTCCCGCATAATTTACAAGTGCTAATAAAAGCACGTAAATGTTTTCATAATTGTTTGGAAGTTACAGCACAATCAAGTTTACAGCACAATCAGATCATATTCAGGGAGCGGCAGTCTCACAGCAATTTCTGATGCTGGCATTTCCATTTTTAAGCTTACATTTATCATAAATTTATGTGCTTTTATTGTAACGGATGAGCATGTCCCATCAGAGCTCAGCGCTAATATGAAATTCTTTCTCCTCCTCTGGAATAAAATCTTTGTGACTGAGTTTATTATTTTGCAACTGAAAGCTTGATTTATTTAAATTCGGTGGAGGTAAATGTTTGGCATTTCTGTCCTAAATTTTGCAGGCTGCTGTGGACTTTTCATGTAAACTTGCTAAACATCCTTCCCATAGCTTTTGCCACGTTCTTCTGAAATAGAGATGTTTTTAATGTGCCTTTTAAAAAATGTTCTGTGGGTAAATTTCCTCTTTTGAGCATTTTTGTTTCCATCTCATGCAAACTCTGTGGCTGTTAGGAGCCCTTCAGCTCCAACAGAAGGGGTGATAGGAAACTGGAAAAAAACCCCTTCTGTAGGATCTCTAACAAAAATCCCATCGAAGGCTTCCACTGCTCCAAAATAATTGTGTTGAATCTGAACAAAGAAAGAAGACTCCCTTAGGATTGAACCAGAAAGGAAAACCCACACCAAAGTTGCACACTGCTCCCAGGCTGATGGTTGAAGATGGAAGCCCAAAGGAGGGGACTCAAGTTAATTACATCTAGAATACCTTCCCAGCACATAAGAGGTGACACCAACTGCAGCAGATATATCCTAAGGTCCCAGTATGTTCCTTCACTATAAGAACAGCACGATGTTAACTAACATCTGTGCCCTCAGCCAAACACCACTCCTATCCAAAGTAGAAAGAGTACGCATCAGAAATAAACAAGTAGAGTCCATGCATTATGCCACCAGCATTTTTTTCAGCTCCTCATCTTCTCAAAAGATAGAAATATACAAGCAACACTTTCCATTCGAGCAGGAAATGGCTGTGAGCTGTCTGCTCCTCCATCCACGAGACCCAAGTGCCACCTCGTGTTCACGCACTGCATTTCAGGGGAGATTTTCCCCATTCGTTTTCAGCCAAAAAAAAAAAAAAAAAAACACTAAAAAACCCAGCTCCTGCGTGCCATGGAAATGACTGTAGAGTGTTTTAGGTCTTTTAATACAGAATTAATTGCATATTGAAATGCCAGGAAAGCCATTTAATCATAAATACAGCTGCACATTTTATAGGCATGAACTGCTTACACAATTAATTCTTTGTGCTTACCTCACATGGCCACCGTAAACCCCACTTGCACTCAGATGGATGCAGCTGCAGTAGTGCTGGTCATCGTTGTTTTCATTCCTCTCCTTGTGGCACGAAGGCTGCATCTCCATACAATCACAGTTTTGCCAAATTTTCAGTTTGCCAGAAGGAATCAGTGGAAGGCAGAAGGAGCTGGAAATCGTACATCTGTGAGAAAAATGATAGGCTTATGATGGAGAACTATTCAGGTCTTGAGGCCAGACTTCCTGGAAAGGCAAAGCTGAGCTACGTTAAAAATGATAAAAGGTGAAGCATTGAATCTCAAAATGTTTCTAATGGCAAATAGAAAAGTTTCAATACGTAATTATTTAGCTACGTTTTAAAAAGGTATAAGAGATTTTTAAGAAATAAAAATCAAAGTTCAACATTTTAAATGGTGATTAAAGCATATTATCTAGATATTCCAAAAATATTATATTCATGCTTCTCAATTTTGCCAAAATACATCCCTAAGACAACTCTGGAAACTCATTCTATTTCCTTCAGTGTCAACTACAAACTCAAAAATGCATTTGCCCTCACAGCACACTGAACGTGTACAATTTTTATGGCTATTCTTCTCTCCATATATTGAGTAGTAAAATTCCTCCTGACCTGCATGCAGCCTTCATTTGTGCTCCACATCAGGCTTTGTTTCAAGTAGCACTCATTACTCATAAGGTTCATCTGGGCCCACTGTTCAAGCCCATCTAGGTTTCTCCAGACCACAACTCATCCCTCAGGCATGATGACCTCTCCACACAGCTTGGTGTCATCTGCAAACTTACTGGAGGTGCACTCAATTGCACTGTTGTCGTCACCGATGAAGATATTAAAAAGCACCAATCCCTTTACTGACTCTGAGGAACATCACTTGTCACTGATCTCAATCTGCACATTGATCCATTGACCACAGCTCTCTGGGTATGACCTCGCAGTCAGGTCTTATTCCATCAAACCGTGTCCTTTTCCATCAAATAACCTACTTGTCAAATATTTATCTTTCCAACAGAGAGAAGAATGTGATGGGAATGGAACCAGTGTCAAGGTTCTTCAGATATATGACATCAATGGTTCTTCCCTCATCCCTTGATGCAGTTAGGTCATCCCAGAAAGACACTATGTTGGTCAGGCAGGACTTGCCCTTGATGAAGCCCTGCTGGTTGTCCCATGTAATCTCCCCCTTCCATGTGCCTCAGCATAGCTTTCAGGATGATCTGCTCCATTATCTTTCCTGGCACTGTGGTGAAACTGACAGACTGGTAGTTCCTTGGTCATCCCTTCTACCCTACTTAAAAATGGAAGAAGGGTAGAGAGAATGACCGTGGTCACAAACATGACCTAAGTTAATGACAAGTAATGGCTGAAGAGTGTGTGCTTGTGTTTCTCTCCATGTGCATCTTTCCTGGCAGTGAATATATGAAAACTCACAACGTGGATGCCTTCTTCCAGTTAAAAATCAGTATAGTGTTTGAAAATCCATGAACACAATGAACAGCACTGATTAGTGCAACTGGCTTGCAACAGAACCTGTCATCCGCCTTCTTTAAGTAGCACATGGAGTTCATTTTTGGTAATAATAATCCCATCATTCCTTTGCAGAGAACAGGTGCCCCAGATACGTTTCTTTCTATTTTCCTCCTAATTCTGCCAAATGAAGCTCCAAGGTAGCTGCCTGTGACTCAGAGTGACAGACTGACAGGTGTTGTCAGCGAGGTGCCTAATGACTGCGAGATTTGTTTGTCTTTTAATGGAATTCAATAAGGCATAAAAGCAAGACAAAGCAGCAGCATGTGCAGTTTGAGGAAGCCTTTGGCAAGTCAACCTTGCGAAATGTAAAACGCCCCGAATATTTTGATTAGGCAATAAGAGGCATTGCCTGTTTGTGCTGTCACAGACCCAATTTCTCATCATGGATCAGGATGTGGGCGCCCCTGAATGCACGCACTGTAGTTTATGCTAGGAGGTATTAAAGCTTTTTATGGAGGTTAAAATGAGGTAAGAAGATGAGACTTACAAAGACATTTTAAGAGTGTCTGGTCTTTCTAATTTGGGGAAAATAGTGAATCCTGCAGTATGGATCTGCATGGCAGTACATATTTTGGCCACGATGATGCCCAAATGAAAACTGAGCGAGGGACTTGCAGCCACTAGGAGAGCCATATGAGCCCCCCTAGCACTCCTGCAGCTCCAAGCATGGAGCCCTGGGGCAGTTTTCCTCCTGAATCCCCACATAGGTGAGGCTTCACCAAGCCATGGCACAGTATAGCGCTGCTACTTCACTCATGCATATATTTTCCTTAAAGAAACTGTTGATTAAAACATTAATAACTTCTACCAGCCTTCCATGGGCTTATTGACAGTAATGAACTTTGATTCATAACTATAGGGCTTCTGTTGTAAATAAAAGGGAAAATAACAGATAATATTATCTGTTTCGTTGAAAATAAAACTAAACTACAAGTGTTCCTATAGCCACAATATGACTGCAGAATCTTCCTCCACTTTGTGCGACCTGCAAGAACACCCCAAAGAGGAAAACATCCTGCAGTGGTTCCCATGGCTGTAGGTCAGCCCTGCAGACCAAAGCTCAATGTATAAGGGCACAAGAATTTGGCAGCACATAATAATCTCAGCAGCCTGTTGCAGGACTAATATTTCTTTTCAGGTCCATTTGGGTTTGCATGTGACACTTTTGAGACATTAAAAAATATATCTGATTTTGCCTCACCTGAATACACAACTTCAGTGTGACATTTGTTCTTTACACACACTGACTTTAGATTCTCACATGCATTAACATTCTAATGAAGAAAAATCCTAACACGTTACTGAAGCTCAGGAGCAATGCAATAAGCATCATTCTTTGACACAATGTCATGAAAGATTATAAATACATTTTCCTTCTATCCATTGTTGAGTCTTTTTTCATATTGTTTCTTTTTTTTTCCCTTTTAATTAAAATGCACATTTTAACTTCAAACTACCAGCTGCTCTTCCCACTGAAGCATTAAGAAGGTAGACAGAATTTGGCAGCTATAGTCAACCTTGAGAAGGGAACCTGTTTCAAGGGAAATCGGTATTCTCTGAAGGAAAGAATGGATGAAAAGAAGAAACCTGCACAATAGATGCTAAAGAAAATCCTCGTTATTCCTAATACATAGCAGCCGTTGTTCAATACTTTGCCTGTGTGAAAAGTTAAATGCGACCTTTGTGCTTCTGCCAAGGTCAGCGACTGCTGGTTGAGTGAGCTAAAGTTGCCTGAGGCCTCTTTTACCTCTCACAGCAAAATTCATTTCAGCAATCTTAAAACTTCAGAAAGAAGAAGTGCAGGTTGAAAAGTTTGGGCCAACTCCACATCATTTTAATTTCTTCTTTCTCTGAGACCTCTCACTTGGGAATCCTTTCCTGTCAGGGCTAGAAAAGTAAGTTTGTGCAGAGTCTGGAGGAGGTGACCCCAAGGACACAGTCCTGCTGGGGACCGTGGTCCTGTCCAGCCCATCCCTGGTCACCCATCTGCTCCAGGCCAGCATCCATCCCACAGGGAAAAAGGAAGAGTTCCCTTGTATAATTCGGTTTTCAGCATCCTGCAGAGTGAGATAGTAAAAGGGCAAAGAGAACCGTACGGAATTTGACTAGTTTTCTGTGTTTTATACTACCTGCATAAAAGTGATTTATCAGAGTGCAAACAGAAAAAAACATGCAGTTTAACTAGGCAACTTTCAGCACTGTAAAATTTGGATGGGGTAACCTGCATAGAAGCCTAAGAGCCTCCAAATACTACCGCCCATTAATCAAGCCTGGCCTGAACCAGATCCCTTTTTTTAAGGTTCAGAAGTGCTTATTATTAAGATAAAGAGCTTATTTTGACTTTATTTTCATGCACATTTGCACATTCAGGTTCTGGCTGAGTTCAGAGGAGGATGAACTGAACTACCACGACAGGATGTAATTGTGGACTGAAATAGAAGTGCTGCCACTCTTTTTTGAAACGTGGTTGACATAAAGTTACAAGTCTAACTCACAGTTATCACGGATTTGGCTGAGATTACCAAGAGCAATCACCAGGTACCTACTACTACCTAAAGCAAATCTGAATTCAAAATTTGCAAAGGTCTGTGTGGTGTTTATCATTAAAACAATATACAATACTTTTAAATTGACTTACCATCAAATTCCTTGGACTTGTATCTTAATTGGAACTGAATTTCAGAAATCCATACATGGTGAAAACAAAATGTAGACAGACATTTCCAAAGTTCCTCCTTCCCTTTGCCTTGTCTTTGATGAATTCCTCTGATCTGGTTCCTGCAACCAGTTTCTTCATTACCTTTTGCAGTTCCAGCGTTTTTGCACTTCCCATTTTTATTGATGGAGAGTTATAATTCAAGATGTAAAATTTTCCCCCAGATGATCTATATAACAGATTCTCCATTTGAAAGCAGCTGGACAGAAATATTCAAGAAATCTGTGAATACTTCAGGTTATAGAAGTAAAAAGTACTTCCACAGTTCTAAACTTCTTTAACTCAAAGAAGGTATTTTTCTTTTTTAATGAAGCCATTTAGATGCTCTTTTTAATAATAAATAAATGTTGAAAACTTTAAATCAAATGTACCCCCTTGAAACGTAGGTCTAGATTTTTTTGTCTGTCAGTAGGGCTTCATGTTTCCCTGCTATACTTCCTTTACACTGAGTTAAAAAGAACAGTTGGGAAGAAGGCTTAGCAGCAATTAGGACAAAGACCAGATAATACTTTTCTCCTTGAGCATTTCCATATGGCTCAGAAAGATGTGATATTTAGACACAGTTGGCCAAATCCTGGTCTGTTACCATGTGGAAACACCCAGCAACATCCTCCAGCCCAGCCCACCTTCTCTTGGATGCTGCCACCACCACCAAGGCACTCTCCTGTGATATGCTATTTTGAGAGAAATATATTTTACTCCTCCAGGACTCAGTTCTATTCATTGGAAAACTGGGAGATAAATAGGTTTTTATTAAACTTCCTTTTTCAATTTTTTTTTTTTTATTTTCGCAGTATATTTAGGGAGGCAATCTATTTAGTAGTGCCACTTGCCATCTGTGATGGCTATCCCAACTTCAGACTGCTTTTGTTTGCACCCCCTTTGGACTCAGTGATTTGGATAAACCCATAGTACTGTTGGCTCTTTTTTGCTCTCCTAATTAACAATATTGCCATCATTATTGCCAATCTCACACAATATGGTGTTTTGCTCAAATGTCCCCTGGAGGAGTGGCATCTTCACGAAGAGTCTCAGCTCATATTTAAACAACGGCAGCCCATCCAGCACTCATAATGTAGGGAATGATTGAAGATCCCAACCCTGAAGGCTAAAAACTTGCAACTATTTCAATGTTTAAAATTAAAAACAAATTCTCCTGATTTTTAAATAATCCTGGTGATACAAGAGGGATTTTCCATGTGTTAAAACAGATAGGATTAGAAAAACAAAATGATTATTGAAGCGGAGCATTTCATTATTTATTTAGTCTTTGTTGAAGGTATCACCTTAAAGCACCATAATACTGTACATCACACACCAATGGGAATTCTGCTCAACATCCAGAAAGAGAAAATGGAATTTAAAAAAGAATATAGTGGATATATCAATCATGATTTTGGCATAAAACTTATGAGGGAAGTGTAGAATGGGATGCTAGCAAAACTCATGCTGACTACATGCATGTCTAATCATGACACTGAATTTTTAATGTGTATGAGAAAATGCCTACTTTTCTTCCCTGTTTTTTTTCTTGCAGATGTGATCAGATACGAGCTCCAGGTCTAAGTATAGAAAGAACTAACTTCAGATTTACATTCACAAGTCTGGTAATTAGCCTTTAACAGTTGGAGATAATATTCTATTTCTTGATAGGACCCTTTACAGAGCAGAAAATTTGCTAGCGTTTTAGAGTAGAAACCTTTTTCTATTACATATATTCATCTGCATTACTTGAAATAAGCTAAAATTCAAGTTAAAAAATCACAACCATTTCAAAAGGGCAATTCGAAATCTATCCATTTTTTTTACTTGATTGCACTATACATTCCAGGATCATTAGAACTTAGTTTTTGTCAAAAACTTAGTTATAATTTTCAGGCTTTTCTCCATTGCATCCCATTCTGCAATGTAGCCTCTAATGGCTTATGTCAGTTTGTTCACGTTAAGATTTAGAATCTAAGTAGCCATAGCTAGAGTAAAAGGACAGAAAAACATTCACACGCTGAGCCAAAGACATGAAAAATACTACCCGAGGAACTTTATTAAAGAACTGTGCTCCAAAATCATTATTTTTATATTTAACTGGGCCTTCATAATATCATTAAGAATTTAGGTCAAGCACATGATGTCCAAAGGTTCTCAAGTAACACAAGTATAAAATTATCTGCTAGTAATTTATGTCCACCAGTGGGTAGCAGCAGGTAGCAGTTAATTGAAAAGAGGCTTATCTCTAATTATTCTTCTATATCCTTCTTACCAGCCATCTTAGAAAGCACGCACACACACTAAAAAAAAAAAACAAAAACCATACTTAAGCACTGCTGAGCATGTAATGCTAATGTAAAAAGAATATTTGGAAACAGTGATTTTTCATTTTAATCCACATTTTGCCCTTGCTCCACAAAATTCTTTTGTTTTTATGCTAGCTTTATACAAGATGCTTCTGTCTTCCACACGTTTTATGAAGTTGTCCCCCAAAATATCAAATTTAAATCAACTCTAAATTGTTTTCCTCCTACGAGTCTACTTTCTCATTTTTATGGAAAATAAATAAATAAATGGATGGGGTTATGGCTTGGGGTATTGCAGCTAGGTATGAGCTAGTCAGAGAAGTTCCATGGCCTCTAAAGCTACAAAACTATTCCTGGCCTTTCTGCAAGTTTCTTTGGAGACCGAGGACATTTTGATCCATCAGCGGCTGATGGCCCTTAGCTACAGCAGTGATACCTACACCGAGTTTCACATTTCATTATTGTGAAGTTCAACTCGAAGAAATTGCTTTTTCCCTTGTTAGGAAGAGCTATAGCTTCTGCTTAGCCACACTAGCCCCAAGACCAACAGTATATCACTTCATTACTGCTGCTCCTTCATTCACGAGGTTCGCTTTCCAGAATATACTGTCCGCAACCACAGCTGCATGTTAATGCTGCCATGATGTGCCCACACAGGAGAGTAGTGCTGGCAGCTGCCCACAGCCAGGGAGCAGCTCTTGGGCAGCCTCTAGCACTTACCAAAGCTGAGAAAATGACGTGGGACCACATCAATTAGCAAAATACCTCATGAGTGGTACATAGAGCTCTCAGTCTGGCAAATGCATGGAAGAAAATAGGAAACTGACTTTTTTCTTTCTTTCTTTCTTTCTGTTGCAATCAGGTGCACAGCTTTTTCTGGAAAAGTATGGAAAATAATCAGCAAACTAACTGGTAAAGCTAAAGGTCAGCTAAGAAAATTGCCACCGAGGCATCTCTGCTCCTCCCTGCACAGCTATGTGAACTGTTGTGTGAATATGTTATTATGTCTTATCCCACCAGCTGGAGGGAGAAAACTGTTTTAATTACACCAAGCACAGCTCCTCCTGTTTCAGTGGAAGGCATCCTGCATCCAGGACTTTCCCAGGAAGCTCTCTGATGCCAGCAGCGTGTCCCACCATGACGCAATGCATCACCTGGTGCTGGGCAAAGCCTCACAGTGTGAAGGCAGAGAGATTTCCCCTCCAGGGCTGAGGTAGAGCTCCCAAGAGAGAAGAATCCCAATTAAATGTGGCTTTTCTCTTGCAGATCTGCTTGATGGTAACCTTTAGAGGCTAAGGGTTGCTAGCAGAGCTGTGCAAAACTGTTTGTTGTCAGACTGCAAAGCAAAAGCAAAACCTTGCAGTGGCAGACTTTTATACATGCTGAGCAAACACCAGGTGAGGGTCTAAAAAGTCTGACAGATTTCAGACTAATATTTGCATTTGGAATGTTGTTTCACAACAGGTGATCAGTCTTGCACTTTCCCTGTACTAAGTGATTACAGCTGATAACAAAAACTAAGGTTTTTCCTATATCTACACATACTAGTACTTACCTTGGATCAGTAGAACTCTCAGTTCATATCGTGATCTGATTCAAAACTCTGACCCATGTGGAATCACAAAGCAGCCATGCTGGTCTGAAGCACTGTTATTCTAAGCTGACAAAGGATTTACTGAGGGTCAGAATAGCAATTCCCTACTGACACGCTGCCTTCCTTTGCTTATTAACTACTAGCAGCCATGTACGTATGGCTCATATGTATCCCAAAAGAATACATCAATATGAGACAGAGAACTTCTGCCACACTCAAAACTGCCTCAGTCTGAGATGGGCTTCAGCAGAACTTGATTTTACTCCCTGCCCCTTACCCCCAAGACTGAACATCTCAGTATTAAAAGCAGATATATAAATTCAAGGCATATTCAGTGAACACTGGAAAAAAGAAGAAAAAAGATAAAATAGGATTCAACTTCACTTTCCTGGTGCATTCGACAGAGCTGAAAAGGACTTGATGCTTAGCTTTGCTCCTTTCATGGCTCTTACTTGAAGTAACACAAAATCACCTGGAATTTGAAGAAAGACATCTTCATTTTTTACCATCCACCACATAAGTATGGAGAGCAGTTCTTAAGGATGCCATAATACCTCTTCTCCATGATATTCCTCATCACTGAAAACTGGAACTAAGCAGGAAATAACCACTGGATTCATTGTGTTCCCCTACATTCATTTCCCTATCTGTCAGCTCAGTAGATGGGCTTGATTTTGTCTGTAAGGAAATCACAAAGACTATGAGAATATTCATGATTTGCACTTATGATTTCTGAAGCTTTCACACTTACATCTGAGGGCTCACCCCAGACATAAATCTTCTTACTGTCCATAACAGAAGGGCAAAGGTGATGGAACATATGAAAAGAATACAAGTGAAATTAAAAATTACTTTCATAAAGTGAGAATTTTTTCAGCACTAACAAAACTTGATAGCAAGGACAAAAAAAAGAAAACTCAGAAACTGGAAAACAAAACCATATAATGATGCTGAGTTAGCAAGAGCATAAAGAAAAGCCAGTAAACTGATTTTCCAATTGCATTTAATTTGAAGAGTTTAAGACTTAAATAAAGAGAATATTGTGGAAACTTATTGGAGCCAGAAACCATTAGTAGACTGGAACAGTATGTTAGTTTAAAGGGATTCTGTCAAGTGCATTTTCAGTGTTTTAATTTTTTTTTCCATGTAATTACTGTCCTTGCAACATTACTTACACTGTCTACAAGGCTGGAGCACAGTGCTTGCTTTCTTACATTCAGTGACACCTAACCTTCCTTCACGTCTTCTACAGAGATACTGAGCAGGGATCTCAGTCACGTTATAGCTTGCTTTGTTGGATTACTGGGCACCGGAGTGTCTGGTGGCATTCCTTATTCACACCTTCCCATGGACGTCCTCAACAACTTGTAATCAGATTTGGCCTCTTCTGGATTCTAGGACACTGACAGACAGCAAAGAATATCTGGTGCCCATTTCAGACATGAGACCACACTTTAGAAACAGTTCACACCAAATCTGGGTTTTTGGGGGGAACTTAATACTAACAAAAATATATACCTTCGTGTAAGCCAGTCTCTACATATTACTCAACTCTCAAAAGGAAGTACTTTTGAGTACTTTTGTCATTACAGTCCCATGGCACAGGATCCACAGTTTCACTGTATTTGACCATTGGGGTTGGCACATGTCCATCCCCATCATCTCTGGGTGTAGGAACCAAAGATGGAAACACGTGCCCTATAGTGCTAAACACAATAATCAGCATCAGTTTCACTTTTACTGACAAATCCTAATATTTATTTTATTAAGCAAACTTTACCACCACTTCAGTTTTTGGTGGGATAGAGAATTAAGAACGAGGGCTTAAGCAAAACACCTGACTCCAGAAAATTTCCTTGAGAAGACACTTTGTCTGGAGAAACTGACTTAATACATATAGGCAATAATGATGAGAAAGCTGCTGCCTCACTAACCAAGCAACTACAACATGTCTGAGCAGCAACCTGTGGGAGGTGCCAGTCAGTTTTCCAAAGTCAGGCACCAAGTCTGGCAGATAAATGTGAATATGAATGCTTTTCATGGTAATTAGCACTCCAAATGGCATGTGGCATTTCTGCCTTTAATGTTAGTGTTATCATTTTTCTGTTTTTAACGTTGTTTGCAGTAAAGTAAGACCGCGTTATACAAGACTTCAATGTGGCAGACCAATTTTAATTTCCTTATTTTGCCACAGACTTGGAGGTTCCCTCAGTACATGACTCAGCTGCCTTCATGAGTATTTGTAAAAATTCAACAACCATTTTACTTTTCATTAGGAATATTTCATTTCTTTTTATACCTTTTTTTTTTTTTTCGGATTTCTTTACATAAATTGAGTCTCTGAAATCAGTGAAGACTTCTCCAGCCATGACATGCAAGTATAACCTGCAATTACGTCATTAGATTTAATATTTCTGGTGGCAAAACAATCTGAAATATCCATGCTCTCTGCAAAACACAGGCTGTGGATGTTTGTGCCTGGGATGTGTCAGAAAAGGGCCCTGTTTTAACAGGTTATTTAAACAGCAAGAATGATCCACAGCCATCACAAGCCCATTTATACTTGTGACACTTTTATAGTACTTAAAGAATCAAAAAACATTCTGTCAGAAGTTACTACAGTCTATCTGTGATAGACTTTATATCCCTTATTTTATAACATCAATTCTAAAAGAAATCCCTCTCAAGTAAAGTTGCTTTGCCTAACTTTGAACATCGTTCTTCCAGTGATTATTCATTATACATATCGCATTTTTAGAGAGCGCTCTCAATGAGAGCTTTTTTCTAAGCTGTATAGGAAATTCTTGTGTTTTGTGCCAAAAAAAGATCTGAGAAGCATCAACAGGCAACACATTATTGTAACAGCCCCCACTGCAACCACATTATCATCTGTCTAAACTGCAATTCTCCACGCTGAAAGCACTGAACTTGGTTGGGCCCCACTGTGGGCTTTCTGCGCTGACCTAAATCTATTCCCACTGAAGATGATGGTTAAACTCCCAGGGCCAATCCTAAGTACTTTAGAAAGTCAGTTTGTCAACGCTGGCATTTTAGGGAACATTTTCCACAGGGTCATCTATGGCCTTAGCATTTGCTCTGAGCTAAAACGTGGCATATGAGATTTCATCATCAGAGGACATATTTCTAGCAAAACTCAAAGCTACTCCTTCCCCTGCTCTTCAGAATCGATGTTGTCAGTTTTGTGCTTTGAGTAAGAAACTGAGTTTATTTGTTTAAATGACTTCAGAAAAGCTGGCTGAGCATCTTTAATCACACACAGAAATTAGAAGCCTTCACAAAAAATGACAGGCTTGAATTTGCAGTCACAGGGAGTAAATTCTCAGCTGTTCCTATTTCATGTGGCCTTATTCCTATCTGAGCCCGTGGGGACTCAGAGAGCTTCACCTAAATTCACATTACACGAAAGATCAACAATGATTTTCAAAAGCTGTGACCACAAATACACCTGCCAGAGCAAATGAGAAGCCTGGAGACAAAAATAGCCTGTAGGTAGTGACTATGCAAGTGAAGAAAAGCTGTCATCCCTTTTTGCTTCTCAAAGAATTCTGCATCCTACCTTAGGATTGGAGATTTTCAAGAAAGGAGTAGTTGTAACACTGAGGGACATGATCAGTAGGCATGGTGGGGATGGGTTGGGAATGACTTGGTGATCTTAGCAGTCTTTACCAGCCTGAATGATTCTATGATTCAGGAATATTAATAAATGCAAAGATAACTTAATCTATTCAGCTGTTATAATTGTTGCAACATACAATAAACATTATTTCGTCCCATCAATAGATGAAAAAGTCTGAAAGCACTTGCCTTCACCCGTATGAACAAGTGCACGAAGGGCAGAGCAAGGCATGTTCCACACGTGTAACTCCACTCCAAGGATGGAAATGCTGTTCAGTTAGTGAAGACTACCACAGAAGGAAAAAAAAAAAAAAAAACATGTTACAGTAGCTAAATACGGATACATGTATTTTCATAAACCCTCAACTTTGCCGTTTTGATAGAAAATCTAGACAATTTCAGCATGCCTGTAGAGGACAGATTTTTCAGCAGGTTCAAGTCAGAAAGGTGGCAATTCTGCAGGGAGTAAACACAGAAGGGGAACAGTCCACGAGGGAGTTTCTTTGTTCAGTATCTGCAGACTGTGCTTACTTTTGCCAGGAGTTCTGCTATTCATGGGGGGAACAAGATGGTCAGGAAAGTGTTACTGAATCACCGATCTGGGCTACAGCATTCTTCAAATATCATTTCACAAGAAAAATTGCTCTTTAGAAGTGAATGAAGCTCTTGAAAGGCTTGGCTAGAATTGGAAATGGGATATGCTGTGCTGAAGAAAGTGGAAGATGGCTGAGATATTTCATCTTGATATTCTCCCCCCCAAAAAGCTTCGATTTTTCATTCCCAAATGATGCCAGGCATCACCTCCCAGCAGCCCGACTTCCCAAGCTCTGCTAAAGCAAGCATGCATTCAGCTTCCAGCAGCAAGCCAGGGGGATGGTCACAGCACTCATGCCATGCTTGATATTCAGAATCAGGCTCTCCCCTGCCCCCACCAGATGGGCATCATCTCTCTCTGCAACAAATCCTCCAACAAGTTTTGTGGACCAGAAGCCAGTTAGATTAAGAACAATGTGGGGTGGCAGAGGGGCCTCTGGAAATCCTTCGCTAGCACAGAGACTAAGAAAAATCCTTAATATTAAATCTGGGGTTCATACACTGTCCCAAGAGATTATTGCCATCTTTTTTTCCCTTTAATAATAACAGTTTTACTTAGCAACCACATATTCTGAGTTCCCCAGAATTTAAGCTCCCATATGAAGTCAGGATTGTACACCTGCAGATGTCACGCAATGGGCAGCCTGATACCTGGCAGCACACATAGTTCAAGATCCAGCTTTCACTGCTCACTGTGAACGATGATGATAGAGATGACCGTGATGACCTTTAATTTCTAGCCCCAATACTGTCTTTCACTGTCACTTTGCTTGGAAGTGGCTGCAGCAAATGAAGAGATCATCTCCCCCATTAGCAGACAGAAAAGTCAGAGCAGGGAACATCCTCGGCTGCACCAAGACACGAGGCAGCAATTTTCATCCAACAAAACTGGAAGACAAGCACTACAGGGCCTGGTTCAAAGCCTGTGAAAAGCACTAAAAAGCCAAATGGTTCAAAGGTTAAATTGCAGCCTACCTCAAAAACCCTATTTTCTGGAATTTATTACTCAGATAATAGCTTAGATTAATGGAAAAAAATTGTACATACCTCATCTTTATGAGATGCTCACGCATTCACAAGTATAATTCTGTTCTTAGGAAAACGTGCTTCACATGCAAGCTCCAGGAAGCTGTGAGGTGCTATATTTTTGTATTTTTGAATGATATATTAGTGAGGATAGCAGATGTACATGCATGCTATGTGTGAACATCCTATTGGCTGAAAAATTAAAAAAAACATGGTTGTTCAACCGGTGTTTAAAATCCACTATTTTCTCTCATACTTATGAAAATAATTTCCATTTTCATTAAGGGGAGATATACCGCTGGAAGCATTTGCCTTCCAGAAAGAACCATAATTTAAAGCTGATTCTGCAAGCGATCTCATTGCAAGAGCACATCTGGAGCATTTTGAATGTGCTGAGTACTGACATAATTAAATAGCCTCCAAAACAGTTGATTCAGTCTCTACAGCTGGGATGCTGCGAGATGGGCATGGAGTTTGTTCTATCACTCATAAAACAGGATTGTTTGATCTCAGCTCAGCTAAGCAGACCAGGAAGAGAGGCGAGGAATGAAAGAAGTCTGCTTTTCCCTTGATTTTTAAAACTGAAGGGACAGCCTACATCTTTGATGCATCACGCACTCTGTTTTGTCAGATGGCTGCTGCTGTAAAATGGGAAAGCATTTTCTGAGAAAAGATGAGGAAAAAAATCTAAAGAAAAAGGGAAAGTAGAAGAAAAAGTAAAATGTGAAGCATATGAAATAAAGTTTAAGCCACTAAGAAAAGAAATCAGGAACCATCCTGCAAGGACCACTTCACACTGCCACTATGGCTGAACCATCACCGTCAACATAAAAGTCCATTTTCCACAATGCTTCTTTATGAGCACACACAATATACACACCTGAGGACAGCAGAGGATTGTAGGAATTTATTTCCTGATTTTTTTCCTGCTTCTTCATCAGTGTTTATAGAGCAGTAACACAGGTGAAGCCCTGGCTTCATTCCCCAGGCCTCCTTCGTGTCAGCCCCCAACCTAGAAAGCAAAAAATTTTCTCAAGACTTGTTGAAGATGTCAATTTAACACACTGTACTTGACAAACAACCAGTTTAAGATCATGTTAATTCAGCTTTAAAATATTTCTAGGTTAAAAGAAAACCATTAGCAAGTAAAAGCTCCTAAACACCCCAACTTTGCAAACGTGTGCTTTTTTTCATAAGGAATATCTTATCGTCAAGACTCATGCACTTATATTTAACAATGCCCAACTGGCTTTGTGAATCCTTCACAGAATAACAGATTACAAAATAACAACATCTGTACATCGCCTTTAAGTCTTCATATCAAATTCAAAGACAAATGAGAATCCCAGGGGTCAGAATTTCATCATATGCACAAAGTGAACCCAGCTTCAGGCTTCAGTAACAGAGTGACAATTCTGTTACTACTTAAAAAACAAAATTTTTTGCCAGTGAAGCATTGGTATGAATCAGTCGTTGAGAGTTTTAGGAAGGTCAAAGCTAAGATGAAGCCTGGAGATAGTGCCTGAGTGTGGGTCAGGGCTCCAAACCCAAGTGTCAAAGATAAAGCAGAGGTGAAAGTTCCTGGGAGATAAAAACTGAAGGTGTGATGAGCTTTGGCAAACAGAAGACAGCAAACTGCACTAGCTTTAAGAATAATGGCTAGATTGGAAGGGATCTTAAAGATCATCCAGCCTCCTGTCCCAAGATGAATTGTCAACTTTGGTGGGTTCCATTGAGCCCAGCCTTGAATGCCCCCAGGAATAGGATATCCTCAGCTTCTCTGGGCATCACATGCCAGTGCCAAGCCTGCTTACAAGGTATTGTCACCTGATGCTGCACTACTGTACAATAGGCATTGAGAAAGCATTTGTTTGATACTAATCTGCAGTTTATGCCTTAGAGTTACAAAAATTTGCTTAGTCATTTGTCTGGTATGTCTTAAAAGGCAAACAAAAAAGGCAGACTGCAATTCATTGGTAAAGATGCAGTAAAATTCAAAGAGCATATCAGGCCATGGGGGCTGTTAGGAAGCTTTTGTCTCTGGGGTGCAGCAAGCCTGATTGTACATTAGGAGAAGTGACTTGAAAAGGTAGAAGAAAGTAAACAATTTTTCCAGAAACAGCTGTTTTGTCATTTCAATCAGTCCTTGGTAGACACAGATGAGCTGAATCACCAGGTGCGGAGCGGACTGCGAGCTAGCAGCAGATTGCAAATACCCAGCGATGTGCTTTTTCTGCACCATTGCCATCTAAGCTGATCGTGAAAAAGAATTAATAATTAAGGGTAATTATCTGACTGAACACTTTTTAATATGCTGAAATCAGGCCCTTGTTGTTTGTGAACTTATGGCTGTGCTGCTCCCCATCCTGCTGCTTCCCTGTGCAGATGGGGATGGTAGGGCTGGGCACGAGGTGTCCAGCACACACTGACCCAATCAGCACAGCTTGCCTCAACTGCATGCTCCATCTTACCTCTCGTGAATGCCACATTCTTCTTCTCCATATGCCGCTTTCCCTTGGCTTTTCACCAGCCCCTGAATGCCAGAGGTTACAGGAATGGAAAAAACACTTACTTCCTAATTAAGGAGTCATTTGGCAATACGTGCTGCAATCTCGCTGCCTTGGTTCTTTCTTTCTTATGTACTGCTAGGCTGGTGATGACTTTTGCTAAATAAAATCTCAACAAAGGAATGAAAAACCTGTTAAAATAAAACATTGATTTGTGACCTTTATACTAAAAAGATCCCTTTTCTTTCCAGCTTTGTTATTAAAAAAGTCCATGCTGTGAAAGGTTAAGAGATTGGAAATAGACACCTTGAATAGATCTCTGCAGAGTAATACCTTAGGACATGCCAGCAAGGATCAGGCAGTATTGACTGCAGTCCAGGTGAAGAGTTTCTCACAATGCCTCTGCATCCTGGTAAATAGGTCTGTCTAAAGCACTCTGCTGCCTTTCCCAGCCTGGGGCTTCAGCCGTCACTTTAGAAGCATGAGGAAGCCAAAACCTCAGGAAAATACATTTCCAAGCTACATTATTTCAGTTGGTGTGTACACGTTCAAGTCCCAGTGACACAGGTATGAAAGCAATGAGTGTAGCTGAGCTGGTAGCTGACCCATAACTATCCCTCTTCCCAAAACATTAGCAATAGCAACACCAGCCACCTCAATTCCTCATGTGCGAGACTGCGCTCAGACCATTGTAATGATGTTATGAGAAAGTGCATAGCAACAAGTTTGACCCTCTGCATACGTGGCTGATGAAGGCCACTGTATAATACTGACTAAATACTATTACATTCATGAAAACCATTACAGCCCAAAAATAGTGATTCTATGCTTGAACTGATACAGAGTATTTGTAAGCATGTATTGGTTTCACGAGACCCAGCAATTACACAAAGCAAGGACTTCGTGGCCAAGCCTTCAGTCTAACAGATATGTACGTTATATGCAGGCTAACATATCCATGCTGCCCAGAAAACCAGCACAGATCCCTAACTTTTGAATTTATTTCTTAGACTAAATGCCCACAGAGAGCTCTCAGGCACTTTAGCTTGCCTCTCTGACGCCCATGAGCTGCTGTGATTTTGTGCATGGCGCTAACATTTCAGATTTCCATTTTGCACCAGTTTCACATGGCTTTGGAACCTGAGCAACCTTCCCACTGTCCATTTAGATGGTCTCACTTTCCTCATTATAACCCACCCAAGCCACACAACACACAGGAGGGCACAGTTTCTGCAAGCCAGCTCAAACACAAAGCATTCATCACCAAAATAACTCACTACAGTTGTACATTTGTAGGCAAACCTTTTAGTGTTTTGCCTGAGATAAGAGGTCAGAACATTATTCTTACATTTTGTATTCACATTCTTACAAAACCTTTGCCATCAATCTGCGTATAGTCCAGATCTCCCCTGCTATCTTCCATGACCTTTCTGCTCATTTTCCTTTCCATCTCTGTGTCCTGTAGGTAGGTATAATCAATTTCAATGTGATACTTTATCTCTTGCTCAGAAGTCTGGATTTTGTTATCTGTTCAAAGATTCACATTGAAATCAATTATTATTGCAAAAGTATACAACAAGTAGTAATATATTGCTAACCCAGGTAAAAAAAAAAATGATATGACCCAACTTTACATCCATTTTCTTTACCTATGCATATATCGTGTTTCTCCTCCTAAATGAAAAATACTTTTAGGTAAGGGGCAACGAGAAAAAAAGCCACAAGTAACTTCTGCTATTTAAACGACTGTACATTGCTTCCTTGTACGGAGGATTTCCAATATTAGAGTAATAATTCCAAACCAAATTGGACAAGTTGGGTCCCCAGTCCTCTTTCAGAGGCACTGCTCCCCAGGAGGGGGTTAGAAGGTTTTATCATGCTTTGTCTCTTGTTAAGCATTGTGTAAATTATGTGATCAAAGCAGATGGTACTACTCTTCCTAGATATGGCTGAAAAAATTGGGCTTGCTTAGAATAGTCTCTAGGGCCGTTTCTAGGAGCATTCCTCTACAAGGAGAAACAATTATTTTACTTTTGGCTGCTATTTTCTCCTGCTGAGGGAATACATGTACAGTAATGATGAACTCTGTGAAGGGTGAAATGAACGTTGCTGCTGTTTCAGTATCTCCAGTGCTGAAGAGTTTTGACTCCCCTGGTGCTGGCAGGACTTTACTAACTGCAATCACACACTGACTTAACTTTGCTTAAATGCAATGCTTTGTACTGTTTCCTTGCTGGAATCTTTGGGGCAAAGAGCCACACAGTAGCAAAACCCTTCCCAGCAGGGTATGCCCAATGCCTTGCTTCACACCACCTTGGGCCACACTCAGTTTATTTTCTAGACTTTGTTAGTATTCCTGGTGCACATAAGTCAGGTACATTGAATCCCATTAAAAAGCTCCATGTAGTAGTTCATCCCTCTTCATCTGGTTTTCATGAAGCTAGCCTAGGAAAAAAAGGTTAGTATTATACACTGTTTACCTCATGCTTTTGAAGAAGCTTCCAACAAATATAAAATATATATCATGGACACCAGCACTTTCCTGCTTAGCTTTGAGGTAATAAGGTTATTTGGAAATCTGCATGGATAAGCTTGGCATTTCACTTTTAATGAATGCATTCTATCAGAAAAGTTCCCTTCGATATATTCAACTAACAGAAGGCTGTTCACTTAGTCACTGTACGCACACAACTTCTTCACTTGGTTATCTCAGCTGAGCAGGACCTCTGGAGGTCCAATCCTTGCTCAGAGCAGCTCTGCTGTATTTAAACCAGGTTTCTCATATCAGGTAGCACGGCCTTGGTATGGCCACGGTCCCTCCATGAAGAGTTCGACAGCGTCGATATCTTCTGCAGTTGATCTGCTCCTTATTCCATATGTGATAGTGCCTTCATTACCCCTAACAAAGCACATGCTCAGAAGGATATACCAACTGCAGCATTGTTTTAATCTGCTTTAGCACTACCAAGAACTGAGGTATGGATCCCTCTGTGTCTGTAGGAATTTTTGCTCTTTCTTCTGGATTTCTGTGTTATCGAACTTGCCATAAATCTTACTGAATGATAAATTCATATATGTATTAATTAGCTTCATGAAAATAACTTCAGACAAAATAAAGGTAAAACTTACTTGGAGACTTGTTTGTCTTTGTCTTTCTCTTACTGCTTATCATGCTTCCCTGACAAATAGAGCAGCTTCTCCAGGGCATATACATTTTCATTCAGACGCAATTAATTCTGATCAGGTACGCACAGATTTACGTGCTCCTGGGTGCTGATTAGATAGAAGAGTAATCTGTTTTGAATTAAACGTTCAGATTACATTATGCTATTTCATGCCATTCATCACATTAGGAAATGAAAAGTGTTGCTTTACAAGGAACAGAATCACTGAATGAAACGCTCCAAGTCTATCTGAGATACTGCTAGGACAATCTGCCATCTGAGTGATTATTCAATTTAATTTTTTGCCTATATTCCTTTCACTGAGATAGAAGTCATGGCGGTTAATGAAGATAAAGTTAAACTAACTTGAAAAAGAGATAGACAGTTCCCCAGAGCCATTGAAATGAAAGACATAACGTTGTTATGCTTTGAAAGATCTTTGTTTTCTTATTATCCTTGAGAGCTGCAGTCTGCCTCGGGATTTGCTGTGCTGCCTTTCTCGAGTGCAGGGTACACTGCAGCTCCGTGCTGTGCTGGCTGCAGGCAGCAGGGGTGGGCAGCTCTGCTCCCATTCCCCTGAACAACAGAGCTGGCAATGGCTTTGTGTTGTCACCACAGCACACCATAGATGTTGTCTTCCCAAAGAATAACCTCCTCCCAGGAAGAAAAAAAAATAAGAAGTCTGGGTCCCTAATAACCCACTTAAACCTTTGTCATACTTGCCACCATCTTGACTCACAGCACAACAAATTCCGTCTGAGCTCATTGCCCTCGGTTAGGAGCTCAGTGATTTAATTAAAAGGGAAAAGTTTCCTTCTGCAGCCAGAAGGCAGCCAGAAATATTGGACAGTTAGCAAGAAGAGGAAAACAGCTCAAGGATATTGTTAAAAACATCTGGGTGAGAGAAAAATGCAAATAATTTAACGAAGTTGTGCAAAGAGGAGAGCGGGCCAAATAATGAAACTTCATCTAGGTCTAAACCCGAAATACTTGCCTTAAGTTTAATCTGTGCTGCAGGGGCTCTTCGTGTCTCACTGGCTCTGCTGCAGTTGGAAGCACCAATTCCAAATTACAGAGTTTTCAACATCCTCCTTTACAAAAGGTGCATTATTCTCAGGAAAAAGAGTCTGTTCTTCTGGGATCTGAACAAAGGTTTCTGGGCTCATGCATCCACAACTTCGCGCACTTATCAGGAGCAAACAGCCACCTGAATCTCGTCTGTCTCACACACAAACGTAAACAAAATTCAGTGATTATATCCCAGAGTTCACCTCCTGCTCTTGGCCCACATATTACTCAAGGGAGAAAAAAATGAGGTTAGAGCTCTCACAAAGTATGCCACAGTGACAGTAAAAGAGATGTCCTAGGCCAGGAACAGCCACTGCAACACCTCAATGAGTCACTTGAGTGTCAAGCAGAGACCTCTCCTCCTCATGCAGAGGAAAAAACAAGGATGTGACTTCAGCTTTCGTTACACTGAAGGGACAGACACTGTTTTCTCTCAAGTTCAGTGATGTTGGCTGTGTTTGTATGCCCAAACCCTATTATGAGTTGAGCATACTTATTACTCTTCCTGAACACTGGAGAGC
Source organism: Callipepla californica brunnescens (assembly GCA_023055505.1). Lineage (NCBI taxonomy): Eukaryota > Metazoa > Chordata > Aves > Galliformes > Odontophoridae > Callipepla > Callipepla californica. The sequence goes on from JALIRH010000008.1 coordinate 20,257,135, forward strand.
ATAGAAGAAAAATCTGCTTTTAACCCTTTAACTCAAAAACTGTGCCAGCAGCCTAATGCTGTGATTCCACCAAACTAGTTTACAAAAAGCCAAAAGGGCTGAGATGTTTTCGTAATTCAGTTATAACAGTCCAGTGGTAGAAATTGCTTATTCATCCCCTTTAAAAATAAATTAAAAAGTGCCTTACTTTTCCAGAGGTAGAGGCTACGTGCTTTGTAACCTCAGGATCCCAAGGCTCAAGTGGGAGATAGTCTTTGCTCAACCCATACATCGACCTAATTAAGCAGTGGTATTTAGTCATATTTTGTTGTTCAGAATAATTAACTAAGCTGACACAGATGCTGTGTTTTCACTAGTTCTTGTTGTTAGTTCATGTTCTTTTTTTTTTTTTCTTTATTAAAGAGATCGTTTTTTTCTGATTTAAAGCAAGAGAATCTCATCTGATTACCAGCAATCATCAGAAATGACTGTCAGCAACTCTGCAACATCCTGAGTCAGCTCCCTTTGTACCTGAGGTCATAACTTCCAGGCTGTCTGATTGATGAACCACTGCCCCTTACAATCTTCCACCTCTCCCACAGCCACCTCAATCTCAACCAGCTTGAAAACTTGACTCTTTATTCTTATTAAAGGCAGAAAACGTACGAGCCAAGTACATCAGCCTCCCTTTGATGCACATAATTACTCTCATTTCCGATTTGTAGTGAAAGCCTACCAACGTCCCAAATTTTTCCTCCTATAAACATTTTCTAGACCTCAGTGTCTTTGCTTCTGACTACCACACTAGTGTACTGCATCCTATTGCCACTTGGTGGGAGTTTACTTGCATGCTTTCCTTCAATATCTCACGCTCAGTCTCCTCTGAGCCATTGTAGTCAACCTTGTGATAAATGGTCTTAATTTTGAAAAACATTTCCTGCTACTTTTAGCAGCATTCAGAGCCATCCAATGGCACAAGCACACACAAAAAGAGGCCATGGGAGCCAGACACTGACAACTGGAAGAATCTTATACAAATACCATAAATTCAGGACAAAAAAAAAAAAAGTATGGGATCATTTCCAAAAGCAGTGGAGATATGGCAGGTTTTGGTGGTATCTATTGTTTTTTTTCCCTCCAGCACAGCTATTGTAATTTGACCATATTTTGTGCGGTTACTAGGCACCTGTACCTGTGAGAGTCACCTTCAGAGGCCAAATTAGTCTTTGTCACCTGGAATAGGCTGTACACCAAAACATTGCTTCACATCTCTTTGTCAGGTCAGCCCATGACAGGAAAAAAATCACAGGATGTAAAGAAAGCCATGGGTATGATTTAAAGCCATACAAGAGGTCTGTATATGTGACAAGGTAAAACACAAACTCTTCCTGCTGTACATACTGTGGAAGGCTCGCTTTCACCCTGTGCAGAGCAGCTCAGAGACCCTCCAGCCCCAGGCTGGCCTTCACTGACCCCAAGGGTGCCCAGATTATCATGTGCATAGCCACTGAAAGCAAACAGTATGGTCCTTGCAAATAGGAAAATTCTGATACTTACATCTTGCTTACATCTTCAAGAGCCTAAATGTGTTCAGAAAGCCGTCCCAAGGGGTGCTGAGCACAGTCCTGACATCCTTTCATAAATGTCACACTAAGCATTTCCTGGGCTAACATGTTCCTTCCAGTCTTCTTAGTATTCTGGAAGGAATTTTCCCTAAGTGCTTGGGAGTGAATAATCCTAATTACTGCAGTGCTGATGCACATTTCTGTTTGTCCACCAGAAGCTCTTTTGTACATTTGGACTTTCAGAGAGCACAGAAGCCTGAGCAGTAACAGTAACTCTGCTGCTGGAAAACTGGCACCTACCTGAGTTCTTCCAGTTCCTTGTTAAGCCCTAACGCTGTTAATGCAAGCAACATAAACCTCCTTTGTCTGTACAGTGGCTCTTGCTCACAATCAGTTTACACAGTTATAACTCAATGTACTCATTTCTATTTGCAACTCAGAGAACACATAAAGAAGCCTCTTGCTTGCTGGCATGAGTCTTGCCTTTTATGTTCTGAGAAAAACACTCAAAGTTGGAAATGTTTTTAATGTCATTTTTATGCAGTACTTGACAACGGAAACAAAACTGAATGCTGAAGAATTATACTTTTAAAAAGAAGTTTCTACCAAGCAGCTATTCTTGTCCCAGCGTAATATCTCATTTTCTCAGCAGTTGATTAAAATCCATTCTGTTCCACTGAGATACACCCAATGACACTCCCCTGATACAGAGACATACAGAAGAGATAAAAGAAAATCATATATCATTGGCAATGCTTAGAACATTGTTAAAAGCATACATTCAGAGCCTACTTATTTTTTTATGTATACAGATATCTGTGGTGACAAATAGCCTATTATAGGATGTGATTGACGGAAAATAGAAAGTAGAAACTGAAAAAGAATACTGAATAACCCAATGATCATTTACTTGTCATATTTTATATTATTTCTCTGGTTTTATGCACTTTCAGATTACCCACAGGAGAAAGAAAGCAGGGAAAGAAAATAACACGGATTGAATGTGGCCCCAGCTAAGAACCAGAGTTAATTATGGATTTCTCCAGTACTGAAGGCAGTAAATGATGGGTCTGTATGATAACAGAGACCTGGCCCATGCTGGCACGAGATACCTAAAGGCAGGGGAAGATTAGAAATCAACCACATCCTGAGGTCCTGCGCCCTTTGGACAACCCTACTGCATCTTCCAAAGGGACAAAAAGAGGCTGTGAAAAAAGGAAGATTTGGTGAATACGTGCTTTTCTTTCATTCACCAGCACATCGCACTCAGAATACACACACTTTTATCTTAATACTTGAAAATGTTGCTTGTTACAGTTGGACAACTTTGAATCCAGCTTTGTCCTCATTTGGATAGCGGTATTGTGTCTTCTCTTAAACCAGCCAGGGACACATACCTTGCTGAGGTATGAGCATTCAGCAAACCCACACAGTGAGACTGGGAAATAAGGTTATTGATGACATTGGTTTTACAGGTCCTGCACAGAACTAAAATGAAGAGACACAGAATGACAGTGATCTTGAAGCAAAACTTGTCTCCAATGCCTTTGTTTGTACAAGTCAAAAATAAATAAATAGAAAAGTACAACAACAATAAAAGAAAAATTCCACACATTTCAAGATTCCTAGCAGTTGTATACTGCCATTGATAAAACCAGAGCCGACCTTGTTTGTGCCTCAGCATTGGGACAGAAGTTGTCAGGACACCTCCCAGCCTGACGGCAGCATTTGTATGTCAGAGGCTTATCTCTGCTCTGCTCAAGGACACTGGTGCACAACACCTTCAATAGAATTATCACCACTGAGAACGAAAGTCTTTGAGCTCCTTCTTGTATTTCTATTTCATTTTTCATTTGGGTAGCTTCTCCTTCAAGTTAAAGTGAAACGCAATACAGGGAATGTTGACAGTGGCTTCAAAAAATTCAAGTGTACTAATTTAATGACAGCCCACAAAAATCTGAAAGCATGGCATCAAATCCATTTGCAGACAATTTCAAACAGTGCTGGGCTAAGGTTATGGTTTGACCACACCGTAGCTGTGCGTCTACTGAAATATTTTACAGAAATTTTTAGCAGTTGTCATCCCAAATATGTTATAACTGCGTGTATATATATGATAATTAAAAAAAATCCTGTTAGATAGATCTGTGCCCCACAGTCCTGGTGAATTAGCTCAGTGTTTAGTAATCAGACAATCAGGTCTTTTGTGGTTTCATTTGAGAGTATAACAGAAAAAATGCAGAGGCTTTAAGAACAGCATTTTCAGAGCACCTTTGTTCATTAACTCTTTATGCTCTCAGTGAGAGTTACTTTTGTCCTTTATACTATCCACCTTCCCATCCATTTTCTTCATATACTTAAGACAAACATAGAAACCTTTTCTCTTTAGACAGACAAATCTGTAATTACCCAGCTGAGATTTTTCTTTTTCTTTTATGAGCATCAGCTACCCCCCACTGCTAAAGATGAGATACTGGTCACATATTGCTGATCTAATCCAGAATCACTGTTCCTACAGCACAGCAGGCAATAATTCTTCTCATCCCCTTCATTCATTTCACCTAATCAATCATCAATTCAAGAAAGCTTCTTGCATTTTTTGTATCCATCATTTAGACGGGCAAGCAATACATATTTAGCTCCCTTAATATTTCTTCACACATCAAGTCATCAATCTCTCTAGTCCCTTAATCATTTTTGTTGCTCTTCTGTGAATACCTTCTGTCTTTCCCAAATCCTTCCAGCACTGGGAGTGCTGAGCTGAGAATGCAACATTTCAGCTCCATTCTCACAAGAGTATCACAGTTTAAAACTAACTGTGCCTTTTTTTTTTAATCAGGCATTCTTAAAATAATTTTTTTATTCCAAATATACAATCTTCACTGGCAAGGCGAAAAGAAGTTTGGAATTCAGTCCATTCCTTTGGAAGATTTTTAATGACTGTTTTCTTGCATTTTGATCTCATTTCATTTCTATATACCTGAACAAAGAAGTTTTCTCATGCAACATTGGACACAAGTTGATTTGGGTATGTCTGAAGCTTTGAAGAACACATTTATAGGGGAACACTGTAGCTCATCACCATCTTCTCTATGCTCCTTAATGTTTATTCTTCCCAGAAATGGCATTCTACATGCAGACAAAGAGATCTGAGGAAAAAAAGGTCATTCCTAAATGGAGGGCAAGGGAGATGGCAGTTGCATGCATATAGGTTAGCTGCTCTTCAAGCTAAGTGAACATCATCATCCTATGTAAGTCCAACTTGTGCTAGTATAAAATGAGGTTCATGAACCAATACTTTGAACCCTATGTTCATTTAAAGCTTTTAAAATTTATCTTATCCATTCCACTCAATGAGTTTTCTGATTTATTACAAAAAGGTGAAGGGTCCTTCCTCCCATTACAAATTACCTGAGCCATTCAGTCCTCTTTGATGTATCCTTGCATGACTAAGTTTATTTCCAGACTTCCAGGTCCCAACTTCTTTAACTTAAAATATTTGTCCAACAAGAGCAATTTTCTACTCATGCAGGAGCCAGCTAATTAGAATGGTAGCCTGTCATTCTGTCACACTGCCTTGACAAATAATATAGCAGATTAAAGGGTTGCTAATTGGCCAATACAGTTAGAAGCAATTTCATAGTGCTAATGTACCAAGAAAACATTTTGAATGTTCCTTTGATCAGACTATGGAAAAATTAAACAAAATGAGCTTGTCATTTTGCTAGATTAAGAGCATAGTCCCATAGAAGAAATCCCACATACAGGTAGAACTTTCAGCTTGGGATTAAGGAGAACTACTGCTACCTCTTTTGGAGAGATACCCTGCCAACAGGGGAATGGTCCTTGAGATTCATTCTTGAATTTGAGCACCACAAACACAAAATACTGGGGGAAAAAAAACAACACAGAAATCATTAAAGCACAAATGATGAACATACCTGGATACAGATGCACAAGTTCTTTGTAGGAGTGGCAAGGTCTAATAAGAGTAGCAAGATGCTCTATTTCATCATGAAAGCCTGCAACCAAAGACATCATCAACGAAAGACCCAAATCAACCTGAAACGTGACCAGTCTCTCTTCAGACACCAAAGACAAGTTAGAAAAGTTTACAGATAGGATATAGCATTTCTTCCAGTTACAATCAATTAAACAGGAAAGGACAAGATAACGAGGGTAATTAACACCATTTGGTCGAGTCCAAAGAATAAACAGCAATAGTTTTGTTACCTTCAGTTAACATACCCCTGAACAGGTTTTAAATGAATGGGTAGAAGTAAGCTCAGGGATCAGTGCTACATTTCCATAACTTGTCAAACCAATGAGAAAGAAGTAAAACTTATGTAGCAGGAAAGACATTAGTGAGCTCTTCTGAAAAATAACAGAGCACTCACTTTTTCTCAGGGGAAAAAATAAAGTAGATAAACATTTAGAGACACTCAGACTGTGTTCACAATACTATTAATACTGGAATACAGAAGTTCACATGAGTTTAAGTTCTCTTTTTCAATGACAAGGCCCTATTAAATCTTCATATTTCTTCAAAAACCTGTAAGAGATAGCTAAAAATCACACTTAGGAAGATAATGTCTCCTACCATGCCTTGATCACTTCAGCGAATGAATCAGACCTGCTCTTCTCTTTCACTTCTGCTTCTTTCACCTCAACTTTCCTGCACAGGAAACAAGAAGGAAAATCAGTCCCCTCAATAATCACAGCGCAGATCACAACACTGAGCATATTGTCCTCCCAGAAACTGAAAAATGAAGAACTGGTCCTTTAGACCTGTTAGAATTGCCCAGGCATAGATCTTCCACCCTTAGCAAGCATACTTTTTATCATGAAAACATGTCATGACAAAAAGAGCAAATGAGCACGGAATTTGGCAAGCCAGTGGGGTTGCCAAACCTAATGGGAAATCCAACCTGTACAAGCTATTCCAGGGGATAATGTGTAGGAGTTAATTCTTGTCAATGGAAAAAGAAAAAAAAAAGTAAATTTTGAAAGTCAAATAAAAGGTGAAGAGAAAAGGACAGAAGATTCTTTTCCAGCTTTCTGCTGCAGGCTCTCTCCTTTAGGAGCTAACCACGCAGTTCATATCAAAGGTGGAGCTGGCAACTGGCTGGAGAATGGCAGGTCCAGAGCTCACCTGCTTGGCACAGCAGGACTCATCTCGCAGTTTTGGACAGTCAGCAGCAGGTAGGGCTTTTTGGCTAGAGAAAAGACAAAATTAAGAAGACATTTTTTATTAATATGATTCACTTGAGTCCAAGACACTGCTTTTTTTTCCAGCCCCTCAGAAGTCCTGAATCCTCTTATGGAGGCCTTTGGGAAGAAATTAATGTTTGCATATTTGGAGAAATCCAATCTGCTGTTCTACAATTTTCCTGAATTATACTGAACGTGTTTAACACATTAATCGTTGACGTGCTATTGATACTCATTAGAGTAACTGATGCCATCTAAACTGATTAGCAGGAATAGTACTGAAAGAATTTCAGCTACAAGGAATGCTACCATTTTCTCCTTAGCTCCTTCCCAATTTAAAACACTAATTGAAATCAGTCTACTCCTTGCATCAACAAATGAAGGATAATGATGTTGTTCTTTCAAACTCATGTTTAGAGATTGCATTGATCTTCACTGTATTAATAAGACAAATTATTCCCTCCTTTCTGCAAGCTCTACAAGAAGGAAATTATGCAGGAAAGAAGCACGACATTGTTCATGAACATATCCAGTCTTTTTCTCTTGCTTGTTTACCATTAATGGTTATACTTCATCTGTTGCTTGTCAACATTAGTTCTTAAATGATCTGATGTTGGTTAACAGAATTATTTTGATCTTAGACAGAGATATTTAAAACAAAAATAATGAAATGGCAGCAGAATTTTTCTGTGTTCCTACAGAAATTAATCCTTGTAGGCTGTGAGGAGCAGATTCATTGTTGGTGAGAAGTCTTCCAGAGCAGCTGGAAAAAGGGTGGGAAGACACTTAGAGGAGCTAGTGTCTCAGAAGCTTTCAAGGTAAAGTGAGCACTTCCTAGGTACTCAAAAGATCCTTTCCGAACAATAGCTGCCAGCAAATGATTTTCTATTGGCAAAGAATTTGGGACCTGATGCCCATGTTACCTAAGTCGGTCCTTTAATCTGCAGAGAAGATCCAGGGAAATAAACATTGGCGCATTCTCATGCAGATATTTTGAATGCTGCATCACAGAAAAAAATCTCGAGGAAAATAGTGATTTGATTTTCCAAGTAATTGAATTTTGATGCAAAATAAGCATCTGCATAAAATCCTCGTTCTTTTAAGCATATGAGTGACGTACTTTTAAACCTTCAATATTTTAGAAACATAAGCTTTAACTAAAAACGAATTAGTCCATGAGTATAAGACTCCTATCTGAAAAAAATGTCTTACTTTATGCTTAATTTCATTCCTATTATGTTCAATTCTAGATCTTCCTAAATAACAAGGAGAAAAGTGAAAAAAAGTACAGAGAACAAAACAGTTTTCTTAAGTATGCTCTCTGTGGATGGTAAAACATAATATGCAGACTGCAGTAAATTTAACCTCTTATTAATATCAAGAAGAAAAATGAGAACAGTCTAACGGTGCTGTTAATGGGCATTCATTTAGCACAGATTGCAATTACAGTCTATGCAGCAGTTCAGAGCTGTTCTACTGAGCTATGAATGGAGTTTATGTCGCAATTCACAATTTGAAGAGTACAGAACAAGAATGAAAATTACACTCTTTCTTCTTGAATGACTAGCAGTACAGTTTTAAGACATATTAAGCATTAAATAACTAATCTAGCAAAACATTAAATTATTCAAGTCTCATTTGAACTCTTAAGGGCTTAGCACATTGCACTCCGAGAGTCTTTGATCAATCAAAGGTCTGACCAATTGATGAGACCAAGTCAAACTTTTCTTCCACTAGTTGTGAATTACTACCATCTTTTTTCCTAGTCAACTAGTGAAGGCTATTTTTTCTGTCTATTATGCTAAATCTTTCTCAACAACTTTACTAGATCTCATCAAATCAGCTTTGTTTCAAGGAGCAGCAAATGATAAATATCCTTTTCACAGGTGCCATATTAGACAAGGTCATTCACATCACACTGAGCAATGAACACAGCCAAACTCTTTCCTATTAAATTTGCTTCCCTATTTACTACTTAGACACACTTTTAAACTTTGGGTTAATTAAAGCTAACAGAAACCATTCCATTGAGTTCATACCTAATCTGTAGAAATGGCTCTGAGCATGGGTTGAGCCAACATCTCAGCAGCCATGGAGCACTACAATCATTGGCTCTGTGCTGCCCAACTTAGTCTCACAGAAAGTCTGCCTTTTCATCCTACCAGGAAGCATGGAGAAAAAGAGCAGACTGCAATGAAAAAGTTTACACTCACTAATTCAAAGGAAAAAGGAGGGTGCTGCATCACTGCTTGGCTTCCACCAGCGTGCTTGACCTTGTAGGCTAGAAAATAAAAAATCCTTGTAGCTGTGTTGGTAAATAAACTGATTCGGGCTGACACGTTGGTGATAGAAGAAGCGATATACATAGAACATCAAGCTGTCATTTCTGTAAAATGATTTTTTTTAAACTAGCGGCACTTCAGAAAGTGCCTTAAAACAGAGCAATCTTTCAGACAATTTTCTTACGTTATAACATCAAAAACAAAAAGGAATGAAGAGTATGTTCAAGTGTTAGAGGACAAAAAAAAGGGCATTTTGAAAACTTGCAGTCCTGTAATTACAAATGGGACAGTTGCTATTCATATAATTTCGTCAACAAAGACATTTTGCGCCTCCTGAAATTTATTTTAAGCTTCATGCAAGTTTTCTAAATTGAAGTATCCCTACTTAACTCCCATCACTTGAAGCCTCAGTCACATCCACATCTATGCATTTCTACCAACTGTTAAAGCAAAATAAGATATAATCACTAAGTGTTGGTTAACACTTGAGCCTTGCCACCAAGTAACTATTCTTGTTCAAACATTACTGATTATTTCTTCTATGACAAGAGTTTTCCATGACAGTCATGATCCTAATATAGTCAACGTTGCACAAATACCCTAAAAAGTAGTTTTCTCATACAAATAATGTTGTAGTGGAACACAGATGTTTCTGGATACCAATCACATCAGCTAGATATGGGATTTGATAATAGCAAAACATTGCTGTTACTTCACTTTTAATACAGAATGCTGTTATTTACTAGTGACAGAAAGTATCAGTTTTACTAAAGCTTACAGTTAATTACTGTTAATATGACTGAGATTTATCATCTGTGGATAGTACTACAGCACTAATTCAGAAATTTATGCTTATGACTGTCTGCTGTGCTTTGAAAATCATCATTTTATAATTGACATGCAGGGTACTGAAGAAGCCATCTTTTAAAGCTAATATTTCACAAAAGAGCTAGAGGAAAGACTTTCAAATAACATAACAACCAGAATTATTTCAACCCCAAGCCCAAGGAATCACATAGCGCATTCTAAATGAAATAAATCAGTAGCAACACAAGAAAGATCTCAGGAGGATGAAGGAGAGCATTTGGGGCTGGGTGGACAGCTCTGACTGATGCATGGGGTACATAGGGCTCAGCCTTGTGGCCCGTGCATCACTCCCCATGCAGGAACTGGGACTCAATCACAGCAATTGCCATGAAGATGTGTGGTGGTTATAATTTGTTCTGAACATTTGACATGATGGAGCAGGCAGCAATGGTGTTTCATTTTGAAGATGAAAGCTGGGGTTCTGTGAAGTTAGCAGAAGTGGGCTGCTGATGGCTATTCCCTATAAAAAAGTTGAAAACTATTATTTTAATTGACTAAATGAAATCCATGAGGCATCGCAGACAAAAAAGAGAGATGCTTCAGTTTTCCCTCCTCTCTGCCTCTGCTGACAATAATCCAGGCTGGAAAACTCCCAGAGCAACGTAACACAGCAGAGAAGCTCATGTATGAGACCATCAGAGTTGGATTTGGAGTTGACTATCAGCAGGAGAAATTTTCTCCTGGAGGCTGTAACACTGCAGATCCAGGCTTTGGTCTTTCAGCAAGGTACTGGCTCACAGAATATAGAGCAGCAGTTGCATAAACCATAACAGCGAGGAAAGCAGCCACAGCACTTCTGAGCAAAACAAAATATAGCAATAGCACGTATTTTACAGAGGCATGGGCTGTCTTTCCCCTCATGTTACAAGCCATTTAGATGTTCTTTCAGAGCCAAAGTACCTGCTGCTACAAAACTCTTACTGCATTGCTTTTCTTCTTTTGCGGTGTAATATCCACCACCATAGTTTTATGTTTGTATATAATGTGAAAGCTTATCCAGAGGAAAATAAGATGGAGCTGTTCCAAATGTTACATTGTCCTTTTCAAAGGCAGAGTACAGCAGCACACCACCCCTTATCTGCTGCTTCTCCCATCCACCACTGAATAACAATGATAACAAAGGACCTTCAACAGGAGCCAGTCCCAAAAAAGGCACAGGAAGAACCCAAGGTGAACTGGTCCAACTTGAGACAACAGGAAATTCAGCCTGATAAAAACGAACTTTTTTGTATATCTGTCTTAAAGCCACATGAAGATATCATGATTAAAATTCTGTGTAGCTCCTATGTGAGCCATAAACAGTTTTGTCAAAACAATTAACTCCACCAGAAGGAGCTTTCCCTGGCTTTGGTATATAACTGAGCTGTCATGGGCAGTAAGCACTGCAGGAAAGAGCCGACACAAACTCGCCTTCTGTTTGGAGACTGCATTAGTCAACATCCACGTTCACATTTCAAAGAAAAAGGAAGATGTATTAAAATGAGCCTGCTATTAAAATCTCTTTTCTCACTGGTAATCAGACTGACACCAGCAGTGAAGAGTTCATCATCGTTATGACTACTACGAATATTTATCGCTTATTCTCAAAAGGGTTTCTTCCAAAAAACCTTGCATGAGAGTGCCAACGGAAAATTATTATGTTAAAAAAATAATAAAGATGGAGAGAACGTACTAGAACACATTAATTCACTTTGTCTTGCAGCTGCTGTAAAGTAACCACATTCTGTGTTAAACTCCCTTTATTTTACCTGGTGGAGTAAGTACTGCTTCAAGGGCTGCAAATTAAAAATGAGTCTCTTGAAGAACAAGCCAAGCTCCTTCCAGGGGATTCATGAAACAGCTGCCAAGGGAGACAACAGGGGGAGAGACACTGAGCTCAGGTGAGTGAGACCCCACCATCCTTCATTGCAGTGCTGCAACCCCCAGAAGCAGCTGGGAGCAGCATCCTCCAGGCCTGCTGGGAGACACCCAGAGGGCAGATAGGAACATGACAAAGGCAAATGACAAGAGCAGATGCTCAGGCTTCTGAGCAGGTAAGATTTATCCAGAATTTGCTGGGTGTGCACTGATATCGTTTGGAAAGCATTGTCACATAGGCTACAGGGTTAATGACATCTGCACTCACAGGGCTAATGAGGATCCAGGAATTTGAGAACTACACTTTCTCCGTCAGATATCAGAATCATTTAACCCAGTGGCACAATAAAAGGTTTTCATTTATAATTAGCGATTGCCCCAATGATCTGGGAAACAGGCAGAAGAGAAGTGTGCCCTGCTAGCTCTGCTTTGTGGGAAGAGGAATACAGCAGAAGGAATGCTGATCTCCCTCTATACGTGGATTTCTGCATCAGCTGAATGCTGCCTACTAACGTGGATTTATCAGATCTGCACAAGTGGCCTCAACTGCAAGGGAGCAGGACAGCTTTCCTATCAGCTTCGCATCAGAAAGCTGTGCACCCACTGCCAGATGGGTGTGGAAATGAGAGAACACAACTCTCTATTCTTTTCTGTTGTTGGCTGCACTTTAGTGAAATCACTTCAAACTATTTGTAAAGCCACATTTATTTCTTTCGCCTGTGAAAGAAGAAATAGTTTTCTCTTTCTTGCCGTCCTCTGAAGAGAGGGCAAATGCTAACTTGCCTTTGAAATGCTTTCAGGGCTGGAGTTAGAGGCCCATATTTAGTAGAATGTTGCACCAATACCAGATCTCAGCTTACCTTCAGGTACCTGCACACCAAAGCACTGCTTTGTGCTGTAAGTCCTCCTTGTCTTGGAAAGTTCATATCTGATTAAATCTGCTAAGATTTAATTTGTCTTTGAATAAGGCAGGTGCTCAGCTCAGTACTACCAACCTAACTGCACTGGGTGCATCCTCAGATCCAAAGAGCACAAGGGGACAATCTGCATTTAGGTTATACTAGAAAGCACCTTGATCATTTAGGATGCCTCCATACATCAATATACATTAACGCATTCCAAATAGATTAGTGATACAAGAGCTATAGAAATGCTCTAGCAAGGGGTGAAGGAATTCAGGAATCCAGGCTGTGATGTAGCACACACAGAGCACTGCCCATGTGCAGGTCACAGTTTCAGATGACTTGCTCAGAAACCCATTGTCACACAGTGTCTCAAAGCTATGACACAATCACAACATGCAATTTTCAAGACAGATGAGAAATCATTTCGAGCAGGAGGTGGAGGAGGAGGAGGAGAAGGTCCCCCCAGATGCAGATTCTAAAGAACTTCAGTCTTATCACCTTCTTTGTTTTTTATTAAATAGTCACAGATAAAAACTGGCTGAAAACTTTACTCAAATATGAACAAAGAAATAAGACAGTAAAATTTTAATAGATGAAAGCAATTAAAATCCATCCATTAGAGTGAATGTGTTTATGCCAATTTACTTCTAACTGCTACTAGTTTCTTCAGTCACGGCATCTAGTAATTTAGGAAGCACTAAAATGCACAGTGACAGCAGATAGATCCCCACTTTTTTAGTTTTTAAGTTTTAGCAACCCATCTTGCCTCTTACTTCCACCAATGTTGTTTTATATTTTTTATCTCTTAATATAAGAACCACCGTAGACCATAATGAAAACCAAGTAGATTTCAAGATCTCTAGAAAGATGCTCCTACATGCCCCAGGGGAGTTTCTGGTCAGTGTCTCTGTGCCTCTTTATCACCAGCCAGAGAGGAACAAAACCCTGTCATTGCAATTCTTCATGCATTTGTGTGCATGTGTACTTTGCAGCTGAAGTCTCCTCCACTGGCCCAAAGCAATCCTGGGTGTTACTGATACAGAGCAAGAAGTAACATGCTGAATAGAAGATGAACTCGCAGCAAACAACCAACTGCTTTCACAGACAGAAATCCCACAGGCTTGGCTTGCTCAACAGGACTGCCCAAAATTGATCTGGAGAGATGCTCTGCCCATTCGCTCACCTGCAACATCACACTCCCTGCTCCTCAAACAAAAGCTAACATGGAAATGCACAAATACTGGTTGTTTTATGTGGATCATCCACAAGCCTATTCCAAATCCACTCGGGTGAAGTCACCCACTTCACTATAAAGCTTGAGCAGAAGCCACTGTGCATTTGTAGTTTGTACCCTGCTGCTAAAGAAAGAAGAAATAACACGGAAGAGGAAAACCTCACTACTTCTTAGCAGACACAGAGCTTTGCAGACAGGACTGGGAGAAGCAGCAGGAGCCAAAGCTCCAGCTCCTGCAGCTTAGAGCCTGCTGCAAAGACTGAGCACAGCCAAAGAATAAAGCCAGTAAGCACAGCCAACTGGCTACACCAGGGCTTTGTATTAATTCTGAAGGCAGGAAGGATGGAGAGGTGGAAAAAGAGGTAAGCATGGGAGTTTAATTCTCAGGTTGGAAACTGGGAGTTTACCTGCAGTGTCTCACATCAGGAGAGGGCAGCTGGGAAGCGTTGGTAATCTTTAATGGTTAGCAAAGGCTCACCTGACATGTAAGCTAAAATAATATGCAAAATAATGTGCATGCAGAATACTATTAAGCATAGGAATGAGGGGTTCCTAGTGAACTGGAGAGTGCATATACTGTGGGATGTTTAAATCAATTCCTATTAAATAAAAAAAATAATAGAATGCCCGAGTGAATTGCAGTCAAATGGTCAAGAGATGACCTCCCAGCCCTCCCCGTGCTGACTCAGCTGTGCTGGCACGAGGGCAGGCTTACACTGCTCACTGCCACAGGCAGCCCAACAGGGAGCTGTGTTGGAATGTTTTGAGGCTGCAGCACACTGGACAAAAAACAAAACAAAACAAAAAAAAAAAAAACATCAGACATCATGTTTAAAACTGCTTGCCCAGAATTTCAAATGAACACTTTCAAGAACAATTTCTTAAAAAATCAGCTTCAAAACTTGTTGAGGAATACTCCAAATTAATTCAGCAGAATCTGCGCTTCCCACCGTTTTCCATTGCAGTGCATTGCACCAACAGCTTAGAAATTATTTTCCACCCTTCCAGAGAGCAGGAGCAAGTTTGAGGTACAACATTTACATAAATCTATAATGCATCCACCGATTTCTTAGTTCTCAAGGGTGTGATAATGCAAAAACAGAGAAATGACAAAGGAGTGGTTTTATCTCCTTAGACCCAACACCTCTACACTTGACATCTATGGCCCAAAACAATAGATACAGTTGCAGGCTTTGCATTGTAGTACTTTTCATAATCCTTGCTTCTGGGCATTTGCAGTCTAAAGCTGTGTGCTAAGGTCTGCAAAAAGTGTTACACTAAAGCCAGTTAAAACATTGGAGATGGTCCTATTTTATGAATGGATATTTAAAATGATACTGGGTGAGTCACGGAGAGCACTTACAGAACAGCTCACGGCTGCATTCATAAGCACAGTAGGGTTAAAACCGCTGGGCAGACCACCCCAGATTTCACTCAATAACACAGAAAATGCAGGAACACCACACAGTTCACTCCTGCCAGATCTCCCCATTCCTATGTAGAAATGGCACCAAGAGCTACAAATACAGTGCTACAAAGGTTTCGCTAGCAGAAGAGTAGCAGTTTTCCACGATATTTTACACCTTCTCCCCAGCCCATGACACTTCAGATATAGACAAAATCTTGGATTTTAATTCTGAAAATACACAGACATACACCACTGCTGTTCTACTTTCAAAACTATATGAAGAAGCACCCAGGGGCCTGATGTTTGCTAATCAAAAGCAGCTTTGCAGATAGAAATGAAGAATGGATCAACACCTAAGATGTATTCCATGCAGATCTGAAACACATATTGTTTTACCTTGATTTTGTCTCAAGCCAAGAGCAGGAGGATAGGAGTAATAGTCAAGCAATTTAATTTAAGCCCACTGAGCACTCAGAATTGCTACTAATTGCCTCCCAGATATGCTCATCCCTCTCCCATTATCTATAAGAGAAGCTTAGATTCCTTACTTTGCTCCTTTGAATTGTGACTCAAAATTTGGTCTGATTTTCAACATTTATACAAAGATGGCTCTACTTTTTAAAGCACTTTTATTATGAATGACCTTACATAGCACTGTATGTCCTTTGAAAACTCTTAGCAACAATTGATCATTATGCCACAGCTTGGGGACTGGGGGGGGTTAACTTTCTTGGCGCTAGCAGAGTTGGGCACACAATACATCTGAAAGCAGTTAATCCAATTGTCTTTCACCCAAAGGTCAAATATTCCCAAAACAATGTTTTAGATAAGGTAGTCTAAATGAGCAGTGACCTGCATACACAGCAGCCATCCTCATCCAAGCACCTGCAATGGAAGTATTTGCCTGCACAGAAATCCACACAGGGAGCAGAAATCCTGGAGTAAGACTAGGGATAGGAACAGAAGTCCAAACTTTTGGGGGCAGTTGCCCCAAATCCTTTCCAATGAGCTGATGTCCCCAGACTAAGATATCTCAAGCACTGACATCACAGTGTACAACAGTATTTTCCTCAATAGCTTCAACCATGGCCAGGGGCCATATCCAACACTTGGGAACTGCTCGGGAAAAACAGGAACAGGGCAGCATTTCTCACACCAGGAATGTACTAACTCTTATGGCTGAAGCACCAAGCTCAGTGTGCCACTAGAGCTCATATAAACCAAATAATCTCATCTCAAAAAGGCCTCATTGACACAGGGGAAAAAAAAAAAAGTAATAAAAAACCATTAACGCTGAAGTTTGACCCAGTTTCAGATTTACTTGTATCTTGAATTTTTGAGGACTGAAATAAAAGTTGACTTTTACAAAGTAACTCCTTTAAGCTAAAAAATAATTAAAAAAAAAAAGCATTACATAAGCAAGAAACATTTCTATTAAAATGGAAACAAATATAAGATTTGAAGCTATGCAAAAATACGTCTTGTTTTTGTGATGATTGAACTCCATTCCTCTAGATACTCTTTGACAAAAGTGAATCATCCACTGAACCTCTCAGTTCAGACTGCAGGAGGGATGTGAAGGCAGACAGACTGTGCAGTCCTACTTCGTGCTGGGTCTATATTTATTAAGGCCAGTTTTGAGGGACAGAGGCAGCATTTCATCCAATAAGCCCTTTTACACACTGTTGGATGGTGCAGTACTCAGCATGCCTAGAAGACAGTCCCGTGACCCAAGTAAAAGAGCTGCTGGGAGAGAGGGAGTAAAGGAAGAAGGAAAAGAATGAAGAGAGGAGGAAATTACATCTTAGGAAGTTTCATTCAGTTGGACATTGATTTCTTTACAGAAGGCCCAGTTATTTAAGCCAAGCTGAGAAAGATAGGCCATTATGAACTTTAAACATTGCAGGACAGATAATACAAAATGTCCTTTCCTTCTCCCAAGTAGTCCTGGTCCTTTGCATGTTTAAACACTACAGGAAAAAGTCCTCCATTCCCAGTGGGCTCTCACCCATTTCCATAACTGAAAGCTCACAACTCTGCAATGCCCTTCAGAGGTTTGCAAACCCATCACTTTTTCAGAAAATATTCATAGAAAAGGCATCTCAGGGAGCTGACTTCGTTGAAAATCTGAGAGGCTGCACACCACTGATCTCCTTCCTAAGAGCACTCTCCAGCATGCTATGGCCATGGGCCATATACTACTGAGTCCATGCACATCCCAGCTCAGACCATACCCTGCTTGTGAGCTGATACACCTAACAGCATTATTTTTTAACTCAAGCTGAAAAGTAGATGGAACGTGACAAAAACAGCGCGTTTCCTTTAGGTTGCACTTGGTGGTCCTATTATAATTTTATAAAACTCGCATATATATGCATTGCACAAATGCTTTTTCTGCGTAGATATCTTCTTAGCTGCTGCCAGCAAGTGTTTCTGCTCTCCCCACCCGCACTGAGAACATTGCAGCTTGCATTTAGATGCAGATTTACAGGTAAATGGGAAAACCAGGCAAGGAGTTACCAATGGAAAATCAGAATATGATAGCTACTTAAAGAGATTAACTTTCTCATTACTGTGTCACTGCACGTTGTAATTCAAGCAGCTGGTAGCCTCATTTCTGTAACTATGGAAAATTAAACTGGGAGAGAATGCTCCTTTTTGTGCTGTTGTTTTTCATGGCTACAGGACTTCATTATGTGCCTTTTGTGCCTGTGGTCCTGTATGGGAGGCTCAGCGTTTAAAGGGCAAGAATGGTTGCTCATCCCACAAAATTTGCTTTTCTTTAATCTGCTGGAGAACTGGTCCTGAAAGAATCTTCAGATCATCTGAATTGATTTGTGACAGCAGTGTTAACATCTCGACTTTCCGTTACAAAACGGAGGCAGGCAATAAATGTAGCAAAATTAAATTTTCCTTGTTTAAATAGGTTTTTTCCACTGTAGGCTGTTAATTTTTGCAACAACATTTATTTCTTATGGAAACATATGTAAAACACTGCAATATACATTATGAAAAACAAGATTAACTCATTTTACTGCCGTTGGAGACCCCATGGGCTGATATAAATCTGTGCCATTTCCCCATTTCTATGGAATTTTGTGCAGCTTTAATTTCAGCTCTAGCAGTATTATTGCTGGGTTAGAGCTGTTTTCATAGGAACAGTTGAAGCAAAACTGTCTCGGAGCATGAAGAAAATTAAAGCCTGTTTTTTCTCCATTACAAAATTATCCTTCAACTCCTTTGATCTCTACTGTTAAGAACAGTACTGTGGGTTAAATTAGTCCATCTTCAGTCAGAGATAGTTTTTCAGAGAAAACTTTTTCCATGTGAGTACCTCAGGGGCATTTAAAAATCCAGGCAGAGTATCTTTTCACTCATGTTCAAATTAACTGTATGGATTGGAGAAACTCAGCATGTATCATTAGCTTTGGAATTAGTTACTTTCCTTTCAAAGCATGAGTAATTTGTGTGCCTTCCTATCCCATATGGGATCTGCAGGCCTTTTATTGAGGTAACAGCTAGAGAAAGGTAATTACTGGAGAAAAACACAGGAGAACTTGAACAGATAACAGCGTATGTAAAAATCTCAGGGTTATTATTTCTAAGGAAGGTTTTTTCCATCACCCTCAGCAAAATGTTAAGGATTTGCCTTAGCTGGTTGGCTAGATTGAAAATCTGACTTGTGCCCCTATGGCCAAGTGACCTCTTCTCTACGCATCAATCACTGCTGCCCTGTCCACCAAATCTACTTATTTACAACCAGGCCACTCTAGTTCTCCTTTGGCAACCTGGCAATGGTTTCACATACGAACAAATTATTCCCCAAGTACACAGAGCCTTTTCCCCATTGAGGAGGGCTGAAGGAAGGTGACCCAAACAGCAGAACATGATGGTTTTCTCTTCTAAATGCAACAGCAGGTTCCCACCTAGAAGTGAGATACTTACCTAGAGCCCCAGTGCTATCTGTGTCAGCCCCATCTTAGTGTATATCTCACCTCAGTCCAGAGTTTTTCCTCTTTTTGGAAGCACAGCAATTTGGGTGAAAATCTAACAAAAGGAGACAATACTTTAGGCTGCAGAAAATACAGAATAATTTATTTGCACCCAAATGTCTTTGAGTTCTATCTGTACTGACATAGGACGCTGGTCCCGATTTTAACTCTAAAAAATCATTATCTGATACTGAAAACAGCTCAGTGCAAATAGTTTGGACTGATCAGTTCACTTACAATAAATGTCTGAAGACTATTTACAGTTGCAAAAGGCAGTTTTGCATTTCTGGTTCAGCCCAGATCACTTATGGAAGTTAGAGCAGCTCTATGCACATCAGCTCTCACTTCTGTATCAATATCAGAAGTTTTCTGGAACAGGGAGAGCCCCTAATATGATCTATTCAATACACATCCCAATGGATATTTCAGGCACAGTTTAAAATACATAACAGTAATGATTGTTTCCAGCTGATAGACAACACTGCTTAACACAGCTACCAAGTAGCCATGTTTTTTTAGGTTCCAAAAACTGATATTCTTCTCAGTATGTCTGAAACAAGTTCAAAAGAGAAAAATCTACCAAAAACCTATGAGAGATGGAGAATAAAATATTGGTCAGGGCAGCAAGGCAAATAGAGCAGCTGAGTGCTTGGCTATTTTTTGGTGATACCTGGAGCTTTGGAGTTATGTGAAAAGCTGAATAAGCACAACCAAAAAAAAAGTGAAAAACAGAAGGAAATGTGGACAACATCTCACTAAATCTGTATTATTTTGCTGTCCTTTGTCTACTTAGTTCAGTTAAATTCATGATCCATAAAATAGAGAGCAATAAAATCCATTTTTTGTTGCTGTGTTGAATTAAAGTATTACTAATCATGCTTGAGAAAACATTGCTCTTGCTTAGACACTGTTACAGTTTGTGGCATTTTCTTTAATCGGGAAGCAGAACAATTTCAGATGTTATTTCCCCTTGATGAGTTCCAGCCCAAGTGTTTCTTAATGCCCTGGTATCCTACAGACTCCCATGAGCTCTAAACGCCAAGCTCCAGCATAAAGACAAAGGGCCCAAACTACCACAGTCAAAAAAAAAAAAAATCAAACAGTAAATACACATTACATGATATTCTGTACTGCTGAAACCCCTGTTGCTGATGAACTTCTTTCCTCCTCTTCAGAGAGAGAGATGGTAAGCCCAGTGGTAAACCCAGGACCTGGAGCTGAAGGAAAGTGGCAGAGCAGGACACCTTCCAATGTCACCCTACAGCTGCCTGTGCTGTTGTTGCGTTGTTTTAAGTAACATATCCTTCAAAAACAACAGCCACAAGGGAGGGAAAAGGAATCTACTTTATGTATGTACCAGCATCCCCCAAATCCAACCCCCTATAGTCTGCATGACTTCAGTGCTCCTTTAGAAAGCTCTGAACTCTCTACGCTTTGGGTGCTGTACCCAATTCAAATGCAAGTTCACTCTTTACAGATTCATTTTATTCTTTAACAAAGGTGCACTGATTCTCAGTAAGTGTCCTTTATACCTATAATTCCAGGCTCATAGCTTTAACTGTAAAAGGGTAGGTGTCCTGTTGCTATATTAATATATTGCCCTCATTTCTGCATTAACTCGAGTGATTCTCTGAGCTGACTTCACCCTTTTGGTGATAACACCCCTGTGGTGTCTAAATGGAAGGTAACTGCTTATGCATGAGTTGAGGGGGGCTGATGAATTGCAAATGAGGATAACTTATGCAGCAACAGCTCAGACAGTGAGAACATGTAAGTGGTTTCGAACTACAGGTGTCTGACAAGTGTTCTTTTGCATTTCTCCCTATAGCTTCAAAGTCAAAATCCATCCGCTTTTTCCCCTAGTAAAATTTAAATGACTGCCCCATACCTAGTGCTTTGATAAGTGAGGCTGCTCTCATTTTCAGGCTAGAAAGGTTTTCTGAAGTAAACATCTGGAAGAAATAAAAGCGACTCCTCACCCAGCCCTCGAAGCAGAAGAGAACTCTGCTATCACTGCAGTTTTGCAATGTATAGGAGCTGTTTGGTGCTGATGAGGTTTGCTCTTGCTGCTCTTCCCTGCTGGAGCCGTTTGCTCGCAGTGTGTTTGTTATTGACGCCGTTTGCCATCGCTCCTAAGCTGAGATTCACACCAGCCCTGTACACAACGCTCCCAGCTCCCACCGTCAGCTGTCAGATAAATGCTCTTTTCTCCCTAATGCTGGCATTACATGTCTGAAGGCTGAAGGATCCTGCAGTGTCAGAGGGAACTCTGCGTTCCACCTGCTCTCAGGGGGTGAATGCAGCATTAAGGAACAAGGTAATGTGGCACGGGGCAAGGCAGCTTTTAGACAAGTATGACAACCACAACAACCCCGTGTGATTATCCAGCCCGTCCGACCTCTTGGGAGGGCTCCTGAAGATCGTACAACCCAATGACTTCCCTCTCATCCCACTTCAGGGCATGGCACGGGGTTCAGACTCCTGGGCACGTTTTGGAACACAGTCCAGTTTTTAGGAAAGTCCAAATTTATGTCTGAGAACAGTCAGCCATAAACATGTACACTATGTTCTTCTAAAGAAACACGGGGCATAAAACACACAGCATCACTCTACCAAATAAACAACCCTGCAGTGTTCCTGATACTGCTTTTTTTTTTTTTTTTAATCATTTTTCTTCTACTAAAAATTCACCTCCAGCTACGTCCCATGTAGCTGCATGCTATTCATGCAATCACAATGCTCTAAGACGTGGATGTAGCTGTAAGGGACCATTTCTCCTCATGATTTCTTTTCTTTTTTTCAGAAATAGTAAATTTGTATAAATTGAGGACACTTTTTTTAAAACAATGACTTTTTTTAAAACAATAGCAAAATATATTAATATTTTCCTTGAAATTTTCTCTCTATTTCAAAACCTGAACGATTCTATTCATGTGAGAAACTTCATCAAATGATAAATTTCAGTGGAACAGATGATTTTGTAGATTTTATAACACGGAACCAACTGCTGGAAACAGATGATTCACTTCAGACCTTTACTAAAAACTACAACCATAGAGTGGTAATACGGGGAAAAAAATAATTAAAATGAATATACTCTGGAAGAGCAGGAAACTCAGTAACTTAAGAGTCACAGTGATGGAAAATGATCTACAAATGTCATCTGTTGACTGATGCAAGCGACCGAGTCAAGGTCAAATAAGCGAGGCAACATATAATTTAGCTCTAGCTTTTTTAGTATAACATAGAAGCAAGTAAAACACAGACTAAGGCTACCATATCTCAAGAACAAAAGAGATTAAGGTAATGAATCTTTAAAAAACACACTTGGGACCATTTTTAAAAAGATTCCTAATCATTAAATCCACTTTGCCTAAATGCAAATGAAACGGAATGGCCATAAAAATAGATAAAATCCAAACAACTTGATTAAGATAGGCATTTTAAAATGGATATAGAATTTCCCCAATGTCCTGAAACGCTAAAACAAAAATTCAGCCTGGAAATACGCTGTGAATCAGACTGATTTGAGATTTCCAATAATTAGGCTCCTTCTAGCAGAAGGAAACAACTTTTCAATTATTTCAGTTTTGCTTCCAACTCTTTCCTAATCAGAATCCCATGCTAAACAAACTTCATTCAAACAAATTTCAAAATCTACCTATTGTTACCAAAATACATTAACACAGACTATTACTTTACAGTAAGTTTATCATTCCAGTAGCATTTTTGACCAGAGTTATTCATCCAAACATCCTGAATAGTACCTGCCCAAATTCAGGGCATCTCTGTTTCAGGTGTTCAGCTCATCCTTACAGAGGACATCCTGAACAGTACCAAAAGGTAATTGGGCACTTGAACATTTTGAAAAATGACATTTTATTAGGGAAGAGCTCTAAGTGCTACATAATTGTTTCCTTTTTTTCCCTACTCTAATGCTGAGAAAATGCTGAATAAATGAGAAACCCTGTGGTCAGTGGAGTGGCAGTCTGACTGCTATCCAGTTCTACCCTTGCAGATGAACCCATTAAGTAGGAAGCTATTTTAATGAAGCAAAAGATATTTCTATGGTAATTTACATCTTTAAGAGGCAGCACCCCTGATGAAGAGTTTTCCAACAGGTTCTGAAAACCGTGAAGTCAAACTGGCTATTTTTTTTCCTACACAAATTCTTCAAGATGATGCATTTTATGTTTCACAGATAAGCTGCTGCTGTTTCTCATTCAGTTTAGCTCCAGCATATGTTAAGGTATTCCCCATTGTGTTTTTACAGCCTCAAACAGTAAACTACCCAAAGCTCTAAGGAACAGAGGGAACAGCATGTGTGTTGTGTTTCATCACAACAATCACAGGGAACGTAAATTAGTGAAGTCATCTGTGCCATTTACCTGCCTAATTGGTCTTCCCAGAAGGAAGCACTTTCCCTTTCACCTCTTTAAGTTGACAGTACACTTTCCAATTTGGGATACAAACATGATGTCAACTAAAGAGAAAGCTGGGAGCTTTTCTGACCTGTAGCTTCATGGCGGTGAGAAATTTCTGTAGGGTTATGAGACCTCTTCTCTTTGGCGAAGTCAATCTCTTGCTCTGAAGGGACCTACCTCTGTCTGTCTGGTCTTCTATTTCAGTATCCTGTTAAAGGAAGAGCAAGAAAAGGTCATAAATAAGATGATAAAGCTACAGAAATAGCAGGAACTGTGTGTATCAACAAGTGAAAACAAAAAACATAAACAGTAGCGTGATAAAACGTGAGAACCTCAGCCTTTGTGGGTATCTTACAGGTAATGGCAACTGTTTTCAGACTTAATTGCCTGTTTTTATATTGCAGTTTTCAAAGTAATGTTTTGATACACAAAATAAAACATATTTGCATCTTATTCTAAGTTCACTCTGACTCTTTAAATCCAATCTAGGGCTTTTGCCAAGTTAGGTAGGCTCACAACAACTGAGTCAAGGCTACCCTTTGAAACACTCCAGCATCCAAGAAACAGCAAAAAAAAAAAAAAAAAAAAACCTCTCCCCTAATCAATAAAAGCTATAAATAGACCAGTTCAGCCATTTTTAAACCTGCTTAAGTTTCTTCAACAAACAAGTGTCATCAGTGCACGTTTATACCAGTCCTCTTACACCAGAAACACTGAAGATAAAAGACTGAATACCATTTTCAGTGATGTCTCTGTCTCCTGTTGACTTCAGGGGATTGCTGACATCTCACATATCACTGCTTAGTTTCCTTTTGTCTTGGCAACTAAACCATGGCAGCAATGACCCTTCTCTGCTCCTCTTGGCCCAGTCACACAGTGGGACAATGCTCCTGGAAACCCTGCTCCTCTCTTGACAGCTCCATGGACCCAGCTGCCACAGTCTTAGGGACAACATTAGGAAGTCTGTTCATGGGGGCAGAGAATGAGATTGCTTTTTTTTTTTTATAACACAAGGAATTTATTTTGTTTTGACCCCCAGCTGCTGACCTGTCAAGGATGCTATCTTGGATTGTAGGAACTGCTGTGAATTCCTTCTGTATTATTATGTTCTGGAAGGAAAATGAAGCCCCAGAAGTAGATGAAGCAAGTTCTATTTACACTCATAACTCCTCCTTTCAGAAGTACTTTGGTGAATTATTGTCTCTGTGCCTCCAAGGAACACAGAGTAGCTGCTGTCCACGGAGAAAGGCACTCTTCTATGGGGAATGGGGCACTGAAGACAGCCAACAAGCATCCCTAAAGGATTTCCTCGATTCTCACCTGACGCAGCCTGCTCCCATCACGGCACCATGGCCCTTGCTGCAGTCAAGGGCTTTGTCTGAATGAGTGATGCAGGATGAGATGAGGTTTAGGTGTGTGAGTCCTCAACGTTCAGCTTTAAAACACTGTAGCACCTCAGATAGAGTTAATGGTGAAGCTGACTTTCAGGCACAGAAGATCTGGATACATGAGCAGACTTATTTTTACTGAATTATTTTTCTTCAAGTTAACATTTCTGTAAACCTCAATCTTGAATGCTCTACTTGTAGCAGGCAAGTTCTGCAAATGTCATTCCAGAACCATAGCATCAGTTCTTTGCATAAATCAAGCTATTCAAAATGCATCTAGGAAAGCTGAAGGAGTAAAAGCCCTATAATTAACTGTATGAATGACCCATTCCAAGTTTTCGGATTTCACATTATCCAGAATGGTTGAGTTCAGACTCTAACGTGCTGTAGAATAATCAGTGATCATAGGGTGATCACCAACGGTGGAAAAGACCTCCAAAATTATCTAGTCTGACCATCAATCTACTACCAATATTTCCTCACTAAATCATGCCCCTTATTACAACAACTAAGCATTTCTTGAACATCTCCAGGGACAGTGTCTCAATCACTTCCCTGGGCAACAGGTTCCAAAGCCTTACAACTATTTCAGAGAACTTTCTTCCAATATCCAGTCTATGTAAATTCAGCAATAATTTACTACAAAATAAAAGGACTTGCTTAATTCAAGGTAATAACTCTTTTGTTTTAGATCAGGCAGAAATCCAGAGGGTAAAGTCTTACCTGCACAACACTAGAGCGTCCTTTGCAGGATCTCTGGTATCCTACCAGAGAGAGTGCACAGTACTGAGTCCATAACAAAAGCCTGGGTGCACACCCAATGGTTATTATGGAAAATAACCTTCCTAGCTCAGTTTGCATGCAAAATGTCTAGTTTGAAATCTGTGGAATAAACTATTGGTAATGATGACAGAGCTGCAAATGACAGAACTCA
Organism: Callipepla californica brunnescens; assembly: GCA_023055505.1. NCBI lineage: Eukaryota > Metazoa > Chordata > Aves > Galliformes > Odontophoridae > Callipepla > Callipepla californica. The sequence goes on from JALIRH010000008.1 coordinate 20,283,181, forward strand.
CAGCATGCAGGTTTCTTGCAAGGAGAACCTTGAAAGTTGGAAGAAACCTGAGATTAACTTCAAGCATCAGCAGGAGGAGCCGTAAGTCAGAGGTTGGTATTTGCCATTTCAGCTGACGGATAAACAAGGTATGTCAGCAGCCAGGATGTCAAATAAAGAATCGAACAGAGATGCCAAACGAGAAGAGAAAAAAACAGCACAGCAGATGGAGATAAATAACATGACTATTCACAGGAGGGAAAGTGCCTGAGAATTATGCCTTACTCACTGATAAAAGGCAGCAGCTGCCTCCAGAGGCACCAGGGCTGCCCTGCACAGGGTGGTGGGAACATGTGCCACTGCCCCTGTTTGGGATGAGGACTGTGTCTGGGGACTGTGGGTCAGCTCTAGTGCACATCTGTTCCTTGATTCAAGGAAGAGGGTGAGGTTGGCATTTGGACTTGTACTGATGCACAAAACCTGGAAACATTCAGCTGGAGTGACAGGGAGCTGGATGCCATGCAAACGACAAATGAAACACATCTGGAGCGCTGTTGCATAGAGGACCTACCTGATGGAGAAATACAAAGTGCAGGAGTGATGCTGGAGAAAGAAGGTGAACAGAATCGTTGTGTTTTCCACATGTCTCACAGGAAAATATAAATATTGCAGTTTTACTAACAAAAAACAAACAAACAACTTTGCACTGTTATCTGACTTGTACAACAGAAAATCTCTGCTGATTTCGACAGGACAAGGGAATCCTGCAAGCACCATACCTCCAATGATGAAAGGAAAGTCCCCAGCTTTAGCAAAACAGAACAAAAGAAGAATTTTGTTCTGGATAAATTGTCATCTGGCATTTCTGACAGGAAACCTGACTGCCTCTAACAAAGAAAAACAGAAAATGTTAAACAAGATTCCTTTAATAAAAAAAAAAAAGATGGAAAACAACACGCGAGGAAGTGTGTGTACCAAAATATAATGCGTATATGCATTGCAGAGGGACAGGAGATGGAGGCCTTCTGGAGACCACTCAGTCCACCAGGTGAGCAGGTCCCTCAGGGATGCAGCCACCTGGGCACTGAATAATTCCAAAAATGGAACCACAGCCTCGCTGGGCAATCTGCCCCAACCTTCCATCACCCTCACCACAAAGAATGTTTTCTTATGTCTAAATTGGATTTTCCTGTATGCCATGGGATTATTAAGGTTGGAAAAGACCACCAAAATCACACAGCCCAACCCTCAGCACATCACTCACACCCACTAGACCACGTCACTCAAGGACGTGATATCACATTGTTTCTTCTGCCTCATCTCATCACTGGGCACCATGAGGAGAGCCTGGCTCCATCCTGTGCCCTCCTGCTCACTGAGGACTTGTGAACGTGGATAAGATCCCCCTGGGATTCCTCCCACTGAGAAACAAAGCACAGAAGCAGCAATAAGACATTTCCAGTTTGCAAAAGAATCACTGCTTGATTTTATGCTGTATTATACTTTTGCTGGAGATAGTTCTGCTTTCTTTGAATAAAATTTCATTTTAACAAGATCACTGTGCCACTTGCATAACTAATCACTTAAGGGCTTGTACATTTATTTAAGCACCACTGCTTTTCGCAGTGCCCTCAATGAAGCTTAATAGGCCACATACCCCAACTCTGACAAGCCAGACTTTGATTATTTAGAGTTGAGCAGTTTCTTTGTTCTCCCTCCCTAAGAGATGTCACAGCCATCACTGCCTGATTGGTACTTTCCATTGAAGAGGAGGGAAATTTGCACTTGTTATGTAGCACTTTATAAAGATTTTTGAAAAATGGAGAATTAGAAATCAAATACCCAAAAAAAAAAGGAAAAGTCAATTAAAAAATATGAGATAACCCAGCACAAAAAGAGACACTGAAGAGGATTTCTTTACTGCAATTCTTGAAATCATATTTCTGCACCACATTTAAAAATATTTAAAGTTGACAAGAAAGAAGGATCTGAAAATACGGTTGCACAAATTCTTTTCTGTCAGTCATTAAGCAATAATTAGCACGTTCTGATGGTGTAGGACTTGATGATGCCAAAGGATGCAGCTAGTGGGAAGAACTGAGAGCAACCGAGTGCAGGACTTGTTGCACAGCTGTGCTCATGGCACATCCCTCAAGGATGACCTATTGCCCAGGCAGCGTGCAGGGTTGATGCAAACACCTCCTAACTGCACAGAAGCTGGAGAGTCTTTTTCACAAGCTTCTGCCACATAGATCTGTTCCTCTCTGCTGCTCTTATGTGTGTGATTGTATTTCTTCCAAAGGGAAAGAAATTTTAAAGTATACATTGAGAAAAAGAGGAAATTAGATTGAGGCCTGCGCAACAATGCTGCTTAGCATCCAAAAGGTGCAAATAACAGCACCAAATACTGAATTGGCCTCAAATTTCTTGACTGAGTGGAAGCCATTGCAGTTCTTAGAGACATTTCGTAATACTATAAATGTCAGCTACTTGTTGGATTCCTACAAAAAGAGGTCATCTGCAAATGCAAACAGCTCCAGAGATGGACCAGAGTGGTACCCAGAGGGACCATTTGCAGCTGAAAACTCATGGCAGCTCCTCCCTCTTTCTTCCACAAAATCGAGCTGAAAAATCACTTTCATGAAAGAACTCCTATATCTACAGATAGTTACATGGAACAGAAAACAGCTGTTACTCTTTAGTACCATTTTTAGATACATTTCCTGTCTGGCACTACCTTTTCCTAGTTGTAGATATTCACCAAGAAACTCTTGTCCACATTTGTGACTTGTATGACTGCTGGGATTACCCCTGTGAAGGAGCACGCATCGTGTCAGCAGCACTGAATGATCTTTAGAGAGAAAGGTACCACTGTGTGCCTTGATGCTCCTGAAATCTGGTATTCCAGGCATTTACAACCAAAGCAAAATGAGCTACAAAATCTTTGTTAAATGAAAACCTGTAGAACTTCCATGCTTAAAACTAGGTTTTAAACTTGTGCTACAGCCAACTCGCTGAGGATAAGCCCGTGACCCTTGAAACACAATGATAACAGAAATACAAAATGGCCTTGGAAATGAAAAACAGCCTCAGAAATGCAGGAGACAGCCTCGTCCCAAAAAACATGATTTCTCCTCTGAATACTCAGGTAGTCATCTCACAGATGTACTGCCTGAGAACTGTATCAGATCCAGCCAGAGAGGATGTAATCATAACTATTTTTACATGGCATAAGTCTCCTCTTTGATATTTTTTAAGAATGCTGATAAAGTACTTCAAAGAGATACATGCAGTCATGCTTATCCTCCCTGCTCAACGCAGTGTGTATCCCAAGAGCTGCAGAAGGACAGAAAATTGTGCGTATTTTTAGCTGCCATTCATATTTCTATCTTTGCTCAGGATTAAGGAGGAAGTTTCTCCTTCTTCTGAGAAAAACCAAAGTACCGGAGAATAAAACAGCAAAATCAACAACCAACATCTGCTCAGCCAATATTACTGAAAGAATCAATTTCCCGGGGGGATTAACAACAACTGCAAAGCATGGATCAATATTGATATGGCCAAATTATCCAGATGCATGCAGAGAAGCACTTGCTGCTCCTGAAGATAAATTTTAGAACTTAATAAATGTAATTCCTCATTACTGATTGATGGATCCTTCCAGCTTCAGTGAAGAAAGGAATGTAAATGCTGTTACTCTGAGCTTTAAGTTTTTATTTTCAAAGATATTATGAATGATTCCACAAATTATTTTGAAACTTTCTTTAGAGTTTCTAAATGCACAATCAACCTTCATGAGCTAGGAAACTAATAACGGATTTCCAAAATTCCGGGATCATAGAACAAATGGATTCTCTCCATCTCATATGGGAGTGAATCCAAAACATGAAAACTGTAACGTGCCAATTTCTGTCACACTTAGCCCCACTCAACCAGTATGAAGTCAATGATCTAGAACCAAGACACAACTAGGAGGCACTTGTGTCAAACTGCATCAGTTTCAGGGTTATTCTGCCATCTTCCCCTCTGTCAAACTATTTAAGTAACATTGCAAAAGTTATGGGCTATTGACTGCACGTTTTTATTTTTTTATTTATTTATTTAACCTAAGGATGGTGATACTTTACCATTCAAAGAGCAAATTGATTACGGAGGAACAAAAACAAGTTGGTACCTAAATTAACCGCAATTTGTTATCCGGAATTTTTTTGCTCCAATTTAATTATAGCTTAATTGCATCATCACTAAATTAAAGCTAGGCCTAATTATTTCTCCAACTCCTGCTTCAAGAATAAAAACTATTTGCCTTCCTGGAGCACTAAAGTGTAGAATCTGCTTGGAATTATATCTTTCTGAAAGCGTTTGCTACCTACTTCTAATTAAAACCATTTATCACTGGAGTACCATTTGGGTGTTGTTGGTTTTGTTTGTTCTGATAAACATTCCAGACTAAACTTAATGTATTTACCTTTTAGCGGGCAAATGCTTGGCTTTCAAGGGCTGAATGGCCAATGACACCCGGAGCAGTAGTGCTCAGTACTTTGATGCTCAACACAGCCTTGCAGTTCAACAGTCCACATGCTTTAATTACCCACCACCTATCCTAGTGGAGTTATGCCATTTTTATTATCCTGGATTACAAGTGGAAAAAAGAAAAAAAAAGAAAAAAAGGAAGTTTATATTCCCCTTAAATCAAAATATAATGAATGGGGTCTTTGTCCTTCCTGCCTTTCCTACCTACCGATATCGTAAACACTGCAAAGAAGAGGTCAGGAGTGTACACGTCACTCTGTCATCACCCTGCACTTTACTCAGACAGATTCATGCCCAGATTTTCAGCAATACCATGTCACTGCTGTAGAGAAATTACAATATCCAAAACCAGAGTAGGCTTTTCAATTCCCAAAGTCAGTTCTTACTAGCGATTAAATGGTGGGGAAGGTCAATTTAAATGATTTAAATATTTAATTTACCATTTATTTATAATGGAATTTAAATGGTTAAAACTGGATGACACCAAACACTTCATCATTCATTTTCCAAGATGTAAAACTGAAGTTTAGAAATGTCATTAAAGCTACTGAAACACTGGGGCACTGTGCTACCCTATGCAATGCAGTGCACTTATACCTGGAACAATATGGATCATCCCCTCCATCAAGGAAACAGAGACGTGTAGGAGAGAAAACAAAATGAACTCAGAATAGATATTGTAAGAGGGTCTGGAACAGGATTTGAAGAAAACACCTTTTATTACCAAAGGAGTTTAACCTTTATGTGGCTATACCATACGGCACTTTTTGGTAACAAAAATTTAGTGTCTGCATGCCAGGCCTGATCTGGAAATTCCCTTTGTGACAACAAGCAAATCTTTTAAGCAAATCTGATTATCAAATCCAGTGGCTAAAATTCCAGTAAGGTAACAAGTTTGCACACACTTCCCAAGTTGCACCTCGTACATATGGTAAGCAGACACTCCTACAACATCATGCTGTCTGCAGTGGGAGAAGGCTGCTCCTTTATGGCAGGAAAGTCCTCCGCAGTAACTCCAGATTATAAATAAACAATATTATTCTAGAAATTATAGTCAATTTCGGAAGATGCAACCATTAATTACTTTTGTGGTTTTGTGGGTTTAGGTTTTTAAACACAGCACCGCAGTGCTTAAAGATCCTCCTGATTAAATAATTCAAAATGTTTGCACTATATAACATGTTTGAAGGGGAGAGAAAACTATGCTAAACACTTTGAATTCACCAGCAAGTACCTCATTAACATGCCACGATATCAAATATTTATTACCTTCTCCAGTGTAATGAGCTCATTTAAGACAAGTGTGAGAAAACCCCATCTTGTATTAAAGTTGGCAATATTTTATTTATGTGCACTCTAATATTCACTTTAGGCCACACCAAAATATAAACATGCAATTAATATTTCATTAATGAGAAAGCAAGATCTATTTCTCCAACCGGTATGGGCTTCTTACGTTCAAGAAAGACAAAGCAGTGGTAAGGCTGCAGAGTACAGCTCCAAGAGGGGAGCAATCAATATTCGCTTATTAAAAATCTCTTTTCCCTTCCCAGACTTGCTCAGAGAAGAGCTGCCTTGCCATTGCCCCTGAAGCTGCAATCTGCTCCTTTTTGTAGGAAAATGGGGGTGCCAGGTTGCAGGGTCCTGGTAAGTGCATGCAAGCTCAGGACACCACTGGCTCTGTAGCATGCAGATAGGAGAGGGATTGCAGGACAGGGAAGGAGCTGGGGAGGTGTCGGGTGACCCAGGTTAACAACTTCGCTGCTGTAAGCATCTTACAGTCCTAGAAAGTGACCCCTGGAGCATTGCCACGCTCTTCAGTGATGCCATGAGAGCACTGAGCCCTGTGCCACCACCAACACAGTGGTGAGAGCTGTGCTCTTGGTTCCACTCTGGCTCCTCTCTCCCCACCACAGCAGCTGCACTTTCAGCAGGGCCCCGGCATTATGATCTCCCCCAGGTAAGGAGAGGAATATCTCAGTTACGCTTCTGGGAGACCACCACTGTTACCCCTGGCTCTCTTCCTGATCAAACTTGGGGTTTCTATCCATGTGGATAGAATTACATGTGCTTGTGGCAGAGATCCCAGCTGTGGTGTTTAACAGATATTAGTAATTCCGAAGTGCAACAGGAGATCCAAAGTTTGTTTCTAAAAACAGCATTCCTCAGACAATTCTACATTTTGCCTATGTTTCTTTTCTACTTTCAGCAGCTATTGACAACTACAGCCATGTACATCAGCAAGATATGCATTTACCATTGCATACTTCCCTAGAATTGCTGAGAAGTACATTCACAGACAGGAAATCCCCTCTAAACTGAAACCCTTCCCACCTCTCTGCACAGGGAGGGATCACCCAAAGCAGAGCTGGCACGGTGGCTGGAGCCAGAGAGCCTCTCCCCCTTCATTTCTCCAGTCCCAGGATAGACATATCAAACAGAGTCAATAAAAACCTCTTGGCTCCCAGAGTCTAATCCAGCACCCTCTGGAGCAAAAGCTGTGATACTCGACTTCTACAAGCTCATGTTGAACACTGCACCTCAGCTCTCAGTGCAGCTGATATGCTAATTGCACGTAGAAGGCTCTCCCCAGCAGCCTGGTTCTGAAGGAATTGCTCAGTAAATGGTGTTGGAACCCTCGTGATCCCCACTGGAAACTGCTGCATTTGTGGTACAACTCATGGCACTACTTTTTCATCCCCTTGTATGCCTCTCACACTCAAGCTACTTCAGATGAAATGCACCAAAGAAGACTTTGGCTAGACACACTACACACTTCTTAGCTAGAACAAAACAAGTCTGAGAGGTGCTGACATTAGCCATCCATTGAGGACAAGAAGAACTACTGTTACAGTAGCACCAACACAGAAAAGATTTAGAATCGCTCACCTTTCTGACAGGATTTGTAAGGCTAGGCTACCTGTAGATCAACATTACAAAACATTGTTTCATTACGTAAAGATGAATGGGAATAGGATAGATCCTACAGGAGTTCTACTTTCAGAGCTATAAGGTATTAGGCGGCATGCCTTATTTTTAACAGCTATTGCTAAAAGGAAAGATTTCGTACATTAAGTGTTGACAAAACTTGGCTATTTTAGACAGTGTGAGGCACCTTTGGGTCAGACTGATTGACAGGCTGGCACAGGATGCTAGAAGCAAGCAAACAGAAAACTCGCACACAAAGAGATCACCCAGTTTGTCTCCCCAGAATACATTGGTCAGGACTGATAATCTCAGTCCGTTTCTGCTGAATGCAGAGCAGTTAGCATTCAGCAGAAGTACACCCGAAATCCTAATAGAAAAGAAAATATCAGCCCAAATCATTTCTGAAGGGGACTGAATGATGAGCAGGTACATATCCAACAGAAGATTGAACCTGAAATGCATGCCAGCGCTTGAAACGAATCATTTGCTGCCAGACGTGGTTGTACACATTTGTAAAGGCGGCTGGCAATTTGCCCACCTCATTTTGGAAGCCCAGCATTTCTTATTGCTGAAGAGGGGGAAAAAAAAATAACTGTTTAGGTTGAAGTAGCATTGTCCATAGCTTCGAACCAATGAGATTAGAAAATCTAATTTGGGAAAAGTTTAGGACAAACCTATGTTCTCACTGTGCAATATATATACAGTTCAAGGAAGCTGAAACCTCCCCAAGCAGATGAATGATTACCATTCCCTCATGGAGATGAGGGGAAGCATTAGTCATTCTCACTGCACTTTATATTAAAAATGAAGATGAAAACTCTTTAAATAAATAGTAAGTTCGTAAGGATTTGACACTGCATTATGAATAATGCAATGGTACTTAGCGTTGGGAAATCCTGACTCCTAGACCAGGGGATTAAACACCCAAATCCACAAACAATGAAGAACATGAATAAAAGCTTCTACTTCCAACATGACAGTTGAGAAATTCAAAACATCTTCAGAACTGCTTGCTTCTTAAGCAGATGCTTTTGAGCTGCCAGGCCTCTGGGGAAGCTTTAGAAGTCCAGTTGACCAACATTCGTGACCTACTGAATGGCTGGGTGCAGTAAGTTCCAAAATTTCATCATTCAATATGTCTTGTTAGTATTGTCAACCAACAGGGAACACTGGATTTCTTGTATCAGAGGCTGGATTTGCCCCTAGAAGCTAAACATGAAAAGAGCTTAAGAAGTACTCATTCTATTACCCTTATCTAACTGGGAGATAATTTTCTAGACCAGGGGATTTTCCCTTCAGAATGTTTAGTAAATCTTGGATTTTTCTCATGTCTCTCACAGGAGAGACATGGGAAATATTATGCTTACACAATTAACACAAACATGGAGTTAACAATGGGCTGGTTACTTTTTTGAGCTAATTAGCAAGACTACATTCATGCGGTACGTGCCCTACTGCTGCTGTGTTGAACCTCATGGAACTTAGTATGAAAACTGAGGAGCCACATATCTGTGCCTAAGTTAGTGGAGTCCACAAGAATTAGCATTCCTTTAATAGAAGCATCAGCTCAAACAACTGCTCTCTTGAAGATCCAAGGAACCTAAACTCACTGCATCTTCCATTCCTATACTTTTGTCCCTTTGATGCAACCAGAGCACAACTTAGAAACACATACCAAAGACCCACAAACAACTCCACTAACATCTGTCAGAAAAAGAGAACATCAGAATCCAAGACATTGCCATTTGGTTTAGATGCACATAAAGTGTGGGAGAAAAAGAAAAAAAAAAAGCATGGTAGGTTTTGACAGGATAAAAGCCTCCTGCTTTGGAAATAAATGTGTCTGCTTCACCTTGATGCATACTGCTGATAAATGTCCCACCTTTGCCTCAGTGTGTATCTGGCAGCACCATCATTATCCTGTGACAAGGTCTTATTCTATAGGTATTATCTTAGCAGAGACAATAGGATCGATTTAAGGCACCAAGATGCCTCAAGTTTGCCTCAATGAACACAACAAACACTCCCCCAGAATAGTGTACAGTATGAGAATTTCAACATACAAGTTCTAGAAAATAAAGTTATTAGTAATTTGGGGTTATTGCATGCAAAGTATTACCCCAATGCTTTTTTCTCACAGGTTCCTCAGCTCTGGGAAGCAGAGTCCATAAAGTCCTTAAGCCTAAGAATTTGTGAAAGATTTTGCATGGAAAGTTAAAAAAAACATGAAGCAGTAAACAATCTTTAAACTAATTAGGGAGAATCTGACCCAAAGTTCATCTCCATCTAACACCCATTACGCTGCCTCTTTCATCTTGTCTTAATTCTCCTCACAAGCTGGCAAGGTCTTTCTTCAAAAGCTGATGGAAATCTGTTCATTTCTTTGAGCTAAATTTTGTCCACGCATGTGTGAACTAAATCAGAGGCTGCCAGGTAATCAGGTTGTGTTTTGTCATACCTAGTGATGCTGCTCAAATAACCTGTCTGAACTCCACAAAATAATTTCTCTAGTCCACATCCAAATTCATTTGAAGTCATTGGAAACATTAGCATTACTGCAAAGTTTGAGTCCACCACACTTTAGAATTCCTACACCTTTAATTGAGAAGTTCTTCTGAAAGTAAAATCATATTTCTGTTCACAGCAGAGTCCACTCTACAGTCACTGAAGTTTGAGTGAAGAACACCTACTCACTTGCATCCAGAACATTGAATAGTCTGCAACAGTCTTTTGCCATAATAGAAATAAATTTATCTTAGAGGCTTTCTCCCACAGAAGTTCAGCTCCCACCTTTGAAAATAAATGAGATTGTTTTGCTTGGAAGGAATCCCTTCTGATACCAATTTATTCCATTGAAATTTTGACAAATTAGTCAGTGGGAAGATGCAACATACTTCAAAACTGTCAATATAGCGTTGCTGGTAGTCGCCATCTTATGTCTTCTGCAACAACATGATTTTTGAGACTGACATCAAGAATTGACACTCAACTTGGGTCTAAAAGAAGGTGAGCAATGCTGGGTTGTTATCTAGAAAGGCTTTGACTTCTAAAATAGATGTTCAGACCAGATCCTGCCTCCATCTCTGTCATGGCATCTGCCGAAGATGGGATGCTCTCTGCTGATACCTGAGAGACAGCAGAGGAGAGTCCCATCAGACTTATTCTTGGTTTTCTGGTTGTCTCGTTTGTCAATTTTGCATCCAAACCCAAGGCTTAAAATCTGTTCTTTAAAAACAAAATAAGGAAAAATAAAATAATTAAATGGATTTTCCCCAGTTTTTAAGTAGCACAGGCAGCTGCAAAAAACAGCTCCTCCAAGGTTAAGAGTTAAGTCACAAAAATTGACTAGGACTGCTGCCTATAACCAACTTCTTACTTCTAAATGCCCATCTCTTGTGGAAAAATCATAGTATTTTACCTTATGAGTCCTTCACAATCTCTTATTCTCTCCCTTATCTCTCTACTGAAGTTAAATGTTATTCAAAGAAATAACAAATATTATCTGGCATAATGTTACATTCATTTCAAGCAAAGAAGGGCCATTTTATTCCCATTTTGATTTAGAGAAATGTAATTCCATTGACTTAATCCAAGTTATTACTCCTGTTAATCACAAATGCTAGTGGAAGCAGAATCAAGTCTTCAGGGACCTTAATGATATATATTTTTTTAAATGAGCTTTGCTGATATGACTTACTTGGATAAGTTTGTGTAAACCATACAGAAAACATAGGCATCTTCCTGACAATTTTTCCTTCTATTTCTTACACAAAATTCCTCTGGGGATGGATGTAGCTACCAAATTGGTAGCTGCAGAGCCTGGACACATTCATACTCCCAGGGGAATATTTACAACCACTGTATGTTGATCCCAGTCTTCTCCAGCAATATTCACTGTAGGCAGCGCTACAGAGGTGAATACCTCTGAGATTAAGTAGAAAGAGAGATGCAGTTGAGCATTAAACATGGGTCAGAAGAAGAGAGAATCAAGGGGCAAAAGACTGATAAAGGTATATTTTTGTCTTGGAAAAGGTCACTGTGAAAGTTGAATTAAAATGAGGAGCCACAGTTCTGATATGCCCTGGGACACCTCTAGAAAGGGTTCTCAATGAGTTGTCAATATGCATATATATTTGCCAGAAAGCAAGGTCATACCTTCTGCCAGACTTCCTTTGGAAAAAACTGATTCTTGTTTTAATGGAAATGAAGACATTAAGAGAGATCTAGAAAAATGCTTAAGCTGATAACAGCCTTCAGGCAATGCTTCTGAAGCAGACCTCTGTCAAGCAAGAACTTCACCCTCCACCAAAAACTTGTCATAAGAGACAAGCAAGGGCAGACTCCAAGTTAAAAAACACCATCTGCACTGATTTTCTTTGAGGCACATTAGTAAAGAGTGATAAATATGACAGAAAAGAGAATTTAGGCTGCAAATCGGTCAGGCCCACCAACCATTTAGGATGGAAGATCAGTGCAGACAAGTTACCCAAAATTCACACAAGGTACCAGAGCCAAAGAGCACTGGATGCAATTCACATTGAACAGAAAAAGATTTGAGCTCCTATTCTGTTATCTTGGAAACCGTGCTGTGACCAGCACAGCAACCTCTTTCAGTCTCTTAAAAACTAACCTGAGTCTGTGGTTCTTCTGTTTAGCAATATTTACTCCTGTAAGAGTCACATTTGAGTTTTATCACACCAAATAAAGCAAACAAGAAGCTGACCAGGAAAGTGCAGCTGGTAGAAGTGCAGCTGCACTGTATCAGCTGTGATTTAAGTGCAGGCAGTTGCTCAGGGTATCAAAATGCTTTAACATCAGAGAAGTTGATTAATTAACATTAGTTCCATTTTCACTTTGCACAGAGCCTTTGGGCTGTTAGTGTTTCTCCCTTCCTTGGAAACAGATCTGGCATCCCCATCTGGAGCATGTGGAGCAGTTCACCACTAATGTGCCCTCTCACCAGCCTGCAACCTTTTCTAGAGTTGAACCCACTGGAATAGCATTCTACATCTTCACTGGCAAGAAGACATTAGCTATAAAATTGTGCTTCAAAAGCACTTAAAAACTTTGCCCATATGTTTATAACTTAGTTTTTGCAAATCCTCTTTAAGAAAAAAAAGTAGAAAAAAAGAAAAAAAAAAGGGATCCAGAAATTAACAGCTGTTTCAGCTAGAAAGGTATTTCACACATTGAGATAGTGCTTACACAAAGCTATTATTGTGTTTATATAGACAAAAATTGGGTTTCCTAATTAGCACTGGGAGGCACGTAAAGCAGCCTAGATGCTGCCTGGCCAGTATTCTGCCTACTGCGAGTTTACAGTATTTGTTTGTGAATTTCTTCCCTAAGGAAAAGCTCTTGAAGAAATGAATCCTCCTACATTAAAGGAGCAACGTGACAAATGGTTCATCAAAATGCCTCCACAACGAAATGCTTCTTTTACTGTTCTGCTTAATTAACATCCAGCCATGAAATATCTAAGTCCACAAAGCTACAAAGCTTACATTAAGAAATAATCTGCTAATGGACCAAATAAAATAGCCTACCCAAAACAACGAAGAGCACTCACTAATCCAATGAGCTTCAGTAAAGTTGGACCCACTGAGTGCAGAGGTACTCTAAAAGACAGTGGAAATAGACAGCAAGTTGTGCCCTAGTAGGCTGGGTTCAAGGCTAACAGAGACACACAGGAATTGCAACAGCAACTTAAAACCAGTTTTCCTTATTTCTGCACTTCAATAGAATTTATTTGCTATTCATTTTCTACTCCCCCTGTTAAACATTTTACTTTTTCTTGCCACAGTACAAATCTGTTTTCAGCAGTTTATTTTTTTGTTTGTTAAAACAATTTCCAGTCATTTTTTCTCCGTTGGGGTCAATTTTTGCTTTTGATCATTTGTCGTTGACATGACGGACAGTTTTCCTGCACTGGCATATGTGGAATAACTCTGCCATGCCTTGTGTCTACAGTTCCTCAGTGTTACATACGCTTAAGATATAACAACTACTGAGACTTCCCCTATTTTCTTGATCAAGGGTAGGATTTCACACCTGTTCTTCAGCCTGACTCCCTCTGTATCTATTTCCCATGCATGAACTCTCAGTTTCAGGAAGGCCATTCAATGGTTTCAAGCACAAGCTCACCTGAACTGCTCCATCCACCAGCTTGCAGCTATTTGCCCAGTCTCTGGTGCACATACAGATGGTGTCCTGGAAGATATCTAAGCTATTCAGTGTTCCAATACACATTTTTAAATAGATTACCTGTGCTTATATGGCTGGATAGCCATCACCATCCATGACGAAATGTGAAAAAGAGGTTACTCAAAACTTCTGTACATTTCCAGAGCAGATTGGTAAACACTAACATTATTTATGGCTTGAAGATTTTGTGTAGAATAAAGGACATTGTGATGAAAACTCATTAACACATATAAATTAAAATGTAAAAACTGATTTAAATCTTGTATTACAGAAGTGAAGGGTTAGGAGCTGTGAGATAACTGCATCACTTCCTTCTCAGTGTGAGTTGTGCCACTGCAAGGACCTCATACATACCCAAAAGTGACTTTATCAGAAAAAGAACTTCAAGTCCAGAAATGAAAGATAGGTTCATAAAATCTGGTGGATTGTGTTAAAGGAGTTTATCAACAGTTCAGGAGTAAAAATTGATGTAGTTCAAGCCATTAAAAGGATTATAGTGGACACTGCTTAACGCTGACACCCAGCACAGCACAGGCTGAGCTGAGCTATCACCATGATCTGGATGAAATATTAGCTAAATTGCTCAATGCTGACTGCCATAAACACACAGAAACTGAGACATATCCTTGTCCAGCTCACCTTGGAACACATTTAAGTTTTGAAATTCATCCTGTAGTCAGCAGAGCCACAGCACTCACACTCTAAAAGCTAAATTGCCACGCCAGGCATGGGTGTACAAACCAATTTATGAGCATAGCAACTTGAAAGACTAAAGCAAAATTCACATTTTTGAAGTTAAATGTTTTTATACGAACAGCAGCATATACGTTGCTCTTCAGCAAGCCCACACATTCACTGTCCTTCCCAGGATCCCCCCTTCACCCAAACCTCAGTTCTGCCGTCAACAACACATCAGGGCACAAGAGTTATTCACTGAAACACGCAGTGCCATAATGTTTTCAATTTCACCTGAAATTCAGGACCCATTTGGCCCTCAGCCGAATCACCATCGACATCTCAACACTGAGAAGTCTTCTTAGCCCTCCATGATACTGAGAAGTATCTATGGTCCTGTGGAAAGCAACATTTACTGCCATACACAACTTTTGTAGTCACATTCTATGCCCATATTTGCAATATGCTTCATGCACAGCACAGAACCCAGACCAGAAAATCACATGTGTGACTACTGAACTCTCCAGCATTACTTTATAACCTAAAATACCTTTAGATTAAGACTTGTACATTGTGCTCACCAGAACAGATGTCCAGACTCTGAGAGGTTTCTTGCGGGGGTATTAAATGGATTATCATAACAGACATTACAGTGCTGAACTGAATTATGGCTTACAAATTAAAATCTTTCTGAAGTGAAATAGTTTCACAAGTTTCTAAAAAGCAGTAGCACATGAGAAAAGGCAGCACACCCATAAAATAAAGGAACTTGGGAAAAAAAACAAAAATATTAAAAATTTCAGTGGTTAAAACGACAACCTAGCTCTCACCTGCAGTGCATGTGCAACAAAAAAAGAAATAATAATAAAAAACAAAAAGACAGCTCCTTCTCTCAGGGGAAACCATAGCTGTGTGTTGTGTCCACCCTGGGCACAAGGCTTGGTCAGTCAAGTGTTCCTGCCCAGCACAACTGCAGCCAAACAGGACGCTCAGAGCAAACCAAGGGGGTGGAGGCAAGGATTTGACTTTAGAAGGGTAAAAGGAGGTTTATTCTAGATAACAGCTCTAGAAAAGCCTAGTTTTGCCCTGGTTTTGCCTGTTTAAAGCACAGCTGGGGAGGAGAGATGCTGAACCACACCACAGTTCTGCTGTTGCAAGCGCCATCTCCTTACATTTCACTACATCCCATTTTCTTCCCTGTGCTTCATAACTTGACAGTTCAGATTGCACCGGGCTCAGAGGTGGTGCGTGCCTTGTCATGCTGCACGCAGTTTGTTTTCCCTCTCCTTAAAAAAAAGACAACACTAATTAAGACACACATTAGATTTTGAGTAGTGGATTATTGTTTTTCTTCAGGGAAATCTGCATATTGTAGTTTTTGTTTTCACACATGGATTCTGACTAGAAGAGGATGGCTGAGATCTGACTTCTTGTCTTTAACCAACATCAGCTGTCTGGAGACAGTTCAGGGTCACAGAATGACACCACAGGATCATAGCACAAGGAGACCACTCCTCGACCATGGGCTCCAACATGTATATACAGCAGCCATACTGGATGGAGAGCTCCATACATTTGCACAGTACCAGGTCAGAAGGCTTTGTTTCTCAGGAGAAATCACATTCTTCATCAGGGAATGATACTGTACTGACAATAAATGCTTGGGCCACCTGGGGTGAGAGATACTTTTCCCAAGAGGATTTTTAAGTGACTTCGGAACAGCACTTGCATTGTGTTATGCAATCTACTCCCGAACATGAACAAACAAGTTTAAAAAATCTTGCTTAAGATTTTAAATAACCATCATCAAAATCAGCAAAAACCTGCAAATCCAAATAAATTTCAGGTAAACTTCAGTATATGTGAAGATACCGTAAGTGAATACGAAGATGATGACATACGTCGGCAAAGGAATTTGATGAGCTTTGAGGTCCCTTCCAATCTACCGTAAGTGAATACGAAGATGATGACATACGTCGGCAAAGGAATTTGATGAGCTTTGAGGTCCCTTCCAATCTATGCCACTCTATGAATTTTGCCAGCTTTTTCTATGGTTATTACAGATCCAGAACTCAAGAAGAGCACCCAGAATCATCCATCTGCAGCTCCTGGGGCAACCACAGAGAAACAAAGCTCTACAAAAAAGATTGGAAGTGCTTCAGAAAAGAATGATATTCTCATGCTAAGGAGTCAAAGGTGTTGGGACTCACCCAACACACCACATATGGGGGGGGGGGGGGGGGGGTGGAACCTTTGGAAAAACCCTTCGGAAGAAAAAAAGCACCTGTATGGAATAGCATGCAAAGCCAACCAGGTGATGGGTGCAACCTAGGGTGGGTTTTTAGCACCTTGCCTATAAGGAGTTATAACATCTCTACATTCTCTTAGTCTGTAAATTGCCTTATACTGACTTTGCTTGTAGCTATAGAGATGCAGGACCACTTACATTCTCCAAAATACCCACACATTTCTGCCCAAAGTCTTCAACTTGCCCTAGCTTTTACAATGCGTACAGCTTTAAAGCTATTTCAGCAGGAGTTTTTCAGCAACTCATCTACAGCACTGAATTTTTTCTTAAGATAAATTTTGCAGTCTTTCTGCTAAGATTTTGAGTGAACTATTAATCACAAGACTATGAGACTCTTAACCAATTGATGGTTTTATGGTTATGGCAGTTATTAATCAAGTATTGTTTTGCTGCACTCTTTATAGCATACTATTTTATATTTTCACAAACACTTCACAGCTAGCTTGTCACATTCCTAGTTTGTTTTGTATTTAAAACAAACAAAAATAAGTGATTTTGAGAGCAAAATTAATAGCTTTTGGAGTACAAGCATAGGAATACAAGCACCCATAACCTTTAGAGCTACCGTGTCAATAGACAACAACTGAACACATACTGCTGTGGCAGAGGGGCTTTTCTGGGGATATGAAAAACAGCCTTTCATATCACACAGCCTCTTAGTGGGTGCTAAACTGTAGGGCAGGAAAATAAACGGTGGCAGGAAATGCGTTTTCCTTTCCTCCCTTGATGTCAGGATTTGCTGCTGCCAAGTCCTGCTCACCATACCTCAAGGAGACAGCACCGAGTGTGTCAGAAAGGTGCAGAGCTGCATTTACTGCGATCACTGATAAATGAATTAAGAGCCTTATAGAACTGATGGAAATGGCCTATTTATAGCTGAGAGCGTATTTACAAGCCACAGAGGGAAATTGCAATTACATTTTCAGTTGAAGAAATGTCATCGTCTCCTCTGACCTTTTGTTGCTTTCTCATGCTCTTCAAAGTGAAATGAATTCATGAGAAGTGCCAGAGAGAAGACTTTGCCCGTTACGTTGTCAGTTTGCAGCACTCCAGTCCCTCCCTTCCCTCCAGCCCTGTGCTGTCCTCCCGTTCTTCCCCTGTTCACTTCTGTCTTGCTCTGTTGGCACTGTTTTCAGTCAAAGCACAGCTCAGGAAGCACAGCTGGACGCAGCTCACTGGGATGCCCCAGAAGCAGCTGTGTGCCTACCAGGCGCAATCAAGCCCAGTTTGATGATGATATTTTCAATAAGTCACTAGAGACTTCTTTTAATATGTTTCCAGATGAGTTACAGTTTGTTCTTGCTTAATTCTCTTCCAAAAAAAAGGCCAAAAAACCAAAAAACCTTTAAGTATTGCACAGCTCAAAACCAGCAGCAGTTCCTAAGTCCTTTGGTTGGTTGAGCTTTTCTTCCCTTCGGCAGAAATCAAGGGGCTGCTAATGGAAGCAAACATCTGGCTTAGCCTCTCTGTAACCCAGCTCAGATTTGCATCACCTCCTGAAACAAGAGCCTGTAAAGGAGCACTTACGCACATTAGTTAAGTCAGGTTAATGAGCAATCAGTTCACTGAAATGCAAACAGGGACCCAGACTCTCCAACCTGGAGATGCCCAACACAGGACCTGACCAATGCTGCCCTGCCCCTCACCCTCTTATGAGCATTTGAAATCACGAGCATAAAATATCACGCAATAAAATAAATGCAAAGCAACAAATAAGAGTCTTAGGGGGACAAATTATTCTCTCATTTACATTGAGGTAGTCTCAGAGTAATTCACTTGACTTCAGCCCAATTAAGCTGTATTTATCCTACAGTAAGCAAGAGTCCAAATGCCTTTTTATCAAATTCACTATGTAGGATCCGGCAGCCCGGAGAACACTTCTCACATTTGTTTCCCCCCTCCCAATGGAAGTGATGAGAGTGAGGCCACACATGTTTTGCTGTTGTGTTACCAAAAGTGGCGGAGCTTCCAGATCAGCACTTTTAATGCAGCTCAAATTAGTTTAGCTATAGCTTGAAAAAAAAAAAAAAAAACAACTTTGTTGTTTCAGGCTGTTAACCACAATGTCTTATAAAATGAAGCATGTTTACTGTCGTTTTGGAAAAGTCATTCTTCCTTTATGAATCTGGCAATGAAGGATTCAAAGATACCAATGTGGGATTTGTTATCATGCACAAGCCAACGCTGTCAGGCTTCATTACTTCCAAGACAAAAACCACAGAACAATGCATTAAGGGCTTGAACAGGAACACCGAGCGCTGTAGGACGGCAGTGGGATGACCCCAGCTGCCAGCACCCCAAACTGCAGCCCCTGCAGAACTGACTTCCATAGTGCTGATACACTGCAGTGCTGGTTCTGAGGCCACGCTGTTTTTGGTTCTTTTTAATAAATAAACAGATACCTTTTTTTTTTTTTTTTTTTTTGTTAATAACTCCTTTTTGCTTCTAAAGAGGAAAACCCTACTTTCTGAGGCTTGATTGGGATGTTACAGCTAAAAAAATGGCTTGGTGTTTTGAAACAACATTAGCCAACGATCATTCTCATTGCAGCTTTGTGCCTGTTTTAACTCTGGAGATTTGTATGGGGTCTTTCATCCCACTCTTTTCTGTAGATGTGAATTGTTGGGCTTCCATGAGGATTATTTCATGACATCCCCTTCCTGCTGCAGCCCTGAATTCTCTATGCAACAAACTAATATCTATAGAAATTAATATCCCCGAGTGCCACATCCTTCCAGGTCAGCTTCCTTTCATCCTCTGCTGCATTCCCTCCTTTCCTCTTATCTTCCCACGCCCCGCCATGCCCTTCTCCATCTGAAAACTGTTTGCAGCACATCTCCAAGTTGATAACATCCCTGTCGAGGGGTTAAAGGATGGATTTAGGTTCCGATTTATGCGGCTGTGTTACAGATACCTGTTCATAGCCAGACTGAGCATTGTGCTTTCCAGTATCCTCTAAACAGCTTATTTTCCAAAAATAAGCAGCCAGGGCAAAGTTTACCCTCAAGCAGAACGCTCACATGGGACCCATTCACTTAAGCTCAACTTAAGCCTTACTTTGATGGTTTAACAGGAATTTACATGGTACACTCCACTCGCTCAAGTTCCCTACACAGGGACGATTTCACCCTCTTTGCACTTCAAAGTCTCTGCTTTCCCATCCAGCTTTTTAAAGCCCGCATCCCATTGTGCACCTAACATCTTTCATCCTTTCCGCATTTCGTGGAGCTGTAATAGCATCAGCCGTGACCAGCGGGGCTCCCCAGCCAGCTGGGAGCACGGTAGCTCCGAGCACCAGCATCAAGCAAACGCTCTGCATCGCTCATCGCATCATCACGAGGTGCCGTGCAAACAGTTCCCAGCAGCACGCTTCTGCACTTGGCAATTTAAAGAAAGAGAGAGAAAACATCTTAAGGCTGACTTCTCGCTTCCGCTGCTGGCAAAAAAAAACTCAGTTCATAAAAACAAAGCCTATTACCACATCTTCCATCTTCCCCAAGTTAGAAGGCTAGATAATTGGAAGGGGGCCTTCAACTCTAGCACCCAGGTTGGCTGTGAGTAGAGGAGCACGGCCCTCATATAATCCCTGAGAAAAGGCCAGGCACTTCCCAAAGCACACAGAATGCTGAAACAAAGCTCTTATAATGAACAGATTTAAATCTACAGTGGGCCAGCCATCAAGAAATTTATAAGTTCTCTTTCATGTCCCTTCATTAGAAATTTGTCAGAAACACAGTGTGCAGCACTCCCTCTCTCCTGTTGTGAATCGTAATGACCAGGTTTTCACAAGGGGCTTGAACAACAAGATTTCTTTAAAGAAATAAAGGTTTAATTCTGAGCATAGGCCCTAGGAGTATGCACGGGTCTCACCACCCCAACTGACTTAACAACATTCATCTTCGACCATGAATGTCACAAGCAAACTTTGACACTTCGAAAAGCCAATATATGGAGCAAGGAGCTATGAGAATCATCAGAGGGAAGTGCTGCAGACAGATCCCATCCCTACCTAGGGTTGAGGAGCCTGATTTCTGCCCTAAACCCTACACTTGGATCACAAAGATGCTTTAGAAGTTGTTCCATTAATCTCAAATTCTCCTTGGGTGAGAGGTACCTAATGGGTTGAGACAGGCTTTTTGTCCCTGCCTCCCCAGGTTTTCATTATGTTATATTAAGGAAATAGCACTTTACAACAAGAGATTGGTGAGTCATGGACTGGGATCTAAACGTTCCCACAGCCAACCAGCAATAAGGTCATTCTTAAAACTTCAAACTCAGCAGAGAACATTTTATTCTTCTAAGCAAAGTAGAAATGTTTCTACAGGAGGCAATGCCAATATCCCTCCTTCACACCTCCAGCATAACCTGATCCTGGAGTGAGTCACTCAGGGAAAAAAAGCTGAATTCAGTCTGTTCTCCCATGCACCTTAAGTCATGGAATTATTTAAGAGGATTGCCTGGACCTCACAAAACAGTTTTAGGAGCCACTGAGAAGCTCTCTGCACTAACAGCAGTTAAATGGAGAATGAAAAATGGTCTCCATCCCACCCAGGCTCCATTAGCTCCAAGCAGAATGGAGGAAGCCTCAGATGCATCAGACTGGGACTTCCTTTGTGCTGAACCAGATCAAGTCAAATTCCTCAAAGCCATTTCAAGCAGCACACAATTCCCAGCTACTAACAGCCTCAGCCAGCGAGTTCCCACTTCAGTAAGAACTGGGCTTCAAAAAACAGCTTCACAAATTAAGTTGACAAAATGACGCTTTTTGCTACATTTTTCAGATGCCATTAGGCATGAACATTGAGGGTAGCTTGATACCAATCTTTGTGTGGCCTTGGGTGCTTAAAATTTCTCTTCCCCATTAATACAAAGATTGCACTGCTCAGGGGTCATTCTACTTAACATTTCTTAATTGAAGGCTTTCTTGCTATTTGCCATTTTTCATTGAGTGCATTCAGTGTATGCAGCTTTGTAGCCCTAGCTCATTTAGCACCCCAGCTGGCAGCAGCCCACTCCCAGCCTTTCCTGTCCCAAAAGCTGCTCTAGGCTCAGGCAGGCAGCGTTCATTCAGGGGGAGCAACTCCCATTACAGCATCCAAACATCAGGCTGCAGAAATAAGCAGTTGTGGCTACCTGAGTGCTTTAGGCAGAAACCAGTGTGAGACAGGAAGAACTGATTGGGGAAAGGAGAAGGAAAGACAAGATGAAAAGAATCGGCCAACGTTTTTTAAGAGAGGAAATGGAACAACAATAAACAGGAGAAGATGAGCAAAAAATTATCTAGGGAAAAAGAAAAATAAATAAAAGAGAATAATCAAAACAGATTTATATCTTTTTACTCATGTCTCAAGAGAAAATCACTAGCAATCATCCCTCTTGGCATCCACAGCAGTGGTCACAGATCATTACACACCATCCAGCTCTAGCTAGGACAACTGGCTCCAATCATCCACCCCAAAGAACAGCCTTCTGCTGGCCCTTTGCATGAAACATTTTCTCTCATGTCCAGTGTGGGAAGAGTTATAAGCTGGCTTTGAAAGAGTTCCAGACTGTTCCTTTCCTCATAATCATTTATTTTGTGAGTATATATACCTGCAAACAAGTAATGCTTGTCCCAGCAGCAGAGACATGTCCACGTATATCTTTCTGGTATCTTACTCCATTAATGAAACAACAAATGGCTTCCCCCAGACCCAAATGATAGCAATGTATGACCACTTCATCCTCTTTAAGCAATACTTAAATAGTTTCCAGGTGTGCATGCTCCTCTGACACAGTTTTCCATGATTTGCCTAGGTAGAACCACACATTACAGACATATTTTTCAATGTAAATTACAAATTAAGACACAAAACATCATCTTTCCTGGAGCAGAATGCCCACTACGTTGTGAGCTCTTTTTCAGCGCTGCAGACCAAGCAACACGGCTGGTTTGTTTTTCTCTCCTGCTAGAACTGTTACAGGCAACCAAACCAAAAGAAGTGCTTGTGGCATGAATCAAACTTAATTGCTTTCTACATTTTATAGAAACAAGAAAAAAAGCCTTGACCCAACCAAGCAAGCAGGCAGGAAAATGTAATGTCTCCTTCTAGCAATCTGACCTTCAAGCACTCCTCCCCCAGCAACTTCCTCTAATTCCAGACAGATACACTTATCAATCCAACTGGGTGAAAGAAATGAATCTGTCAAAACAGTGACATTGCTAAAATTATAAGCAGCAGTGTCATTTGTTAATTTGCCCAGTCTCCATTTCTGAGGATTTATCTCAAGTATCTTTGATCCAAGAGACCAAGCACTTAACTCTCACCCAGAACCCTTTGTTTTGCTGATAAGGACTCCAGATAGGATGTACTCTGGCTCATCAGCTTGGGGCTCCTCTTCAAGTGGTTCTCAGGCCCCTCACTCGTCACAGGATGTCAAGTCACCTGCCCATAGAGCAAGCCCAAAATGACATTCCAGGGAGGCATATCAACACAATGCTTCCCTAAAATTGCTTGCACACACAGCAGTTTACTGGTGTAAATGGCATATAGCAACTGGGAACCAGCAAGATACCCAATCAAGCAGGAACCACCTGCTCCAGACAGGACAATCTCCTCACTATTCTGCTTTAGGTGTGTGCACCTAAGAAAGGTGTTCCCACAAGCCAGACTATGCATTGCACATAAACATCTGAGGCTGCCATCTGATATTCAGCTGGAACAAAATGTTTCTGTCAAAGGTAACCAGGAGCACAATGCTTGCAAAAATTAGTCTCATGGCTTCTATTCCTTGCAGAAAAATTAATATATTATTCAGAGTGTGGAGTCTTGGCTACATCAGTCAGAACTGCAGCACAGGAGAAACTGGGATGCAGAAGAAAACATTCAAGATTTTATTACTCCATTTAGAATTAAAAAAAAAAAAGTTATCTTTCAGTTATCTTTCGATTGTTTGATTTATATTCACCAAGATAAGTTTAGCAAGGTTAGTTATTGGCCCAGTACTGATGCTCTTAGCTTTTTAGTAAGGTATGAAATACAAATAGCAAAACAAAAAGCTGCTCTAAAAAAAAGGTAGAGGCTGATGTTAAAGTGAGACCATTTTCACTGCAAAATCCTTCAAGTAAAGAGACTTTTTTCTTTTTGAGCTAGCATGGGACTTATTTGCATGCAAGGCAGGGCTAATTCCTGAGAAAAAGACTAGAAACTTTCCACACAAAAATGTTCCTGCATAAAAAGAAATCCTATGTGCTCTTATTTTATATGCTCTGATTTTAGAACTAAATCTACATTACTGGGCAGCTACCTAATTGCGAGCCTCAAGTCAAACAACAGCAATGCTCCCTGCAACGTGTTGGCACGCTATGTCAACTCACGTGAGCTGGTTGCAGCCACCCACTCCTTAGCAGCTGAGTATCAACCTCCAATGCAAACAAGACTGAGGGTCAGGAGGAGACTGAGAGTCACACAGAAGAGGAGACTGATGTGTAAGGAACAGGAACAAGTCCTGCTGATAATACAAGTAATCACTAGTACAGAAGCTCCATGTTGCTGTCACCTCTCGTTACCTGTTCTATTGGTACACAGAGATGCAAATCCCCCCAGGCTACCAATCCTGCACATCTAACAAGCATTAAAGTTATCCAAATAAAGCTGGTAGTGCTTATAACTGTCCAGAAGGAAACCAGTAGGAAAACACTGGTGTTGACAATACAGTTTAATTGCTGAGCACTGCGCGTTTGGCACAGGCGGTTAATTCGATACAGCAGGCATGACCCTGGACTCAGCAACATTTTATATATTTTTTTTTTAACCAAGATCTGCAGTTTCTCTTGAAAAAAAAGCATGCTCAACCAGATGGGTAGTGATGGTCATAACTTCTGTTTCATCTTTGAAATGTCTCTTCTTTAACAGCACGCCCAACAAAACGTGGACTAGGGATTGTCTCTTAGTGCTATGCTACACATTCAATGTCACTGCAAGCTTTCAGTCCTGGATAAGAACTGAATTTATGGCACATAAAATTAGGAGGTAAAGAAATGGGGTCAGCCACGTCTGATCTGCTTTTAAACAATTGCACTCTAGAGTGATTCAAATCCTCTCGGACTCATGGCATTTGGAATAATCGTATCATCATTTACAACCTTGCTTAGTAGCCACGAGCAGAAGAGACATTTTAAATCACAGTGCCATGGGAGTGCTGCTATCAGGCCTGAGCCACAAGAGCAGTTTTCATCCTGGTTTTCTGAGATTTCTGTAAGCATAGAGACCTCTGATCATCACTACCATCGGAGGGGTGGGATTTATCTGAGCATGAGGTTGTCATGGAAAGCAGATGTGAATGGTTAACTGGAAGAGAAGCAGCAAGAGCAACACTCCGTGTTTGTATCAAGACATAATGATACAATGGGTAACTACCTAGTGTGCTCTAATTTGTGTTTAAAAGACCTCCTCTATTTGTTCTCCAATGCTCAATAAATGCAACAGCACATTATAGGCATTTAACTTACTGATCTGTAGATATCAATAGACAGTTCAGAGCTTACAAGTGTCAGCCAAATTGCACAAATATTTATCTGCCATTGTAAAATTATAGCTCAGTTTTCAAGTTATGCCACCTTGAAAGTATCATCCTGTTTCCATATCTTCAAATAAACGACAGAAATGTATACTAATGGAAAAGCCCTTTTAATGCCAGAAAGAAAAGCTGAGTCAAAGCTCCTCATTAGGACCAAAGTGGTCAGGAGTATATACAACATACTAAGGGACCTGGATTAGAGGGAAAGTATTGGTGGTAGGTGGATGTTGGACTAGATGATCCTAGAGGTCTTTTCCAACATTGGTGAGTCTGTAATTCAGTCACATAAATTATGCTGCAGGACAAAGCCCATATTAAAGGCAAGTTTCCCAATATTTTCTTGAGGACCATAATAATAATGATTCCCTTTCCTATGATGTTTCCTGCAGTTAAGGCAACAATATCACAATCCTGAAATACCCATAAGGAAGAAATAATATACCACCCACATAACTCCACTAAACTGGGTTACTTTTCATAAATACTTATCCATACCACTGGGTCTGAAACTTTAAGAGCCAGAGAGCCACCAGTGTTGCAAGTAGTCATCACGATACCTGCAGACATACCATGATGGCTGATCTTCTTACTACTTCACTGTATTTTCTGGGATTCACTGTAAAAGGTTTTGAGCACAGATTCCCTAATGCATTCCAGAAGTGTTTCTTCTTTTGCATAAAACATGAAATTGCCAAGCATAGAGGCCTGCACAGTTCACTGCAGCCAGCAGAAGCCATTGATTCTTGCATTTATTTCCTCTATATTTCAAATCTATTCCTCATGCTGCTTGTCACATAGGGTTGACATATGTCACAGGATGCCATCATACACTGTGGCAATGCATAATAGACATCAAATGCCATCTAAAAAGAGAATATTGTATTTAAAATACTCCTGTGCACACTGGTTTGTTTTATTTGCTGCATTTTCGTAATTGCCAGAAGTCAACAGTCATCGAAACAATTCATCAGAGAGCACAAAATTGCTGTACTATTAAAGATAAGAAAAACTGAACTAAGATGAACATGCACCACCAGAATGATAAATCTGCACAGCTTGTTTTACACTTCAGACTTTAATGCATAATTTATTTGTATTTATCTGCATTTATCAAAATGTAATTTTCTATTGGGGAAAAAAAAGAAGCAGAACTATGCCAATGACAGAGTGATTTGGATTCATATAGTGGTCAGATGGGATGGGGGTTGCAAGATACTCAGCTTTTGCCTTGATGCTGGCATCGCAGGCTGTGCTGGAGCAGTTTTGGCCAACCTCTGTCTCAGGTGGTCCCATAATAGAAGGACTGCCCTGATACTTTCCACATAGCAATGCTCTACAGCCTGAGATATCCTCAAGTTGTGATAAGTCACTCTTAGCCATGGACCACACACCAGTGAGCTCACTGCATATTGATCTGGGGTTGCTCTGCCAAGCATCATAATTTCTAAATTAATCCCGCTTTTTTTTTTTTTTTTTAATAAATAGAAATAAAAATAAGAGTTCATATGCATTCAGGAATGGAACATCACAGATCGATTTCCTTGATTATCCAATAGTGCTAAGTACTAGCAAAACATGCCAAAATAAAGTGAAAGGAGAGAAAAGGGCAGTCTCTACTAAGACAAATTGACAAATTACACCACACGGAACACACAGATTTCAAACACATCAGAGTGCTTTCCAGAAAAAATCCAAAACAATTAAATGAGCATCTCTTGTTCAGCAGACCCTGCATCCAGCGTCATTCCCATGTCCTCAATGAGACAGCCCTCAAAGGGTTGCCGTTGAGGAGGATTGCAGTGTGAAAAAGTTCATTACCTGAGCACATTAAAAATCAAACAAAAAAAAAACACCTGCTTAAACTTGGAAGCATCTTCAGCAGGCCTCATTAACACAAACTGACGTACGTACAGGTGGAGATACTTTCTAAGCCCCCAGTAATAAGGAGTATTTCAGGCAGTGTTATACCCCACCAGCTTCTGTTGTAGGAAATGTAAGAATATGACACTTGATTTACACTAAAACATGCTCTAGGGTTAGGGCTGTCTTCAGGCATCTTTAAATTGCATGCCTGGTACTTATACAGCCAATAAGCCAAACTGACACTGACCTTGACAAGATTATGAAGACAGTCTTACATAACAATCTTGCTCATCACTGACTTCTGGCTTAATCACTTGGGGGGAAAGATGGAGTTGTACAGGTTTTGGTTTACTGTCAGACACACAAGCTTTGTGCCAATTCCTTCCCTTTTAAGGTACAATGAAGATTGTACACTGACTTCCTTGAGTTCAGAATCTTTCTTTCCTTGATGGTGTCAAGTAGCTACAACTTCATCTTCCACACATACCAAAGGCATAATACTGGGATTTGATACGGTCCAGGTACTTGGAAATGAGTTGGCTGACCATTAGCTTGCAGGTTTATTTCCAGAACTCTCATGCACTTCCAACTGATGTTTTATCTAAACTTCCCTTGATACGATCACAGGTTTTAGTTAAACTCAGTTAAAACATTCTGTAAATGTCTAAAATGTCACACTAGATTAGTAATTTGTCTTACATTCCTTAGCACCAATCATAGAGCTACCATATAGATCAGAGTAATTCATTAAGCTCAGCTTAATGAATTATCTCAAAGGTAATGAGGAAAGCTGTTCTGTATGTACACAATGTATGATGCTTAGAGTGCGAACACCAGATTAGTAATCTCTCCCACAGATTGCTGCCCCTACACTGACAGTACCAAGAAATGGAATTCATTGGGCACACCTTCCTGAAGGACAGAAATGGCTCTGGAGTTCTCTTTAGCTGTATACAATCCAAATCTGTGCAGACAGAACTTCACAAAAATGTAATTGATTTAGCACAAAACACTTATATTCTTGTTATATCATTTGGAAAAAAAAAAAAAAACACCTATGTTTTCATTACACATTAATACCATGCTTGAATTACTCTAGTAGTAGTTGATATGGTCTCAGTGCTGCCAGTCTAAGTTAATAGGAATTCTTTTATGAGATTCAATACACACAAAATGCAGTTTTCATCCCTAAATGATCTAAATGATTATTAACTATCAGAATAACAAAACTGTCAGAGAAGAAGAAAAGCTGCAGAAGGCACAGTATGAATGAAAGCAATGTATTCCTTGGATTCTGAGTTCAGTGTCTACCTGTGAATGTCACAAGTCCACATGATGTCCCTGACTTCTGATCTTTTCATTTGAGTAGCTAAAAAAATACAAACAAAAAATATGTAATATGTAAACTTGTCTGGCTCAGACAGCAGACAGCTCTGCATTGAGTATTCATCAGAGGAAACTCGTGTGTGCTGTTTATTCCGGCATGTGTTAGGAATATATTTTGCTCCTGATAAAACAGTGACAGAACTACGTGGATAACAAGTGCAAAGAAGCTGAAAAGTTCCTTCTTTTTATTAAACAATTTTCCTTTTCTTTGTCTTCAAACAGAGATAGAGTTAACACATGACTGCAACCTTGAGAAGGACAGCAGCAATGTCCCAGCACAATTACAGTTACCAACAGAGGCCAAGAGTCCTGCTTTGATGTGACACGTATTCAGAACTAAGATTAAAATGAAAAGTAAAAAAGCATTACATTATCATTCCTTCCCTGATATCCCAGTCAAACATTCCTGCTTATGGTCTTTTCTGCTTTACTCTGATATGCCCAGAATACAGTCCAGATCATAAAATAGAACAGATCAACAGAATAGGAAAAAAGATAAAAGTTTTATCTTCCAAGGCTGGTTACTGAACACTTTCTTTTAGAAAGATGGAACTACCTTAGGTAATACTAGGGATAAATTTATTTTTTGGTCCTTCCTTCCCTCTCTGATTCTCTGAAGGCCTGGCATCCATTGTCTGGTCCCCAGGGACAGAGCAGTGCCACGCAGTGCTGCTGCTGCCTGAGGGACACCAGTCATCCTGCAGAATGGAGCACTCCTATCCTCACTCATTTATCAGCATATATGTGAATCCATAGAAACTTAGAGCACTGCAAAAATTAAACACGCTTATATTCAGCTTCATGTGTTACTAAGCTGTGCACAGGGTTCTGGTTTGTGAATCAGAGCACCTGAACACACCCTGCACTCCAAGGAAACATCTCTGTTTCACTCTCACTCTGCACCCTTAGAAACAGGGCAGTAATTAAGCCACTAACATAGTCAGCCTGTTGCCTCTTAAGCTATTTGTCCTCTTTCTTCCTGATTCAGATTCCCCTTTTTTCCTGTATCTCACCTATACCACCATCTCCTTGGGCAAAACCCATTGGTTTTAAGCATAAAAAAGCCAAGCAGTAATCCAGTCCATGCTCAGAATTCCAAACAACTGGAGTAATCTACCTGATTCTAAGTAGTGTAATTGAATTACTCTGATGTACATTACCACAATCTTGGGGCAGAAAATCATACTGCTCCTCACTTATTACCTAGCTCAAGTGCCATGAGTGGTGTCTGCTAATGTAAAACAATGCTACTCGTACTTTGAAAGGTACTAAAAGTTCAAGAATAAGTGAAGAAATATATTCATTTCATGCTTTACACAATAAAATATGTGATCCCCTCACTTATTCTGCTAGAAACAGATTCTTACTGAGTGCACTGGGTTACAGTGCACTGCATCAGGGCTGTTCAAGGCTGGAAGCAACCAGGAGGTGATCACAGCCATTTACTTTTCTGAAAGAATAGGAAGTGATGTTAGCCTCCAATTTTAAATACTCTACCTCACCAAGAACGGGCAACGCAGTTTACTAGGGACTCTGCAAGGGCTCTTGATGTTTATCCTCCTTGGGGACGCTTTGTTGGTTTGGTAAATGTAGCAAAATTGCCTTTGCTTTTCTTCCTTTCTATTTCAGCAAAGACAAGAGTGAACTGTCAAGATCACCTAGCAACTGCTTTTTAGTTTATCTGACAATTAAAGTTAGCCTCCTGAAAAGAAATCATGGAGGAAATACAAGAGGAAAGTCAATCACAACCAACAAAATTATCCAAATTGTAGCTTATTCTGACCCAAAACCATCCTCCATGGTGTTTCTATTCAGTAATGATGTCTCACAAACCACCTCAAACTTCAGTTAATGAAGGAGCACTTCTCATCCATTCTTCCTCCCTAAGAGGAGCATTTACACACCTGGGACTTAATGTTTGTTGGCACAAGCTGATCCAAACTTGTACCTAGGGTAGTTTTGTAAGACCGTTTTCAATATTTAAGACAATTACACAAAGGTAACCTCAAAGAAGAGGCAAGGCTGGGGCACAGAGAGCAGACCCCACCTTATGTCACCTCCAGTTTAAATCGGCCACTGGTCTAATAGTCCTTCAGCTGGATGGGTTGTTTGCTTGTGACCTGCATTCTCCAGAGAGAAATGGTTACCTTAAAGAAATTATACTGACTGGGAATCAGCTGAGATGGCTTCCAGCTCAGGGATAGAAAAGGCATTGGTGTAGTGCAAAGTATTTGCTTAGTTTTGTGAAAGGGAATAAAAATTGCAGCAGCTGTGGCACAGAAACAGCAGATGAGATGCTGCAAGACAGAGAAATGCAGACAAGGACATTCTAAGGAATTAGGATCCAGTCCCCAGCATGCACACACAAATGCCTAGTTCCCACCATTCAGCTGATAGATCACTGGGACCATGGTTTTAGCCATAGACCTGAGTCAATGTAAAGAAGGGAAACTGAGTATATGCCATCATCACTGAGAAACAAAATTAACAGAGATTAAGCTGCTGCATAATCTCAAGCTTCAAGATTCTCTGCTTCCCGATGAGCTAGAGAGAAATTTCAATTACTTGCCCCCACAGCTCCCTCTCCAATTTGTATTCTTCTTTCTTTACCCAACACACCTTCAGAGCATCACCCCCAGAGTAATCACTCAAAGAAAAATGCATGTGTAACTGGCCTCGCACACGCTGACTGCACCCCTCAGCTCCAGTGCAAAATCCAGCACCCACATTCATAGAGGGGATGAACCCTACGTGCAGGCTACTCAGCAACCATACTGTCCGTTCACCTTCTTTTACAAGATGATGCCTAGCAGAGAGAGAAAAAAAACAAACCTCAGCCTATGCTGCCTGCTCCCAGAGCTCACTCTGCTGTTTACACAAAGCAATATCCTCCTAAAAATAACCATTTCTGCTGCCTGCCAAGACCCCAATGAGGAGGAAAGCAGAGTGGCCCCACACATACCTCAGGCCCTGATGAGGACTCCAGGCTTCAACAGGGAGCACACATTTAACTACAGATCATGCCAGCGTCAAACACAGACTGTAGAAGAAATCACTTAAATGGTTATCAGGAAAGCTCAATGCTCTTTTTATCATTCTTACACTCTGCAGAAATGCCAGCCGCTCCAAATGGATTATACACAGCATATGCAACATATACATGGGGGGAAGGGAGCATCATAAATTAAAATATATCTTCCACATCAGCACAAAAAAAAAAAGAAAAGGAGACTGGTTCTGTAATTGCCAGAGACTTCCCAACAGCTGAGCAAGAATGCCATCTACAGGCCTACAGGACAACTTTTCCCAACTCAATATATACCAGGAGGAGAAGCAAATACAAAGTGAGTACTCAGCATAGTGTATGTTAATGTGACTTTCATATGCTAATGAAAAGTTCATTAAAAATAAACAAATACAAAAGTAAAATACTTGGAACTCCCTTCGAACAAAATCAAAGACTACAGACCCTAAAATACTAAATCTTTCATAGGATAACCTAGAGAGGATCATTATCATTACAGCACTGTGTTCTGCATACATATTTTATGAAGACACTTTTTGCATGTACATTAGAGGTTACCAGTGCATTATGTTTTGTCTACTGCTTGATTTAACCGAATGCAATGCCCCGAGGCATTTATTAAAATCCAAGATGAGGAAAATGCTATTACTGGTAACACATGCAGCCTTTCCCAGAGAAGAGCTGTCATACTTTTCAGACCTTCTTATTGGGCTTTGGTACTAATACCAAAACAGTTAGAAGTGAAATAATTCCACCCTTATGCCACTTTTACACAGAACTTCCACACTGATGGCTTTAGATCAGTTAAATATGTTAAATCCTTGTACGCCTGCACTTGGTAAGAACAGATTGAGAAAAACATTAATTCTAGAAACTCTCAGAGCAGCAATGACAAAAAAAAAAAAAAATCAAAAAGTTCTTCCATAAAGACATTCAGAAGTGATAAGAGACCAAGTTCTCAAAACAAGATTCTAAAATGATTCTTTTAGGAACCTCCAAGTGAGCATGGCTGATGTTGGCCCACAGGGATGGGATCCCTGTCTTTAATAGATTAACTTAACTATAACTAAACTACAAGCAGATGAATACTCCTGGAATGCTGAGAGCAGTAATCCACGAGGGGATTGCAGTACATTCAGCCATCCAGAGAGCCACTACTTTCTTCCTTACTGAGTCAGAAGAAGTTCCCGGAACTCTCTGACAGTGCTTAGTACACATATTGATTAGGAAGAAGCAATATAAGAAATGAGCCACACAGTAAGCTGGTGCAGCTTTGGGCTTTTAAGGGTGGAGGCCAGTTCACATGGCTATACAAAGCTCAAGATCCATAAGAAGTAAATGTGACATGCTTTATGGCATAAAGTTTTACCAACTTGCCCAGACTCCACTTTTTCACCTCAACACAGAAGTTGTCACTTGCAGAAGCGTAAATCATGCCTTACTGCCATCTCTCACATCTTATTCCAAGGAAGATCAAAAAAACACGAAACACAAAGCCCAGACTTCATATGGAAGACAAATCCTTTGACAGCAGTTCCAGGTATTCTGGCTAAAACATGATGGAGAGGACTGCAGTGCAGGTACAGGCACTGTGGGATCTGTGTTTGGGAGTGATCAGCCCTTGCAGAAAGCAAATCGAAGACCTTCTGCTCTCTTCCTCAGAGAATTGCTTTAGTTAACTTCGGTTTATAGATGCATGAGAAAAAGTCAGGTTGAGTATCACGCTCACACCATGCAGAAGCACATTCCACAAGAGCATACTCAAAGCCAGACCATTCAAAAAGCAAATTGCCCACCACGATCCCCATCAGATCCATAAGTACCATCTTTACATACATTTCACAAGCACAGAATAAGGACAGAAACTGGAGTCCTGCCAGCAGCCTGAAATCAGGCAAATCAATAAATGACTCTGAATTTGCATATTTTAAGGGTGGTGGTGGTTTGGTTATGCTTTGTTTCCTTTTTTTTTCTTTTTTAGCTAATTTAGTAGAACAATTACAAACAACAGTATTTTTAAATCTCTCATAAAAAAAAAAAAAAGTAATCTTGTAAATATTTAACTGAATTTATTCCCAAATTCCTTCCTGTTACAACTCTGCTTCACTGACACTCATACGATCATATCCTCATTCAGGTTGTCCAGGAGAGATTGCACCAAGTTAAGCAGCCTTTTAAATACGGGTTTCTCCCTTCTCCTCCTGCCTGTCCTTCTTTTGTAAAATTATTCCAACCCAAATAGCTTCAAACTCCTGTTTTTCCCATTCTATTATTCAGTTTCTGTGGCTGTCAAACAAATGAATTCCTTTTGATGTGTTTGGTTGAGCATGTGGAAATATTAATTCTTTGAATTGCAAGTGCTTTTGTTTGTTTAATTTTGTAAATAACATTCTATGATTACTCAGTGTTGTCATTTTGCAAGCAAAACTAGATGGTAAACTTATAGGAGAACAATTTATATGCTTTTACCCATAGGAATTGGACTTAATTAAAAGATGGCAGAAAGATTTCATTACAAGAGAAAAATTTCTGTTTTTCCAAATACTTTGTTTGTTTGTTTTTAGATATAACATGATATATAACGCACTCTACAAAAGAAGGAACCTTCTAGATTCAACCTTGCTTTGTGGGACTCTGCTAGGAACAATATCAAGACAGAGTCTTCCTTTTCTGCTTATTCTGAAAGTCTGCCTTCTGAATGAGTACTTAAGATGTATAGTTGGACTGTCTGCCCTCATCAACAGAGACATTTCTGAGAAAACTACAAGGCAAGTACACAGAGTCCAGATTAGTGAGCACTGCATGGAAAACAACTGAGCCATCCTTCTGATGCAATTAACCAAGCAGCAAATTACAAGATTTCTCACACAGTGCAAAAAAAAAAAAAAAAAAAAAAACTCAGCTGAACAGGTAGGGAAAAGAGGGAGGAACCTCAGACACAACATCAGCCAACTCCCAACTTCCCCACCAAGCACCTTTCCTGCCACCAACCCATAAGCACAGAAATACCAACTCACTATGCATACCCAGCCCTTTTTGTTTCCATGGAATTTAGTCAAAAATTTTTCTCCAGAAAGAGTTTTAGGTGGGGCTGTTGACAAGAAACTACCAACTGCTGATGCGCTCTCCCTCAGCAATAGCCATTCAGTAAACCCATTACTTATTTCAGGATTTTAAGGATACAAATTGAATCACTGCAAAGCTGAGAAGAACCTACAAGTTCTCATAGGTTGATTTCACACCATGATCACCTACATCAACTGTGTTCTTTGTTTTCAGTTTTTCAAGGCTGAGATGCCGTCAGTGGAGCAGGTTCTCTCTCAAGACATTCAAAATCCTGGCATATATCCTATCTGTTAGGTCAGGATATTATTGTGAGAGTTCAGATAGCAGGCTCTGCCCACCAAGGGTTTCATTCCCACTATCCTCTGCCCCCACACCCCACAGCATACGCTGTCAGTTTTGGGGCTTCTACTATCACATACCTAAAGTCAAGAGAAGGGTAGTGCTAATCTTTGTGAAAAGTAAAGGGCAAGGAACTCACTGTTGCAATAGATAACTCTGAAAAGGAAAACAGTGATGAGGAGCTGATGTGATCCCTTTGCTCCTCACACAATTTCTGCCCCCATCTCCTGGGATAGTTGTCTGTCTCTCCCACCCGAAACTGAGAGAGGACAACTCTGCTCTAGCAGCAGCACCCAAGCAGTACCCATTTTGCAGGCTTCACTGTGCTCTCTAAGGGTGAGAGAATAATATGTTTTAAATAATCTGCAGGAATAAATTTACCATTTTTTAATGTTTAATTAAGGAAGGAATCATTCCCTCCTCTCCTAAACTTTATTCTTCTGACAAGTTTCTTCTGAGTGGTAAACGCAAGTTCTTATAGTTGCCAACCTACTTAGAAAATTATTCTATTCCTCTCTGAAGGTTGAGAAAATAGTAAGGAAAATAAGATATGAGAGTTTAGGTAAAGAGGGAGGTTCCAAATCACTGGAGCTCTGCTCATTAGAGAGCTCTCTACATCTGCAGCAGCAAAACACTGCATGTGAATTTACCTTGGAGTATCCTGACCTCTATCCCCTTGCTTTAATGATAACAGTTCTGTCCTAAGTGGGAGGTGTTCACTGTGCTGCTGTTTCACATTAACTCTTTGCCAAAGCAAATTCTACCTGCTGTTACAACAGGACATTGCCACAGCACTAGGACAGGGGAGAGGACCTTGGGGCAAGGGCAAGCAGGGAGCACTCATGCACAAAAGTGTCAATGCAGGGATGGCCAACCTATTTAAAATGACATAAAGCAAAGGTTGAGAGATGCTAGATCTGTGATCCCCATATCAAATCTCTATCAATTGTTCCACTGCCCTTGGCCAGTCAGGTTCCAGCAGCAACACCAGTAATAAAGACAGTCCACATCTCAAGAGCTTTATAACTCAGACAATTAGTAGACATGCATTCAACAGCTCTGCCACCTGAGCCAGTTTCCACTAATGTTAATGGGAAGAAAAAAAAGGAAAACAGAATCTATTTTTAAATATAAATGTTATTTGTCTTCAGTTGTCCGTCTAGAAATTACCCAACCAGTCTTCAGTAACCAAAGTGTTAAATATTCTGTATCTAGACAGATATAAATTAAGCCTGAAGAAATTGAAAACCCACTAAGGAAGAGTAATTCAGAAACCTGTAATTCTTACAAAACAGAGATCACATTGGAAGAGGTGAAATAGAGAGAACCACACTCACGTGCCTTCAAACTAAATCCTTATGAAACTAGAGACTTCCTGTGCTAGAACTCATTTCAATCTATTATCCCTCTTTTTTGTAAAGCTTTTTTTTTTTTTCCTAAATAACTCTCAAGTTAGAATTTAAAATTAGCAAGATGTTCTTAGCTGCAGACTGACAATAATTTTATCCTTCCTTAAAGTATACACATTCTGAGCATGTCAAGAGATGAGGGTATACTTATTTCCTTTGGATATCAACTGTAGAAGCTGCAGCTCTACTTCACACTGGTAAGTGTCTAAGGACATATGCTTCTTTACATGCAACGTTCTCTCTTGACTGACAGTGCTAAAGAGTTGACCATGGAAAACAAGTTCAAGCTCCTACTTCACAAAGAAGGTCCTACACACAGTGAGGGATAAGGTCATTCCATTTCAAGAGAACAGATCAAAATAATCATTATGTATGTGTAAAAACATGCAACCAAAATATTTTAGACCAAAGTTCTCCCAGGTCTCTATATGCCCTCTACAAGAATCCCTAAATCACAATCTGTATGTTGCCCATGTACATTAATAAAATGATAACCACTACCACAGAACAAAAACAGTTTAACTGCTAGATTACTTCATTAGATCAAAGTAAAGTCATATATAAGAATGACTTCAAGATCCCTTCCTTGATGCAGCTTCATTTTTAATAGCCAACCTCTTTTTTATTAAAGAAACCTGCCATACTTACAGCCATGAGCTCAGCTTGACAAAGCACTTCAGTATCAATAGCTTCTCTAGAAGCACAAAGAAAGAATAACAGCTTCCAAGGGAGCACAGTCCTGCAACTCATTCACCAGCAAAATGGCTGAAATGTATTCAGCCTCTCTCCTTGTATATGTTTACACAGAAAAGACAGAGACTACATAGTACTGGTATGCCTAAATCACAAAACTTACTCTATATAAGCTATAAATAAGCCAGCCACATGTGTAGAATTGCAAACTGTTTTCCAAATGCTGAATGAGAAAAATCAGCCACTATCAAAATGTTTTTGTCTACTACAAATTGTAAAGCATATCAATAAAACCTCATAATTGAGATTACAGCTCTTAAACAACAGTGGCCGCCAAGAATGCCTTCCAGTGGTCTACCTGTGGTTGCCTATATTGGTAGTAACAACCAGTGACAGCACAAAAATGCCATAATAGTAACTGTTAGGTGTGGATTCAAATGTAAAAGGAAGATGGAAGCAGATGCAGTTCTCCTAGAACAGAGCTGACATGCTGCTCCTGCTAGTTCGAACTGAAAGGGACCTGCAGAAATACACTAAGTGTAGCTCCTCTCACAGCTATTTCATTGCCATTCTTGAGATTTAGGGAAATCATCAGCCCACACCTGCTAATCAAATTACCTACACAAAACTGATTCTAATCACCTACTTTTTTTTTTTTGTAATACTTTGAAGATACATGAATTAAAAATAATTTTCTTAGTATCAAAATGAGATATGCCTGAGAATAAATAGCCAAATCCCAGTCACTGTGTACCCAACACAGATCTTGAGGACTTATTTCCACTGTCAGTAACACCATGGACTTGGCCAAGATGAATTATCTTTTCTTATGCAGCTGAGATGCTCAAATCTGCCAAAGCGTTTTGAGTGCCCAGATCCCATTCAATGCAGTACACAATGGTTTCCAAATGCCAGTTGGGGCTGAACTGTAGGAAGCTCTGAAAATTTCTGATGGAGCAAAGGCTAGAATATCCTCTTAAATTATGTTTGAAGAGCCATTTCTTATGTTCCTGAGAAAAACAGATGGCAAGGATGCAAGGCAATGTGTCCAGCCACTTCTCTCTGCCCTGAAGTACAGTGTCGGGAGGAAGAGGTAAGCCAAGGACCCAAGACATGACTTTCTCTGTGTTATTTTTTTTCTTGGGGAATAAGGAGCTATCATCTCCAGCTGCAATTACCAAGGTAATAGCCCATATACAAACTATGCAAAGGCAGGAGAGCATTTGTGTTTTACAGAGATCTATAGGGAAGAGCCCTGACTACCCCCAACACTCAAAAAGTAATGAAGTGAGGTAGCTGACCTCATACTCAGATCAAACACCCTCCTAAACACATGCCCACAAGAAACTCTTCCCTTTAACTCTGTGTTAGCCATTCTCCAGGAGCTGTATTTCTTCAGCTGTGAACAGAGATTTGCTTTGATATTTTAGGTAGGATGGAACAAAGTGGACAGAGGCTGGAGCAGCCTCTCACCTAACGACAGCCATCACCCACCTGTACATTTGGAAGTATTCTTGTATATAATTAATTGACATAATAATTTACTAGACCCAAGAGTACTTGTTCTCTTAGTGGGAATGTATTTTTAGTGTCTGCTATTAATGAGTTCTTGGAAATTTTCCCATAAGATTTCTTCGGGCAGGGAGACAAGATCCGTTATATCCATAAAACAATAGCTTGCAGCTGTGTTAGCATGCTTAGAAGCACGTTAATGACACTATATTATTAAGCAAGTTCAAAGAAAGAGCAAACCGTTGCAAAACCCATCCCAGGCCCACTGGATTTCCAGTCTCCTGACAGAAGCTCAGCTACCTACTGACTCAAAGCTGCTTGAGGTTTCTCTCAACCTCACAACCCTCTCCTGCAGAAACAAAGCTGCTGGTTCAGGTTTCTTTCCCTATTTAGCTTTCCTTCTCTCCACTTAGCCATCCTTTGTGCAAATTTAATACAAGCCATCTGCAGGACTCCATATCAGACAGAAAAAGGCATGTTGGGCTGAAGGTGCAACATTCCAGTAGAGGTGTTAAATGGATCTTCAGAGACTGGGGCATAACTGCAAGCTCCCACCAGGCACAGCAGACACACACTATGGACCTCCAAGGGGTGTACCTTCCACTTTGTACTCCCTTCCCAGGAGGGAGATTAGGAATGCTGTTAAGAGTTGCCCAAGTTAGCTCATCATGCATGTTACTACTCCAGTCTCACAGCTAATTCCCATTGAACCTTAAATCTTACCCTATTCACTTCAGCATTTCCTGGGGAAAATTAATAAACACCACAGATTCAGCTCTGATAATCATCATGAAGAGGCTTCTGGAACTGCTCAGTTGCCAAAAGGGCAGAGGAGATGCCACCAAGAGATAAGCAATGAGCTGGGCAGGAGATGAGCTTGAGGAAAACAGTGCAAGATGAGGAACAACAGATAGGGTCAGGGGACACAGGGAAAGGAAGGAGAGTGCTAGGTTGACTAGGGGGGGCTGTCAGGGGCAAAAGTGGAAACAGATGGTGAAGAAGAAAGAAAAAAACAGAAGAAAGATGTCTTTATTCTCTACAAAAAAGAGAATGAGACCTGCCTAGGTACTGTGCAGACAAGCAAGATAATGGGCTGTAGTGCCAACAGAAGTTCTGTGGCTCTCCTCATAGAAGTGGTCCCTTTTCACAGAAAGGTTTAATCAACTGAAGCCAAGAAGTTTAAACTGAAGCATACACTTGCCTGTTTTCACCTGAATTATCCGAATATGAAAGAAAGTCACTTCAGATAATCAAGCCAGCTAATCCCCTGGAAATGACTAACCATAAAACTCTACGTAGGAAGTGGGACGTCCCATCAGCTTCATTGGTGCCTGCAATAAAAAAAATCCATTTTGCCTGTAGTCAAAGGGAAGAAATTCAAAGACAGATGGTCATCCTAAGTACTACGGTTTGTCTCCATATATAATGAAAAATATATAAACCTTCTGTTGTGCAGTAGAGGAAAGAGGTTTGAACACCTGCTCTAAATTATTATGATACTATAAACATTCTTGGAAATTGGAAAGGCCTGTGTTTTAAGAAAGTGAGAAGTGCCATTGCCAGCTAAACTAAATTGAGTAGGCTTGGGTCCAGTAAGCAGTGAAAGAGAGAATTATGTGTATAGCCGCTGGCGTACAGCTGATAAGAAAACAGAGTGGGCATAAAGTTAAAACCTAACATTGCAGAAACCCTGTCATTCTGAAAAGTACATACATAAATTATCTGCGCAAATTATATTTCTTAATGTACTTCCAGTGTTTTCTTTACAGGCTTGTCATCCCTGGAATCCCTTCACAGCAAAGTGGATCATCTGAAATGCCCAAATTAAAAGAAACATTGGGTGCATTTGGCTAAAAAAAAAAAAAAAAAAAGAAAAAAAAGAAAAAAGTCCATCCAATATCTAGCAAAGACTGATTGAATGTTGGTTTATTGGAAAGGACGCAAGATTGCTGGTATTTCACTGCTTCCAACAATGGATGCAACTTCTCCTCAGCACGCAGTGAAGTTTTAGTGTCTTTTGCTGTTTTCTTCAGGACAGCATCTGCCTCTTATATCAAAATGCTGACAAATTACTGAAGAGCAGCACATACAGTGATCAACCCAAAAAGCATAAGCCAACAGCAAGAGGCTGTGACAAGCGGGTGTTGTCCCAGTGCCTCTCTGCAGAGCAGGTCAAGCACTGGGAAACAGACATGGTTCAGTTCCTTCTCATGGGTACTTGAAGTAGGCAGAGTACAACGCTGGCCACTTCATGTTATTGTCCTGCTTTAACTAAAACTGTAAGATTTATTATAATTGGCTTACCGTTCTCTGGCTGAACAAAATTCAACAAGACTTATTCCAAATCCAAGCAGACGTGCTGCATGCACTTCAGATTTCTCTTTCAAAGCCAGGCACCAGGATTACAGAACTGACACCTACCTCTTTCCTGTTTAAGATTATGAGCAGATTCTCCCCCCCCTTTTTTTTTTTTTTTTTAATTTGAGCACAAAAGTTGCACAG
The DNA here is from genome assembly GCA_023055505.1 of Callipepla californica brunnescens. NCBI lineage: Eukaryota > Metazoa > Chordata > Aves > Galliformes > Odontophoridae > Callipepla > Callipepla californica. Next base: position 20,324,162 of record JALIRH010000008.1, read on the forward strand.
ATTCACAGAACTGTAGAGATCTGAAGGGACCTCTAGAGACTGAGTCCAACCCCCGATACATAATTACATAAGTGTGTTTTTCAGTAGTTCACAATCTTTAATCAGAGTTTAAAACCATTTGAAATCTGTCTGGGCATAGAAAGATTTTTGCAGGTGTTCCTGATTACTCTTCTCAGAAGATTTTAAAAATGCTCTAGAATTTTCATTAAGATTTTTTCTATGTTTTTACTTTACATTCTACTGTTGTCTGGTCAAGTTTTCATCTTGCCACCCTCCTGAACAAGCCCACATCAGAGCATTTCACAAGGCCTGAATATGACTGTCAGAGGCAGTTGCAGTTTTCACCAGCCCAAGTTAAGAGCACCCATGTAAGCATAACAAAAACCATCTCCTGTACCACTTCTTGGCTGAACTCACAGCCTACTTTTCTACTCATTTAAACATTCCTGACTTTCTACTTTATTAAAAAAAAAAATTAATCTGGAAGACCTACTTTTACAGCAGTAACATCAATATTTTATATTCTCCCTTTTGCTGTAAAGATACCAGGCTGATTTATATGTTAAAAAAAGAAAAAAAAAAAAAAAGGGAAGGGCTGAACCCATCACATTATGTAATACAAAATACCACCTTTGTCTCCAAGGGAACATCACATTTTAATCCAAAGCTACAGAAATAGTCTGAGAATTAAATCTCCAACAAAATCCACAGTGGACAAAGTGTTAAGATAAAGCAAACCCACATTCCTTAAAAACGAGCTTGCTTCGCCACAGAGCGAAGTCCCAGAAGGACTTTAGAAAATTATTATTTTATTTCCCTGACATAATTGGCACATCAGAGTGACAGTGCACGTTCAGTAGTGTCCTAAATTGTCACAAATGGTCTATTTTAAGTGGCTGAATAAAGAACCATTAAAAACGTGGCTGCATAGCAATGCTGATCATCAGCAACTCTCAGCCCAGCAATCCATCTCTGCCAGCAGGAGGTTTTACTCCACCTTCTTTTTATTCCTTTATTAGCTATTTGTAGATTGACCTACTTATTGCTAATAACATCAGGTTCCCTTTTAAAAAATAAATTTAAGAAGCAAAACCCAATAACATTGTCATGAAAGGGCATGAGTAAAATATTCCCCTGCCTACCCACTCCCAAACATTCCCAAGATTTTACGTGCAAGTTAAGAAATGCCCACGCATAACCAGTTAGCCAAAATCCACTTGGACACTTAGGACCCATGGGTCTCTGGCCAAAATCAAACTGCTTTTAAGGAAGCGGTGAAAACCTGTACTTAATCACATGTGGAGAGACAACTACTGCTGCAGCTTCCTCAGGAATCCTCACTAACATCACTGCAAAGTTCTGAACACCAGATTCAGCTTTTTGCTGTGAGGCAATGCACATCTCAGCCCCATCCCAAAGACCATTTTATAGTCTTGCCTGCATGGATAAGTTTTTATAAAACATACCAACAAGAAGTATAATGCTGTAATGCAGAAACGTTAAGAAAACATACAGAATGAAATACTTGCTACAGTCTCTATGGATGTCACACCCTAACACTGAGCAGTAATTTGTTGAGTGATTGCCTTTAATATTCCCCCTGCCCCTCCCTTTCAACAATTAGTCTAAAGTAATCAAACAAAATAATTGCCTTACCCCCATTTCAATTATCTAAGCAAATCAAACCTAAGGCAACGGAACATGTATGTAGGCACTGACTCCAGAAGGTACTCGAGTCGCTCCAAGATCTTACACATTTAAGTCCTTTCTGAAACAGAGATGAACTTCCTGACTTCAAATGTAAAACGGTAACAGTTACAACTCTGTAAAGGTAAATGAAGTCTTCCTAAATCATATCTCTTAGGGAGGAAAAAAAAAAAAAAAAAAAAAGACCTGCACCACTTATCTCCATCATCTTCTGACACTTTGGGCAGAGAACCAACAAATGAATCTGCCTTCAGACCAGGGCACCCATTTCATTTTTTGTACTTGAGAACTTTTCCCATCAGTAAAATGATGAAATGATCCCATTTCCCACAAACAGCTTAATTTCATCTCAATCTCATACTATATATTAAACAATACAAATAGCATCACCATAGCCTCATCTGAATTCAGCATTAATGGTGTTTTGGGAAGGTGGCAAAAGCACACGTGGCAGGTGGTCCTGCTAACAACAAGGTGTTTTGCTCCTCTGCTCTTTATATACCAGCAATTATGGTGTTACCAGCACCATACACATCTCTCTGGAGAGCCCCAACAGCAGCTTTTAAGCAAAAAAACCATTCCAGCAAAAGAGAGGGAAGGATACTTTTCTTCACCTCCATCGAGAATGATGCAAACATAGTAGGCCTAAATAGAAGACAGTACTGATTGTTTTTCCTTCTACTGAAGAGCACTAACCAGTGGAACATATTGTTTAGAAATCTCATCATAAGATACTCTTCACAACAGCTTAGACAAGCATCTGCCAGGAAGGCCATCAGGCTAGGAATGCTCAGCTGTAGGAAAAGACAGAAGTGGACCTCCCCCACAGGCCAAATTTCATTTCTAGAGTTTCCATGTACTAAATTCAGCTAAAATACATGCAACGTGCAAAGTACTAAGAGTTAGAGAAACTGAGTAATCTTCCCCATGGTAGACAACAACGCCAGAGCCAGAAAAGGTATAATAAACCCAGTCAACTGGAACTCCTTGCATACCCCTTCATTGCACCTGTGTATGTACACACACACACACACCTACACATGCACACATACACCTATCCACAGAGGGGAAATACTGGTGGTAGGTGGATGCCTGGGGCTAGATGATCTTGGAGGTTCATTCCAACTTCGGTAATTCTATAACTCTAATTCTCCAGGAAGAGAGGAGTTTCCCTTCCAGCATCACCACTGTTTTGTCCCTCATCCACAAGTGATCACTACATGATATTTTATACATTATATTTTTATACACACTTTCTCTCCTCCTTTTTAAGTTTTATTTAATAGCAAACAGCTTGTCTCCTTAACAGTAAAGAGCAAAGTGACAGAAAACAAATTAGTTTCTAAATTTAAAACTGTGTTAACGTTGCCAAGGCAACTGAAGATCTACAATTACATAAAGCAAATAATACCCACTTGTAGGAGCAGCACCAAAACTAATTCCAGAGAAGATTTGGACTCAGAATATAATTACACTCAAATAACAAACTAATAATTTTAAAACACATTAGTGAAACAGAGCTATAACTGGGCGCGTTTTGGAAAGTCAAACACTCCCAGGTTACACTCAGGAAATAGCCTCTGAGAGACAAGCCATGAAATCTGTATTTGCCAAGTTACAAAAGGTTTGTATGTACTCTCCACAGCAGTCAAAAATCATTTCCATATGCAAACAAATTACATCTCTGTATCCAACATTTTACAAGAGAACTGTTCACCTGTACAGAAATGATGCAATGGTGAATACCAAGTGAACTTCTCAACGTAGGGTTGCACTGTAGTCTCCAAAGCACCACAGAAAACAGGGGACAAAAAAGAATTTGATCGATTGTATATAAAAAAAAAAAGTCCTATTTGTCCCAGCCATTGAAATGAGGCAAAATAGGAAAATAACAGCATTAGGACAATTTAAAATTACAAAGCGTTTCAGAGATCTTCCCTTTCTCCATTACCATAGCTTGCTGCTGCTGAGACAAATGACAGCAAATTTCTCAGTTAATCTGTCTCTTGCCACATTAATGCGGAGCTCTCAGCAATCTGAGCATGCCTGAGCAAAAGCCTGAAGTGCCAGGAGCACAGTCACAGCAAGTTGCCCTTCACATCTACTCTCATCCACAAATGGCCACACTCATCAGGAGAAGACAGGAAAGTACTTATCTCCAAATGTGTCCAAGAGGTGTTTGGTGTTTCTTTGTAATACAACATGATTCTGCAGCCTAGTAATATTTCAGAAAATCCTCTGACAAATGTCTTTTTTTTTTTTTTTTTTTTTTGAGGTATAGCCACTACATATTTCATCTGGCTCACTAAAATGGAATAGATGCTCTACTCAGGATTAATGTCTTCCAAGACCTCTTTCCATATGCTCTATAACACAAGGAGCTCACAACAAATTATCCACTGGAAAAAGTTATGCAAAAATACATCCACATTACTGACCCTGTTGGATCCCAGCTGAGGACTCAAGCAGCACCTCTTACAACACACTGCATCACATTAACAGGTCAGAAGCATCAACAAGACACCCCACAGTCTTTCTCTTCCTGCTGCTGCTGAATGATGTTCACGTTGATAAGTCCTCAGGACATGACCCTGAACTTGGCACTACTCAATTTCATCCTAATTCTATTATTCTAGTCTTCAAGGCCATCCAATTCGATTTAATTAATCCAATCCTATCCCATGTTGACACTGTCTCCTGGTCATCAGCAGATTTCATTAGCACATTTTGACTTTTGTGCCAAAGTCATTAATGAAATTATACAGTAATATTAGTCCTAAACCAGTCTTTCAGGAACTCCACTGAGTTATCCCAGTCCAATAATCATTCTTTCAGCACAATCACAGTTCTCACCCCCTTTGGAGGTATATTTTTTAGGCTCTTTACGGTTTTCCTATTAAATCCAATTATCTCTTGCATAACTACTAATTGGCTTCCTGAAAACCCTGCTCCATGATTTAGCTTCCAAAGATATAACTAGTCTTGCCCATTTATTCAGGCAGAAACAATGCATTGCCCAGATATGTGGGAATAGACAGTCAACACGTGCATGGGGTAGTAGCCAAAGCTACCCTAACAGTGATGGTGTAATCAAGGACCATAGGTAGGACCACAGATTGGGCATCCTGCTTTACACCATCTGGAAGACTGAACCAGCTGTAGGGCTGCCTACACCTCAGTTTCCCATGTCTCAGCATCCACAGGTGAGCTACCATTTCCCTACTCTTCAATAAAAGAAACACTCTTCATTTGAAGGTTCTTTTATTATCAGATAGGTTTGTACTATTAAAATCTGAGTACAAGATGTTTTCTATAAGAGTCCCCTGGGCAAAAAAAAAGTGTTCCTATAAGGAAACCTGCAAAATGTTCCTTTTCCAGAAATGGTACTGATTTCAGTGAGGTGACATCAGGGATAAACATGACCCACTCACTTTGATACACTCATGAAAAATCAATCCATCACAGATCTCAAGCTGTGAATACCTGCGCAAATAATTAAAACACTCAGTAGGGAGCCTATTCTAAAGGTCAATTTTTAACAAAGATAAATTCAATTTCATCTCATGCCCATAAAATATTAGACAAAATAGCAGAAAGCAATGGATTACCCCACATATCTCCCATACTGGCATGAAAAAAAATGTTATTTATAAAAGGAGTTGGAAACAAATTGCACATGCAAACTCATCTATCACAAAATTAATGCAGGACATTGTGCTGCTGATCCCTCGGTGGATGATCAACAAAAGCGTTTTTCTTCTTCATCAATAAATCTGCATGAATGAAAGCTGATTTGATGATGCCACAAGTAGAAATTGAACGTAATGCTGTGTGTAGGTAGAAAAATCACACGGTGCTAATTTAAGCTTTTTTGCAAGTTATTTTCTATAATACCAACAACACGTTTTCCACAGCAAGTTTTTCCTTCAAGAAAAGAAATTATTACTGTAAAAAAAAAAAAGTCTTCTCTCCCAAAAAGTTACTAATTCTCTTGGACACGCTCTGTGGGTCCCACCCTCCTTCTTTGGGAGATATTCAGTAGTTCAAAAGCACTTCTGCCCAGCGCACATAACAAGCTGTTGTCTCCAACTGTGCCCTCATCATTACAAAAAAAAAATCTTCATCTTTAACAGGAGAAATGATGTATGATGGGAGAAATGCTGCTAGGTCAAGATTAATGAGCATAGGCAGAGAAAGAGAGCACTGTCTGAGGTGTTTGCAAAAACAGGCCGTTCCCTTCACGGTGTGTTTCATTGCCTGAGACCCCACACTTGGCCTTTCACAAATCCCTGAATCTCACAGGGTCGCAGCTCTTGCTAATCATCTCCCAGTCTTGCCAAACTTGCTGCAGCAAGAACATACTGCTTGTAAGATGAATGATGGAGAGGAAAAAAAAAAAAAAAAAAAAATCAGCAGTTCATCTGAGAAGGGTGAATTTTTACTCCTTAGATGATTTATGAGAGCTATTTCTTTTTTTCTTCCTCTTCGTTTCTCTCTACTGCCACACAAATACCTCAGGTAGGAAACTACCTCGGTGTTTCCCAGAGCATCCCTCCCACAGTGCCAATGCTGTGGTTACTCTGGCATGCCATTAAGGAAACTCCAGAAGATTTCTCAACAGCAAGAGAGTTCCAAGATGGTTCAGTAATGGTCTGGAGCTCAAAGTAGAAATTTAACAAGAGACATGGGAGAAAACAGTAACGGTGAACTCAGGCAAAGACTAAATCAACATTTCTGACAATAACTGTGCCATATCAGAATATTCTGACTGGAAATACATGGAAAACATCAGCAGAGTCTGGACTGTCATTTGCACAGCATAATAGACCTGGATGTGAACAGAGATCTCCAGTCTGGGATCCTACAACTCTGTTCTACTTGGCAGCCCATCAGATCACAAGCCACAAATTCCTTGTTTCATGCTAGGAGCAGTGAAACAGACACACTGTAGGAGACGTACACAACTTACCCGTGAGAATTCCTATTTCTGGGGTGAATGTTCTTTTCTGTAGAAAATGTTGACAATGAGAATCTAAAATTCAACAACGTGAACAAATCCTCAGTCTTGACCAAAACTGAACAGGTACCAGAAAGTACAAATGTTTCCATTCTGTTAATGTTCTCGTTAAGTTTATAGACAGAGTAGGGTAACTGTGTTTAATCTGCATCATAAAAGCAGTACAGATGTTATTCTATAATCAGACTTTAGACACCAGCTCTACTTGAGAATCTTCGCTGTCATATTCTTGCTGTTTGGTGATAAGCCATTAATCCCTTCACTCAGAAAAGGTACCCAATGATTTTCTTAAATTATTTTCTTGCTTGCTAACATTCTGAACACCTGAACCTAACATAATTAGGACGTTGCCTCAAATATATAAACAGAGCCCATTTTTTCCAAACTAATACAACATGTTTGGCACACATTCCTTTGAAAAATCATACACTCCTTGGCAGCAGCTTAGGTGCCTAATTATAGATAGAATAGTCATCAAAAATGATACCTTCCCTGTAGTCCCAGGCACCACACTCTTGGAAGCGAGCTATTTCAGGAGATGTAATTTTCTCCAGCTGCCATCCTTTCTCACTCCTCCCCTGCACCTCTGAATATGCCAAGCAGTCTGTCCACAGCCACACTCTCAGCCTGGGCACACACATCAGTCTCGCACCTCAAGTCTGGAATTACCACTCCCAAACTTAACCCCAACATTTATGTTTCAGCCTCACACTCCTTTTCCTCTGAATCCTCTACACTGATATCATCAGTTTTTGAGGCAGGGCCAGGGTCTTTCTATACTGCTATGCTGTTCTCAAAACACCTCAGAAGATGCTACAACAAACACACTAAAAATAAAACTCTTTCCAAAGAAAAAAAAAAAGCTCAGAAAGAAGGCAAGGATGCTGCTCTGGCTCTGATAGCCTCCCTGTCAGATAAGCTGTACTGCCAGAAGAAGTGTGCTCAGTCTGATGTTTGCAGCCTGGGAGCGATAGCACTAAAATAAGCCAGGACACGTTTCTGATTATCTGTAAAGAACAAAGTTCCTGGAGATGCTGAAGGCATTAAAGAAAATTTCTCACCCAATTGTCTGTTTCACTTCATTTCTTGAAGGGTCACCACAAAAACAGTGATTGCCATGAAACGTTCACAGGAAAACTATAGAAAAATAAGTGTGTACACAGATATTTCATTGACCAACTTGGCCTGGTACACCCACTGGCTCAAGTGGGGTTGCATAGAACAGCTATCACAAAACTTTGTGAAACAGAGAGATAAGCAGAGGCTTAATTGGATCCCAAGAGGGCTGAGCCAATTCCAGCTGTTGTTTGACCGATCCTCAGAGTACACCCACAGTGCTGAAACCCAGTATTCCCCTATCAGCCCAAGCTGGTCTAAGGTCTAAGTAAATCTTCCATAATTTCTGTGGTAGCCATCCAGACAACAGCTGTGCTAGAACCAGTACAATAAAACAAAGTTTGCATTTTCCCTAGGACATGCTTATTTTCTTCCACTTTGCAGCTAGATGCATATGGTATTATAAATATCTATTTATAAAAACTGATTTATAAATCCACTCAAGCCCAGTGGAATTACAATAATTCACTACATCATGCATTATGAATATGTAAAGGATACAGACTTAAAACACATGGGCAAAAGAGCCGAATGTCCAACTGAAGCAGGATTATCATTAGGATTAAATTGTTGATTCATTTGTTTTAAAACATTATATATGATTAAACCCTCCTCACAACGCAGATGAGATGGGACACTACTCCACTTCCCTCAATGCAGCAAAAAAACAAATTACAGGAAGGACCAGCACAAGCACACACCCTGACTCAGGGATATTGCATGTACCTGACTGGAGGAGACAACCTCCTCAGACTGCACAAAACAAGAAGGAACTTTCTCTGCCATTTGCATTACAGAAGCAGGAATATGAGATAGCACTGCCCTGTGTAAGGTAGCTCCTTTTTAGTGTTTCTTGCCCCCTGTCTGTCCTAAACCATCCTGATCTACAAGTAGAGTCAAAATAAATTCTCATTGTTAATTGCCCCTTTGTACATTCAGGTAACATCAAAAATACCTGCACTGAAGGAGATTTCTTTCTCTTCTATTGGCACAAATCATTCCCAGATTTCTACCATAACTCTGATAATACCCTCCTCCTTCCCTAACATCTTCCTGCTAGAATGGAGCAGCTAGTAAATAGTGACCCCCTCTCTTTCACTACCAACTGAGGACAAGAACATTGCCTTCCTCATTTATGTCATATTATCCTTTTCCTGCTTCTATAAAAAAAAATGACCATTTTTGTTTCAGTTTTTCTTAAACCATTCCCTTGGAGGCTAACCATCTGCTGCTATCACATGGCTCAGAAACATTGGGTGCCCACACTCTGTCAAGTATAGGCTGCACCTTCAGCAAATCCAAATAAAACAGTGAAAATGGTTCATCTATTTTCTCCCAACAGTACCAACAGTAGAGCATCTTTTGCTCTCTTTGTCATTGTACAGATAGAATCAGAGTAGTGATAAAGTAGTAAGTACTTTTTTTCCTCCCCACCCCTCTCCCAACGAGGCTCCATTCTACAATCTCCCTTTGGGTATTGCATGTTAACTGAACCTACAATTTCAATCCATTGCCACCAAATGATACAAGTTCACAAGCCTGAAAATCTGAATGTTTCTGTCATGAGTTTTCTTCTGGGGTATGCTTTTTGCCCTCATTGTGGAAGGGCAATAACTTCAGTATCCCTTATTTGACCACAGACTTGTTTAAGGCATCAACTCCCAGTAGTAATAACTGTTAAAGCCCTATTGCCCAAGTATTTATTATCCTAATCACAGAAATAGGATGCATAAAATAATATTGGTATGGTTTACTTGAGGTGAGCTTTGATTTTATAGCAGTCGTTTTTATTGGAAGTTATACACAAGTTGTGCAGCAGCACTATAATATGTTCAGATAACGAGACTGCAAGTCATGCAGTGACAGTATGGTTCTTTTAACCTTTGTTTACAGCATTGGGTAGGGTTTTCTATTAATTACATAGAAAAAAAGATGCTAGGAAGTTTCAGGAAAGTACTGGTACTGTAAGTTTTTCAAGTTAACTATGAAAACGAGTGAATTCAATGTTATGTCACTATCTTGATGGATAAAAATATGCTTAGATCTGACAGGCAATCTGAAAGTTACCATTACATCTCATTTCCTTCTCAGAGAGTTTTTATTCTCATCAAATGAGGGGGATCCTGAGTATGCTGACCCAACAGCAGAAATTGGCTGCCACCTTCTGACACTTCACTGACAGCATACTGTAATTTTGCCAAAGCAATTGTCCTGCTCCCACTGCACTAAAGGGCTTTCTAACTTTCACAGGAGTGCAAAACATTAGTCAGGACACGGGATGCAATCGGTAACGGCCTTGGGGAAAATTACAGTGCAAAGTCCTCCAGCACAGAACCAACTGAAATTCTCAATGTGGAAAGACCCACTGAAAACGAAGTACAACACACAAAATTGACTGTGACACTGAAACCTTAAGTATGTAAAGAGAATGGATTCGTCTGGTGGCACTTGGTATTCCCTATTACAATTTTCCACCAAAAAAAAAATAATAATAATAATAATATGGTGAATATCTAATAGAGTTCACAAAAAATGCCTTAGTATTACATTCAAACCCTTCTTACGGAGTTTGAAAATAATTCAAATGCTCTGGCCAGCATAACACCCACCTGATGACACAGAGCAAAGAAAAAATACAGCTATAAAACTGGGATCAACTTAAGCCAAGATTTTTTTTACTCTGATTAATTCCACATGAGGGAGAACTAATAAGCACAAGTACTAATGGATTAAGTAATAGAGTCCCTTAGGAAAGAACAAAAGTCAGTTAAGTATTAAAGCAGATAAAGAACCATATTATATGGCAAAGACTAGCCCTGCAGTTTCAGGCAGCTTAAAGTGACATTTTGCTCCATCACTGACTTCTGTCAACAAGCAAGGAACCTGATGATCAGCATTGCTTCAGATAGGTAGATTATGGGATGTCCAGAATCATGAGAACATTACTTTGTCCATCACAAGAGAGCACAGAGTAGGACAGAATGCCAACAAATATTTTTACAATCCTGACCAAATATTCAGTTACTGCATCTAGGTTAACAGGATTGTATCCCATTGATTTATATATATTTTTTTTTTAAAGTAAGATTACATTACTGCAATCAAAAGGAACACAATTGCAACCATCTATAACTGCCTGTATTTGACAAAAAAAAGCCACAGTTCTCAAATCTGATGTACAATATTACTTGATTTTACTGTCTCTCATGAAATACATATTTAAAAGTACATTTTAAATAAACTTGCACAGATTCAGCGTAGAAAGATCCAGCATATTTAAAAAAAAAAAAACAATTTAAACTCCTTGTCCTAGGAGGCATTAACTCACATAAGAGGATCAAAACACAGCAACGAAGGGAAGAAAATGAAATAAACACAAATCAGACACCTTTACAGGATAGTAACCAGCTCAATGGAGGTGTGAAATGAAGAGGCTTATGTGATACGAAATGAAGACTTGCATGATTAACCCATATGGAGGAGGTAAACTAGAGACAAACAACCAATAGATGGTAAAACTAGAAAGAGAGAACAGAATACTTTGAAGGAATTTACCTACACTGACAAATTCAAGGAGAAGAATATCTAAGAGATGTTAACTCACATCAGAGAGTCAGGGAGCATCTTTTTTTGAAACGTTTCAGATCTTCTAGAAGTTGCTCCCCCATCCTACCAAAAACCTCACTGTTTACAAGGCAATCAATCAACTATACAATTGCCTGTGTATAAAGTGCATAGTAACTGTCAGAGTCTAAATGAAAGTTAACCACATTGTATTCCTTCCCACTTCAAGAATTTGCCTACAAGGGAAATCAGCATGGAAGAACCTGGGCACAAACTAGGGTTGCACTTTATGGGATGGAGGATCCCAAGAGCTCACAGACAAGAAAGACCGTAGAAGAAAGTATTTGGAGCTTTGTTTCTTGTCCGTGTTTTAATACACCATCCCCCCCACCCCCCCAACACTAATTCATCACATTAAAACATACACTCAAACAGACATTTGTGCTCCAGCCCAGGCTACTGGGTGTGAACTTTCTCTAACAGTTAATTACAGAATTGATCTAGATTGTATTAGATGATCCCAGCGTTTTTTCCAACCTTAATTATGCTGTAATCTAAATCTAAATGCTACTATGCAAATTGTTGTCAAAATAATTTGTATACTTTGAGTATGCCCTGTTTGCAGCCTTTATCACTAGCACAGAACGTGCTGAAGTTGGGTTTTTCATGCTTATTTCTATAGTTTTTGTAGATACTGGGCTGGCTCCAAGCCTCCTTAATCCTCCCAGAAAGCCGAGTCTGTGTAAGGAAATGTTCTATAACAGAATCGTACAACATATTCTCCTTATAGTTCTTGAAATGACAATTCTCAAAGACAGACATGCACAGCGGGAAAATCTTTGCTATTTCCTCAAATTCCTCTCTAATGCAATAAGATGCATTTAAATACATTATAGATGGTCTCCACATCAAGATATTTCATTCAACCTGTGCCATCCATTCTTCTGCAAATGTAGCAGTGCTAACTCATATCAGAACTTCCATTATAACAGATTTTCTATATGTTCAAAAATTGATTATACATTCACCCCAGCCATAACACATTACTTCCAGGACCAACAGATGCTATACTTTCATCAACAAACTGTCAATAAGTGCCACAAATAAGGCAATGCTAGCATGTACACACAGCTACTTGGCTTGTAGAGATACTGAACACATTTAATCCTGTCCCATAGGGGACACAGAACCAGGTGAGATTCTCTGTCCCCTCACCTGTCTTCCAGCAATAGAAACCTGGAGCTGCGATCGAACATCACCATCACCTCCCAGAGGTGTCTCTACTGCCTTGCTCGTTTATTATTTAAATCCTTATTATTCTGCTGTACAGCTTTACATGCGCCAAAAAATTATCACTATAAAGGAACTGCTTTCAGACTCCACAGATGCATTAATTTTTGAATGCTGTATATCAGCAGCTCAGTGCAGAACCCCTCTCACGCTGCTCACCCAGGTGGTCCCAAGGGTTTCCTAACACGGGCTAGCAAGGGAGTGGGAAAGCACCGTCTGTTCTGGAGGGACTGGATTCAAAGATAGAGACACACTGATTTCGAATTCACAAGAATTTAATTTCCAGAATGGCGACTTTTATACCTTTTTTCTGGGTTTTCTTTTTTTTCTTTTTTTTTTTTTTTTGCCAAATCAGCTTACTTTGAAGGCCAATGCAAATATCCTAAATGTATGCTCACGTCTCTGCCCTACTTCTGCAACCTATTTTAAGCATTAAGAAATTCTAAGCAGACTGCGATTCATCTCAGGTTATTAAGGAGAGAGAGTTGGAGGAAAAAAAAAAAAAAGCCCCTAACATTTGATTCGATTTTGATGACTTTGATTCTTTGTTTTAGATCTGCAATAGTGAAGCAGTAACCACAGTTCTGTGACGATTCCAGAAGGACTTTTTATTATTTACTGGGATTTATGGAAATTCACATAATTTAAAAAGGTAATATGATTAAGACACTTTTCAGTTTAATTCCTCAACTACGTGCGTGTCCTTTCTTATGCAAATTCCCAGGACTGGCCGCTATTGTTCCCCTCTTAGATCATCATTTTTCCCGAAATAAAACATTTCAAGTGAGCACGATGACATTCAACTCATACCTGCTGTTTTCCACCGCTTTAAATAAGCCCTTGGCTTCAGCTGTAGTCTAGCCACCATTTCCTCCAGCAACATGTTCTTCAAATAAAGGAAGAAAATAGAAAGGAGAGCATCAATGAAACCACAGCGGTCAATTTGTCAAGTCAGATAAACGCAGTGCCCGCATCTGAACCGAGTACCTCGCTGCTTTGTGCCCCTGCATCAATTAACATTTAATTTGACTTTTTACAGCCTCACTTATCACCAGTTTTCATTCCTTTGAAGCCAGGAAACGTTAGCTTTTCAAGTCTGCCAGCTGATGATTACTTATAACTAACACAATCTCAGCTGAATGGAAGACGAGATTAACGCACCACAAAGTGCGATGCTCCTGCAGTAGTTGTGAAATGAGAAGTGTCACAGTTTTGTGATTTTTTGTTATAGGTATTCCACATCATAACATATTGAAAAGGTATTTTTCCCCCCCACAAAAAAAAAAAAAGGAAAAACACTGACTAGAGTACATTGGCTGCTTTCTAACAAATGAATATACTCAATGACAACCTAAACCCAAAGCAGCTGCAGAAATAAATTGTGTCTTTATCAGTTTCAGCATCACTCGGCCCTTAGAGAGAAATGGGCCATCGTTTTCTTGTTTACACTACAACAGATCAAAGCAGCAGCTACTTAAACAGCAGAACAATTTTAAGGAATTGCCATATGCATCTACACTGCCCACTAATCCATAACGGTTCTGAGCAATTTTGACACCAGAGCTCCAGAAATAACACAGTAAGACTAAGCATTCATTGAAGGGGATGAATGCTTTTGTGAATTCTTCCAGATTGCTCTGATGCCACAGGAGGACCATCTGCATCCACCACCCTTCTAGCTTCTCGTGTCTCTGCAGCCTCCACTGCTGAGAGAAATTGCACCATAGCAGAGAAAGCTGCAAAAGCAAAAACTCACCTTCGTTCTCTTCCTGGGGATTTGCTTGATAAGATGCATTAATTTAGAGTGAGGACACACAAGTCCCTAAGCTAGCTGTTCTGACAAAATACAACGCTCTCCATTAGGCAGCAGATGTTGAAGCATGACTAATCCCTGCTCCCCACTGCGTGATGCTCCAGGCTTCCCATGGGACCCCACTGCAGGTGGTGGTAGGGCACAGACAAAATCTGCAGGCGGTGGCCGATGAGGTGGCTGGGTCCCATGGGACACACGTGGCTGCACAGCAGCATCCCCAGGAGCCAGGTGCCAACTAAAGATTCATTTCATCTTCAAAAGCCATATCCAAATAAACAAGACCTCTCCCAACTCTTTTTCTTCTACTTTCTTTGGGGCACTTTGCTCTTATTTCGCTGTCTGGATGCATCCCTCAAGATTTCCGTGAAAAATCAAACGTGACCAAAAAAACTTCAGCACGTTAACAAGCAGGAGCTGAGCGAAGTACTCAGACGTGCTCAAATGAAGTTGCCGTGGCACTACAGCACTCTCAATCATCTTTTCTCTCCCTCTGCAGTCCACACTAATTGAAATACTTGTTTTAAAGACAGTGTCAGGAAGATAGGGAAGAGCACTTTGATCTATAAAAACACTGAAAGGAACATATTATCGTGTCAGAAGGAAGAAAGAAAGTGGAAGGAAACCTAGCAAGACTAAGGATAAAGCAATAATACAGCATTAAAAACAAATTGTCAGAGAAAACCGTGGAAGGGAAACCTCAAGAACAACTTCTTGCTGCTCCTTTTAATCTCAAAAAACTTCGAAATTTATACAATAAAATGCAAAGCTTCAAAGGACCGTGAGACAAAAAATAAGCTGATTCCCATGTCTGAAAAACCAGCAGAGCTTAGTATGCCATTTTCCTGTTGAAGTTGAGCATTTTCAGCAATTAAGCTTGGTCAACTCCACCCAGCCAAAGCATTCAACTCCCACCTCTAAAATGCAACAAAATACATCACCCTCTGTGCTCATGTTGCAAATTAAAACAAAGAAAAACATCTCCCTGAACAGGGTTTCCCTCCCATTATTTACAATTGCTTCTCCTCAGTACAACAACATCAGCTCTTAACTTGATGATCCTTTCACTGATCAGAATTAGGTCTTGTTCATCCATGGACAGCATTTTCATGAGAACACCCATCAAAGCACATGTTAATACAAATCTCTTACAAGATTCCCAGCATGATGGAAAGCTAGCAAGTTAGTACTCTTTAGGCAGGAAAAATAATATTGCAGCAAAAGCCATAGAACTGTGAAAACAGTAACTTAAGGGGAATAGGGCTCCAACAGAACCACAGGAAAAAACATTTGAAGAGGATCCTTTTTTTTTCCAGGAACAAAACAAGTAACTTTGCCCAGCTGGCAGTTGAAGGTAGTTCAGAACTCTGAGCAGAAGCCCATACAAAGCCTCACAGGGACAGAAGCTCCCTTCCTTTGTGTCTGATGACCCAAATCCCACACAAAGCTGCTCAGAACGCTTTGCTGGCACTGGACAGCACAAAAGACAACACTTGCCAGGATATAAAGGAGTTCTATAAACCAAGAATAAATACATCAGTGTTTTTCTCTTCATCTACCTTTGTAGTGATTCCTGATGTTGCTTGAGCAAGCACAAAACAACCTCCATCTGTTCTAGTAAGCAGAGATGGGGAAGTGACCCCACGGTGCTGGGCTGGCTTCAGAGAAGCCAGAATCTTTCCAGATGCCTGAATGCAGATACACAGCTTGTCCCAAGCCTCAGGCATCAAGCAGAACTGAGATTGGGTTTCATTTTTCAACTAGTAAAATCCGTGTTTTCTGTTCAGAAGGGACCCCAAGTTTTCTCCTCTCTTTGTGCTGTTCAACAGACATACCAGTATTTGGGTGTAGAGTACAGCACGCCAGCAGAGCCACACAGACTAATGCACAAAGATCCAAATCAGCTAAAAGTCACTGAAAACTTACCTTTTCATATTAAAAAAAAAAACCAACCTTCCACTCCACAGAGAAAAGGTGATTCCATCCATCTGCCTCATCACAGACCACAGTGTGCTCTCACCTCAGCTGTACCAGAGCCACCAAGAAGCCCATGGCTGGGACAGGTGGGGAGAGCTCAGCCCCAGGCTGAAGAGAGATGCATTTGTCTCCTGGCTTAATGATGATAGCTTTGCAGAAGCACCCATGTAACTCAGTGGAAGGACAGGGCTGTTTTGCTTCACAAAAACAATAGCAGCTGGGAAAAGAGTCTTGATTACTGCAACAGTGACCATAAGAACCTAAGTTTTCTTGACTCAATGACAAATATTTAAGACTCCCTATGCCTCGGTTTTAAAGCAATACCCCCCATACCACTTAAACAATAAATTATGTTTAGCATTGATGCTCTGCTCAGCTGCCACTCAGCCCTCTGTCAGGTTCCAGGTTTAGATGACTCCCACACCAGGGAGATGTTATGACTTCAGAAATCTGAAGCTCTCCAATGCAGCTATCCTCCTTATTAAAACTCTCCTCAAGGAACAAAAGCCTTAGATGAAGGTGCTTATAAGTCCATGCATATGCTTTTGGAGATCTCAGAATGTTCATTAAACAACTGCCAGCAGGAAGGCACCCCATCTGCTTTGGGCTGTCTGGCAGGAGTTCATCTCATCACACCTCCCCGGCTGGGTACAGGTCCCAGCAGGGTCTGAGCTCTGCTTCAGTTTAGAATATTCTCCACATCTTTGAACCTTTGACTGATGTCCCAGATACTTTGTGATCACCCAAGGGATTCCTCTGCTTGTCTTCATTTTAGTCAGGTGACTAATTTCTGCATAGCCTGTGCCAATTAACACTCTTATGGCAGTAGCTGGAACTGTTAATGCTATTTCTGAAATGCAAAAGCACTTCAGATGTCATTAAAAAAAAAAAAAAAAGGGGGGGTCATTACATATTCCCTAACAGAAAACAACTCTGAATTTCTACACACAAATCCCAGTAAGAAGAACACAATTGTATGCAGATCAGTAGGTGAGTTCAAAGCCAATTCAAGATGTATCATAAGAGCACACTGCAATCTGGACTATTGGGTGGGGAATGTGGGGCCATTAAAAAGGTGAACATCAGAAAGAGGTTTTTTTAAGGATTAACAGCTCGGATGAAAATAGTGATTTGTTTATGAAGCTATTGATCTTTGCTTAAAGACTTAAGAGACAAACTTCCTGAACAGACAGATATATCCTATTGTCCCAAATACTCCCTCCAACATTTGCTGTGTTCTAATACACTCAAATGAACAACCTCCCAAAATACATATCCTCTACATTCCTTAGGCCAGATCCAAATCTTCCTCTTCAGTGTAAGCACCCACTCACCAGCAGCAAAATCACCGCTGGTATAAAACTCCAAAGACTGGAAATGGACATGCTTGAGCCATACAACATTTGTCTCAGCACCTGCACACAGCTCATAAGCTCTGCAATGTCCACTCTACACTGTGTCACTTTTAATACCATTAATATCTGTTCATAAATATCCCACACTAAATGAGTTCTTCTAGGAGGATCAACAGAGAAATCATACTATTTATTACCTCTCAACAATGCAAGATCCACACTCAGATTTTGTACTTAAAATGAGAAAGTCTTTGCTTCAAATTCCCAGAGCTAAAATCTTCAGCATCACTGTCAAAAGATAGATTCGATATTCTCCATGATAAAGAAAATTTTGAAGTGATTATTTAAATGTCAGTCCAACAGCACAGAAGTACTTTCCATAGACTATAGCTGCTGCCAAATATTAGCTTGTCCTCAATAAAAAGTGCACTTCCTGCAATGACAGCAATATTCTCATCAGGGCCAGAAACATTTCCTGCTGATCAGAGCCCATTTTCATTCTTCTATCCAAGAAAATATGTTTTAGGGAACACCCTCCACCTTGATGTGCTGGAGAGCACCAATGGGACAAGGACAATGCAGCACAACCCGCTCCCCACACACAAGCAACTCCCCAGCACACGAGGACATCTTAAAAGCAATACTTATTTTGTTTTAGTGATTCTTGTAACGAGCAATCTATTATCTGCCAAACAAATCTGCCAAACAATTTTTTCTGCTTCGCACACAGAACGGAACATTAGGAAACTCAGCTAAAATTGAAGTCCTGTCACTTTGCTCAGAATTTACTGAAAGTAATTGATCTGAAGAAGAAAAATCTCTCATTAACAGATTTCCATCTCAGGGGGAAAAAAAAAAAAAAAAAAAGGAAGCTGAAACCACAATCCACATAAAAATGAAGAAAATCTGTTTTCATGAGACCAAGCCAAGTTACGGGAGGAAAAAAATATTACCAATTATTAGTTACCATATAAATAAAAAATGTACAATTATTTCTTGCCGCTCTCTGTGTGTTCTGAAATATTATTTTAGTCAGAAGCATAATTGAAATACCTCTCTCCGATGCTTAGGCTTCATTAAATATGAATTCACTGCTTTTAAAGAACATCTGAAAGTATTCAGCACCCTGGAACACACTGCTGTTACAGACGAGGATGGCAGTGCACTGGAGACACAAACAATGAAGAAATGTCATCCTACCTCACCAGGTAGTCACACATAAGACTATTTCTCAATAGTTGACCTAAAGGAGAGATAAAAGACTAAGAAGCCATTGCTCTGGATATTGCTATCCTTTAACTCCCTCCCCCCGGAAGCAATTTGGGAATTTGGCACAGCTGAGATTCTCCCACTTCTGTATAACATAACATTCTGCAAGCTGTGTCTTCCTGGACATGAATAAATTACAGTTAAATTAAGATACAGTAACTGTTGAACAGAAGATGCCTATTAAGTATTTTGCTGTAGTGAAAATAGGACCCAATGCTGCTCAGCAAAAGGGAAATTCAAATCTCTTGGCAACACTCCCTGATCCTGTCCCTGAGCAGTCTGGAGAGTTGTGCAGCACTGTGTACGTGCCCATATCAACAGATGTTCTTTGCCAAAACCAAAGAGAAGCAGACCTCCACAAAAATGAATCTACTGTGAATCCTCTAGGAAACTTCATTTTCAATTACCTGCCACTCACTAACAAGGAAAGCACATCCACTTGTCCTAATGGTTTGAGGATGGAGGCTGAGGCTGAATACTCGGTTTGCATCCTTTCTATCTGCAGCTCCAAGGTTTCACAACTGATGCTGTTTTAGCAGCAGAACAGGTACAGATAGGAACAGCAATGTGGGAAAAAAAGGGTAGATAGAGTTAACACTGTACTTTGTTCTGATTTCTACCAGTTTTATTTCTGTGATTCATTAGTATCCATGCCCTGTGACTGTGTGCATGAAGTGTGTTTATGGGAACACAATGAGTTCCCATCCTGAATGTTTGAGTCTTGATCTGATTTAGGACAGAAGATTTAATAGGCAGTTATCAAACACTTCCTTGATCCTGCTTTTAATGTAGCATGGTGAAAGATTTAAGAGTTCTGTTAACAAACAAGACATGAGAGACAGAATTAGAATTCTTTTTCAAACTACTTTCCAAATATCTTGTAAATACTGATAGACAAAATGAGGAGAACTTATGAGAACATGAAATAAATCCACCCTGCCTATAAAACTTGATTAGAACCATTGATTAAGTAATAAAAGCCCACAGTTCAGCTTTAATAAGTGGCAAATGATGTGGCCAAAGTGAGGAGCATTCTCTCTAAAGTAGCAGAAGATACAACACTCAAGTCTTTGTAACCCTGTTCAAAGCAATGAGATTGACAAGCAAAGTTAAAACAAGTATGTTGAAGGGCTGATGTTATTTCCTGTAATTAATGGTATTGGGAGAATTCTCACCAGCTGCCACTGGCTTTGGTTCATGCCCCAAGTAGAGCATAAGGATAGATCCACACTTGTGGCTCAAGAAAAAGGCATTAGATGGATTCCACATACTTGCAACAAGTAGTCAATGAGAAATCCACAGGCTAGGAGGTGTTTGCAGAACATACTAAAAGCTAACACTGACTTTCAAACAAGCTCAAGGATAAAAGTACATATATATATATATATATATACACACACATTTCTTGAGGTGCTCTCAAAATTTGAAGAGACCACCTCACAGTCACTATGTATTCACCTCAAGTGTCATTTAAGGCACAGACCCACTTAGGCTGTAGGATAAAGCAGATGAGCTTCCACTGAGCACATCTGCAGCATCTCAGAAATAAAAGCTCCACTTCAGATAAGGCAGGGGTCCGCAAACAATAGCCAGCACACTGATTTTTAGAAGACTGTGTAAGATACTGGAAAAAAAAAAAAAAACACTACTGGAGTAGATTCTGAGACTGATAACACCAGCAGAGCATGGAGGATACCCTCAGGTAGCAAGCTGTTCACAGGCTCACAACCTCATCAGCGTTCATTGGTTAGCATTAATTAAAATTGCTCAGGACACACTTAACAAAACACTAGAAATCTTGCACATCAACAACACCACTGCATAGCAATTGCTGGCAGATGCACTCTCCTAAATAAGCAGTATTTTTGAATCATAGGCACCAATTAACATTTAATCTAGAACAAAAACAGCAAACAGTAAGCAAGACTTGAGGGCGAGTTCTATGAAAGTTGTACAGAGATTAAATATCTGGAAGCAGTCTCTCCAGCTCAGAGAGTCATAGAAGAACTTAGTTTGGAAGGGACCTCAGAAGATCACCTTGCTGGCCAACAGGAAATACTTAGAGAAGAGAGTAAGAAACAGTGTGCTGATGAATTGGGAATACCAGTAGAAGTAGGGGAGAGATTTGAACACTGAAGTCTAAGGCATCTGCAACACTTTGTGAATTCCCCCAGGACTTGTCAGGCTGGTCTGATCCATGTCCTTCATGTTAACTGCAAGAGCATTCTGTCACTGGATCAGAAAGGGAAAGGACTGATCAGCATTGGGGCTTGGGTAAAATTCAGTGAAGCTCAATGAAGGCTGGCACACAAAAGGACATGGGAACGTGGTGCACCAAAAGCTGCTGGGATGGGCTATTCAACAATTTTGCTTTCTTATCCTTTTCAAAAAAAAAAAAAAAAAAAAGATTAGCAATAAAAAAAGCTGGATTTCTGGTAGTTTTATTCAGTAGTATAAGACTTGAACGGCAGAGAAAAAAATCAATCATTGCTGCATCCTAACACTGACACTACACTGACCAGAACTGGCAAAATGCAAATCTTTGCTTCTTCAGAAATGTCATCCTTTTATTTTGTTTCCCTTCAGTCTTCCCTGGTATTAGAAAGCTGACTGAGATGCAGCAAGTAGCACCAAGACACCTCCATTCAGGAGCCTGAAGAGCTGTCAGGGAGCAAAAGCATCCATAAGAGGAAGGAAACCAGCACATGTTGAGCTCCTGCTGCCAAGCAATACAAGTCCCTGTAAGAGGAGACGAGGACCTCAGAAAGAAAGTGTCAAGTTGAGAAATGCTTTGACAAAGCTAACATACAAATGAAAGGTAGAATTCACAGGGAGAGGCAGCAGAGGAAAGAAAAAAAGAATTTATACCTAACAGAAACTCCAGTAAATGCTCAAAGCATGAAGTGGGCCAGACAGTTTCAGAACAGTTGCTAGGCTGTAAAGTATAACCCATGCTCACCTGCTTCAAATACCAGATCTGAATCCTTCCCTCCCCTCAACCTCCACTGGGTGTCTGCAGGCTGCTGTTTCAGTGAGGAAGAAGGGAAGTCTCTGCCTGATTGGTGCCACTTCAAAGTAGGTTGCAGTGTCCACAGCACAATGGAGCCACCACAGACCTGAAAGCTGATCTGAATACACCCCATAGGGTTCTACCCCACACACCAGCTATCATTCTCCAAGAACATTTCTCATTCCATGCTCCTCTGAGTTTATTGGCATTGGCCAAGGGCATCAGAGAAGGATGAGCAGCAGCATCTGACAACATGCAGGTTCCTGAGCTGCACCTCAGGGCTTTGCAGCACACAAGTCCATAGTAACGGTGTCTTCAGAGCCCAGAATAGACTGGAAGCACTGATTCTACTATACTCATTACATGCTGTGGGTAGCAACCCACTACCCAGCTTCACCAGAGAGCCAGCATGGGAAACCACGGCATTTCCACCCAAAGTACAGAGCAGATATCTTGCAAGGCTTCCTGTGGACAAGCCACACGCTCCTCAGTGCTTCACCCAGCATAGCATGGCACCAACAATCCCTCCATGCAGACCAGTGACAGCAGTCTGGAGAACAGCAGCAAACCACTGCCTTGGAGCTCTACCTATGCCACAATAGCTTGAAGCACCCAGAGCCCTCCCAGTCCACAATGTCCTCACCTCATGGCACAAACCTGCAGCTGTATACTATGAAGACATCCTCCTCAACTGCCAAGCAAAGATCCATGCTATCCTGCTCCTGCATCCAGCATTCACCCCCACTAACAGTAAAGACTCCGTTGGACTCCATAGAACTCATTTCACACATGGAGAGGCACTGACCAACAATTGTAGTTACACCTGAGCCCTGTGGCTCAATTGGGCTCTACAGAGCTCTTATTATCCCAAACACAGAACTGCAGATTTCTGATCATTCCATTTCACGGCATGCTCCCAGGACTGAGGGAGCTGCTCCACAGCGTTCTGCTAGAGAGAAAGCCAGGTTTGTTTATTTTGATTAATCAAGTCTTTGCTCAGATAACGGCATTTCTAGCATTTGCAAATTTGAAAACACTGTAAATACCAAAAGCTTCCCTGCTTTAAGCCTTTTAAATCTCAGGCAGATTTGAAATCGCTTTAAATCTCACAGAAAGCAAGTCACCGTAAATCCCCGCACAGCTGGGGCATGTCGAGCTGATAAGAACACCTCGAGATGCCAGCACCCATCCTGCCCATCACCACCACGGGAGGGCTGGAGGCTGCCATGCGCTCCTGAAGTCACCCCATCCAGTGTCCAGCTGGTGGTTTCTTTATGGGTTTCTGGGGGACCACCATCTCCCCAGCTTTTACTTCCAATGCACAAGAGCCTCACACAGCTGCTACTGGCACAGTGCCTTTGCACAGAAACCCTTGGCCCAAATCAAGTCCTAGACCCACTGTGAAATGCAAGGATTATGATAAAACAGCACAGGGCTCATTTAGCAGATTGTTCCATATATTCATCTGCGGAAAGAACATCTACGTCTTGTACACCAACTTGAAAAAAAAAATCACATTAAGCTTTCCTACGAGACTAAGTCGTTATTTTTCCATTAGAACTAGGTCCAGAACATTTCCTCATGCAATATTGCTGAAAGCATATTTCAGCATTAGCTCATGCATAAATGCCAATATAAAATATTCTGTATCTCCATCAGAGCATCGCCAGCGGCATTAAGCAACTCCTCTGACTCCAACTGCGCAGAACAGAGCCCAAGAGCAGCACACACCTGGAGCACTGCAGGTTGGGGATTCCCTGTGCTGGATGCACACCTCTCATTCCAAGTACTTGAGAAACTTGAGAGCACTTGCTAGAAGGGAAACATCCCTCTTGTGTGAAGATTACGGAAAAAAAAAATCCATTATTCTCTACGTTTTCTCAAGTGCAAAAAGGGGACTGTGCTGATGTCCTCAAGCTGTGCTTCACGCAATGGCCTCTCTGTGCACTCCATAAGTGAGTGTTACAGGCAGAGAAGGACTCGCTGGGGTCAATGTGATGATGGCCATCATCTGTATCCAATGCTGATACAACCACCTTTGGTTAAACCTACAGGTCAAACCACCAGCTCCCTTCCATAAGGCTCATTAGTCCTCCTGTCAAGGTAGGGTTGCTCTTAATTCCAATATAAGCATCACAAAAAGCATTGAGATAACACAGGGAGCCCACTGCCCTCATTCACGAAAATCAGTGTGACCAATATTATCAAAATACAGACAAGATGTTCTTCTCACACAGTGAGAAAGCCTTTCTAAACTGTAGCTGCTGCAAGAATAGCTTTATATAAATTATTCAAAGCAGAATTACAGATATACCAAGCTATTTTTCATCCCAGCAATCTCTTGATCCGCAGTATTTTCATCACTCAGCTCCCTCTCATCTGGATTCACCAATGGGTAAGCCTCACAGAAAGATGCATTCAATGAACCAAAGATGGCAAATACCATTCTATCTTCATGAGACTGTGACATTCCAGCAGCATTTGTTGTGCCCTGGTGTCTTTATACAATAATGGAGCAAGTCAAACTACAGCCAACAGTGCCCACAACTGCTTCTTGCACAGAGCAAATCCACGTGAATAAATCTTATTAAACCCAAAGGCAAGCAGTTACTTCACTCCCTTGATAGATTTATTATCCTCAAAACTTAGCACACTGATGTGAAATGCAGGTCTGAATTCAGTAGTTATACCATACAAACCACTAGCTATTAGTTATATTATGGAAACAACAAGAACGTTGATAAGATGCTGCACTGGGATATTTAACAAGTGTCAAAGCCTAAATTGAAAGAGGCATTTATCTATGAAAGTCAATGAAGATATACCTCCTTGCAGCATGGTTACATCTCTCTTGAATAGCATACAGGAACTTCCTTCACGTGCTTCAACAGAACCCTGATGAAGCCAACACAGCTTTGGTGTTGACCCTGTCCTGGATGGCAGGGACAAGCAACAACATACCCATCCCAGCAGCCCTCTGACACGTCCTTGCTGGTACCTGGTACAGCAGGGCTGGAGGACATGCCACAACCCTCTCACCTGTGCAGGTTTCACTGCAACGTCTCCATCTTTGCCTTTGGGCAGCACACACTACCTCCTCCCCTGTACTCAACATTTGAGCCCCAGTGATTAAATACTGTAGAACGACCACCTCAGGGAGGAAGGAAGCTCAGCTGCCTCATGGAGGTGCCTTCGGGTGAAGGCCAAGCTGCATTATGCTACACATGCCACAGTGCCTTCCTCATCAAAGCTCATCCTCGCTTCTGGCTTCAGCCTATCCCCACGATTTAATTTACATCCTCGCTGCTGTTAATAACACTTTTGTCTCCTCTTCTATGTCCTCACTATTTATTTCATCTCTCACAACGAGACACTTGGCCGCTGTTAGTCATTTGTCCTAACATGACAGGAGTTATTTCATACATATAAACTGTGCAAAAATCAGTTTAAAACCATACGACTTTAAGGGCTACTTCCACTAATATGTTCATCTCCTCTTACTGCCATCTGCTCCAGCACATTTCGGAGAACATTACTGTATGAGAGACTTCCAGTGAAAAATAATTATTGCTATTCTAAAATACCTCGGACTGGTGTGAGCATCGTTGACAGCGTTCAAGATATCCTTTCATAAAAGCCTAATGAGAAAAATCTGGAGTGTAATAGGTGTTTTAGGAAAAAAAATATATAGATAGATAATTGATGTTTGTGCCAAAGCTGGGCAAGGCAGCAGGACAGAACCAAACCATCAGTAGATGAGACCACCCAGGAAAGCACAGCCCTGCTCACATTCTGTAAGAGACACAGGATGGGCACAAAAGAACCCCACAAAGCCACAGTCACACATTCCTTAAGGCTGTAGACTGTAATGGCTATTGTTAGAATCATCCAGACCTCTAAGATCCCCACCCCCACCACGACCACATCCCTCAGTGCCACATCTCTGTGGTTCTGGAACACCTTCTGGGACAGTGACCACCACTCCCCAGGCAGCCTGTGCCAAAGCCTCACTGCTTCAATACAAAATAAAAAGCAGAATCTAGCTTTGGGGATTCGATGACCATTTACAGGTTCTCAGCACAACTTCTCCTGGAGTTTCCAGCGTGCTTCTGCAGCTCACGCTGTGCACCTGGAGGTGACATGCCACGAGAAGACCTCGTGTCATTTACTCCATGGCTCCTAGCACTCGGGTCGAGCGAGAAGGATGCTGAGCAGCAGCAGAGATCTCAGGAAACGCCGTTTCCCATGTCCTTAACAGCCCCATAACACGCCCAGGGAGCAGCGGTGAGACACACGCGGCCCCAACCCCCCTCTCAGTTTCTGGGGCGTCAGATCCCAACAAACCTCCACCATAGAAAACCGTCAAACCCACCGCATCCTCAGGGCCCCCAGCTGTCCCCCTCCAGCCTGACACAAGCCACCAAGGCAGACCCACAGAGGAGATGACGCTCCCATCGGAGCAGACAGCAGCAGGAATCGGCATCCCCCCCTCCCCCCTTCCCTTCATCCCTTCGGGCTCTCGGGGGAGGGATCCCCGCACTCGCGGTCCTTCCACGGCCCCGCATTGCCCCCTGCTGTCCCCGGCAGCGAGCATCACTGCTCGCAGCTCCACCAGCTCCAAGGTTTGGGCTCCGGCTTCAGAGCCTCGCAGCGTTTTCATTAACTAGTTTGGAAACAGAAGCTTGCAAGGATGCAAGCGCTACGAACAGCGGGGGACAGCTGAATTCCTGCACCGCAATCTCTCGATACAGCCACGCGTCCTGGGAAACAGCTTCAGATGCCCCAGCAGTTCAGAAATAAACCACGTTTCTTCTGCAAACAAGTTTGTGTGCTAAAACGGGTGGCTGTGTTTTTAGCTGGCTCCTAAAGCAATACAACCAGCTCTTCACAGCAGGTTTTATCTCCTGCTTCAAGCCCACCCCCAGCTGCCCCACTCTGCAAGCAGCACCTGGTGCTTGCCTGCAGGACTGCTCACTTCCCACACCTCTCCTGCAGATGCAGGCTTCACAGCAGCTTTGGGATGAAGCTGCACAGAACCAGGAGGGAATTCTGGTTTTCACAGTGGGAAATAGGAAAAATCACCTTCAGAAACTCACCCAGGCACAAAGAGTGACAAATAAGTCTGGCAAAGGGGACTCCTCCCAAGTCACAGAATAATATGGGTTGGAAGGGACCACTAGAGATCATCTTGCCCCTCTAGAGATCATCAGCACTCTGCTGGTCACAGGTAGAGGATGAGAGGTTCACCCCTGCAGTACCACCTCCAGCACTAACACCTGCAGAGCACCACATTCACTTGTTTGTTTTTTAAATAAAAGAAGCAGAGACACTGCTGTTTGCTCCCAGCTCCAACTGGTCTAACCTGCATGCTCCCCATGAATACACTGAGGCTCACTGCAGCTTGCAGCACAAGCTCAGGAGGAAACCAACAGATGGACAATGTGTTATCATGGGAGAGATTTGGATCAGCAATTTGGAAATTTGGATTTACCCAAAAGCAGCAAGTTAGTCATCCAAGTACATAGATACACCCCTGGAGAAAAGGAAAGTCTGGAGAGCTATAGAGCTAAACTTGAGAAAAAAAAAAAAGTGTGGGTATGCAGAATGCAGTATAAATGCAGCTATAAATTGAGTATGAGGAAAACAGTCAAAACAAAGCAGGTGTGTGTGTCTCAGAAGTAAACACCCAAAGCAAAACAAAAGGATGAAGATCTTAGAAGCACTGCATGTTAGTCTTTGTGTCAGCAAAAGCACCCAGAGGGCAGCACAGCCGGGAGAAGGCCTGTCACCCTGCCTGTGCATCAGCAGTGAGATTAATATATTGTTAACGTCTTACATGTTCAGAGGACGAGGCTTAAATTAGCAAGGGTTTGGAAGGTCAGAGTGCACTCTCCCTTACATAGCAAACAGCTATGTATGTCAGAAGCACTTCAGATGGAGCAACCTTGCCAAGGCAGAGGATGGTCGGGATGAACTCATCATCGCTCATGTCAGGGCAGTGTCATTGCCGTCGGTTTGCATTACAGATTACACATAACACACAGTGGCCAGAAATAGCATCCGCACAGCGGGTCCTCCTCCTGGACCCCACTGCTCTGCACCTGCCCAAAAACCTTTGCCAGATCCACAGATGCAAACCCAGGCAAAGTCAGAGCCTACTTTTGTTCAGCAAGAGGACACAGTGGTAAGGAACGGAGGTATTGATGGCATTTACACTTTGCAGGAAGGGAGGAAGAAAGGATGAGCTGCAGGAGCATCAAGTGATCTCTCCAGGAGTGCGTCAGACACCTGAATCACACCTGGTAGTGAGACAGTTACAACAGCCCCTGCTCTGCTGCCATCCACTTGGAAAATTAACGAGGATGAGCTGCTTATTAGCCTGGTGGCTCTATGCCACCTGTCTGGGCAGCAATAGCTTCAGAGCTGTGAGCAGGGTTTACCTGGGCAACAGAACCAAGGAGAGACCAAAGCAACATCCATGTTGGCATGGTTTGAATAGAGATCACAAGTTTTCATCTTCAGTGGTGGGCAGATGGAAGAGGAGATGAATAGTAAAAACCAATTCATTATTTTGATCAGTGTCGACATTTAGTAACTCAAAGAGAATATTGGTCAGAGCGTGCACTTTTTAATATCATGAAACCATTCAAGTTGGAAGGGACCTTAAAGGCCCTCTGTGCCACTTCCCTCAATACACAGGGACACCCATAGCCCCATCAGTGCCCAGAGCTCATCCCCTGACCATGGGTGCCTGCAGGGATAGGGCACCCACCCTCATCGACAGCCCAGGCAGTGCCTCACCACCCTTAATATATGGCCCATTGCATGTTTGACCACAAAACTCCCTCTCTCTATTAATAAGAAATGCCATTTTCTCTCAAATCACGTACATTTGGCTGCCTACTGATTTCAGGAGCCTAAGCACCAGGAATCAGAGAGGGAAGAAACCTCACAGTCCTGCCCAAAATTCTCACACAAAACAGCTCCAACCCTCAGCCTGCTGCACTGGCATTTGATCCTCTCCTGACACACTGAGGGGTGCCACAGGAGCGCTGATACCAGGAATGACCAGAGAACAGAAGTGTCAAAGCAATAGAAATCTTTCCATTATGAAACTGTTTTCAGCCCAAGTACAATGCCAAGCATTGCAGGGCCTAAGAAAACATGCAGCCCCAGTTAATTCAATTTGAAATCTATTTCTCAAAGGTAAATATGTGAATAGTTTGAGCAGAAGCATTTGAACACACTCATCACCAAGAGCCTGCAAAAAACTTCTTTCTCATAGCAGGTCTGCAGCATTCTTCAACATCCTTTGCCAAAATCAGACACCAGAGCTGAGTGAGAGCTCACTTTCCTCCAGTCATCATTGCAGCAAAAGGGGAACACATCAATCCCCCTTCTCCCCATTAGTTATCCAGGAGAAGCCAAACGAATTAGGTACCATCAGCCAATAGCCAATTCATCCAGCACGAGAGGGATTGTGAAAATCACCCTCTCCTATTAACTTCCCATGCAGTACCAGAAAAGCAAAGTTAAAAATCCACTGACCTGGAGATATTTCCTCCTCCAGTTGACGTCGTAATGGGAGAGGCCTCACCACTAAGATACAGCAAGGTACTCAAACCAGAAAAATCTGTTTCTCTGTTCTGACCCATTCTCATCTCAGGTGCTCCCAGTTTTACTCTCCAGACTGAGCTTCTTCCCTTGCTATAGATACAAGCACTCTGGGACAGACTGCTAACTTGCTTTTCCCTCCAGCAGCAGACATTCTCTGGCTTTACAACTGCTTTGAATGCAAATCGTTACAGTTTGCCTTTACAAAGTTATTCTCCATAACCCCCAGTCTTACACCTCTAATGCCAATTTACTGGTCCATATTATGCAGCTGAATGCCAAGAGATAAAGGGCAAGAGTCAAAATGGAAAAATAGAAATTCAGCTTGTGAAAGTGATTGTTTTATTCTAACATTTTATTGTTCCATTTAAAATGGAACCATGAGGATCATAGGGATACCTTTATAGACTAGGCTAGTGCCCTTTCAATACCAAACCAATGGACAATTATGGCAGACAATCATATTAAGCCAGCCTTGTATTTGTGAAGACTCTATAGCTTAATAAATTGTCATCCATGTAAGCTTCCATTGTTCCCTACCTAGAAATGTCAGAATAGTATATACAGGCACCATAAAACAGAGTAGCACTCAGATGAATTGTGAGCCAACTACAATAAGCTCCCAAGCTCACTGTATGACCTTACCCTTCAGCAAGCACATTTTCCAGTCCCTTCTCCCTACCTGGAGACTCAGCATAGGTCCTTCTCTGTGCAATAATGGGTTCCACAGAAATTGCTCTGACTTACCAGCAACTGTTATTGCCATTGGAGAGCAGAATGGACCCCCAGGGATACAATGGGGATTTGATGCTCAGTCCTGAACAAAAATTTGCTAAGGGGATCTAGAAGCACCCATTACTGCTGGCTATCCCTTCCATTTCTTTTTCCTAAGAAGATATCTCACTTCACCTTGCTAGGATGCAATCACAAACTGAAGGGGTAAATAAACCCAACTCAGTTAAGCACACTCCCTAACACAACATACTGCTGCTCATAACGGAGCTATAAATTGATTTTAGAAAAACAAAAAACCTGTTTTACAAAAATAATTCAATTATCTCAGTTTTAGGATTCATTTGTTATTATTATTATTGCTTCAATTTGGTCAGAGTTCCAAGAGAAGATTAAACTGAAAAGGATTAGCCAACAGAAAGCAACTTTTCAGTTTACACCCATCCTCCATTTTGTCTTAGGAAAACAGAAGCTTCAAATTCTACCCCAAACACAACAAACTACAAAAGAAATCCAGTACAAGAAATCCAGCTGCCACAAAGGGAGTTTTGCCCAGAGATCTATTTCATTCAGATAGAAGGTTCCCACTCAAAAAGGATTAGCTTACAGAAAACAAGAACAACTCCAGAAAGTCATTGAAATGCACTCAGCGACTCAAGGTTATCCCCACAATAGCATTTAATACACGCATCTAAGTCCTAACACCCCCATAGAAGTCCATAGCTCTTGTTAAACCAGACCCTGTAACACCATGCAAGAGTAAACACATTTCATCTTGAAATTAAATCATTGTGTTGTGCAGCGTTGGGCCATTCTGAAACAATTTCAGGTAATATTTCTGAAACTCCAGTCTCAGAGGTACAGCTTTGCAGATAGGGCACATAAAACCATGACAGAGCTCTTATTGTGAATAAGTAATGGCAGCTATATCTAGAAAACAATACCAGCCTACACAGAGCTTGATAGATATCCCCTATTAAGAAGCTCCACATTTTGCGAGCACACCAGATAACTGGCAGTGATCACGCTGCAATCCATTTTAATTCACACTGAAAGGCAGTTTCTCACCCTCAGAGAGATTCTTTCCGTGACCAGGTAGCTACCAGCAAAGATACAGGTCTCCAAAAAAGCGAAGCATATTTCAGCTGAAATAGGATTATTATATTGTTTTCAAAGCCATTACGAAGTCCTGTCTTGAAGTCACCTAAACACATCCATTTTCACTCAAACCAGCCCGTAACAACACGCATTTGCTTACCTGGCTGCTGCCTGGGATACAATGCACTAACTTCACAAGAAAAAAGGAAACTTCACAACCAACCACGTCTCTTTTATCAACAGCCTTAAGGCTCTGCAAGTGCTTTTCATTCTGAGGGATTTGACTTGCCAGGTGAGAAAAATAAGCTGCAGGTGAAGGCTCTCACAAGCACAAGGCACCTGGAAGGTCAGAACAGCAGCAAGAAGCACCCGAGCTACTGCCTGGTTTTGGGGATAAAGACAATTTTACAGCAAGGTTTGAGACTACTCGGGGCATCCCCCATCCTCCTTCTGATGTACTCACTCTTCTCTGGCTTCATGTAGAGGGCTGGGCTGTCCAGATCAGGGTTTAGGGGCATTTTTGCTATCAAGACACGCAAATCTCTCCAAAGATTTAGTACTCGACATCCTAATTAACAAAGCAGCTGCTTTTTATGGCCTTATGTTGGCTTGGAATGGTCTTTCTTAGTTATTGAAAACAGCTGCTCTTCTGATTAGCACACAGCATTTATTTTATTTTATGCCAGGGTCAAACTGCTTCATTGCTTCATTGTCGCACAGGCAGAGGATGCATAGTTTTACAAAATAAATCTGAACTAAGTGGTGGCACAAGCGGAATGGAACAAATATTCTGGCATTTGCAGCAACTGTACCCAGTATGACAAAGCGTACCCTCAATCAATTCATTCACTGTTGTTCTGATGTGACACAAAAACTGAGGAAGAGTATGAAAATCAGGGGGGTTTTGTCGCTTCAGAGCTTCCCCTGGAACAGTTTGCTTCCATCAGGAGCTGGTGCCAGAGAGCACTGCAATGGGAAGAATGGAAACGCCTGCTAAAAATAAAAGCAAAACAAAATAACCTTTTACCTTTGAAAATATCTTGGGAGAAAGTTAATTCTATTTGATATTCAGGATAACTCCTTCTCTAAAAGGATCCGTGTTTATCTAAACCACCCTTCTCTGTGCTTAACACGGGTTCAACTCTGTGAGAGACTTGTTTTGTGTACCCTAATTAAATGTGGGAAAGAAAAAAACCAAAACCCACAACACTGATTTCAAAATAAACAAGGGATAGATGTGAACATATTCTGAATCCAAAGTAGTGCTGGCAGGGCAGACCCTGAGATACTGATGCATATGGAGGAGCTGCGTGTTATTTCAGCCACTTTTCCTGCATGCTTCTCTGCCTTCCCAGTCAGGGTTTCCAGCAGCACTGCCTCTCACTGGCAATAAGCTAATGACAAATACAAACTCAGACTGCTGTCACAGACTTCCAGTATCTGTTATGGGGCTGTATGGTGAGCATCCCGTGTCCTTCCTCGAGATCTGTGAGCCCAGACCTTTGAATTGCCTCCAGCTGCTCTTATTAACGTGCTCTCAAGGCACCTCCATGAGATTCTGGCAGCCCCAAGACTCCTCATCTGGATGGGTATATCTTATGCAGAGATTTTTGTAAGGAAATAGGAGCTATTCCAGCTCATGGGACGTCGTCATCTCTTCCCCAGACAGCCAAGCAATTAATTTACAGAAAGGATGAGATCTGATTAGGTTCTTGAGAGACCCCAGATTATTGGATTGCTTTCTCAGGAGCATTTGTAGAGGTTATTTATACAAAAAGTGTAAGAAACTGCAGTAGGAGAGGAGAAAATTACTTGTCAGATGTCCATATACCACCATCTGTTACAGAGACCGTATGAGAAGCAGCGTGAAGGCACAACAAAAGAATTAAGGGTGTTTTGACAGCAGGAATCTGAAATTATTATTATAACTTGTTGTTTTTCCTCAATATTCACCAGCTGCCAGGGAATTCATAAACTGAAATCTGCATCTTTTATATACTTAGTACTCTGAGTTTGAATCACATAGGAACTAACTCAGATTAAGCACCAAATTAAGTACCAGCTCTGACAAAGGCAATACGTCTCACATTTGAATTGCTGATACTGAAGCAGGGCTGAGAAACTGATGAATTGAAGGACCCCTTACGTTTACCAAGTAGATAGGATCAGCCTTTTAAAATTGCCTTGTTTTTATCTTAAAATTTAGCAGCAGTTCTCCTGTGTTAATTTTCTCAGAGTACATAAAAAGTCTTAGGAACGTTTCATCCTGGTGCCATGGGAAAAGAAGACGCGAGGGACATGATTTATGATGGTATTCAAATAGCGTATGGAAAGCACGATGGCAGTTTAAGCAAGGAAGCTGAGAGCAGTGGGAATAGCAACCCAATTCGCCGTGCCTGCGTTGGGGTCAGACCCAGCATTCATCAAATCACTGGAGAAATGTTCTGAGCTTGTGACTGCCAGAGAGGATGAGCAAATCCCATTGCCACTGAATGCTAACGATGGGGTTTCAGCTTTATTTCTAACCAAACAAAAAGTGATCAGAACTATTCTGTGTGCCATATTTAACATGCCAGAGGTGCTGTAAAACTCTGACCACATGCCCGCAATGCATCAGGACTCATTCAAGTGCCAAAGCCACCTCTCACTACCTCCGATAGTGCTCCCAGCAGCCCAGGGCCATCCCAGCAGCACCAGTGGAATCACCAGTAGCTCAGCAGCACGGCCTTCGAAGAAGACTACCAGTGTGGCCTGAACGTCTTCTCTGCTTACTTTAGAAAGTTAATAGTCCATTTTTCCTTCAGGACATTTTACACTGATCAAACAGACTCAGTGCTCTCTTAGATAAACTTTTATGTCATCCACAACCAAGTCTAAAGTACTACATAACACTGATTCAATGATATAATACCTTTACATCTTTACATGTGATCTGAAGAAACTCAGTGCTCATGTTTGTTTTGGATTTGGCTCTATGAATCAAACTCTACGGCCTTTAGCACATCCGCGGCCTTCCAGTGGTTACCAGTACTGATGTCCAGAGGAGTTTCGATCATGCAAGGACTGCTGGAGCTGGCTTTATTAAAATTTCAGTTGGATAATGAGCTTCATTGAGTAATTTGATGCTGATGGTCACAAGCTTGAAGTCCATGATGTGAAATAGCATGGTTTCCCCCATCCCCATGTTAGTCCTCCTGGCACTTGGGCAATGCTTTCTCTCAGCTGTCATCACCTGCACAAAGGATGTGCTGGTTCTTGGGGCCTCTAGTTAAAATCAATCACTATTCGACAAGTATATTTTTGTAACAAGATCATAAAACCTACAAACTATACCAATACAGCACTGTGTCACCAAACCAATGCTCATTTCTCAAGGGGAGAGAGAAAAGTGCATCCCTCAGTAACAGCTTTACCCTTGAAATCTATAGCAGGACCTCAAAAACATCTGGGTACAGAAGAAACCCTGTGAAGATGCTATCATCCTCAGCACTGACATAGACCCCATTCCAGTCCCGGGCCACCTCCAGCCACACCTGGTCGCCCACACTCAGCTTGAGGACTGTCAGGAAGGATGCTTGGTCAATCTCCTGCCCGTAGAGCGTCTCTCGAGCCTTGGCCACCTTCCTGCTGCGGGCCACCAGGCTGACACGGGCTGGACGCCCTCTCACCGTCAGGTGGTAGGCGAAGACATATGCCCCGGGCACGCTGCAATTGAATTTCCCGGTGGCAGGGTTGTAATCGTCCTGGTCGTTGTACAAAATCTTGTCGAATCGGATGGGGACATTTGGCGGTGGGAAGGGCTTGGACAGCCCTGCGCTGAAGGCTGATCTCAGGAGCTTCGCAGAGTCCCCACGGGCACCCTTGGCCCCACGGGCACCTTTCCTCCCCGGGGCCCCTCGCCCTCCCTTGCTGCCAGCCACTCCCTTTGGCCCAGACGGTCCTGTCACACCAGCTGGACCCAGGTCCCCTTTGTCACCCTTATTTCCTTGCTCACCCTTTTCTCCCTGCTTTCCCTCAGCACCCTGAACACCCTCATCCCCCATCTCTCCTTTGCTGCCTTTTTCTCCCTTTGTCCCACTTTCCCCTCTTTCCCCCTTTGGGCCTCTCCCCCCCGGCTCCCCACAATACCCTTTGTCCCCAGTGTCCCCCTTTTCCCCTTTGTCACCCTGTTCACCATCCACCCCTGGGTCTCCAGTGTCCCCCCTGTCTCCCTTTTCCCCTTTGGTGCCATTCTCACAAGTGTCCCCTTTGGATCCCTTTTGTCCCTTCAGCCCAGGGAAGCCGTAGTTGCCCTTACTGCCTTTTAGTCCAGCTTCACCTGTGACAATGTTGGGGAAGAAAAAGGGTTAAAGGCATCAGTAGTGGAGTGTTTGGAGATGGAGAGGCATCACAAGCAAAGTCCAACACTCTATTCCATGTCACGTACCTTGCAGCCCAGGCTTGCCTGGATAACCAGGGCTTCCACTTGCTCCTCGCTCGCCTTGCTCTCCTTTGCCTCCTAGGACATTCCACCATGAATATGTCATTAGAGATACCGTCTGTAGCACAGAAATCATTACACAGAAAGGGACTGGTACCATTTTGCGTGTTCCTCAGCACAGTGGACAAAGTTTGTTTTCAAGAACTGCCTTCGCAGGCCTCAGCTGCACCTCACAGCACTAAGCCTCATCACACAGACAGCTCCATCTCACCCTAAAGATGGATTTCTGCCCCTGGTCAGCACTTCAGTGGGAGGTGATTGCTGCTGGGTGCTGCAAGATGGAGAGGACACCTGCATCTCTCATGTCAGGATTGCCAAAAGATTTTCCTGCAGTGATGTGGTATGCAGTGAGGACAACAGCATTTGTTTCCCAATGGGAAGTTAGCCTGTTTACCTCTTTCTCCTTTAAAGCCTTTTGGACCCTGAGGTCCCGGAGCTCCTGGCAGACCTGGCAGACCAGCATCTCCCTTCTCCCCCTTAGGACCTGTAATGCAATCACATCAACAGAACTATCTTAAAAACTGGAAGGTTTAACTTTATGGAGAACATTTGAGATAACAGCTAAGCAGCATGCCATCAAGGGATGGATCACAGGATCCCCCTGGTAAGAGCTGGCTGTTTTATTTGCTGTCATACAGCCATGCAAACTGAAAGTGACAAGAGCAGGTTTGGCCTGACCCCGATCCTTATGTGCTGCAGGCTGAAATCCAGCAGGGACAGAAGAGAGAGGAACAGTGGGGCCTCACTGCACAGCCCCACTGAGGCTATGAGGATGCCCTGGTCCAGCAGGCAGCTCCTCAAGCCTCTGCTTTCACTGCTGCTATCCCCAAATCTCACTGCTTTGCATTTCGCTCCTGGTTATCATTTGAGATTTTTTAAAACCAACTTTCATTTGCCTCAGAGCCGCAGGGGCTCAGGCATTCATAAAACATCAGAAGTAATCTGCCTTTAATATTTGAGCACATCTAAGGAGCTCCCCCAGCTCTGTAATTGCCCCTCTCTTTAAAAAAGAATTAAATCTGCAAATACAGAAGTAGGATCCGGCAGGCGGCTGCACGCTGCACAAGCAGCAGGTGGGAAGGTGTGAGCCAGCCAGATTCTCTTTTTTTTTCAGAGCTTTTCATCCACCTGGGGATGCAAAGCTGGGGGAAGCCGCCAGCAGCTCAAACCATCACAATTCAACCCATCCAGGACGAGAACTTCTCCATCTGCACCACGAGCACAAAGCCTTCCACAGCCTCCCGAGCTATGGGAGGTGAAAATCCCTTGAGTGTGTTGTATTAAAATTTATGTTGTCATTTTTACCACCCTCCTCGGCTGAATAGTTCCTAGCTCCAATATAGGTGCTATCAAAGCAAGCAGTTGCAGACTAATGCGCTATTCATTATAACAGCATTAGATTTCAGCACTCTGGAGCTACTCATTTCAGCAGCAGAATAAAAGAGACAAAATCCTGTAAAACAGTGAGATACTCCATGCAGAGACACCTGGTGCAAGAGAATACAACTCTGTTCTGGTTTGCACCTGGAGGGCCCGGTTCCCCCGGCGGCCCCTGGGGTGCGGCAGCGGGGGGACAGCAGTCACAGCAGTTGAAGAAGAAGTCGGCAGCATCCAGCGTGTAGTTCTCAAATGGGAAGAGCGTGGAGGCTGCTTGGAATGCGGGGCTGGAGGAGGGCAGCTGGGCTCTGCCCGGGGCTGCAGGACCAGGGCTTTTCCCAGCATTGGGGGTAAGGGAGGGCACGGCGTGGTCTGGCAGCTGGAGTGGCTTTGGCTTGGTGAGCATCACCACAGGGGTCACCTTCGGGGCTGCCTGCACGGCCACCAGCAGCAGCAGCAGCAGTACAGATGCTGAGACGACCACCAGTGGGCTCCTCATGGCAGCTGTGGGGAGAGGTGAACAGTGTCCCTCACTCACTGTCTCTTCTCTTACACTTTCCATACCTTTCTATATATATATATATATATTTGCATCCAAATCGTCACCTGGTTCTCTCTCATCACGAGATCATCGCCCTCTCCCACCACAGCCAAACTACCACAAGACATAAGACCAATGGCATCATCACCTGGGGGCATCTGCGACATGACAAAGTCTCAAAAGACAACCCTTAAAACATTAAGTATTCAAAAATCATCGCATCGATTTGTTTCGTTTGCTGCTGACTGACTGAGCTTCCAGACTTGCACATTCTTCAAGTGTAAACTTTCAGGTCCATTCTTTTTAAAGAGATGGTTTAGCTGAACCAGAAAAAAAGAAGCAAGAGTTGTGCTTTTTTTCCTATAAACACAGGTGATGCCTCTCAGGTGACTTGTCATATAAAGCATCTTTGTTTCCTTCTTAATCCTGTGTGTCGACCTGTAAATACAAACAGAACAGACTCCCTTTCTTGCTCAACCTGTAACCTAACCTACCTCTAGCAGTGAAGGTGCTTCGTTACATGGAAGAGCCACTGGGAGAAACACGGGCTGTTCCTCCCATCCGGAAGGCAACAGGAGGTCCCAGCCAACTTCAGATATTTGAGAGTTAGATTAAAACTTTCCATCTTTGAGAATTAAGTTTTAGAGGAAAGGATTGTGATTTTTTTTTCACATAAAAGAAGCTGTTCCCATGAAAAACTGAATCGTTTAATGGCAAAGCAATCCCCCACAAAAGCACCCATTGAGCACTGTTGCCTATTGCTGCTCTTTGATCCACTCTTCACTCCGCCAGTTCCAGGAAGGGATAGATTGTCACAGATTATTACTGCATCCCATCTCCATGCATGTCTCACTGCACAAGGTGCACTAGGACAGGACAGTTTGTTGCATTTGTCCCCAACCAGCTCCTGATAACCTCCCTGTGAAGCACGGCTGGTGCTAGAGGGAAGGGAGAGAGCAACCCAACTGCAAACCTGACTGCCAGTATGGGAACAGCCAGCACTGGGAACTGGGAGTGCCATCCAGCTTCAAAGAGGCAAAGCACGGCACTGCAGAACCAGGCTGGTCTGCGGATTTGGAGGCTTTGTGGAGAAATGGCAAGCAATTTCAAGTCAGAACCATTCTGCATTTTACTGTTAGAAACCACTTCTGCACCGAGTTGCAAAACTAGATACTCTCCTGTTACACAGACAGACTGGTGGGTTGCCAGCAAGTACTGGAAAAAAGTAATTAATAAAAAAATGCAGCTTACCAATCTGCTTAGAAAATAAATTGCTTACAGCAAGGAATTGTCAGACAACTTTTCATTATAACGGTCAAGCCTATTCCTAAAATAAATATAAATACTTTTTACTTTTTTAATAAAGACAATGTCTGGAAGTTTTCATTGTATTAGCTCACCAACAGTGATTCTGAAGCCATCCATCTGAATCCCACCAACAGGAAAGACTATAATTCCCAGTGCATATAAAATATGAAGAATTCAGCTTTTTAAACAGCAGCTTGAAAACCCAGATCTTCCTGCAGCTCTGCCTTCATCACATACAGTAACCTTCCTTGAGACAAATCATACAGCCACTCTGTCCTAAATTCTACAAGTTCAATGCAAATATCCCAACTGAAGACCAACTGACAGTGTGGATCATCCCCTACCTTGTACACAGGCCCACTCTCAGGATGACCTGTCCTCAATAGCTCTTTGATGAAAGAAACAACCTTATTTTTGGAGAAAATCTGTTTTATTTGAGTGAGTGCTGCTGCTGTGGCCAATGAGAGCTCACATGAGGGAGAGAGGGTGATTGGTGATGTCCTCTGAAAGGACTGAAGTGACATCGATATCCGAGGAAATTCAAGTGCTTTCCCCAGGCTGGGACACTGCTCTTCACATGGGACTTCTTTGGTTCTTAAGGAAACAAAAAAAAAAAGGGGGAGAGGGGGGTGGTGGTGTTGAGCTTTAAGGGATTCTGCTCTTGCCAAAATGCTGCATGGTCACAGAAGTGCTCAATCCTCAGCTCCTCTGTAGATGCCCAAAGCAGGAGGGTGGCTGCAACTGTTATTCTAGATCTTATCAGACCCAATCAGCTCTCCGCAATTAATTGATTATCCTTCCTGTCCCCCAGCTGACACAGTGCTCCTCCTTTCCCCATGACACCAACACGGACCATCATTTGTTCTGAGCTTTCCCAGCCCCTCACAGGGTGCAGTGAAACACAGGAACACAAGGCTGCCTTGCCTTGCCTTGTCTTGGTGAAACACGAGCAAGAAAACCACCTCATTGAATCAGGCTGAATTTACTACATAGCAGCACACTCAAAGCTCAGTGCTGGACAAGAAAGGCTGCTTGTTTTGGGCAGGCTGCAGAAAACAATCAATTCTTCTTTAATAGAAGCTGAGGGAATTGTAAGCCTCCGTGATTTATTTGGAACTGCGAAACTACCTTTTCCTGCACGATAGTCTACAGCTTTCAGCAATAAAAAGTTGATTAAGGAAAGTTTATTACTGAGCATACCGGGCTGGATTGATTCACCATCTTTTCAGACTGCTCCAGAGAAATCAATGAGGAGTTTTGCAGAGCTGCTCCGCACTGGCCACGTGCTTGATGCAGCCCCTGCAGCTTGCTGCTGCTCACTCAAACTGCTGATGACAGAGTTCAGGTCTGGAAGAGAAATGGTTATTTAAAAACAAATCCATAACCATTTTTTGATGTCATAATTGGATTCAGTGTTTTAAAATGAATTTAAAATACTTGGGTCTTCAGACATTAAATTTCTGGCAAAGCTGTAGCCTCGAACACATAAATTGCAGACAAAAGGCATCAACACCAGCCTGTGGGTTAGAACTAAACCAAAGACAAAAGTCCCAGGCAGATGGCGTAAGCCTACATCAAGTGCTACAGGCAGGGAGGAAGCAAACAGCCTGAAATCTCCCAGATCACAGCATCACCAGTGGCCACATGGGCTGGCACCTTGCAGCAATCACAGATAACCATGAGCAGCTTTCAGCATGGGAACTGGTCATTCCTCTTAAGAGCTCCAATTCAGAGCCAAGGGACACCAAGAGTGGTGGAATTAAATGAGTTTAAGAACTCATTCACATTAAGAACAGTGTCCCTGCATCGGCAACTCTCCCCTACCAAATCTCAAACAAAGCGCTTCTCAGTTTAAGGCCATCAGCATACCAGCAACATTTGGGCCCTTCTGCACGAGGGTTGAGTTGTTTTGACAGAGATCTGAGTCTCCAGAAAAGAACTGTCCAAATGGTTCCAGTCATTAACAACTGAGGTTACTTAATCGGGCAAAAGTAATCATTTTTACCCAAGATTACTGCATTTTATAGTGCTGCCTCCACATTTACCAGAGCTACTCCTTCAGGGCCTTCAATTTAATGCCATATTCACTACACACTAAAGCTTAAGTGAGAAATTCCGCTTTAATCTTGGGCTAGGGTATTTTCTTGAACAGCTTGAATAGTAGCAGCCTAGAATAGTATTAGTAGATTATGTGACAACTTCAGGTTTTAAAACTATGCAGTGCTTATTGAGTTACCGAAGCAGTTTGGAAAACTTACAGGTTGAGGGTGTACATTAAGATTTAACACTAGATTAATCACTCTGTTTGTTCGGGGCTCTAGAATCTACATTTCAGTGATATAAATGATGCATGTGGTCCATTAACACTCCTTCGAAGTATATTTCAAGCACACTCCTAGCTTTGCATATTTGCAGATAACTGTTTTAGACTGAAATTTGCAGAGCTGACAGGGGAAAAAGGCTGTGGCAGTACTGCTGATAGCTCCAGACATGACTTCCAGCCATTGGTAGGAAGGGCGGGCACCTGCTGATAACCACAGGGACACCTCGAGCCCTTCCTGGGGCTTGTCAAAGGCCAGCATGGGGGGGTTCATCCTGTAGAAAGCTTCAGGTAACATGAACCTGCTCCTCAAACAAGCAGCATCCTCATCAACAACTCATTTCTGCATAGGAGAGTTGATGCTAAACTAGTGGTGAGCTTGGACAAGGCTCTGTTGAAATTCATGGATACCCTGCACCTACAGAGCCTGCTAACTTTGGAAGCCCATATGGGTAACCAGAAACAAGTCAGTAAAGTCAACCTTGCAGAAGAAACCTGGAAATGTAGAGCAATAAGAAACCAGACCTTGGAGGCTCAGTTCCTGTCCTACATACAAAGGCAGATATGGGTAACCAGAAACAAGTCAGTAAAGTCAACCTTGCAGAAGA
The DNA here is from genome assembly GCA_023055505.1 of Callipepla californica brunnescens. Taxonomy (NCBI): domain Eukaryota; kingdom Metazoa; phylum Chordata; class Aves; order Galliformes; family Odontophoridae; genus Callipepla; species Callipepla californica. The sequence continues at coordinate 20,366,355 of JALIRH010000008.1, forward strand.
AAACTGGAAACGTAGGGCAATAAGAAACCAGACCTTGGAGGCTCAGTTCCTGTCCTACATACAAAGGCAGACTTGCTCGTTGGGTTGATGCAACACAAACCCAAAGCAGAGCAACACCAGGAACAGTCTCCAGGCGTTTGTGCTGCCAGGTGCCAAACAGCATACACACAACAAAGCATGGCTGGTTTGCAAGCCAAAGCACAGAGTGAGAAACATCAATCACAGACCCAACTCTTCCCTCATTGACCATTGCAACCACAATGCCAACTCCCCACCATGAGCATGGTCAAGCAGGACATCCCCAGAGACCCTAGGCTCTCCCCTCTCTGTACCCCAAGCTACTTATGGAGGAAGCTGAGCTACTTCTCACTGGAGGATTCTGAAATATTTGACCTCAGAATAAAAGTAATTTCCATTTTCTACAAAGGGAGAAAACTATCTCCTCCTAAAAGTATAATTGCTTTTAGTGTTGTAGAGATTCATATATCAAGGGGAAAATAATACTGTCAAAAGAAAAACTGCATCTGTGGCAGGGTACCCCACAAGCCCCATGTGTTGTCTGGAATATTTTGAGCCTACAGCCTCTATACACCTCTATAGGGATTTTTTGCAGTATAAGGCATAACAGGTGGAAAGATCCAACAGCTCCCATTTCACAAAAATAAGGATGGAGGGAGTTGAGAACTTCATGATCCCTATTACATCCTATCAAGTCAATCACTCTGAGGGTTCCTAAATGCAGATTTAAGCTATCGGAAACATGCACTTATGTGTTGCCCTCTGTGGCCCTTTTTGAGATCAGATTGCCCTGCAAAAGCATGTGCTTCACCACAACCAGCTCGGCTGCAGCAGTCCAGCTCCAAACCACTGCAAGGTCTCCTTTGTCACCAATGCACAGATGCTTCTGCCTAAGAAACATACCCATTGTGTTCCTTTGGAAACTGGAGCAGGCCAGGGGTAGAAGTGATCAGATTTCCTGGTCCCCTATTTCACCCCGCTCTGGCTTTGTGCTTCAGCCCAGGGGTGTCACAGGACCCTGCTTCTCCGGTGTCCAGCTGCTTCTCTTCAGTCTGCTTAAAGAAAAAGGAAGAAAACCATTCTCAATAGCCGTGCCTTCGCTCATAGCAAGTGGTGGGGATTGTTTCCCCCCATCCTCACAGTGCCAACTTGCAGGAGAGATGATATCTGTTGGCAGGGTGCTTGTAACGAAGCAGAGTAGAGGCAGCACCATGCCCCATGGAGGCTGTTTGCCAGCACAGAAAACTCTTTCCTACCCACACTTGTGGACATTGCTGAATTCCCAGGGTTATGAGCTAAAAATGAATGTATGCTGTACAGCAGTTAAAGAAGCACTGAGAGGACTCCACTAACCACATGCAGGTCACGCACAGCAATAGATCCTGTCCTGCAGCCTCCTGAAAATTAGATTTACTTTTTCTTTGCGTCTCCTTTTCCACGTTTGAAAGGCATCTGTGTCACTCAGGAAATAGGCCTGGTTCCTCTACATAGGGGTCCACGTGCTGCCTTTATGATTCCTCATTGGAACACCCTGCAGCTGAAGCAACCTATCTGCTCCTCACGGTGTATGTCCCAGCATTTCATTCTTCTGAGATGAAGTAACCCCAAAGGACGTGCATTGAGCATACTGCAAGCTAACAGCTTTATTTGTAGCCGGTTATTTTAAAACTGGCATCAAAGTGATCCAAAACATTGCTTCCTCTCGGATTCCGTATTTGCTTTTGCATCTGTTATGGGCCTGAATGATCCGATAAATATCTCACTGATTCCTACAAACAGCTGTGAGCTGTGAATGACTTTGTTAAGCCAAGTCCGGAGCCGGTGATGCTGGGACAGCTCTATCCCCGCATCCCTCAGCACACGGCTTTGCAGCGCAGACACGGCTGGACCGCTAGAGAGCAACATCGGCCCGTGTTTCCCTGCCGGCTTTGGGCTTTTCCCTATTCCGACGCTAAAAGATGATGCCAGGATCACCGGCAGAGGGCAGGTGCTGCGTTTTAAAACATTAAATTCCAGCCCCGTTGAGTAAGGCTAACATTTTCAGCGTCTAACTAATCCTTTCACCTCTCACGGAGGGACCCTCTGTCTCCATACACTTGCCACGTTCCCTTCCGAAAGGCAGAAGTTGATTAAAATCGGGGGGTTGTGCTTTTTTCTGAAGGGAGAGGTGGTATTGAGAAGCATCCATGCTGCTGACCCGCGGTTTCTCATGAGATTTATGATATTTAGCATTCTTAGAGTTTAATCTCTTAAAACCTTGTGACTGCAGAAAATTGCAGATTTCAGTTAGAAAAGTCAGCACCAAGCCTCATGTGTAAAAGGCTCAGGCTTGAGGAGGAAAATGACAATAATCCCAAATGTAATTGCATTTAACCTTTCCCAGTCTCATCATTTGAGAGGTAGTGAGTCATGGCTTGGGATATTTAAGGGGTATCAACCCAGAAACCACAGCCAGTGGAACACAAAGGGATGGCGAGCTGTGTTTCTGATCACCTTGCCCAGGTAACCAGCAATTGGGCAAGAGGCTCAAGTTGTGCCAGGGGTGGGTCAGGCTGGATGTTAGGAAACATTTCTTCTCCAAAGAGCAGTCAGGCACTGCAGCCCAAGGAGCTGTGGGGTCACCGTTCCTGGAGATGCTCCAGAACCACAGAGATGTGGCACTGAGGGACATGGGCAGAGCATGGTGGGCTGGGGTTGGAGTTGCTGACCTTAGAGGTCTTCTCCAACCATATCACAGCTCTGTGATTCTAAGAGGTGGCAACCCCTCTCTGTCCAACACTGTTTTTCCAAGGCAAAGTGCTGCAGTTTAGCAAAGCCACTTCTCCTGCCCTTGTTATTCCATCACAAACACCGCAATCAACACCTGTTTGAACACCATCCTGAAACTACCTGAATTAACAACCCTCTGACGACACAGTGCGCTTGCAGATCTCCACAACATCCAGCTTTACCCTGTAGAGCTGCTCATCCCACTCGCCATGGCACAATGCTACATCGGGACATGTCACAACTCCCCCTGGTAATACAGAACTGGAAATACAGAACTGGAAATAACTACTTTGCTTTAGCCTGAACTCTCTTTTGCCCTGGCAAGCGTGTGTTTTGTAATAGGGGCAAGGTTGCACCACTTGGAGTCACAGTGTTTTAGAAAGCAAGTGCTGCAACCTTGTAATCCCCTGAGCAGGCAGAAACCTGGGAATGAAATGGTCTGTGACTTGTGGTGGACTCAAACCTTGGTGGGAGGTGATGGTATTTGCAATATCAAAGAGCCCCAGGAGAGGGAGAGAATTGTTTTTCTTTCTGATATACAAATTAGATGTGAGGGACTTTGGATCAAAACTAAAGTCAGAGGAAAGATTCCCACTGATTTCTTTGGAACAAGCTCCTCATGCCCATGCAAGGTGAAAATTAACTGCTCCGGAAACACAACTGTCCATTTAAGAAGAGTGAGACAGTGGGAGTACAGCAGCACAAGCTGCCTCATTTCACACCACAGCATGCTGCAGAAGGCAGGGAGATGCTCATGGGGTTGGCATCTCCCAAAAAGCACAAGCACTCACTGCTTCCTTTGCAGGGGACTTTCCTGAGTGAAAGCATCCCATGCTTACACTGGTTTGGTAAACCAGGGGTCGTGAGTTGAGGGGTTGGACTGAAAGATATCTAGAGGTCCCTTCCAGACCCTACAATTCTGTGATGCAGGGTTACACTGCCACCCACCAAATCTTGTCACTGTCCCACATATTATTTTCTTCATTGCCCCTGGAAATGCCCCTGGAGGAGCCCAAAGCTCTCCCCCTCCTTCCCTGCTCCTCACCCCGCAGCAGCAGAGAATCTCCGACAGAATAATGTAGGCAAATGTACAATAGTAGTAAATTCATATTATAAATAAATTATAACATGTATTTATTGGATCTCCTGAATGGATTAGCAGCAGAGGAATTCCTTTCCTTCTCTTCTTGCAGGCTTTGAAAAGAAAGAGGGAGAAGTAAACCATGCCTTGGTAGGCTGGAAATCAAACGGATTTCCATGGCAGTAGCTGTTGTCTGTGAGGTGACGGAGCCAGCTTTGGGCTCCAAGTGCAGTGAGGAGTTTTCCCATATGCCAGACCTCGTGTGAAACAGAGCACAGTTCTGTGATCAGAACTGAAAGACAAAGGAGGTGCCATGTCTGCAGGCACAGCTGTGACAGAGCCAGGATGATGGGCAGAAGGTGGGAAAGAGAAGGGTAACACAAGGAAAATTCCCATAGGAAAGTGGTATCAGGATAAGCAGGATTACTCACACAGCTGGCTGCACTCCTATGGCATTGGGAAAGAGCGTGAGGAGATGAAGCAGATAGTGGGTAGAACGGCGTGTGTTCAAACGGAAGTGAAAGCCTCCGCCAGCATCTGGGTGCTACCCAGAGCTGCACACCCAGCTGGCACACCATGCAGACAAGCCCTGCCTTCCTCTCTGAAGGAATGAAAAGCTTTCCTTTCGAGGTCCCGCCAATGGGCCCATCATTTAGGAGGATGCCAACTAGGGATGTCCGTACAAGCAGTAGATTTTCCATTAGCACCTACAGAAAGAGGTTATCCACAAGGACAAATAGTCACAGCTGGTGTCTGACTGAGGGTTGGGAACAGGCATGCTCAGATCTTCTGTGGGTCGTTTATAAGATTAAGATTCTAACAAAGGATCACAAACTCGCTTACACAGACCATTACACCAGCTGTAGCAATTCAGTATTGTCAAAGGGATTCATCAGGAGCACAGTACGTTCATCATGATATGAACTGAATCATGCAGGATTACAGATACTGCCCAGCCCTGGTATTCAGTGTTGATTAATCCTACCTTCTAATTATACCTGTCACCAGGCCTTGGCATGGAACCCAGCCCCTCTGCTCCAGCCAGGGCACAGGCAGGACTGCCCGTCTGGAATCTGCCCTCTGATATTGATGCTTATGAGGACAATGAGAGGATGCTATATCTAAGCAGCTTCCCATGCACCATAATTTCTGACTTTCTGTGCCGGAGCAATCACACAGGGACCAGACACGAGCTGAGGTCTTCTCCTTGGGGATCTCCAGGAGCCTCCCAGACCTGAGGCTGGGATCAGCTCTTTTGGGGCTGGGCTGGGCTGGATGGACCCAGGGGTGCACCAGCCACCCTGTGATTCTGTGATGCTGTGTTTCTGTGACACCTTGCACAAAACTCAAAGGATCTGCACCGTGGGGCAAGATCAGACCCAGCCCTGCAGGCACCTTCCCACCAGCACCCAGACAGGTGTTAAGCTAAACCCAGCACAGAGATAACCACCCACACTCCTCACACATGTCCCACAGGGGTGATTGCCTTATCCGAGCTGCCCCATAACTAGATAAAACGTTCTTTTCTAAGCCGTGGGGCAAACTTTGAGCACAGTTTTGTTAGAAAGTTTACCTGTGACTTTCAGTGTGATCGAAATGTAACACCAGCTCAGGAAGTTTGGCAGGAATAGTCAGCAAACTTGGACAAACTAAGACTTGCACTTACTTCAGACATTTCCCTTCCATCAATCAAGAAAATCTGACTAGCCAGAAAAACATATCCATAACTTACTCTCTAGTTAGCTTGGGCCACAGAGGACCCTGCAGGTATTTTGCTCCTGCACTTCAAGTTGAACTACACTGATCCCAAATAAAACAACAGGACCTTGCCCATCAGTTAGCTAAAGTCACCATCTGCAGGAGACAGGTGCACAACACTCAGTGGAGCTAAGAAAATCATCACTGTGGCACTCTGATACACTTGGTAAATATTTGCCATCCAAAGTTTGCAAATACCAAAAGCACGCATAGATTATGACACAAATGCAGACAGCTTAACAAAGGGCTTTATTTTTAGGATATTCATCCTTTTGTGCCCTCAGAGTTGCCCTAAGCCCTAAAAAGCAGCCTCACAGCCTGGGGGCTTACCTTCAGGAGTGGATGAAGCTGGGCAGATATGAGTGAAACGATGAGCAGAAAGCAAGGCATCCAGATGGTGCCTAAATCTCTGCTGACTCTGGCAGAAGCCACTGCGGGATGGAGTAACAGCAAATAGGATCAGCATCCACCCAACCAGCAAAGCCTGGTGTGCAATGCACCCAAGCCCAGTGGTGAGCATTGCAATCTCAGGACACATTCAGAGCTCTGTTTTGGTTTTATAAATGCTCTGCTGGCCTTTGTGGCAGGTGTGCAGTGTCTCAAGGGGGTAATCTTCAGGATGTTTCCTGCAGGAGCAAAAGTCAATGCTTAAAAGCCCAGCGATAATTAACACAAATCCCCGGTGGTGAAACAAGGAAGGTAGCAAATCTTCCAGAGCGCTAGACAAGGAAACAGACTGACTTCTTTTTATATACTTCATAAAATTCATGACTTTGCTATGACTTATGCCATGTTAAGAGCGTGACGTATCCTGAAGCCTTGGGTTCACACAGGTTTGGAGCGAGGGGTGGTAACCTCGAGGAATGTAGCAGCTAGGGTCTAGGTTTTGACAACTGGGAATGCTTCTGCAAGGATTTTTGAGGCAAATATGTGAGGGATACCCACTCACAAAACACTCATCATACTGAGCTCCATTCACCCAGGCACCAGGCTTTTCCCCAGGCTGAGCTGCCTGCCTACACTCAGTGTGGGTTCCTGTAGTTCCCTGTTGACGGTGAAGCACCTCTGCTCTGCTTTGTGCATGAAAGGAGTGCATCTATTCGTTAGCTTAAAACAAAGCCTCTATGTAAATATTTTTAGGATCAAAGGCTAAGCCAGCATCAGTTCTGCAGTCAACATCTATAAAAATAGCAGCAGGAGAAAGAGGCTCTGTGCTTACTTTGTGAGCTGGGAATGAGAGCGTCACATTCTGATTGCCCCTTTGCTGCCTGTACTGCTTTGTGCAAGCACCTCTTAAAGATACTACACCAGGAAAGAGCATTTTTAAAGCATCATTAAAATGTGTTCAAATGCAAAGAGTCAACTTCAATAACTGTTGTTACATTTGGCCTTTGAAACACTTTGCATTCCTTTATGGCCTTCAACAGACACTGGTCTGGTCTGTGCCTGAGCGCTGTTGTACTGCGGGTCAGCCCACGCTCGGTGGTCCTGTTGGCAGCCAGTTGTTGTCACCTTTTAACGCAGCCGATGGCTGGCAGACTTGTTGGATTTTTCAAACGATGGCTCCCCCAGCCCAGCTCATCCTTCTGCCCTGGCTGTGGGAGCTGCCTGTTGCCAGATAGGGACAGTCCCCACAGGTGAAGAACCTGGCACAGAGGAAGCTCCTGGTCCCAGCAGCATCTGGGACAAGTTCTCGGCACCTCCTTTTTCTACCAGGGAGCTGAAGGGAAGGGGTTTTGTCCCCAGAGTGGCATGCAAGCCTCATGGCACTGGAGGGGGCACTGGAACTAAATTGGGATGCCCCACTCAGCCACCTCACAGCAAAACTTGTAACCTTAAAGAAAAGTGTATGTTCTTAATGTCATTCTTTTATCAGACAATGACAACTTGGTGGGTTGAGAAATGGGATCAGCACCATGAGATGAGCACTGCCACTACCTGGCTCAGTGAAAGAGGTTGCATCCGGTGTGCCGTGCTGGGGGAAGCATTCAGCATGCAATCTGCTATTTTATTCCTCACTTGTACTGTGAATTAAACTTCAGTTGTTCTTTGGTAGTGAGCAGGACACTAGGGTACGCTTTTGGATATTGAGGGGTGAATAAACTCAGGAAACCTAAGCTGCCTGTACTGCAGCACTGTGTATTTCCCAGAATTTCCAAGTCTTATGCATCCTTGCCCACTCATCTCTTTCTTTGCTGGAAACACCTCTGACACACCAGCATATTTTCCCTCTGCGTGCCCAGCACACAGCTTCCTCGCAGCCACACTGTAGCACACTACAGCACTCAGCCCTCAGCCCCTTCCAGCCGCAGTATGCGTTAGCAGCCTACGGACCGCAGCACCGAGCAGAAGCAGCAGCAGCAGCAGAACGTCGGCCCGGCCCCAGGTGCCCAGAGGAAGGCTCGTGCAGCCGAAGTGCGTTACGCAGCTTCCCCGAGCAGATGCCGCCCGCAGCCGGCCGGCGCCAGGGAACCACAGAGCTCCTGCGGCAGCGGGCGGAGCGGGGCGGAGAGGTGCGGAACGGGGCGGGCGGCCGCGGAGGTATTTCAGCGCGGCGCCGGAGCGGGGCGGACCGGAGCGGGGTGCAGGTGAGGGTGGCGTGGGGGCTCCGCTGCCGGCGGGCGGTGCGGGAGGAGCGGGGGCGGCGCGCAGCGCTCCCCGCTGCCGGGCGCTGGTGACCTTGGCGGAGGGGAGCTGCGCTGACGGTCCGCCGGCACTGCGCCGGGAGCTGGGCCAGGCCTCGGGAGGCAGCGGTGGGAGTGAGACCGCAGGGAGACGGTGCGGGAGGTGTTGCACAAGGACGGGCTGCTGGATGCGAGGTTTCTCTGTACTTGTTGCTGCAGAGCTGCAGTGAGGGATATGCAGGTGCCGCTGCGGCTGGCAGGAGGATGGGTTGCCTTTGCAGGGGTTGGCTGAGAACGAGTCCGAGTGCTCTAAGGATGAAATAGTTGGAGGGGGGGGAGGTGAAGGTGCTGCTCCGACCTATGTGGTTGTTCTGCCTGCTGCATGCTCTTTGCTTTCCTGGAGCTGTGGATTCCTTCCAGTTACCCTCCTGTGGGAATAGGTGCAGGAGTGCCTCCCTGCTGTTATGTGCTGGGTTGGGACAACCGAGGAGAATTGTTGCAAGAAATACCACTGTATGCTTAATCTGTACGCCTAGTGCTGTGTATTTACAGATGCTTTAGGACGTTTGTTTCTTTTGCACATCGGAATTACGAGCAGTGCAAATAAGAGCCACGAGAGCAATTCAGGCAGCCTTGGAGTGCATCCTGGATGCTGCGGTTTTGGCAGGGAAATGCAGGGCAGCTTTGTGCAGCATGTGGATGTTGTTTCTCAGGATGGGCAATGGAGTGAAAGAGCGCACAAAGGATGGTGCTGTCACCCTGTGCCACAGGAGAGGCTGGGATGCGTGACCCAGTGATGCATGACACCAGGGCTCAGGCTGTAGTGAAGTACAATTCAGCCCAGCTTCTGCTGCTTTAGAGGGATGTCAGTACAGCAGTGGAGTGCAGCAGTGAAGAGCTGTGTCCTGCCCTGCTGCCAGGGAAGTAGCAGCACTTCTCACCTCTTCCCCTTCACAACTTAGTGGTGGTTTTGCTGTCCCCCACATTTAAGGGGTATTCTCTATCCATAGTTCAGAACTGTTTGTTAATAGGGTTGAAGTGGCTTGCCAAGGAGGCTGTTCCTTATTACATCTGTGGGTTTAAATAGGTTTCTGAAAAATGCAAATCTCCCTTTTCATTTTATATCTGTTGCAAGTGTCTCACTTCATGTCTGTCTTCACCTCATAGACTGATAACTGGCATGAGGCCACGCTGCTGCCTCTCATTAGTTCCCAAGGGAAATGCCCTTGCACAAGAGTTGGGACCTGCTTGCACCAGCACCTGTCAGCACTACACAGGATTCACCTTCTCATGTTACACACAGCACAAAAGCAGCTATTATTTTCAGCTGCTGCTGGAAGGACTCAGTGAGCCAAGGATGTCTGGAAAAATGAGAAATACGCTTGAAAGTAAATCTTTCTGAAACTACTTTGTAGGGTGAGCAGTGGGTCATCACTGCCTTCAGAGCTTCAGTCAACTAAGTTCTCTTGAAGGATCTAGCCACATCTCAAAGCTTTGAGGTCTTAGGGAGCTTAGATTACCCACCATGAGCAAGGTCTTAGGTCCTGTAAGATACCTCACAGAACAGTTAGTTCTACATAAACTCCAGAAGTTTTAAGTGTTTGCAATGTAATCCTGGTGCTGGTCTCTAGTCACAAGTCTGAGGTCTCATTGGGAATCTGCTGTCTTCAAAATCATGTTAATGCTTCCACTAACAATGCAGGAAAAGCCAGCCCTGAGATCTCACCATGCCAATTCATATTTCCTTCTCCAGCAGCACTCGCCAGCAGAGCTCAGCTCCAGCACAGAGTCCTAACGTGAGAAGAGAGAGCTCAGAGTATGCTCAGCATGGAGAAAGCTGGAAAAGAAGGCGCTTGTCAATCGTAAGTATGAGGCAGCTGGGTAGGACAGCATTTGAAGAAGTTTCTTTGAAAAATTAGTTTGGCCTGAAGATAGGCACAGGAAGAAAACAGGAGACAGATGCTCCAAGCGTATCTTTGTTGCAGAGAGGGGATTCTAACAAAGTCCTGTTGTTCCAATTACAGATGTGTCCCAGCAGCTAAATGATACCTCCAAATTAGTGCTTATGGCCGCAGTATTGACAAAGCCACATGTGCATGGGGCCAGGTTTGTGGTGAGAACTGCAGAGGAGGAAGCTGGGCTTGGGTTTTGTGCAGGTTTGGCACAGCTACTCCTGTGCCAATCGATTACTGCTTCTCTGCCTTATTGGAAACTAACCATGGCAAAAGGAGGTCTTCTTGTCAGCAGTGAAAGGTGTTTGTTAGATTCCTGAGTCTTGTATGCATCGTTGGACTAGGATGCCCAGGGAGCAGTGGGGTTGCTGTCCCTGGAGTTGTCCAAGAACCATGGAGAGGAACACGGCCGGTGGGCATGGTGGGGATGCAGTGGTGTTGGGCTTGAAGATCTTAGAGGTCTTTTCCAACTTTCATGATTTTATCACAGAATCACAGAATTGTAGGGGTTGGAAGGGACCTCTAGACATCATCTAGTCCAACCCCCCTACCAAGGCAGGCTCCCTAGACCAGGTAGCATGGGTAGGCATCCAGGTGGGTCTTGAATGTCTCTAAAGAAGGAGACACATCCACAACCTCTTTGGGCAGCCTCTTCCAGTGTTCCATCACCCTCTATGATTCCATGTAAATCATTCTTTTCATTCAAATGAAGTAAATGGCAACTATGTGCTGCCACAGATGTCAGCAGGGAGGAGGGTTTTTGCTGACAGGCTGGGAGCTGGTGGGGAGCCCAGGGTAAAGCAGAAATGTGGCTGAAAATGCCATTGCCGTTACTTCTGCTCCTGAAGTATTTTTCCATTCCTGGAAGTTTGGTTTTTTTCCAAGAGAACTCCTGGCTGCAGTCAAAGCATGTTGACCAGCGCGTGCAACAGCTGACTCATGGCTGGTAGTAAAACGTCACCAAGGCTGAACTTCATTCAGGTGTCGGTGCATGAATGGAGGCAAGTAAGTGTGTGTGCATGGAGCTCACCGGAGCGCTCCCTGCAGCACAGCAGCTGGTGACAACGTGTGGCTGCACGTGCAGTAGGTGCTGGTGCAGGAGGATGACTGCTGAGGATCAGAAACCATAAACAGCCTCAGTGCTGTTCTGTGTTTTTACTCTAGAATTACAAGAGAGGGGGGATAATGGTTAAAATCTTTATGTAAAGATGCTTGTAATGGCGTGCGTAATAGTCCATAGTATCGATGGGTCATTGCTGTTCCTTTCATTGATGCTCTTTATCTGGCATTACCTTCCTGTGAAGAACAAGCTTCAGGGTGCAGTTAAAATGTGAGTACTGCAGGGCTGTGCTCGGCAGGAGGTGGCAGGCAGCTTGCTGGGCTGAGCTGACACCGTGGCCAGGGGCTGTGCTGCGTGCAGGGATTTGGAGCAGCACAGCTGCAATAGAGCACAGACCGTGTCCCCAGGCAGCGCTGGCGCTCAGATTTTCCACACCATTTTAACTGCTGCCTCATCTAAATTTCAACCCCATTTCTTCTTGATTCCTTGTCCACAGGATCTACATTTCATTCATTATGCACCGTTTGGTGCTCACTGCACAATACATATTAAAGCAAGCGCACAGCGGACTGGGAATGTGAATCCCTTTCTCATTCCACTTGCACTTTTCAGAGATGTCAGCCTACATAAAATCAATGGGGTCACCCCAGAGTTATGTCAGCACTAAGAGGGATAAGATTGGTACCTTGGAGAAGTCAGGACATACTGTCTGAGTGGCAGCAGACAAAAACTTGTGCCACAGTAAGATTACAGATGAGAACACTTATAGCCCATCTGCAAGTTCTTTATTCATATTTGTCAATATCCAATGGACATGGCTACCCATACCCTAGTAGTGAAAAGACTTGCACTGTTCCCCTGCAGGAATGTTTCCTTCCCAGCATGTGTATTTGGGCACATGCCCCTCAGCACCCAGAGCTGCAGACCTAATGTGAATGGAGTTCCCAAAACACTGCGACACAAAGGAGAAAAGCTACAGCAAAGTACTTAATGCTGGCATCTTCTAATCATACCTCCAAGCACTGCTATAGCACTGTGAATCAAGGTTATTAGTACCATTATTTTTTTAGATTAAGCACAGTCTTAAATGAAACCTGGCGCTTTTTTTGGTGATGGTTTATCTTTCCAGCTGCCCTAATCAGAGACGTGTGTCAGCAAGCAAGAAAATCAGGTTGCCACTTAGAGCAATAAAAGCTGCTTTACAGGTTTCTCTTCTTGCCTTTTTCCTTGGAGGTGAAATTGCTGCAAATAACTGGATCATTGCTTAATGGCTTTGTAAGCTGAATTCTATTCATTTTACTCATAGCTGGTTCTAACAGTCCCATGCCTTCTACGCAGGAAGGCATTCCTGCAGCACAACTGGATGCTTGGTTTGAAATTTGTGGACAAATGAGCGCTGAGCTGAAATTGACTGACAGCATGTTATCTCCTCCCATACAGGATACTGTAAACTGATGAATGTTTAGCACAGGATCCTTTCAACGTGGAGCTCCTGCTGACTGCAGCTGTAATGTCACGGAGCCCTGTAATGCTGAACAGTGTAAGCAGAAGCTTCTTTAGGATGAGCCCTGTTTAAAATGAAGGATTTTTAGCCAGTTCATGTGTGAGCTGCCATTCCTTCTCATAGTGCTGACGCTATCTGGTCTGGGTGGAAGGCAAGAGGCATTGAGTTTTGGGGTCTGGCTTGTGCCTAACATGCCCTCAGCTGATACAGAGGGAATACCTTCAGGAAAGTTATGTGTGTCACAGTAACACAGTGGATTCTGGTATCTCACTGACTAAGCAGCTGGCTTAAGAGGGCTTCTTTCTCATCTATATTTTCCTTTTATAAATTATGCATCTAGAACTGCATTATTCCACGCCACCCCTCATGCTCCTGCTAACAGAGGAGGTCTGGGTGGTTAGATGCAGTGGAAGTGTTCGTGGTAAGGACGCAGGCTGTACTTTGAACATCTTTTACTTATCTCAGCCTCCATCACTCATCTGGAGGTTGCACGCAGACAGCTTGTGCTGGAGGACTCCTGCTACAGTCTGCATTGCTTGGATCAGTGGCCAAGATGAATTGAAATGAAGTCCCCGGGCTAGAGAAATTTAGCAAAATTGTAGTGCTGTCTATAAACCAAGAGGTTGACTGCTTATTTACTTCATGCTACATTCATGTAACCCTCCAAAACAGCACCATGTCTTAAGTGATAGCACTCAGCCTGCAGCCTGGTCCGATATCAGTGCAATCAGCCTGGGGAAGTGTCTTGTTGTTTTGGCTGTTCCTTCTCCCAGTGAAGGGAGTCAGCTCCACACTGATGTACACGTGTGTGTAGCGTTGTGGGCAGAAGGCTGCATCAGCCCACGACCCCTCCCCAAAACCTGCAGCCCCAACAATAGCCTGGTGAGGTCAAGCAGCTCAGCACAGCCCTGTGGTTCTCCCTTGGTCAGGCTTAGCAAGTATTTACCCAGAGAGATATGAGTTTAACTAGCACACGTATAACCCCAGTGTAAATACTGTAATCCTAGATAGCAGAAGAGGGCCCTTATCTTCCTACATTCAATCCTATAGGCAATGGCTTAACCTCTTCATTGAAAAATGCTGCTCTTTCTGCAGAAGGTATAAATAGAGACACTCTTGGCTCCCAGTGAGTCAAGTCAGTGAGTTTGCCAGCTCTGTCATTTTTATTACAAGCTTTGCAATATTTACAAAGCTCTAAGGCCTCTCCTGAGTTCGGCCTTGAAATAATTTATCTGAAAGGAATCATCTTCCCATTCTTACCAGGACAGAAGCCCATGGCAGACCTTTTTCACCAGCCTGTATCCTTGCCACTGATGTAGGTTTAAAATGGAAGGGCTGTGCCAAAGGAACCAGTCAGCTCCTTGATCACAGTGCTGGAGGGGCAACTGCTGGGCAAAAATATTACACGCCAGTAACCAAAGTAAAGCTGCTACAAAACAAATGAGTGAGCATCGCTTTATTGTTTTAGGTGGTGGTGTTTTTTTGTTGGTAATTTGTCCTCCCTTTGGTAAACACCCATGTATTAGCTTACTGTACAGCCTCCAGAGGCAGCAAATGGTTGAATGCTGTAATTTATTTATCCTATACCTGTGGCCCATCATAATTTTAATCACAAAGTGCCCATTTTTCAGTGTTACATTAGCGTTTATTGCCTGGAGGGACATAAGCTCCTTCTGATACCTACAGGAGCACAAGACTTGGGGGACATAATATCTTCAAGCACCGTTGTGCCTGGTGTTTTGGGCAACAGACTGAACACCTAAGTGATGCACTGGAAGTAGGATTGAAGTCTGCTGTTCCCTTTTGCCAGGAGCTAACCTGTTTAACAAGTGTGTCCTTAAACTAAGCCCTGCAAAAAGCCCTATAAAGGTGTTTAGCCTTATAGAGCTGCTCAGTGTTCTGTCCATTTTCTCTAACTAGATGATTTCAGCCTGAAATTAAGGATTATCCAAAATACTGAAAATCAACTTGTAACAAAGAAAGAGTATAAGGCAAAACCCATTTCCTAGTTAATACTTCCTCAGCCATTCTTCTTTGTGTGGAGATGGGCACAGTGAATGCATAATGCTATTACCTGAGAGGAAATTCCTTCCTAGACTTGTAAATTCCACTAAATGCTCTTTTAATCTGTAATGTACCTGACTTCTTTGGAATGAGCTGAAAAAACAGATGTAATTTGAGGTGACTTCTTTCTCCTCTTCACTGCTTGTCTTCTTTATTCCCAGCAGCTGCAGAGTAATAACGAATGATTATTAGAAGAAAGCAGACCGTACAGAGCAGCCCTTTTAATTTCATCTTTGCTGCAGTCTGAGAGGCTGCTGTTGGCATGTGTGGAAGCTGGCCCAAAGCCTTCTCTTTTAAATGCCTATTACCCTGACTTCCACGTGAACCCTGTGCTTTTGCAAGCTAATGTGGTTCTAATTCTTACTGTAGAATGAATAGCCAAACTCATAACAGGCATGCAGGAATTGAGTGCCCAACCAACACGACTTGAATAACTGCAGCCAGCAGTTCCCAGAGCTGAAGGCAGTCTGTCTCCACCACAGGGCAGCTGAGCCATGTGGTGGTACCGATGCGCTGTTTTTCCTTTTGAACTTTATTTTATGCAACAATTACAGGTGGGATTAGACTTGCAGTGATGGTCAGCAATACCGGTTTTATCTCCAGGTCCTTCATTCTGCAGCAGCTGTAACCTTGGTTTCTTATCATTACAGGTCTCCACCTAAGAACCACTGGAACCTGGCAATGGATATTAAGCGTGTGAAGGACTATATCTACTGGCTGTACTACCAGTACCTGCTGATCACCTGCAGCTACGTGCTGGAGCCCTGGGAGCAGTCTATGTTCCACACCATCACGGTGACTGTTTTCGCAATGGTGGTGTACACGGCGTACGTCTTCGTCCCCATCCACGTCCGCTTGGCTTTTGAGTTCTTCTCCCAGATATTTGGGGGCCAGCCTGACAGCACGGTGTCCGTGGTGAACTGAACTTGTCTGAGCAGGGATCAGCAGCCCTCGCAACGTGTGAAATGCAACGTCTTCTACAATTTTGTGTATTCTGAAGAAGTTTTGCAGTGATGAAAATGCCATTTTCTCTTAAAAATTACGGCTTGCTTAATCACCATCGCTGACGACCAGAAGAATGCACTGCCTGCTGGCTGCACAGTCCTGGTTAGATCAAACCCAGGCCAGCTTTAGTTGTGTGATAATGAAATACATCATCTGGAATGCAACACTTCTTAATATTCCACTGCCTCACACTAAGAAAAATATTCACGCACAGTGAGTCTTCTGCATTCAAGAGCATCTTCTAGTCTCTAACACCTCCAGGACTTAACTTCTTTGGCACAGCAGAAGGCAGGCAGTTCAGAATTGAATGGTTTTCACACTTCCAGCACCCTGATTTCACCATACTGGCATATGGGAACAGCAGAGGCTGCTCAGGATGGCCGTGAGGAATGGCACTACGGAAAGACGTTCTGTCAGCAGAATACTGTGGCAAAATACACTGTGCTTCCTTTGACCCAAGGGAGTGAATGTAAGGAGATGAGTAAAACAAAGCACCATTTGAGTGCTAAGATCTGGTCATTGGCTACCGCTTTTTAATGGATAGGAAATCAGAAGAGAAAGTGATATGAGTATGAACTTGAATCCAGCTGTCTGCATGCAAGTTGCCGCATCTGGTTTTAGGTAGTCTAAATAAGATAGTGAAAAACCAGACTGTAGGTGATCTTGCAGTTTGCTGGAAACGACACCAAGAAGCAGAACGGGCTCTGTGTTGGTGCACCCCTGCCACCTCTGAGAAAGGCTGAGCCGTCCCTTATTTCTGCTCCCGTTCACTGAGGCAAGCAAAGTGCCTGCTGCACCAGGGGAAGATGATCCAGTAAGTAGAGTGGAAGTAATATTTTTAAAACTGCAGGGATGATGCCTGAGTGCTTCAAGAGATCTCCTTTATAAAGAAGAAATGAGGTTTATTTTAATTGCCTGTGGGACATTTCTCAAACAGTGGCAGGTTTGTTGGTTTTTCGCTCTCCATTTAAAGCAGATACCAATGCCAAGTGATAAGTTATACAGTGCATGTATCAGCTGATGCTACTGTTATTAAAACGAAAAGTGAAATGTAAATAGCAGCTCTTCAAAGAATGATGCCTTCCTAAGTTTACTTGGAAACTAAGACATGTTTTGAAGGTTGAACAGATCTGAACATGTGTATGCAGTTTTTCCAGAAAACAATAAAAATTTATTCTTTGGAAACAGTACTTCAATGCTTTCAGCTCTTCCTGTGTTTTCTCCTTACTCATAGGTACGCTCACTTTGCCAATACTATTGGATCACAGAAGTGAAGGAACTCCCTTGGGGAGAGCCTTGCTTCAAATTAAGGCAAAGAATACCTGTAGGTGCTGGTGGCACAGAAACTGAGTGGCTTAGGCTCAACTGAGAGCTGAAAGCTGGGCTGTCCTATCAACTTAGCACAACTGCTAGCCAGCAAAAGTGATGTAACACACTGTAATCACACTTGGAGTAGTAAATGGCACTGGAGGGAATGAGAAATATCAAGTACCTGTGAAAATGTCTATGAAAGCAGACTATGAAATAGAAAAGAAGTAACAACCCAAACGCTGAGGTGAAGAAGAAGAAAGATTTGCCTAGCAAGTTGGTGCTTGAACTGAAGATAGTTCCCAATATCCTATCCTCAAAAGATTCTATTTTTTAACTAGATAAAGTGATGAAGTAAATGCCATGGGACCTTGCCATCAATCACATCTTATTTTCCAGTTTCTCAGAAAGGTTATTTGTTCCCACTGGCATCAAACACAACCGCCTGCTCTAGCAGCACAAGGAAAAATGCTTTCTTCCAGGCACGCAAAGGCCGGACCTCATATCTCCAGGAGCACACACCCCGATGTAGTGCTGCAATTTAAACATTTAACTTAAGGCAAACAGAATAAGCAAACAGGCAAATGGGAAATTCCACTCATTTCTCATGTTGGGAGTCCTATAAGCACTTCTCTTCCTTATTATCCCTGTCACCTGCATTTAACTTTGCAGGAGGTGCTTGGGAGATGGCCCTTGAAGCCTCACTTAACCAAAACCACTTTTTTTATGTATGTTATCAACTTGTTTATGGAATTTCAGTGGAGTTTTTGGGCAGGGGGAATAGAAAGACTGCTGAAAATATCTTCCTCCTGAAGAGACATTTGGGATTTGTCACTTCTCACTCTTTACCTACTTATTATCCATTTCAGTGGGTTCCAGAGAGAGATTCTCAAAGCATTTTGGCACGTGGCAGTAAACAAAACCGTTTTTTTGGTTGTTGTTGACAAATATAAGAGGGAGACAGGATACCACTGTCCACACCTTGAGACGATACCACAGCACAGGAAACACTGCTCCAGTTTTGAAATCCTTTTCCCTATAGGTGAAACCGTTCCTAATGTTAGAAGGCATTCTTCATCAGATTGCATCTGAACTTCATGCAGAAGCACTTTGTGCTGTAACAGCACCCAGCCATAGGAGGAGGCACAACTGCACTGTGAAGAGTGTAGTGACAGCTCTGTATGAAACACCTTGGTGAGGCTCTTTTCTTGTGCTTCATTATTTCTCTATTTTCCCTGTAGCTAATTGCTCCATTATTGCCCTATGCTAGTTGTAGTTCAAGCTGACCATAGCAGCTGGAAGCCTTTACACCAAAAAAGGCAAAACATTAAGAGTAGACAGAACCAATTAAACAAACAAAGGCCGAAATAAAAACCCATTCCAGCTGCATTCACCCTGAAAGTACAAACGCATCATTAAATTAAGCACCGAGACATTTTTGGGCTCAGCGGGTGAGCACTATACCTCCCTTGTTTAAAATTCATTTTCTTAATTTCGTTTAATCAAAGCAAGCATTTATCCTGCCTAAAGGTTTCCTGGCCAATTTCATGGCTCACATCCCAAATCCGTTGCAAAGGGTGACCAATGTGCACGTGTCCCAACAAGGAACCTCCAGAAGAGGTTAAAGTTTCCTTCGACCTTCCTTAGCTGGGGTCTCGCATGAGACGTGCAGCAGCCAGCACCATTACCAGCACAGATCTAGCAGGGTTATTTCCACACTATTTCTTGTATTTCTTCTACCACGTGACTTAAAATACAGAGCTGGAAATAGGACAGCGTGTTTACTTTTTCACTGATCACAATTCATACCTTCATGGCTTAAAGGGAAAAAGGTCTCCATTTTTTTTATTATAAAGCGAAAAATCTCATCAATGCATTCTAATCAATTTTTAAAGGCTCTGTTTTTGTTAAACTTTCCAGAACAGCGAATGGGGTCTTCTCACACACCCAGAATTAGCCCTGTGTGCTGTGCAGTCACAGGAGGACCACAAACACACACGGCATCAGAAAGAGGTTGCCAACATTGGGCTGACTGTCGCTGATGGATTTCTGCACCCCAGGGCAGAGATGTGGACAAAGGGCAGCGTGCCAGGCTGAGCCAGTGAAAACTGGAGCAGAAAAGGGTCATTTTCAAATAAAATCTTACTGAACGCTTGAGGACTTTCCTGCATTCGTGGAAAAGGATTATGGCCAATGCTGTACCAAAAGCAGTGCTGCCCTCACATGTGTCAGCTCCTACCCAAGTCATCTTCATTATTTGTTCCAAAATACCCACCCAACCCCAGAAGTATCGGGAAGTCACTGCTCTTATCCCACCAGAAAACACTTGCTGCATGGAGCCTACATCCCTGTGTTTGGGAACTCCAGATATCCCCCTAGCCAAGATAAGGTAACTCACTTATCTGGGCTCTGTGTGTACCAGGGTATTGACAGCAGCAGAATTTGGTGATAAAATATGACAAATAGAGCCACTCCTCTCCTTTGTGTTCACCAGTAAGGGACAAGGGCAGGTGGTAGCAGGCCTGCAGGAACATCAGCTCCCCACACTGCACGGAAGCAGGTGAGCTCCTCATTCTTTCTAGAAAAAGGAAATGGTTCATAGGATGGGATGGTTCATCAGACAAAGTGAATACAATATCACAACTAGAAGACAAACCTGTCATCTCTTCTGCCACTTGAATTACTCAGTGTCCATTAGATTGCACACAGCTGCTCATGCTGTTTTCCTGCACAAGCCTTGTGTGCCTCACTGGGATGAGAGCAGCAGTAAGAAGGGAACCAAAGCAGCTCCTTCACTGTCTTCCTTTACATAAGCAAGGAAAACTTGTCCAGTGCTTGGTTCAAAGCATGACCACTTGTTCCTTAGCGTAAGCAACATTCTGTCACTGCATTAAAACATCCCAGGTTATGAAAACATCCCTCAGCAGCTTTCATGGGAACACCCCAGCTCCAACACTATGATTCACAGGCAGAGGTTAGAATTAACTCTGAGACTTTTGTCATCATTGGTGTCTGCTCCACCCATATTTCAGAGGCCCTCGCAGCAGTTGCTACATCGCTAGCTGACAGCTGATAAATCACGCTGATGCTGGTGTTCCAATACAGCGAGCTGAGCATGTTCCAGAGCTGTTACTGGGATTACCGAGGCCTCCTGAGATGGGGATAAGAAGCTCTGAGCTAGAAACAGGCTGTAGAAATCACTTCACGTGCCATGAGCTTTGCTATACTCCCCCGGTCTTGGTTTAAAAGATGTGTGTGCACCCTTGGTGTCAGAATCATAATGCAGCCTACTGCTGGTATCCAGTCAGGCAGGAGAGAAAAGCCAAGAACGAGGGCAGAGAGGAGAGCAGAAGTATCCATGAAATGGAAAATGGGGTAGATCTGGCAAAACCATAAGAAAATTTGCCTTGTCATAGTGACTGAACTAGGAGGGAAAAGGGAGGAAAGGCAAACGGTGTCAGGAACAGACATGTGTCAGCAGGGGTGATGTTTCAGTTACATCTTCTGACAGCTCCTATCTTTGCTTCATAATCATGCAGGAGATCAGAAACATCTCATTATTTCAAGGTCATACTCGAGGATGAGTTACATGCCATGAATCTTGATCAGCTTTAGATGTTAAAAAAAGAGAACAGGAAGAGGAGTTGCTGGTAAACGTACATCAGGGGTTATCTGACTCAGGACAACCGAGTCCAAAGTCCAGATCCAGCACTCCTAACGTCAGAAGAGGGCTGTGACAGCACTGCAGCAATGCAATTAAATATGGGGTGACAAGGCACAGTGCACAGCCTCACCCACAGCCTGGCAGCAGAAAGAGCATCTATCAGTTCTTGGTGTTCCTCACAGCCACTCTGTGCAACAGGAGAAGCCTGGTAGCCCACAGACATTAATTATTTGCCACGAGTGCAGCTACTGTGTGATTTATGAAGCCAAAGCTGGAAAAATGATGGTGCAAGGTGAGCAGACACATCCAACTCTACTCATCCTGGTGCTTTGCCTGGAGGCAGCACCTGACATTCGCTACAGGTATTTTACTCCAGAATACTCAAATCCCAAGAAAACCTCTCCTTATCACACATGAATACCTTTGATTTCCCTTCTAGTATTTTTTTCTCATTGTAGAATAAAAGGCACAGCTTGGTGAAATCAAGCAGCGTCAGCCCACTGTTCTGGAGTACCTACAGTCAGCACTGGGTTCTGCTGTCAGCACTGAACCAAGAAACCCAAGGGCTCCCTGCATTAAAGCATTCACATCTGGATAGGCACAATTAATTTGTGATACATCAGTCCAGGTATCTCAGTATCCAGATGCTTAACATAGATATATTTGATGGCACCAAAACACTTTCAGAGTTCAATTTGACATCAGCTTTGTAGCCTGAATTACTGCACCATCTAAAATCCACTCAATCCAAATATTTATACAAAAGAAGAGGTCTTGGGCACTGAAACAAGCATCTTATGGCAATAACCCTGGGTATTTGGCCTGTTTCTCCCAAGAAACCTTTAATAACAAAACTAGCATCACTGTGGCTGCTTTTTTATATATAAATGCATGTGCTCTTAAATAAATCATGAGCTGCATGCATTGGCAGCAGGTGTGGAAGTTTCCACTCATGAAGAGCAGTCTACAGCCTGTGCCTTTAAATCAAGAGCCCATCACATACATAAGTTTCAGTTTTGCAATTTTATAGCAAAGCAATACTTGCACGGGCACCTTTTAATAAGGATGTGTCAGATAGCCCTGTCGTGCTTGCGCCAACATGATAGCAGAGGTGGAAAGAAAAATTCAACCCACTGAAATTGCAACACCTCTTCCTGAGAATTTATCCTGATGAATAATTATAAGACACATATACCATCAGTGTAGCCTGATGCAAGCAAAAAGGGGGGAAAAAATGAAGAAGAAAGGTCTAATTGCCATTACATTAGTCAAATCTGCTACTTCAGTGACATCTTAAATTACAGCTGCTGTGATGCTCACTGCTAAAATGCTCAAGTGCTCTGGCAGAGCCCTGAGAGGACAGAGCACCCTATCCTCCTCTTACACACCTTCCTTTCCTTTGCAGAGCGGGATGGTTGTTTCCATTTGTTTTAGCTTCTGTTTCAACCAGTAACATCTCCTTTCCTTTCAACTCCTCCTCTTCTGTGAATTATCCACCTTTGGTTCTTCCAACCACTACTGGGCCTCCAACGTTCTCCTGCCGTTCCCACCCACAAAGGGTTGGAAGGAGGAGGTCTGATGAACATGAACAAGCTTGTTTCCAGAGCAAGCTGACCAAACTCTTTTCTGACTTCTTCTCCGCTTGGTTCTGTCTCCAGCCAGCTGAGACTGAGGAGAGCCTGGGACATGTCAGCAGCATCCACAGTTTTTACACACAGTTTTTTTAACAGACGTGATGTGCGATCCATTTTACCTGTACGTAGCTCTCTTCATGTCCTCACAGAGGAGAACTCAAAGTGAGAATGTCTGAAAATATTTGAGTTCTATAAAAAGACACGCATTTACCAATGGCGGTGCCCAGTGTTCCCACTGCCCTGACTCCTCTCCTGGCAGCTCCAAGCCTCCGAGCACAGCACACCTTTCACCAGGTCTCCTTTAGCCCACTGATGCCTTTAAGATGCCCATAGATGAGAACGGAAGATTACAAAGGGCTGATGGAAAGCAAACAGCTACCGTACAATAGTCTCAAAGATTCCTGTTATGACCCAATGAACAAATATTTACCTTTTTATAACAAATATTTCTGAGACTGAGGTTCAGCTCTAGTGCATCCTGTTACAAGCAACAACCATTCCAGCAGTAAAGCAAGACTTCCTGGTTCCTGTCTGTACTTTTGCTTAAAATGAAATGGCTGGCATGGCTGGCCCCAGCCCTGGTAAACAAGGTTGGACCGAGTGATAAAAGCAGTTACAATCTTCCATGCTAAGAGAGAAAAATGACAGTGAGATGTGGGTAAGTCGGATGGATCCCTGGGAATCGGTGGCACCCTGCACAGGTTCTTGTATGCCAGCCCCACAGGACTGTGCTCCTGAAAAGAGAAAGCAGACCTCGTGACCTCAGTGTGAATGCCAAGCATTACAAAACAAGGGGGAATGAATCAGTTAAGAGGGTTCATTTGACAAAATAGCACATTCGTAAAACAGCGTAGAGGCTGAGCTACTGATTTCTCCTGACGATAACAGAAAAGCTTTGGTTTGTGTGGTTAGCAAGCATCACTGGCCTCTGGTGTTGGACAAACACAAAACAGGGGACAGGAGCTGTTAATGAACAGCAGTTAGCACGAGGAGTAGCTCGTGCAGTAGCAGGACAGGGTTTGCACACAGCAAACCTTGGGAGGTGGATGCTTGGGAGCACCCACACTACTCTGACATCCAGCAAGACTGAGAATTACCTCCCTCTGCTGACAAAAGGCAGCACTGACCCACGGTGCTGGGGCAGCCTTTGCACAGCCTGAGTTTAACCTCTCTCTTCAACATTATGCAAGGACACCCTCCACTTCCAAACCGTGCTGGATTGAATGAGCTCTACATGCAAATGCCACGCAACGCATTACCTAATTAAAGGAAACTGAACCTCAGATACCTGCGTTGCAACGAAGCACATTAAAGCTTGATGATGTAAGGCACAGGTTTTATCCAATGATCAGCTGCAGGTGGAGTGACACAATATGCAGACTCCTGCTGCAAAGCTATTTTAAAGCAGTTTCACCCCAGGTCTCTTTGTTCTTGCCTCTGAAGTTCAGCACTAATAATGTTTGCAGCTCACACTATAAATTGGATCGTTAATTGGGTTCCTTAGAAGGAATTGAAGAAATAGGCAAAAAGTGGAAAATAACTGGAGCACTATCCCAGTACATTCAGTGCAGATTATCTCCCAGAAAGCTGTGCTTGGAAGTGTCATGTCCCAGAGGAACTAGGTGATGTTATTCCTCCGACCCACAGCACTCCTCGAGGCCACAGAAGACGAGTTGAGCAGCACCTCTTCCCAAGCACAGTCTTGCAAGCACTTCATTGTTGGGACTGTTAGTCCACAACTTCCCAGCAGCAACAAACGGGAAAGAACCAGATCAATCCTCAACTGCAGGTGCAGAAACAGGGCTGCACAGGAGGAACAGCCTGCAGGAGATAAGAAAGCAGCCAAAAATATCAGCAAACCATGCCGGGCTTGCGAGGATGCCCTGCGGCTCAGCAGACAGGAGCTACTGTTGCATTCTGGGGGAGAAGATACTGAATTTAGCTGGAAGTTATCAACCAGCAAGCAGGCAAAGCACAGGCTGTTCCCATAAAAGAAGGCCTCCTTCAGCTCTCAGATGCCCTGCATCCTCAGCCCTTGGCCGCAGCCCCACCTTCATTTCCTCACTCCAAGTGCTGAAAACACTTTTGTTATTTGTCAGCTCTCTGAATGGAAACTACTTCAATCCTCCCAATTATTATTTGATGCAACAGGAAGATGAGTGGAATTGCTAGGAACATACACTTGTTTAGAACTTCGATAGCTAAAAAAAAAATAGAGTTATTATCATCAAGCCCTAATAAAAAGTAAATCTGTCTATAGTTCCTATTGCACAGCCTTTCCCACGTATCCATGCATACTTTTACCACGCTTCTGGAGTTACACCGTGGCAATTTTACTGCTCACTTGATAGTGCCAAACATCCTCTGTATCCCAAACTTATTTCACAGCAAAAACTCATTTTAAAACAGTGTGTTTGCTTTTGTCCATAGATTCTTCACAAGTAAGTTAACCTGGTCAATGAAAGAGCAGGCCAGGGCAGGCCAACACCTCCAGGACATGCTGCTTTCTGCTGGGAGGTCAGAGCAGCTCTGCAAGGAGTCCCAAAGACTGTTCCGGGAGCTTCGTGAGCTCCTTCCCTCGATCCAGTTTATATGAGGGAACAGTGACCTCAGCTGGTCTGTTAAATTTACCACGGGATCATCTTTCGCATGAGTTTTTTCCATTCTCTGCTTCTTCCATGTATTGATGTTCCTACTGGAAATGAAGGTGCTGCAGCCAGCTGCTGTGGCTGGCACATCTCCACCAGCACTGCTCTGGCTTGGGGCAGTTATTGACTGAAGGGCCCGGCCATCTGCCTGTCAGAAAAGGAGCAAACCTGCATTAAAATTGTTCTACACTTGCTTTCCCCACACAGTGCACAGATCCTTTCCAAGCTGTTGCATTCAGCAACTCAGTGCTTTCAAAGGTCAGATACAAACTCTGATGCACACGGTAGGATAAACACATCTTGACTTGCACATGAATTTAGCACTGCTCATATAATTCAGCTGTCAGCGTGCACGCTGGTTCAATATTCGCATCGCCTAATGAGTAAAAATGGAGCTTAACACAGCGTAGGCTAAAGCAGCATGCTTAGGTAACATTACACAAAGAGACCCTAAGGATTACGACAGTAACAGCAGAAAGCTTCTATGTGGCATCAATATTTAGTTCTCATGGAAGAACAGCAGAATGAAGGATAAGAAATGAGTGCAAACTGAATGTGCTTTCCAGCAGGGCACGCTTCCAGCAGATGCCTGCATTCACCAGGCAGCGCCTCACTAGCAACAACTGCTGGCTCTTTTCTGCTTAGGTTTCTCCTGGTGTCTGTATTTATTTTAATTGGTTTTGGACTCTGTGACAAATTAGAAGACACTGAGATATTTAAAACTTCACTGCCTCTGCGTTTGGAGAACCCCATCTTTCAGAAGAGATGGGATGCAAGGGGACAAAAACCTGCAGACCCAGGACACTGCAGAGCAGTGGCTCTCACACACTTCCCCAAGATCACAGTAACACTCCCTATTGGAAATAATTACTTTTTATTGTGCTGTTTCTGTGCCACAATGAAGACATCACTTTCAAAATGCAGTAGTGACTTAGTAATACCCCCTGAAAGGCTCCTGCACCAAATAGTGACCTCAGGGGCAGTCAGTGGTGCTCACCCCATTTGAACAATTGGAGCTCTGCACAGGCACAATTCTGAGATGCTCACATGTTAGCCTGTATGTTCAATTGGAAAGAAAAAGTGATATTTTGAACCACCCTAAATGGGGTCAGGGAGAGGTGGAGCCAGACTCCACTCCTTCCGATCACACAGTACATTGCTTTCACTTGTGCTCCTGTGGCTGACTCAGTGTTCGACTCAGGTGATCCATCAGTGGTTCAGGCCACGATTCAACAGTTCCCACACAATCCCCAAACTATGCAAAGAAAAAAGGTGCAACAAAACCTCCTGCACACTCCTTGCCATGCTTCAGGCCTCTGGGAGCCCTGAGGAGTAACTAACAACACTCCACGCACTGCAACGCCACGTCAGTTTCAGACAGCAGCAGTCACAGAAGGAGGAACACCGTTTTTCACCCTCACCCACTCCACTCTCAATCATTACTACAGGAGCAGCTGGTAGCAGAGAGCTGACAGCTTTATCACCCAAGCTGCCACAGCATCCAAAGCCTTCACAAAATTCACGGCAGCACCCTCACAGTTCCATAACTCCTGCAAAAAGGGATATTAAACGGAGCCATGAAAACCACAATGTCCTGATGAGTTACTATCCTGCGCTTTAGACAGCAGCTCAAAGAATAATTAAAAAACATTCAGAGCCTCAGCCCATGTTGGAAATATAATTCTTGCAGCGTTTCTTCCTTCTTTTGTGTCTCCAGAAGGTAAGCAGCTGTTGCATTCCTTACCTGGGGCTCAGGGCAGGGCTGGGTGGGCACCCAATCCACGGGGGCTGTGCTGAGCTCAGGGACAGCTCAGGATCTGAGTGCTGAGATAGAAAGAAGAGCAGTGGGAACAAAGTGGACTGTATACTGGAAATTGCTACATGGAGCAATTGCTCCTCCTGGTGACTTCACAGAAGATGTCCTCTCCATAAATAACATGCTTTGTCCTACCCCTCTTGCAACATGAGAGCCACCAAGCCTGTAATTCATAACAAGTGTATAACTTCACAAATCAAAGCTTCTCTGGTCAGAAAGAAGAACTACAGCACTCACTGCAAGGAGGGGTTCCAAGGAGCACACAAAAGAAACTTCACAAAGCACTTCAAAACATAATCTTAAGGTTTTTGCATCCTTCTTTTTCAAACAGCAAGGGCTGTAATATGTCTCCAGAGATGCCCACAGAGAGAAGAAAAACTGGGACCACTCTGGGAACACAACTTGTGATTTTAATCCCCAAAGCATCTCTTCCTCTCAGGGTGGCACCAAGCAGACCACACGCAAGGTGCTGATGTGATTCTGCTCTGCTTTTTTTCCACCACCCAAAACCGGACTGCAGAAAACCAGCGTTCACCCAAAAACCACAACCCAAACACTCCATCCCAAGCCCTGATTCTAAACTAAACCATTATGTAACCCTAATTAAAGAATAGTTGTCAGCCATCTGCTGGGTGGCTGTTTTTCCTCTGGTTTTGCATTAGGAGTGGATCTGCGAGGAATGAAGCATCGGTGGCTCTGATTTTCTGTCCATGCAGCAGTTGAACACTGCTCTCTGAGAGCAAAGGAACAGTTCTTAAGAGCAGGTGATGAGTGCACTTAATTGCTTGGCAGCTGCAGCAAAGCTGCCCGAGCTGAAGGCAGAACAACAGGAAGAAAGGAAAAAAAAAAAGATTATTTTTTTAAACTAATTTATCGATTCATTAGGTTGGAAAGGACCTACAACTTGTGGCCATTCCCTCTTGTCCTGTCATTAGTTACCTGGGAGAAGAGGCCGACCCCCTCCTCACCACAGCCTCCCTTCAGGAAGCAGTAGAGTGCAATGAGGTCTCCTCTGAGCCTCCTTTTCTCCAGGCTAAACAATCCCAGCTCCCTCAGCCGCTCCTCGTAAGACCTGTGCTCCAGACCCCTCACCAGTTTTGTTGCCCTTCTCTGAACACGCTCCAGGGCCGCGATGTCTCTCTTGTAGTGAGGGGCCCAAAACTGAATGCAGTACTCGAGAGCTGAGTACAGGGGATGATCACCTCCCTGCTCCTGCTGGCCACACTATTCCTAATCCAGGCCAGGATGCCATTGGCCTTCTTGGCCACCTGGGCACACTGTGGGCTCATGTTGAGCCGAGCATCAACCAACACCCCAGGTCCTTTTCCTCTATACACTCCTCAAGCCATTCTGCCCCAAGCCTATAGCATTGCATGGGGTTATTGTGGCCAAAGTGCAGGACCCGGCACTTGGCCTTATTGAACCTCATCCCATTGAGCTCAGCCCAGCTGTCCAGCCTATCCAGATCCCGCTGAAGGGCCTCCCTACCCTCAGGCAGATCAACACATCCTCCCAACTTGGTGTCATCCGCAAACTTACTGAGGGTACACTCAATCCCCTCATCCAGGTCATCAATAAAGATATTAAACAGTATGGGCCCCAATACCGACCCCTGGGGGACACCGCTCGTGACGGGACGCCAGCTGGACTTAACTCCATCAACCACTACCCGCTGGGCACGGCCCTCTAGCCAATTCTCAACCCAGAGAAGAGTTTCATCAGATACAAGCAATAAATAGATAAATAACACGGAGCCCTGGCACAGAGCGGCAGAGGAGGAGGGAATCGAATGATCCGGGAGCGAGTCCCGGCAGCGCCCCCTGGCGGCCGCTGCGCCGCATCGCTGCCGCTCTCCTCCCCTTCCTCTCCCGGCCGGAACCCGGCGCTCCTCCTCGCTATGGAGTACCTGGCTGCCCACGCCGGGCCCACGCAGGGCAATGTGTGAGTACCGTGGGTGGGTGGGGGGACGTGGGTTGCGGTGGGGCTTGCTGACTGTCTTCTGCTCTGTCCCTAAGCCTCTGCTGCCACTGCGGAGTGGCCATCCCGCCCAACCCGGCCAACATGTGCGTGGGGTGCCTGCGGGCACGCGTGGATATCACCGAGGGCATCCCCAAGCAGCTCGGCGTCAGCTTCTGCAAGCAGTGCGAGAGGTGGGGGCCTCGCGGTGGCCGGGGGAGGGGTGTGGGTGCTGCACCGGGGCTGCGTGCCACGGCCACGTGGATGTCACGGTCACGGGAGGGATGGGCTGTGAGCGCTGATGGGGCTGTGGGCGTCCGTGCGCCTTTTAGGGAGTCGCAATGAGGGCCTTTAAGGGACCCTCCCAACCAGTACTGTTCTCTAACAGCACGTGTTGGGTACACGAGCACTCGGGGCCATCAGCTGGTGGGAATCCCTGCGGCTCCCACTTGAAATTGCCAACGTATATGACATAAAATAGCTCTTGCGTCTCCCACTCAACTGTGGGTGTTACATCCAGTGTTCTATGCCCCCACACTCAACGGTGGATGTTACACCCAGTGTTCAACCCCCCCCCCCCATTCAGTTCTGAGTGTTACATCCAGTGCTCAACCCCCCCACACTCAGTTCTGGGTGTTACATCCAGTGTTCTCCCCCTTTATGTTTTTGGGTTTTTTTTGTAATTGAACACCATAGAGTGTGGCCAGCAGGTCAAGGAAGGTGATCCTCCCCCCCTCTACTCTGTCCTGGTAAGGCTCCATATAGTTCTGGGCACCCCAGTTCAAGAAGGATGTGGGGTCTCGGTCCAGAAGGGGATCACAAAGATGGTATGGGACCTGGAGCATCTCCTGTGTGAGGAAAGGCTGAGTAACCTGGGGCTGTTCAGCCTGGGGAAACAAAGACTGAGGGGGATCTGATTCATTTTTGTAAGTATCTGAAGGGAGGTGGGAGGCAAGCAGATAAGGCCAGGTTCTTCTCTGTGGTGTAGCAATTGGACAAGGAGTAGTGGCCTGAAACTTGAATACAGTTCCATACAAACACGTGAAAAAACTTCAGTAAGTGCAGATTGCCCAGGGAGCTGGTGGAGTCTTCTTCTATGGAGTTATTCAGGATCATCTGGATACCTAACCTGTGAAATCTGTAGGGAGCCTGCTTTAGCTGGGGGGGGGTGGACTTGATGGTCTCTTGAGATCCCTTCAACCCCTGCAATTCTGTAATGTTCTACTGTATAAATTGAGGAATTTATCACCTTGTCATACTGCAAGCAGACTGCAGGTGCCAGCATCACACCAGCTTTGGTGTTGCCATGCTCTCAGATCTCTCTGTTACATGGAGAAGATGTTGTGGCTGAGGGATTAGTGTGGATGTGGAAATCTTTGCCGTGTTATTCGAGTGTAATAGCATGCAGATAGCTATTGAGTCAATAGCAGCACCATGTAGGCACGGTGGTTGCTCTTTACCTAGTGCATTCATCTTCTTTTATGGAAGTAGGAAGGTGTTATGTAGGGCTAGGAAGCTTGAAGTGAATGATGTGATGGTCTGTGAGAGGGAAAAAGACAGCAAATCGGTGAGGCCAGCTTAAATCTTACTCAATGAGGGAGGCA
The DNA here is from genome assembly GCA_023055505.1 of Callipepla californica brunnescens. Classification (NCBI taxonomy): domain Eukaryota; kingdom Metazoa; phylum Chordata; class Aves; order Galliformes; family Odontophoridae; genus Callipepla; species Callipepla californica. The sequence continues at coordinate 20,396,820 of JALIRH010000008.1, forward strand.
AAAGCTGTAGCTGCACACCGAGTATTCACACTGAAAGTTGTTGCTTATCTTTTAAATGGCTTAGTCTGTTGAAGCCACATCATATGCTGGAATATGTTTTCTTTATGATAGGTATCTTCAGCCTCCAGGAACCTGGATTCAGTGTGCCTTAGAATCGAGAGAGCTTCTTGCTTTGTGTCTTAAAAAAATCAAGGCTTCGCTTAGCAAGGTGGGTAGTGAATTTATTAGTATTCCACAGCATGTCTGTTAGCACTACCTAAAGTAAAACCCAGCTAACTCCTGCAGGCTTCCACGCTTCCAGAGGAGCCATTGGTGTTGGTATAGAGTTTGTTAACTGCTTTATAGTGAGCACAATAACAATCTGATCTCATACAGTTCATTGGAGGAACAGTGTCCTGTACCATAAGCTTGTGTTTCCTCTTAGCTATACCGTAAGCTTGTGTTTTCTGTTAGCTAGAGCTGCTTGTTCTTAACACTGGGCCCTTGTTGATCCCCACTGGCAGGTCCGGCTGATTGATGCAGGCTTTATTTGGACTGAACCACACTCAAAGAGACTGAAGCTGAAACTGACTGTTCAGAAGGAGGTAACAGAAGTATAGTAATCTGCGTGTAGTTTTCTTTTAAACTTTTGTGGCAAACTGTACCATTGTTATTGTTTTCTTTGTTTTTGTTCCTTCCAACCCCTACAATTCTGTGATTCTGTGATACTTAAATTGTGACAACAGGCACCTGAATGGCAAAATTTGAGGGTTGTTCTCAAGCTGTTGAAACTTCTGTTTTGCAGGTGATAAATGGAGCAGTTCTTCAGCAAGTATTTGTGGTGGAATATCTGATTCAGTCTCAGATGTGTGAAGACTGCCATAGGATTGAAGCTAAGGATTTCTGGAAAGCTGTAGTTCAAGTCAGGCAAAAGGTAGAGGCAAACTGAGTTCTCATCTGTTGATGGCAGAACAGAAACTCAGAGAAATCTTTGGATCATTGTCTCATTTTCTCAGGAAAGGATGTGCTTACATTTGGCCACCACCACAGTAATAAGTTTAGTGATTTTTCTTGCTGGTTTTAGTTTCGAATTTCTTTTTTCTATTGTCCAGTATTAATAATGTGTTCTTTCTTAATTGAAGGCTTGCAGGTGGATCTCATGTGAATCCTTAAATATCCTTCCTTGTGTGTTTTAAAGCACTGCTGCAAACAGCGGAGCAGATTGTTTATAAATATTTCAATCTTCTTTAAAGAGAAAGATATCTTTAGCAACAGGTTATGCAGCAGAAAAAGGAACAGAAGCCTTAAATAATTTGGTATAAATAGAGAACATCTCTGAGGTCTTTTTGGCTGGGATAGATTTTGGACTTCTCTAGATGATCTCTTCGTATAAACATTTATTCTCCAGCAATACTTCATTTGCTCTAGGTGGTTCTTAAATGACTGATGGATTTTTGTTGGCTTCGTTATAGACTCTGCACAAAAAGACTTTCTTCTATTTGGAGCAGCTGATTTTAAAACACAGGCTTCATCAGAACACACTTCGCATCAAGGAAATCCACGGTAAGTGGGACAGCTTGTTAATAGAATAGATGAACAGAATAGATGAACCTGTTTGATGGCACTTGCATCAATAGCTAGGTACAGGGAACCAGAAGAATGTTCTTTTCAAATCCATTGCATAGTTATGTTCATCAGGCTTCTTTTTCTTTTTTCCCTCTCAGATGGCCTGGATTTCTACTATTCATCAAAGCAACACGCTCAGAAGATGGTAGACTTTCTCCAGTGTACAGTTCCATCGAGGTATGTCATTTGTATCTGTTGCCCTCCCCAAATGTTTTGGGGAAATAGCTGTTATCCTTCATTTTAAACCAGTTACATGAGTGAAAGTGTAATGAACCCATGTTCTTGTTAAAACAGACAAAACCCTTCCTGCAGAAGTCTTATGTTTTCCATGTGGGTATTGTGAAGCCACCCTTCATGCATTTTTCTAATTCCTTAATGAATTTGCTGTTCGTAGCTGTATGCTGCGCTTAGTGCTGGGTATCTTCTCTCTCAAGTAAAGTCTTTCTTGCTGCTGGAAGGCTCTATTTTTATGTTCTATAGATCGAAATCATCCCAGCGCTTGACCTCACATGATATTCACAGTAACGTCTACAATTACAAAAGCACTTTCTCTGTGGAAATAGTTCCAGTATGCAAGGTAGCTTTTTTCTGTTTCATCTCCAGGGTATTGAATGAAGTGGGTGGAGTTTGGTTTTGCTGACAGAGACATGATTTAATGTACGTGTGGGGGAATGGGAGGGTTTACTCCTTGCCAAGCTTGAAGCTTAGGTACCAGTAAAGTTATTGGAGGGTGTAGGGCGGGACCTGAAAATCGAAAGTATAAAAATCCACATTTCTCATTTCTTCAAAAGCTTGATTAAAAACTAAAGAGAAGTGAATGTGAAATCTTTTCTCTTTGCGTGCAGGACAACGTCGTATGTCTGTCGCCAAAACTGGCACAGAGTCTTGGTAACATGAGCCAGATCTGTGTGTGCATTAGAGTAACAAGTACTGTCCACCTCATTGATCCTAGCACTCTCCAGAGTAAGTTGTGGTAGTTCTTCTACAGTATGGCAGCACGTGTTGAAAATCTGCTGGCACAATTTACTCTTATTCTTACACCGTACTGTTGTAAATGCATTTGTGCACTCACTGACATAGAAGTGCAGTAGCAAACGAAGGAAACCTCTAAACCTAATATATCTGATTTTCCTGGGAAAATGCACAGGGTTGGTACAAGGTTCATGGATGCTGCAGTGCTCTGCCAAGCACTTAGATTTGTCAGGGATATGCCTCTCAAAGAAGACCTTTCTGTATATTTTTTTAACGTTTGTACAATGCAAAATACCCCTAATAAGTTTACATCCCAGGGAATGATTTTTGTGAATAAAATCCATGCTTCAGACGTGTGATACCTGTCTCAGATCATCACCTGGCTGTCATAGCCAGAGTTGACATTATATTTTGTGTCCCAAATAGTTTGTTATCATTACCAGTTTTGAACAGAATGCATTGCAGTTGCCTACGTTTTGGTTAATGCCTTATTTTAGTTGGTCTGGGAGGAACTTTCTCCCTTGTGATCGTCTTTGCTGGCTCTTGATTTTTCCAGTTGCTGAAATTGATGGAAATACCTACTGGCGCTATCCTTTCAATAGCTTGTTCAACCCAAAGCAGCTTGAGGAGTTTATTGTTATGGATATCAGTCGAGTTCAAGAAAAGAAGAAGCCTGCAGGTGCAGGGGCAAGATCAAATAAAGTAAGAGTTCCTGTGGATGTTGTTTTGCTTTGGTCATTATGAACATGCAAGTTCTACTTTTAAGGGGTTATTTTCTATTGAAGAGTTTAAGCTCTACTTGCTAGTGCCATTACAGAAATTATTTTATGCTAGCTTTGCAGTTCTTCAATTACTCTTTTTTTTTTTTCTGAAGCATAGAAACATTTCTCTTTCATCTGAATTAGTGAACAAGTGCCAACTGTTTTTTTCTCTTTCAAAAGATAAAAGTAATAGTTATGAAGTGAAAAAGAAAACCCACATCTGTGTACAGAAACAACAGCTATCCAATTCCTGAGAATAGCAATTGCCATGTTGATTTTCTTATTCTTGTAAAAATGAGAAAATAACAGAAACCCAACATATTGCTTGCTACTGTTACAGAAAGCTTAATTACAGCTGTAGTTTAACACAGTTATGTAGCACTACAAATGTTTTTAACAGCACAGAAAAGTTAAGCTGCATTTCTTACAAGTGTTTTTCATTCCTCAAGCACACGCTGGCTGAAGCATGGGTAAAGAAAACCTCAGAGCTGAATACGGATCATCAGTATTTCTGCTGCACTCACTTGGGACACATTCTGAATCCCGGCGACCTTGTCTTGGGGTCTGTGCTGTTTCTTGGTTTTGATTTGAATGAGCCATTCTGTAGGAGTTCAGGTTTGGGCCTCACAGCAGGAATTTTGGTGATGGGTTTGCACAGGAAGCTTGAGAGGTTTTTATATGTGGTTGTGGAAGTTTTGAGTCTCTCAGGAGCAAACACAGAAGGAAATACTGGCACCCGATGACTTAATTCTTTATTTGTTTGCTAGGGAGATGTAATGATTATTTCAGATCTCACTGCTGACTTGGATTCTGTACATGCCTGTGTATTATCAAGAAAGTTGTGAGTTTTCTAAGTGAAATCTGCAGAAGGGATAGAATCTCTCCTCTTGGCCGTGAAGAGATGGTTATCATACAGTAACACTCCTAGCAGAACTCATGCCAGTAAGCTTTTAAAGTGCAGATGAGAATAACAGTTCAGATACAGATGAGAGAGATACTGAAAATACCAGGCAAGGTCAAAGTAAGTTAAAGGCATATGACCTAGAGCTCATTTTTCTACACTGAAATAAGTATGAACTACCCGTTTTCATTTTAGATTTGACTTGGCCAACTGTAACTTGAATGACGAGTTTGTGAATAAGATGAGCCCACACAATATCCCTGACGTGGTAAGATCATTTTCTTCCTCTCTACAATCTCTGCGTTACTCAGGATAATATAATGGCTTTATATCAAATATGTACTAGTTCCCTGGTGCTCAAGGAAGGAAATGTTAACACTGAAATTTGAATAGAATCCAACCAGTGAGAATTACTTTCTCACTACTTCTATTTTAGAGAGGTGTTTATATAATCCATTTACCTTAACCTTCCTTATTCATTGTTCACATTACCATGTGCTGTGTGGTGAAAACTCATATCTCCAGTGTACGCCCCTTCAAGAAATAAAAGTTTCTGAACACTTTGGTTCGAATTGAAAAATACTACATGGATTCTATTTAAAACATTATAGTGCCAGACTGGCAGAAGTACAGATGTCATATGTTACTGTCATGAGTTTGTTTGTAAGACTGAGTCTACCATTTGTTCTCCTGATTTTACAGTTGCCCAAATTTAGACTTGGGTGTTGCTTTGGTTTTTTAAAGATCAGCTGCACATTATGGTGTGTGTAAATGTCTGTGGATTTTCACTGTAGGTGTTGATAAAGAAGAGCTATGACCGTGTCAAACGCCAGCATCGCAGAAACTGGAAACTGAAAGAGCTGGAAAGAGACAGAGAAGGCATGGATACAGATGATGAAAGGTTCAGTATCAGCCATGAAACTTTAAAATCCTTTCTGCCTAGGATAGCATGCAGAGCCTAAAAATAGCATTCATCACTTTCTGCTAAGGATTAACCCCCTGGTGTAATGCCTTACTGACGGTTATGGGGGCATGAGCAAACGCTGCTGGCTCTGTAGGAGCATGATGATGGCTGATAAAATAGGTTCTGAAGAATAGCATCTCTGCATCTTCACCCTTCCCTAGCGTAGGAAGAGCTTTAAACATATGTATGCACCTTACTTCTGCTTTTAGAATACTCTTGTCTTGACTACTAAATATTTTGGAAGGTGGATACTGAGGTGATTGGTGGGGGGTCAAGGAATGAACTAAATTCCAAGTCTTAAAGGTAACCCTGCAATCAGATTTATTGTTTCTTCAGAAAAAATAACCACGAGACAGATGATGAATATCAGAGGCATTGTGTCTGTACCTTATGGCTGCTGGTTTTTTAGCTAAGGTTTGCTTTTGTGAAAACATGTTTGTCATCGTTTGTTCCATGGCAAAGCTAAAACAGCAGCGGCAGATACTAAATAGTGCCCAATTGAGTGGAAAAAAAATGAGGCAATTAGACAGGCAATTTAAATGTTCTTTGGAAATGAGTAGGTGCTAATAGGTATTCAAAAGAAATGGAAGAAAGGCAGAAAGAATGAGTTGGCAATATAAGGATGTTATCAGAAGCCACAACTGAAGGACTGCTGTCCTGTCTTCCGGATTTTTTTTCTTTCATTTGTGTTATAAATTTGCATAAATGCAAAGGGAAAGTGAGTAAATACATTAAACCTTGTTTACAGACAATACCAGGACTTCCTTGAAGATCTGGAAGAAGATGAGGCCATAAGGAAAAACGTCAACATTTACAGAAGTAAGGCCTCGTTTGCAATTGAATTGCGTGTAATTTGATCATAACTTTTTGAGTGACTTGTTTCTTTTGCTTACCTTACCTTTTCTTTTTTCATTGTTGATTTTTCTTTTAATTGATTTTTTTAGATGTAGACATACCAGTGGAGAGTGACACGGATGATGACGGGGCCCCTCGGATCAGCCTGGCTGAAATGCTGGATGATCTCCACATTTCTGAGGATGCCACTGGTGGGGAAGGAGCCAGTATGATGACAGAATGAGCATAGTGCATTAAGCAATGCAGTCACAGTTTGCCTGAGGAGGAGAATGTACCCCATATAAGCAAACATTATGAACTGTGATCACATGAATTTGAAAAGTAATGTTTTGCCTACAACCATACCTCTAAATCACATCTCTGAATTAGTACTTCATATATAATTACCTAGGAGATCAGCAATTACAGTTAAGCTTCTGTGCAAACGTTGTAATATTAGTTCCACAAGCTCTTCTCCTTGCAAATTCTATAGGGTAAAGACCAGGTGACTAACTACAGGTTCATCCACTGAAAATATTAATTGAGAATATTAATTGTCCTGCAGCTAAGACTGCTAATAAAGAAAAATGTCCATCAGGAAAGATTTTGCTAGACTTGTAGGTAGAATACCTTACCTACTGTTTAGTGTTTTTATTTCTTTACCTGAAATGGATTTTTCCTGTCATAATCATTTTGGCACAGTGGTTTGTTGAAGCCTTTTTTTTTATGATGATAGATTATTCCATATAACAGCGTTCTGGGGAGGTCTGAGAATTTTCTGATCCTGTCAATAAGGGAATTCCAGGTATTTCCATTGTGGACACAAAAACTCTTTGTGGTAAACTGATTGAACACGCAGCCCACAATCAGAAAGATTTGAGACTTCTTTTATATGCAGTTTGCATAATTTCTCATTAATACACTGTGAGATGCTACACAAAGACTCTTGTCTCAAAGTCTGCCTGAGTTTTTTGCAGGTAATAAACTGGTTGGACAACATTTGACTTCTTTCTGTGTCTTATTCTCACTCTGGATATATATCACAAATCACTTCACTTCACCTCTGATAATTGGAGCAAGATACACACTCAGTATGAACTATGAAAAAAAATGTACCAACATTTTTGTTCCAACATTATTCAGGTAAGTGTTAAAAATGAAATTTATCCCTGCTGTAAACCCAGGTAGAACTGAAGTGCTAAATCTAGAGTGTCACATACTGGTGGTATGTAAAACTTCTGGTTTTAATTCTGTTGACTGCACGGGTGGTGTGACAGAATGCAAGGGTGAAAAAATGAAAATGTGGGAAGTTAGCTTTGGTGCAGCAAAATTTGAAGCCTGCTGTGGGCATGGTTAGCAGCTCAGCCATCTTTTGTTGTGTGGTTGGGTCACACGAAGCACTCTCTGAGGAGCTTGGTCATTGTTTTTACTACGTGGAAGAACAATTATGAGAAATCCATGAAGCAGCCAAGAAGTGAAGGTACAATTTGCCTCATGGCAGTAGTTCAGTAAAGGGAAGGTATCAAATGTTTGGGTTTTTTTTTTAGTGTAAATGTGAATCCAGCTGAACTATCACTACAACAAGAATGGTTTTAGTGTGTTTTTTTTTTTTTTTTCATGTATTTTACTTCTATCTGCACCTGCCAGCAGTGTTGGGAATATGGAGATAAACTCAATTCTAGTGACCCTTGGGCCAAATCTGTGGTGGCAGAAGGACTTTAATTAGTAACTCCCAGCCAGTATGTTCCATGGCTGGATGAAATGTGTTTTGGGTTCTGATCTTTCTGACAGAGGTAAAAGTCATCAATCCTTTCATGCATGTGCTTTGATAATAAGCTTCCTGTTGGCAGATGGAGAGGGAGTTGTAATAAAAACCTGCTTTAAACTGTGCTGTTTTGATCAACCTTCTTCCTTCCACCCTTATGTTTTCTTTCATAGTAACTCTCGGTAACTTCAGATTTATTGCTGTCTTATCTGTCAATCTGTTTGTTACTGGAGATGTCTCTCTTCTTTTTTCCCCTATACTCTGTTACTGGTCTGTATTACATTTCAAGTGTCTTTCAGCAAGAGTTGTCTGGAAAGACGTTTAAGTATTGGTGCTAGACAAACAAGTCATAAATCCAAGTCTATTGTTTGCTAGCTGGTAACACATAGTAACAGCTCTCCAATGAATGCCTGGGCTGTATGTGTACTCGAAACCCAAGTTGGTTCTCATTTTAGGTTCTCAAATTTACAGCGTCCCTATAATATGTCAACAGTTGGGAGCCAGAAGAGGCTCAGATGGTGTATGGGCAAATGAAGCCAAGGTCTCAGTGACACTGGATAAGTAATATGACAAAAACTACTTAATTCACAGTAGAGAAAAGGCTTCTATGTAACCTGCATCTCCATCTGTGGATTAAACCACAACTTAAAGAGAAAGCACCTTGTTTCATACAGCCTAGGAGTTGCTTCAGGATTTGAGTCATATTTGCTTAATGGTTTGCATGCTGCTTTTGATGAATACTGAATTGAAAGAGCTGAAACATGACATCCCTTGAGCCTGCGTGGGGAGCAGAGTGTTTGCTTTTGAGATGTGAATGCGTTACACACATACACATACAGCTTTGTACGGAGTATGTGTGATAGCAAGTACCAAGCAGTAGTAGTATGTACTGCTATTTATGGTTAGCAATGCAGATTTAAAAGGGCTGTCAGTATCCGAAATAGCTGTGTGATGGTGAAGTGTGCTTCTCACGTGGTAAGCTAGCAGTAGATGAAAGAGTACTTTTAAAGTATGTAGGGAGGGGGGAAAAAAAGAGCATAGCGATTCTGTTTCAGCAGAGAAGAAAAGTTTTGTCCTTCTAAACAGCCCATGTGTTGTTCTTTCAGAAGCAAAGCTTTCACAATGAGAAACCAAGTAAGGCTTCGCATGGACTTTAACCCCTGTCACCCTAATTCTCCTGTTTAGCAGTGCTGGGAAGAAATAGTTACCTAATCTAAGGGAGTTTCATATTTTCCCCCCAGTAAATTACTGAGGGGAAGAAGGGAGGCAAGGATAATGAAAAACTAGATTTAAACCCTCTGGGGTTTTTAGTGCTGAATTTGAGCTTAGCTTAATGGCAGATTACTATCTGGGGGGGGGTTGTCTTCCCTTAGTGAATGTGTGCAGATGTTCCTGTCAGCATTTGATGTATTGCCATGATTCTTCATCGTTTAAATGCAACTCAGAGTTCTTCTGTCAAAAAACAAATCTGTTGTCATGGGAATTCTTCTGAACTTTATCCTGAGGAGCTACCAAGGTTCTTTCGTGCCAGCTCCTGAGTCTGCAGCTCAGACTACAGCTCCTGAGACTGCTGTGGCAGCAGAAATTTCATTTTCTCCTGTGGAAGTTGTCAAGAATTGAGATGTTCTTGTGATTAACGTGATAGTCCAGCTGATGTCACTATTCCTTCGTGTTAATGGCCTGGAAAGAAGCAATCTATTCATCTGCCCTAACGAAAAGGTGGTTCTGAAGTCAGCAAAACTTGGTTCAGCTCTTGTTCGTGCCAGTGTAGTTTCTGATATATTATTCTGAACCTAAATTAAAATAGCACCACCTTAATGGAAAATAAGACAAAAACTTTGATGAGATGTTTAAGGACTTCTGGCAATCTGCTCTTTCTGCTGACAGATTTGCCTCTGCACTTTGCCAGGTCCACATATTTTAGCGGCACAATCCCAGTTAAATATAGGACAGAGACTTGTGTTGGGCTTCAGAGTTTTTTGGCAATGTTTGCTATAGCTCATTCCAGAACACAGTCATGTAGCAATGGATACTGCTATCAGAATTCACTTAGGTTTAAGTTTTCCATGCTTTAAACTTCATCGTGAGCTTAGGATGGGAATCTGGTTAAAACAGGAGACAAGAGGTGAGATTTAAAACTTGTCAGGAGCCCAGTTCCATGACGAAAAGCAAAGCAAAATCGAGAAAGAAAAGTGTCTTTGTGTAGTTCAAATAATCAACTTTATAAAATGAAACAATTATGTATGACACATACCTCCACAACTGATGGGAGCGAAGCGAATGCTTCACGTGTGCTAAGAACTGAAAGGACTTGAAAGAGAAAAAAATAATCAGTGTTCAGAGACAAGTTTTATAAGATAGAAGGAAACTCTTCAAGCTGTAAATAGTTTGGGTAGGTTCGTATACTGCTTGGCGTGGTATGACTGGATGCTATATGGGCTGTAATGATTAAGACCTTTATTATTCATGTTCATTCATACTTTTTCGACGGTGGATCTGAGTTATAAAAGGCTGCAGTTTTTAACCCATAGCTCTCCTGAAATGAATTTATGTTAATGTAAGAAAGATTAACTAATTTAAACCAGTATGAATGTAGAGGAAGAGAAGGTCCTCAGTCGTAGATGGGAGCTCTAGGTTGGTTTGTTTGAGATTTTTTTTCTTGAAAGATGAAATAATCCAGATAAATAATCCAGACTTAGGTCCTTTAGGAATCCACCATGGAGAGGAAATGTTCCAACATTCAGGTTTAAACAGAGTGATCCAAATGTTCCCTGGTGCTCTGTGGAAGCCATAGTTGGAGGTAAGCACACAGATTCCCAGCACAGCAAACAGATTTTGTCCCAAAGCACAAGGTTTGTAGGAGCTGGCACGCTAAGTCAGGAGATGCCAGGGGAGCTGGCCTGGCAGCTGCTTTGAAGCCTGCTGGGATCACCAGATCCTGGTGCCTGTTCCCATACCCTCTGTGTTGAGCTCCCTGGAAAGGTGCACAGCCAATATTGCCTGAGATGCAGTTCCAGCAAAAGGATGAGTATGATCCAAGTAGGGTTTAACGGGGATCGTCTCCAGTGGAAATGGTGGAAATATTGAGACAGCTGCTCTCTAACCTTGGCAGCCTCTGAATTCTGAATATAACTCATTTACCTCAGCATCTTAATGGTCTGAAATTCCTCTTTCCCAAAATACACAGCCTGTGTTCTGACAGGTTGCAAGACGCATACAAAATCACCTAATCTGGAAAACGGTTTTTTAGGTTCCTAATACAGTATTAATAAGTAATCATAAATCAAGTTGCCCCAAGGACCTGGAGAAGCTGTGGAGCGAAGTGTCTTGTTGTCTTCATGTACTGTGTGGGCTGGGTGGCTGCACTTCGTGTTTCAGTTAGGAAGATGTAAATAACAAGTCACTGCAATGCCTTTGCCTGCACATAGAAACAGAAAATACTGTCTTAGTGGAAGCTTTGGATGCAAAGTCTTCCTATAACTGGCAAAACCTTCCCATCTCTCCTCCTGACATCCTGAAACTCAAGCCGTTGTGTGGAGTGGATCATAAACTCTCAAAATGAATATTTTAGTTTTGCTTGGTGATTGCAAATTGAGTTAAGCAAGGTCAGAAGTCACATGCCTGTTGAACGTTCAAGCACCTGTAAGCTCATTTTCTATTTTCCTCCCAGGTGTATCCTTTCCGAGAAGCTTTCTCAGTGGGAAGGTTGTGGAGATCCAACCTTACCTTGGAACAAGGTATTTGTTTAGGCACTTTGAGTCTGGAAAATAGCTGGAAAGGTTTCCTTGCAAATGATTGCAGACTGGTGGTATCATTCAAGAAGTACTTTACTGAGAGTGTTACTAGGCTGTTGCATGAAGTAGATTCAGCTAAGCATTAAAGTTAGGCAGAAAAGTTTGGCCAAGCAGGACTGGCTAACTTAAGGTCAGCTTTGTAAAAGCAAACAGGTCTCCTGTAAACTCAACGTTACTTTAAATACACATATGAAAGATGAAAAGGAGTATGTTCTGTGGGATGCATAGGCCAGAAAGTGCTGACAAGTTTGTCTTAGAAACAGGATTTTCAAGTCAGATAACAAATAGCTCAGATAAGAACTCAAATTACACTCAGATGTAAATAGTAGTACAGACAAAATGAGTATGTCATCCTAACAAAACCAATAAACGTAATGGGGAACATGATCTTAGGCCTCACAAACTGTTAGAAGTAATCAGCAGCAGAGGAAGTAAAGTTCTGTGCAAAAAATAAAAAAAAAAATCATTATCTTCATTGCTTTTAGGAAGTAATTGGATCAGCAAATTGTACTATGAGAGAGAAGCTATGAAAGTCTTCTAATAATAAGAGCAGCAGTCAGGCAGCCCATGGAACGAGTTACGTGGTGCAGTGCTTCTGATGGGAAGACCTCCACAAGTTCTTCTTCCTCTTTTCTGGAGAGGCTGTAGCATGCAGAGTTCAGCTGAAAGAGGGCTGCTGGCCAGAGCACGGATCCCAGCAGGGAGCATGCCCAAGCAGGCTAGTATTTTTGTTTGTGTTGTTTCAAAACAGCAATTACAAGGCGGAGTTTAAATATAGCATTCTAAATCTTACTCTGTAGTTAGGAGTCTTAGTCCCATGCAGGGAAAAGATTATAATGAATGAAACGAATCCAGTATTTTTCTTTCAGCTGCCACTTAGCTCTCTGTATCCTTCTGGTCTTCCGTGGTTTCCTTCCTCCCTCCAGTTCTCAGATCTGAGCTTCAGAGTTCTGTGCTGTTCTTGGACAGAACGAATAGCTGAACTGCATTGCTGTCACTTGCAGATGCCCAGGAGCCAGCCCATGTCAAAGGACTGCAGCATGCAAGCAGGGCAGCTGCACAGGCACGATCCTGTGACAGCTATTGCAACAGACACCAGGCAATTCATGCAACCACAACAAACACCAAGTGGGTTTACTTGGGGAAGACAGGGAAAGGGTGGCAACAAACAAAAATCACAAACACACCCAGCTTAAGTTCCTAGTTCTTCAGCCAGATGTCTGATTCCCTAATGTCAACAAATACTTCGGATGTATTTGTCTGCTCTTGTTCAGTGTAAGTATCACTATGTTGGCCTACTTATGCTGTGAGATTTCTCTGCAGGTATGTAATGCAATGTCTCTCGAGCACGTATGATGCAAAATGCTACATTTACTTGCTTACAGTATGAACTGATAGTTTTGAAACTAAATGGTTGTCTTGACAAATAGTCTGATAATTAACAAAACTACAACACTATGTATCCCTCTTCTGCTCCTAAACTCCAGGGAAGGCAGTATATGTCCTGTACGTGAAAGCTGCTGGGAGAAAATACAAGATGTTTATCACATCAGATTACTTGAGAGCATCCTGTTGTCTTAAAGGTGAGGATATTCCAGGAGCATCACTGCGCTCAAAACACAGAAGAAAACTCACTTTAGTGTGGGTGGGAGCAGAGCTGGGCTGTCACCCTGTATACCCTCTGCTGCTGTGCTTTGGGCATGGTGCTGAGCACTTGTTCTCAGGTTAATTGCATTGGTTCTTCATATCTGGACAGCTTTGGTCAGTAGCCACTCCAACAAGCTGGCAGCGTAACCATGTTATGCTTTTAAGACTGAAGTTTAAAAACCATGGGCTTCAAAACAAAGCCAATTACAGGATGTCCACCATGTTACAAAATCTGAAGTCTCAACAGTTTGTGTTCCAGAGACAAGTAGATGTGAAGAGTATAAAGTATCCCTACTTAAACTGAATATGCAGTCTAATGTTTTGCATAGGATATGTATGCTTTACCAATCTTGTAAAGGTAAAAGAATAATGAATTATATATATTTTTTTAAGTCCAAGAAAATGAAAATTTTATTTAAAATATTTATGGAAGTAAATCCCCACATTTTCAGTAATTCCGTGTTATTTGCGTGATGACGAAGCAGTCAAATAATTCACCACATTAAATAACTGAGTCAGACTAAATAAATACTAAAATCATTGTATAAATACATACGTATCAAGCATAGAGAAGCAGCCTGTAGTTGTATAGTATTGTACAAAACCTTTCATGTACGCATCTTTCCAGTCAGCAAAGCTGTGGCGGACAAGAACAAATATATGCTGTTTCATTTCTCAAGATGAAAACTCTCTGTATCTGAACAGCTCTCCCCGGAGTAACAAAATATGCAGCACAGTTGCTTCCTTACCAAACCCAGCTTTGTAATTCTAGTCAGTCCTTAAAACTGAAAGCTCTTCAAAAGGCACCGTCAAGTGATAAAAACGAGGACTGACTGAAATTGATTTGGCAAAATAATTTGTTGTCACAGAGTCCCAGAATGCAGAAGGAGATGAAGAGAACAAAACAGTGTTTGCGCACACCCTGAACTTGTCTTTCTAAACAGAAAGTGTTGAGAAAAAAACACTTCTTTGATCCAAAAGTTGCGTCAGGTTGCCAATGTTACTTCACAACAGAAACAGTATTTTCATGTTGGTTTCCAAATACGTGCAGGCAAAATTGAAAAGCTGTGCTAATGTGGACAGGGAAAAAGATGTAAGCAGTGTATGCTACCATCACTAACATAGTAACGTTGAAAGTGTAGAAGAGCACTTTTTCCCAGGGCTCCATGAGATAGCTGCAGGTGATTAATTCAAACTGGCAGTACAGCCAATAGAGATAGTTCTTCATGCTCTTTAAATCCATCTGCAACTCCGAGCAGCTTCTGAAAGCCTTCCCTATTACAATTAAGGATAGTTAGTAGGAAAATAAACCTTTACAAGAAAAAAGCAATAACATAAATAAAATAAATAAAACAGCATCTCCATTCTATCCAGTTTGCCCACGGACACCAGTTTTAGTAAATGATATTATAAAAGCACAAGAGAACTAAAATCCAAAGACCACAGATGGATTTCAAAGCACAACACATGACCAGATGGAAACTATCCCATGAAAAGCTCCATCCCCTTTGGCCTTTTATACCTTCTCTTCTGAATAAGGCAGTCAAATTTACCCTACTATTTAATGGGTGATTCACCCAGGACACTCCACAATATCTTTTTTCCAGAAATGGATTACCTAATAATTATTGCAAGTCCATCTTCCAAGCCAAACTACTTTCATATATTTTCCTTGCAATGGATTATTTCAGATTCTGTTGAAGCAACTTCATGTAGAAAGCATTCATAGCTCTCTCTTCACTAGTCATGGATTTTGAAGTAGGACTTGGCTGGAGGTCTGATTTCTGTCACTGCAGATGGAATTTTAAGTCTTATGATTCAGTTGTTGGAGTGCAAACTGGAAGAATAACACATACACAGCTACAACCAAGTGCATCTATATGCAGACTGTACGGTTCCTTCTGCAGCAGAGACTGCACTGATCCATTGCAAGGATAAAAACACGCCCATTTATTTTAAAGCTTTGTGTTCAGACAGATGCTAATCATTCTTCAGTGTTACATTACATAGTTACCAGGAGAATACAGAACTGGAGAGGTGAAAGGAAAACAGGACTTGTTCAGTCACTGATGGTTCACCATTTGGTACATAAAAATGAGGTGAAACATCCCCCCTCTTTTTAATTGATAAGTTAGAACTTCTGGTTGGTGTCAAGATCTGTGGAAAACATCATATTCCACAGGTGTTAAATACTTCATAGATCTGTGTACAGCGGGATTTTATGTGGCAAAAGCCACTTCTAAAGAGTTTTTAGAGAAAAATTGCCTTATCTTTTCCATTTTTCTACAATATTTCCCATATTTCTGCCTCACTTAAGCCTCTTATCAAACAAAACATTGCCCAACTACTTTTCCTACCAAGAAAAATGGTGCAGATTCTGTAAAAAGTAGAACTTACCTCTTCACTTCTCCCTGGTGACAA
Organism: Callipepla californica brunnescens; assembly: GCA_023055505.1. Classification (NCBI taxonomy): domain Eukaryota; kingdom Metazoa; phylum Chordata; class Aves; order Galliformes; family Odontophoridae; genus Callipepla; species Callipepla californica. Next base: position 20,412,484 of record JALIRH010000008.1, read on the forward strand.
AACGTTTAGCGAGATGCTTCCTGACACTTCTGCCTTTTGCAGCTGAACATCTCCTCTACGCACCGAGAAACAGAGACAATTACCTTTGATCCTCAATTACAGAGCATGTCCTCCATACCCCGCCCTTCTTCACTATTGCTAAAAACTCCTCTGGCCAAAACTGCATTATGCAACAAGGACACCCATCGTCTGGCTCGGCACCGCACTCTCATGACTGCATTAATTTGATAATTAGAACGGAGTCAAAGTTGAAGATCTGCAGGCAGGGAGGAGCGTACAAGACTGTGGTACTATTTAGGACAATCAGCAAAAAAATGTTTACAATTACTGCCTCCTCTAATTGTGAATGACAAAAAATGTACCCCTGCTTCGGTGGGACTTCACAGCGCAGGCTGCTGAAGTTCCTATCAGATGCAACGTGATGTTTGTGCAAAAATATGGTGTCAGAGTTAGGTAGCCACAAAAATGCAGCTCAATTAATCTCACAGGAAAGTTTCAGGTCAAGCCTTCACCTCCTGCAACCTTTCATTAATACCACTTTCAAACAGTCCCCAGCTCTCCCTATGTGTCTGTCTCCCATACCCACACATCAGTCGCCCTGCTTCAGAACACCACGGAGGACAGAACATGTGGGCAAGAGTAAAGGTTGGTGAATTTGCCTTAAAAATGCTACAAAAGTATACCAAGCCACAAGTGCTTGAGGTATTTTAATGATCTAATTTGACAAGTAAATTAGGTAGAAATCTGCATAATACATGATGTTCTAAACTACCTGCCTGCAGTCAAATCATTTCCAAATCTGAATCAGCTTCATTTAGGAAGAATATCCCACAAGCCCTGTCCAAGGCATCACTGCCACACCTTCCTGCTTCCCTTCCTCACCAAACAGCCTGGGCTGACCCATTAGTAAAAGCTGACCTAGTCCCTCAGCCTTTTCTTTTTTCCCCGTAGTTTCCAATAAAATAAGGTTTTCTGTTCAAAAACTGTCCCCTTTGCGCAGAGAATTAAAGAAATGGTAAAGCACTGCCTCTGACAGCAGTAGTTAAGATGCCACATCGCCGTTCTCTGGCAGAGCCAGGGGTCTGCCACAAGGGTCCGTCTCCAAAGATGGACAAACTACTGCACTGAGGAGGATGTGACTTGGGCTGGGCACCGGGGCATGGGATGGGAGGAGATATTTTCAGGGGCTTTTCAAAAAACCACTGGTGGAAAACAACATAGAAGTAACACTGATGTTTTATGCACAAGAGAAGCAATGCTTAACGAGCATAGTGCCTGTGCTCTCAACAGGCCAGCAGCCCTGCTCCCATCACTCACCTTCCCAGCACCAGCAGAGCGCTGGCAGGGCATCAGTAGGCAGAAGTCTGTTCACCTCAACCTGAGCTCTCTCAGAAAAGTGTTTGTGAAAGAGCCAAGGAAATGCATGTAGGTGCTTCTGCCATTCCAAGTGCAAAGCCGGACAGCTATTTTCATTCTTTTTGATATTGCTCCACTGCTGTTATCAATAATAAATTCCACAAGTTTAAACAGCGCAGGAAGCAAAGACTTGCACAAGTTTGCTTTAGTTCCAACAGCTTTGGAAACATTTAAGTTTTTACCTGAAGCCAAATGCTGTGAAAGGAGTAGCTGTTAGCACAGAAGCAGGGCTTACATCATAGGAATGAAATGTCAGGATAAGCAGAATCCATTCCTGGCTGTAAGCAGATCCTGGGTGGGGGTGTGAAGCCCCCAGGCATGCTCTCTCTGGGGCTCTCTGTACAGCCACTCCTGCTGCTTCTCCCAGCTTTTACCTCAGGGGGAATAAAGAACTCATAAATACCTTTCACAGTTCGTGATCACAGGTGTATAGCTTCCCTCAGAATACAAATCGCCTGAAATGCCTGCATTTTATGCCAGTTTTAGTCTAAGATCATTTTCCTTCACAGAGAATAAATGGAAATAGCCTTTAAGATCAAAACAGAATGGAAAACAAACTCATACCACCATGCGTGGTACTATTACAGTGACTGGTGATGCAAGAACAAAGCAATTTTTTCACAAAGATCTCCAAACAGTTTTCCTGCAGTTCTGAAAAGCAACAGGAGCTTTCCCAAAGGGAGCCTTGTCCCAGAGGGGCTGCTCCCTTCCCCTTTTTAACACCATCCCTAAATCTTGCAGAGCTCTCCTCTAAGGTGCGTATCTGTGCTCCAAGAGAAGACTGCACTGACTCATAGCATTGCATCAACATGAATTTACATAAATCTGGTAAAGGGGAACATGAGAAGTACAGTGCAACATGTTATGAAAGCTTTATTACTTCCTGAGTGCCATCAACAATTAGCCTTCCATCTCCCTAACTAGCAGTGTCCAGCTCTGAGCCCAATTAATTCAAAAACTGATCCCTGCAGTTGCTGGTGAAACAGAAATTGGCAACACGTATGCAAAAAGCAGATAATTGGGCTGTCTCCCTGAGCCTTATCCCTTGATCCTGCAGCACACTGTTAAGCTGACTGGAGTGTTCCTTTCCCACCCTGGTTGTTTCTGGTTGTTTTGGGGTCTTCTAGCTGTGTTGCCCAGGTTTATGTCTATGCTGGCAGGTAATTACATTTCAAAACTTCATTCTGCTGCTTCTCGCTCTGGTTTTCAGCCAGAGTTAAACACAGCCACATAAAAGGTCATGGAGTGACACGGCGATACTCCTTCTTAGCATGGGAAACATGAATTAAAAAAGCCAGCTGGAAATATTCAAACTAGCACTTCACTGAAAGTGATCAGCATCTCTTTGCAGTCTAACTGAAATTGGTCATGGGTTAAAAAGTAAAGTGTGTGGGAGTACTGAGACAGAAGTAGTGGAAGGAAATAAGCCTAATTTCCTTAGATGATGAAGCTAAAAATACCTGAATTGGCTCTGCCTCACACCTATACAGCACAGTAAAATGAAGACAGTGGAAAACAGCTGAAGTAGGAAGTGAAGGTGATGGCAGTTTTCTCTCTGACGTACCTACTGTCTGTCCCACACAAAGAAAGACACAAGACTGTTTGGTCACAAAATAGACTTGAGGTTTTTTGATCCCATTTGGCTCCAGCACCATTTGGAAGGCCAGCTTTGGGCTTGTCTCTTGTGTCACCCATACTGCACACTCCAAGAACCAGCAGTGCCAATGAGCTATTAACATACTGGGGAAGCAGCCCTGTGCAGCTCACTGAGACAGGCAGTGTCTGTGTATGCCTTAGCTGGAGGCTGTAACGTGGGTCTGTTTGGCCCAGCAAACTCCTCCTGTCCTATTCTTCACATTCAGGAAGGACAAGCAGGACAGTGATTTGTCAGCTTTCACACCACAGGATCACGCAAATGCAGGTGCTGGAGGAAGGGATGGGATGAAAACACAATGCAGGGGAAAGGAAATGGGAGACTGATCAAGCCAAGGCAGTCCAGCCAAAGATGAGCTTAACCTGCTATGGAATCACACCACGGGATGAGCAGATCACAAATGGTGCTGCCAACCTCCTCCTATAAACATCTGCAGCTTGTGATAGTTATCTTATCCTCAAGACACATGAGAACCAGCTTCACAGCTAAGGAAAACCAACAATAAGGAAGGGCTGATACAGAAAAATGTTTGTTTGGCTTGTCAACAGAGTCATGCCACTCCAAAGGACCTAAAGAATACACACTGCTGTTCCTGGGAAGCAGGAAGACTGCCCTGTCGTATGGACCAAGTCAATTCTTAGAAAGACTTTGCTCTGCATGGTGTAAACTATCTGGCACGTGGATCCACAAACCCTGGCACCCAGCAGGTTCGGCTCGAGCAGTATCACCCTGAATCAGGCTGTTAGGCACCCACAGGAACGCAACACAGACAAGGAATGTATCCTGACAAGGACAATATCTTGATGAGGAATGTGTCTTGGCTCCAGCGTACTGAGGCCCGACTTACTGCTATTAGTAATGCAAATAACACATTTTAGTCATTACATTGTTGCCTGCATGAGTCATACTGTTTTCCAGCATCGTGCTTCACACCTGGTTAGACCAGTTCAAGATCTGTTTTAATTCTACATCTAGAACTGATCATTAGTGAAAACTATGGGCAGTAACAACCTCCAGAAGCCTAAGGAACATGCGTGGCTGGCCCAGAAGTATCAGGCACATACTATTTTGGCATGACGTAAGGTGACACCATTTAATATCACAGGAACTGAGTGTTTCATAAAACTTGGGCACTGAAATGTGCTAGTGGTAAAGCATAACGCACCAAGTTCTTCCTACTTGCAATTGCTTTACTTCACAGCTCCCTTACCTGCCCCTCGCACAGTATTTTGTTTAGCTATGCCTGACACACAGGCAGCCAAAGCATTACAAATCACGATCTCATTCTGCTGTTGCAGCCCCAGATAAAACGGGAAGTTCTCCTTACACCAAAGTCATCCCGGTTTCTAACTTCATTTATTATTATTATTATTTTCTGTCTAGGAACAGACATTTTATTTGAATAACATTTCCTAGCATCTTTCCCCTCCCCCCCCTTTTTTTTTTTTGCACCCCCCCCCCCCCCCATCATTTTTTCTTTAAGTTTATAGGAAGTTATTGCCATTCTGCCATAGATCCTGGGTGTAGGTGCTTACGTTGCACAGAGTGAATCCTGAATTAATTGTATCTGCAGCTTTATGCACACAAAATTCTCTTTTGGCCCTGCATTTTAAGAACTCTGTTTCAATCTGTGGTGTTCTGTGAAGAGAACGTGTGTTATGTGTGCTGAAAAGGAAAAAATATGTCCTACAGATGGCCTTTAATCATGAAAAGCTCTAGAAGTTTGTCTTCTGCTGAGAGAACTATCCCAGGCTGCCCCTTAGGTGCCTTTCATAGGGCAGAAGATGATGTTCTGCGAAATGTAATCTGCAAGAGGAGGGAAAGAAGGGACAGTTGAAAACTTAGGAAATCAATTGTAATTGCTGACTCCTAGGAACTAGAGGAGGGAACATCCTGACATGACTATGAAAGTGAGAACAGGGATAAGGAAAGGAGAGCCTTCTAAATACACTGACACCAAGGAAAGAATGTAAGAAAACAGCAAACCCTGCAACTTCAGTATCCTGGAATGTTGTCTACTTGACAAAAAGTGGCCCATCAGCAGTGCTACACATCTGAAGAAAAGGAATGTGCCTTAGCAATAGCCAGGCTGTTTCAGCCCAGCAGATGCTGGCTATTTGCTGGCAGACCCACTCACACTAACAGCTGTGAGATCAGCTTGCTGAACACAGATACCCACAGTACCAGAGGGGACTGTGCCCTTTCTTTGATCACCCATCTCCGCTCTCCCAAAGAGTTTCTGACTGCAAAGCAAAGCAAAGGTTCACCATGATGCCAGCAAACTGGGGTCATCTGTGCACCAAAGTCTGTGGGATTGCAGCTATGTTCCACCACAGACATGTCATGGTCAGCAGTGCATGTCAGCACTCCCAGGCCGGGATGCTTCAGGAGTCAAAGTGTGTCCTGTCACCTTTTCCTCTTGCAATGCTGATTAGACTCTGTGCTCTGCAAGTGTGCAACGGAGGCACAGAAGATGTTTATGCATCTTGTTTGTTGTTGCCCTGTAGCCATAATAAATGCATCTCAGGACAGACAAATGAACTGAGCAGAAATGTTAGAATAAATCCCGTGTGTTAGAAACAGAATCAGCAGATAAAACTGTTTCTGCTATAAGACATTTATAGTACCTCATTAAAACTGTGTTTGGGCCACAAGCAAATAACACTTTTCCCCAGACTTTTTTTCCCAATCTTTGTATCTACTGTGGCACATGGAGGGGAGTAAGCTTGGTTTCACATCTGATCAGAATGGAGAGATATTTTTTCTTCTGTCGCTGAAGAATAATGCCCCATGTAAAAGAAACCTGCAAGACTGAGAGTGTCAGACAACGGAATCTGGATAGAAGGCTTCTATTTATGTTCAGAATTAATGTAGGTAGCCAGAGAATTTGAAGTTTGTTGTTTTAAAGGAAAAAAAATCAGCAAACAACGTTTAAATTATCCACAAAGATCTGAAGTATCTCACCTACATACATTAATTTATCTGACTAAATTTGCTTTTCATCCAGTGTTTACATATGAAAAGCTGTATGAAATAATAAGGCTAAAATACAGGGAATTTCATTCCATATTTCTCTTAGCATTGCTACAGCTCAGCATTGGCCAGGGGCTGAGGATTTGGAACTTGCAGTTAGTGTTATTCAGTTATACCCATTTGTACATGGAAGGAACACCTAACAGGAAAGCGGATCTATCTCGGTATTTATTCCTTTAATTTCTGAATCATGACTTTGTTTAACTGTGAGAATGAGAATTTGAGGCAGTTCTTATTCTTTACGAATGTTCTATCAGGAAACAGATCTTCTGCATTTCTGCGCTGTCAAGGTAATCAGGGATGCTGCTGCTTTATTTGTATTACTTTGACAGAAGCTCAGACCTCTTCCCGTGTACGAATTCTCCTCATTTAGACATTTCTTTTCCATGTCCCAGTTTCTCTAGGAGAACAGCATAAGAAACAGGAATGTATTTTAATGTAATTCCCAAATCGCCACTGAAAAAAAATAAAATTTGAGGACTGATAGAACTGTTCTAGAAATACACGGGGGAAAAAAAGGAATATAGATATATTCATAGCTTGCCATTTATAGTAATATGAAAACAATCCGTGTGCCCGATATTACACACTGTGTTTGTGTGCATGCAGATGACAGGCAGAACATTATGTCCAGTTCTAGTGGTACAACGATATAATATTATGAAATTTGTACATCAGCTTTAACAGTATTCCTATAAAACACCTCTTCTGTATGTGTGAAATTTCTTTGATTTTATTGCTGTCTTCTGAAAATTATTTAATACTGTTGAAATGAACCCACTTACGGATCAGCAGGGAGGTTTCTTTTCCGTAGCTTTATTTCTGCTGTAATTAAGGACTACCAGCAGGATGTTATCCTGTACATACTAAAAGGTGGATGGTCTGTTAAATGTGATCTGGTTAATTGCTAAACAATAGTTTAAGAAGAACTAGGATTATTGTGTTTAATTCTGGTCATGGAAAAGCATGGTATTGGTTAAATGGTGAGTGAGGAACTGTGACTTGTGATGTTTGATGTGTATTAATGGTGTTGTTGAGACACTCAAAGGCAGGGACGCAGAAGAAGCATGATGCTATAACATGTTAGAAGAGCTTCTTTCACAGATTTATGTGCTCTTTCAGTTGTGTCAGCTGCGTGGCCAGCAGGAATCAAAGTGGCATACTGATGTTACTGAATGTGATGACAGTAAATGGCCTGGCTTCCATGGGAGGAAAAATAAATATGTGAAAGCAATGAACGTGAAGTAGAACCAGTCAAATGTGCTCTGAAACATTTTCCTTCTGATCTCGTTCTCTGAAATTTAATCTTCCTTTAAGTTAAGTTCAGCAGCTTTTCTCCTAAGAGTGAACTGCATTAGCATCCTCAGTGCCCCTTCGTGGCTGCAAACAGTGAAAGCAGTGAGCCTTTAAGCCAGAAGGTCTCATTTTTAACATTTCTCTTTTCTCTGTACCCTTCTCTTATTAATGGTCATTTGTCATTGTAGAATTCTCAGAATTTTAGTATGGATGTAAAAATATCTTCTTTTATATGTATCTATCTTTATGATTGATAGAAAAATATAGAGACTGGCCTAAAAAGACTGATTCCATTCAAAATTATGAAAGACTTTCATCCCATCTTCTGATCTGACCTTAAATGAGGACATTTTCAGTTCTGGGAGAATGAGACATTGCTACCCCATATAAATCAAAATCTGAGCTCACAGTCTAATTTAATCAAAAAAGAAGAGGAAGAACTTTTACTGGAAAATGCAGACATAATCTTCAAATGATAGATAACATAAGGTCAATGATAAGTTGTACCTTAGGGGAAAAATAAACCAAAGATTTACAATTGTATGATTATATTTACTATTAACCTTTACAGTGTGACTAAATAGAAACATTTCCCAGCAGGAATTAGTACTCAGAGTGTAGCTTTTGGATCTTCATGGATTTATGGACCATGTTCAATTACGTTTTCAGTTCTTTCCTCATATGCAGCACTTTATCACCTTCCCATCTATCAAAGCACCATAAAAAGAGGACTCTGCCACTCCTGAGAGACCTATTGTTTCCAGACTTCACAGACTTACTATTAAAGCTCATTTCATGTTTCATAAATTTTTATTTCAAACATTCATCCCTGGCTTGCTTTCCTATCTGGATGACATACTGCATCTTATTCTAATGATAAATTAAATCCTTTCAGCCATATTTTCCTCATTCCAGATGTAACTCTTCAGAATCTCTGCGGAGTGTCATTTGAGGGCGAGAGAAAACAAAGCCCATTTTGAAAACAAAGGGCAAACTTATCCAAAGTTTGTCATACACTGAAATCTTCCTCAGTGTAGCTAGTATAAATGTAGTACTTATTGCTCTCCTGTCTCTACATGTGCAGAGAGCAGTCAGGAAGCGTGCTTCACTTCTGTTCATCCATATACTCATGGCTTTACTCTTCTGCTGGAAGAAGGCTGGAGAAGGGGAGAGCTCTGAGTACACAAGGCAGTCATCTGAACTATAATTCTGCCACTGATGCAAAGAGAACAGTAATGTATTAGGCAGAGATTTAAATGATAGCAGTGTGTCTCTATGAGCCATTAAGAAATGTTCACCTCGTGGAATAGATTGGATTCAGCTTCAAGTGACAATCAGCTAAGTAAGTTTAATGCAGGCCTAATCAATGTTCTTTCAAATTATTATTATTATTATTATTGTTGTTGTTGTTGTTGTTATTATTATTATTATTATTATTATTATTTTAAGTGATGGCCAGGGAAACAGTTTTCCCTAAAAGCGCTGTAACTTTCAAAGGTTTTGATAAAAAATGTGTTCTTATGACAACGGCAAAATGCCAAGGCTTCCTTAAACAGATATTTACACCAACTGGGACATTTTAAACGCTCTGAAATATGACTGAGCAGCCCATACATCTCAGGTAGTTTTTACAACTGCTCAGGCTGTCAGGGAACAGAATGCTGTTATAGAACCTTGTGGAAACAGTGAAAACAGGGAATTACAGCATGGCAGACTCAACTGCTTTGGGCTCTGAAGTAGAACACAACTCAACCTTTACACACTGTTCTTTCCACGGCCTTTCAGATGCGTGAGGAGTCAAATGAAACAAAATACAACATCACAACAGTGAAATTATGCTATTGCTGGTTTTAAGCACACAGCTGTTCACATTATTACTCGAGAATATTACTGTGAAAATAGGCTCTGTAAAAAGAACCCGTATTTGACAGCAAAATAGGAAGTGTGGAAAGAGCTATTATAAACCCTCCTTCTCTCACTGGTTTATCAGTGTTTGCCTTAATAATACAACACACTGTGGCTTTGCAATATTCTTATTTATGCATGTGCTACTAGGGCAGATAGCCAGGAGGTCCTCAGCTTTGAAACAAATATCACTCTTAGAGGAATATCATTAGTCTAGTCCCATGGATTTCACTAGTATGTAGATTCCTGAGATTAATTCAGGACAGCCATATATAGCAGAGCACGGGCTGAAGGTCAGCGAGACTATTTATGGGCTTCACTGCCTTTCCAGAACAAGGTCAGTTAAAAACTTGAATTTTTAGATTCTTGGCTCTTTAGAGAACAAATGTTAAGACACAAGACTAAATTAAATGATTTTTAGAGAGGAATAAAGACTAAGTGAACTTACAAAGCATAAGGAAGTAATAGAGCTGGTTTAGCAAATGACAGCTGTGCTTTCAAATACGTATCACTTCCCCCCAGCATAACTTAGCCAAAGTTTAAAGAGTATGTACTCATTTAAAATGAGATTTTTTTCCCTCAGATAGGTTCTGTCAGACATGCTTTCTTGTACTGTCATTCCTGTCTTGATATTTGCCGGCATGAAACATTTCAAGCCTTCAAGAATTCGTTTTATTGGACTGATAGGCTTTTATTACCTACCACTGAGTCTGCCTGACAAGCACTTGAACTTTCTTATATCTTCTCAACTTTTGAATTAAAACCGTCTGTAAGGGAACTGTGTGCTGGGTCAAAATTGGATTTTACAAAGGCCAACATTTACTGCCACTGCTTCAGCTCCTTGGATTGCATTTCTCAGACTGCTCGTTACATCTCAGTAAGGAGAGTGCTTATTACGGGTAACTTCAGCTAAAAAATACATATGAAGATTAAAAATTTAATAATCTCAGAGACTAAAATGTAATATTTTTCATGTCTTAAACATTACACAAATAAAGTATGAGGGCATTTTTTTTTTAACCATATTTCATCTGTTTTATGTGTAGCGATTGAAGCAACCTTTGCCAAAGGAAACTCTTTAAAGGGCATCTTGCTCAAAGGAGCTGGAAGAGTGAGGTCTTCCTTTTTTTATGCAAGACTTAGGTTGAAAATATAGGTTGCTTCACTTCCTGAGAGTGCAGTGATTCAAGACTTCAATGAATTTTCAGATCTCGAGGGACCGGATAAAGAAAAGCACTAGAAGAAAGAAAGATAAATATGCACTCAGCCCACAGATTCTGCACATTATGCTATAGTTTGCTTTTCAGTCCTCAGTTACATAAGTTCAGGAATTAATTCCTGGTTGGGAACCTAACCAGCAGAACTCAGATTTTGGCTGGTAGCCCACGTCTTCCAATATAAGTGCATCAGCCATCTCCTGTTCCATTTCCAAAAGCATAGCATCATGTATTTGTTACAGAAAAAAAACAAATGCTGTTAATGCTTAGCCAAGCTCTGAAATTATTTCTTGAGTACTTTACTTTTTCCATTACAGCAAAGGAGAAACTGTTTTATCTGCACCCATTTAGCTGGTTTTACTTCTGAAGTATAAGATTAATTCTAACATTAAGATGCTTCTCCTCAGTGGGTCTGCTTACTCTGAGATACGTTCCTAATGCTTAAAAGTCAAACTAGAAACGTTTTAAGAGTCTGTGGACAAAGAGCTGCCTTTTGTTTGTGCTATCACTTAGTGTGACAGAGATGAGTGTGGTCTTTGCTCTTTTTCTGTAGCAGTGCAAATCCAAATGCAATAGCACCAATCCAGGGCACAGGAGGTAGCAGGAGGGCAGTGGCATTAGGTGAAGCCAGAACTCCACAGCTGTTGGAATAAAGACTTTGCATTGAAGGAAGGAGCAAATCCATTCCCTCCTTGCTCAAGCAAAGAGAACAAAGGTGAAATACTGCATCATCCTCAAGCAAATAGCATCACTTTTCATTTACTGCATGAGTTTCCTTTGTAACTCCTACAGGCAACAACAAACAAGATGCATAAACATCTTCTGTGCCTCCGTTGCACACTTGCAGAGCACAGAGTCTAATCAGCATTGCGAGAGGAAAAGGTGACAGGACACACTTTGACTCCTGAAGCATCCCGGCCTGGGAGTGCTGACATGCACTGCTGACCATGACATGTCCATGGTGGAACATATCTGCAACCCCACAGACTTTGGTGCACAGATGACCCCAGTTTGCTGGCATTGTGCTGAACCTTTGCTTTGCTTTGCAGTCAGAAACTCTTTGGGAGAGCAGAGATGGTGATCAAAGAAAGGGCACAGTCCCCTCTGGGTACTGTGGGTGTCTGCGTTCAGCAAGCTGATCTCACAGCTGTTAGTGTGAGTGGGTCTGCCAGCAAATAGCCAGCATCTGCTGGGCTGAAACAGCCTGGCTATTGCTTTCAGTATTTTTGTAGGAAGCAATGACTAATTATTTCAGCCTGGAAAAGGCGAATACCTTCCTCCTTTTATTTGTATAACATTCCTCATGTATTGGACATCACACAGGAAACTGAGAGACAGAACCCCTGGATGAGGAGCTGACAGTGTAAACAACTGCTCAGATTACTGGCTAAGTGTCCTCAGCTCCTGTATTAAATAAAGTTGTGGTTATTTTCTTCTCAAGTACAAGATTTTCTGTTTATCCTGGAGAACACTTGCTAGAAACTGTGACCAGCAACGATAATAAGGTTAAAATTGCAGGAGAGATGGTATTTAACAGTGGGTTCAGGATACAGCAAGAAGCCTTTTTTCCCCATTTTTTTAAATCGAAAATTATTTCAGCTCCTTGGCAGCGTAGGTCTCCTGACTCTCAGCTTAAAAGTAGAATTCGACAGAGAACAATGTTGGTTTTTTTTTTTTTTTTTGGAGAAGTCATTTGCTATAAATAAAGCAGTTCATCCCATCTGATCAACAGCCTCCTGCAAAGGGATCCATGTAAATACATTCCGTTCCTTCTCTGTGCGCTGTCATCCTTTGTTTGCCAATTTTTCATCAGCTGAAGGCAGCTGCCAGTCATTCTGCACTCTCTAAGCAGACACTGTGATTGTGGCAAATTTTGTGAGCTGTGAGAATGCTGAAACCCACAGAGGTTGCAGGGAAGAAAACTAAATTTAGTGTTGTCTTGCTATCACCAGCTTCTCCCATATGCACCTGCAGAAATGAATCTTCAGTGGCTGGAAGCAGCAGCAGGGAAGCCCGCAGCTGTTTGAAACTCATTTCCCCATCTGGTGTCAGCTTCACAGTCTGGTGCCTTAGGAAACCTGGGATGATGTGGGAATCGGAGGAAAAAAAATAAATAAAAGAAGCGATAAAAGGAAATTAAAGCAACGTCGTAAAATTCTCTTGTAGTCAAATGATTCTTCCCATTAAAATACAGCTCCTCTGCAGTAAATCTGCATCACGGTGAAGCAGATGGTGCTGTGGTATGTGTTTTTTTTTTTTTTTTTGCAAAGTGAGAAAGCAGGAGAGACATTTCTGACAGCTGAAGGTACCACACAGCTATTTTAGTGCAAACCATACCACTTGGATCCTACTAGGAGATCTGCCTATGAGAAGATGGAGGGAGAACAAAAAGAAGTGCTTTTCACTGTAGACTCACAAGTAGAATAGGTAACATTTAATGCATCCTTGAGTAGGAGTGATTGGCTTATTACTGTTTTTACTGCACCCAGTTCTTAGGAACCCAAACCTTCTTGAATGATTCAGTGCAGTATAGACATCTGCATTTAAGTATCTGTCCACTATTACCTAACATCATTTTTCAAGTCTTCCGTGAGTTTCTCTTACAATTAACTTCTGTATTATCGTTTGTATGTTTTTGCTTTGTTCTATTTTCCTATCACTTTTTTAATTTCTTATCGAGCCCTAGTATTTCTGTCAAAGGAAGATTATAGCTGTATCCTGTGGACATCAGCAGTGCTTATTCAGTTTTTCCTATTGGCCCTCTAACAGAAGTCTGTGTCTCTTCCTTCACCCACCACTTTTACAACACGTATCCCGTTGGAGCCCCACAGGTACGAATGCTTCAACTTTGTTTGTTGGCAGACCTGTCTCAAGCACATTCCAAGCGATGAGCATGCATAAGTCCACTGTAATTTTAAAAGGAGGGGAAGTCTTCAATTCTCTGTACCCCAATAGATCAGTTTTCCACCATTTTTATTATATTTTTTCTCTATCTCCATCACCAAAATCTTGGTGAATACGTGAGCCTTTCAAACTGAGCAACAGGAACCTGTCCATAAGGCTCCATAAGAAAAAACAGCAGTCTGTACAAATTGAGCTCATATTCCCAGGAACAGAAGCACAGGCTGTCTGCTCCACACCATTCTGGGACCGTAAAGCAGTCAGAAAGCCAACTTTCCTGGTTTGCTCGAGGAAATGTTAGGCAGCCTTGACCCGAGTTACCTCTTATCATGCCTCCTGGAATGCTTTACTGCTGGGGTAAGTTCAAGGGGAGGTGTGAGTGTTGGATTGCTACTGCCCCTAAGAGATTGTCCATGTCTATAACCAGCCTCATGAAGACTCGTTGAGCTAGATTCAACTTGAGACCTGTTCTGAATAGTGCAGTCAGCTGACTCCACAGTTATTTTTCATTTCAGAGTAAGACAAAAAAGGCCTCGGTTACCTCAGTTCCCCTCTCATCTGAATTTTGATACGAGCTTAGCTTGGCTAAACTGAGGATCTAGTCCAGAATGCAGCCCGTAATTTTTGCATATAAAATGTATCTGAAAGCAGTAACAATGCAAGCTTGGAATTAAAATGTGTAAATCAAATTTGTAGTCACTTGCTTAATGCAAATTAAATGGTCTACAACATAAGACACGAAACATCTGCTAAACTGAGTAAAAATTAATGATGAAGAAAATTAGGTTTCCTTTGTTATTGATTTTTATCAATTTATGTTCAAATCTCAGAAAGATTTAATAAGAAGGCTGCCAGTTCATAGCTAATTCAAAGTGATTCGAAAGTGCTTAGTTTCTATTTATATTTTGCTTGCATACTTTGGAGCTCTTCATGAAAGTGGTAAGCTTGTGATGCATTAATCCACCAGCAAAAGCTTTACAAGTACATCCAAATATATCTTCACCGAGCAGTGATGTGAAGTTACACTGCTATTTAGCTGAACTACTTCAGACAGCAGCTTTGGCAGTCGGGACCATCTTCAGGTTTATCTGCTGGGCTTTTCTGGAGTTATTTCAGTCATGCTCCAATTCTCAGCAAATTCATCTCCGGAAACTGATGGGGAAGAATGTGTTTGGAATAATTACGACACAAAGGAGCTAACCAGGGAGAACTCAGAGTAAAAAAGTGAGAGTTTTCAAGAGTATCTCATGACCTTGAGAGCTGGAATCAAATGTTTGGGACCGTGCTCCTATCAAGGTTCAAGACAAGATGTCTGCTGGCCTCACTGGGAACAGAGTTTCACTTTTTGGCTTGTAGCCCATTTTTTTTCTTTCAATTCCAGAATTCTATCAATTCAAGCTCCTGCAAGATGATAGATTTCAGGATTCCTTCCTGAAATACACTGCTGTTTAGATTGTTCCATAAAATGAGCATTGGTACCTTTTCTTGATTGTGTATATCACGGGATAGCTTGGCTCTGAGACTGGAAGTATATTAGAACACAGAAACACTACTAGAAAACACTCCTTCGTTTACTTCTTTTGTTGTTTTCCAATTTATTTTTGTTTGCTTCAGGTAAAACTTATTCTAAGTGACGTTCTTCCCCTCCTTCCAGACATATCCAAGAGGTGCTTCCTTTGAGCAGCAATTCACTGCGTCTCTGCTGTGCTTTGGTGCACTGTACTCTGCAGCAGAATCTTTGGTTAAAAGAAAAGATGTTGCTAAAACATGACTGTTTTCCAGAAGTCTCTGCACATCCTGTGACCCTCATCCTCACTGACGCTATGCTGCCAGGAAGTAAACAAAGATCAGACTTTACACATGAAGATGTACTATAATGGGCCGAGAATCTTGGAAAATATAAGAGAACTTATGTGGAAAATTGCTATTTCCGTTCCACGTCTGCTAATGTTCCCTTTCAAAGGAAATGCAGGATGGGCGAGGTTTCTATAATAAGATTTCTCATGGGTTTGCCAGGGAGAGGGGAGAATCTACCTGTAATGCTTGGTATTTGCTGCAGCATCAAATTCCAGGAGCAATATTATAAGCTGTTGTTTATATCAGCTGAAAAGAAGGATAAGAAACATTGGCTGAAAGTCTGCAGCTTTATTTACCTCTTAGCAAAACGCTAACAGAAAGCAGTTTCATGTTTTGTTATACTGTTACTCCTCTGGAGAGCTGTGTCAGTCATGGCAGAATATTCTAAAATCTGCTTCTTTAAAACACCTGAAGAAAAAGCAGGAGATATTTCGCTGCACTGCAATTTTATTCTTGACATGCAAAAAAGATGGTTTTGTAATTATCGTGGGCACCAGCTTTTCTCTTGCAGTTTTGCATAGTAGCAGAAGAAGAGGGAATTGAGTCTACAGGCTTCTTGGGATATTCTGATACAAGTTTCATTGCTCCAAGTGCAGTGAAAGGACTAAGCTGCCATGAGCTACATTTGTACTTCTGGGTTATGGTAATAGCACTGTTTGAGTCTGAAGATCCTGAGAAGGCTTCTTGAGCAGGCAGCACAGTAAAGAACAGAAGCTTGCTCTGAGCTTTAGCACCCGATCTAATACAAGGCAGAAACCCTCTTGATTTTGGTGGCATTTTTGAGAGGAAGATTTCCACCAAACTAGGTCATGCACACCAGTGAAATTGTATAGTGAGATCAGTGCACCATTCAGAACCACATTTTCCCTGTTCTTGCCAAGGTGAAAGGAGCAGTGAGTTCAGTTTGCAGAAAGAGTAAATGAAATAAAGTATTATTTGCAGGTTGTCTTGACAAATGTTTCACATGGCTTCTTACAAACACGGTATATGTAAGCAGTAGGAGGAGCTGTTGAGCAAGATATGTTTTTTCTACCTCGCTATAAGGTGTATAATTATGAAGTCTACTTGTGAAGCTGACTCAGGGATTGCTTTTCAGCCCTTTCACAAATGAACAAGTGTCAGAGTTCTACCCCCAACAAAACCAAAGTGAAATCTTTCAGTCACAAAACATGCACTGCATACTTGTGATTTTTTTTTTCACCAATTTCCAGAGCTGAAAAAAAGTTTTTGGACCATGAAGACCCGTTATTCCACTTGCTAAAGAAAGCAATGCTGGATTCAGCCATGGAGTGCACAGTGAAGCACTCACAGGAGCACCTTTGCTCATCGTGGATCAGGACTGTCTCAGTGTTACACTGAGCCTTCCAATTTTGCACTTATTCATGTAGAACTTGTATGTACTGTCTGGATTATTCACATCTAACTGGTGGCCATCTCCATTTCAAGAGCTGAGTGAAAGCAAACCCTGCAGTTTTTATACAGATGACTTTGAGATGGCCATATCATAATAACAATTGCTGCTCCTTTGCATCTAGTTAACAGAAGATTTTGCCTGCACCGTGTTGTTTCATCTGCATTCCACTCAGAAATGAAAGCTTTGCACGCTCTGCAGTTGCAGAGTGTTTCAGATCCTATTCTTAAGCTGAGGTGCTTTTGGGACTAACTCAAACTCCCTTGCAGTGTAGGAGACGTATAAAGCTACGGAAGATGGGCAACAAAACTCACGGTGCTGATGGAGCACTTCAGGGTGGAGTGGAGCATCTTCTGAGCATTCAGCACAGGGAGAATCCTCTGCTCCCTCGGAGGAAGCTGTTGCACTCTGCGTGGGTACAAGTCCTCAGGAACTGCAGTAACAGTGATGGGGGCTGGAGGAGCACTTTGTGGTGCCTGGAGTGAAGCCACTTTATTTCACTTGGCAATCCCATAGTCGGACTTCATCTCACTGTCAGTGAAGCACGG
The DNA here is from genome assembly GCA_023055505.1 of Callipepla californica brunnescens. Classification (NCBI taxonomy): domain Eukaryota; kingdom Metazoa; phylum Chordata; class Aves; order Galliformes; family Odontophoridae; genus Callipepla; species Callipepla californica. The sequence continues at coordinate 20,429,722 of JALIRH010000008.1, forward strand.
CTTTCATAGGGCTCACTGTACCCTCATGGCACATTCATGTTTCATTAAAATGATGATTAAATAAATAGCAAATTAATTGGCTGCAGTGAGCATTATGCTCCGCATGTTTAGACGCATTTTATCTTCTGTGAAAGATAAAACTGAATGGAATCAAAAGAAGCAAGAATACAGTTGTTATTAAAAGCAAACACAGTTGTTACAGAGCAAATTTTGCTTAGCAGCCACACACGGCTCACAGCCAGTGCAATCAATAACTTAAAAAGGAGCTGCTGTGGCATGCAGCAAAAAGCCAGGGAGAAATTAGCTCCCTAAAGTTGCATATACAAAGACAAACGGACCGTGTGGAGGGATCGGTGTTGTAGTGCGTGTGTCCCAGCCACTCTCAGACATAATTTAAATAGGGAAAAAAATAATGAGGCTTTATTTAAATGGAGTTCTGCAAAAAAAAAGAAAAAAAAGAAATCTATTTGCAAAGTGAGAACTCAGTCTGACAGAAAAGCTTCAGCGTCGCTGCTATCAAAAAGTTAGCAAAAATATTATTTAATTGGTGCAACGTATTCTCAGCCTGTTTGTCACAGTTAGTCTCGTGTCTCCTAAAAGCCATTCTTACATCAGCCATTCAGTTTGCATCAAATGGTTCCACGTCTGTGCTGTTATGGTATTGGCAAAACAGTGAGTGCGTATCTTGGTCTTTCAGGTGAAGAGCTCCTGACTCAGCTCATGTGGATAGTGGCAGAGGGGAGGATGAAGGTAAGAGAGTCTTTTATACCATCTGGAGATGTTTGAGACCCACATGGATGCATACGTGTGCAACCTGGGCTAGGGAGCTGCTCTGGCAGCGGGGTTGGACTAGATGATGTCTAGAGGTCCCTTCCAACCCCTACAATTCTGTGATCTGAAATACTGCAGTGCTACATATCTCTCAGATTTCATAGCAGTATTGCTGCTATTTGCAACATGTCATTATCTTTCCTGCTTTCCAGAGATGGACGTAAGAATCAAAGCTGATTAAGCTCGATTCTGACTTCAGCTGATCTTCAAAAAACTAGCAAAAGATATTAAGTTTACGCACAACTTCTGTATTAGCAGAAGTCTAAAGAAAGAGGGAGCTCTTGGAAGGCTCGGAGGTGTGCACTCCATGCTGGCAGAAAGGCAGGTTCAAAAGCAGACCAGTCAACATTTCAGACTGGTTTCGTGCTTCGCTAATTCGTTTTCAACACCTCTCCTACGTGTTTGACCGTTCTATCAGCTGTCACACCCATGGAGGTTGCTCGACGAATTCTGTCAGTTTTCAGAGCCTGGTTCTGCCAGCTGGATGAAAATCGCTCCCGCTCATTTGCAGCTCAGGCAGTACGCTGAACTGATTTCATCCCAGCAAACTTCTGCTCGCAGCCGCAGCTCGTCATTTTCATTGCTTAGCACTTCTCAGAATAACAACTCGCAGAAGTGGGTCAGAGAAAGAGAATACACATTTTGAGTAGTCCCTTTATTCTTTCCATTGCGGCGTTGTCTGGACACCATTGGTTCAATAATCTGGAAACGCCTGCTGCTGTTCTTCACCCGAATGTGAATTTCACCTGAATGCATCTGGAGATTATTTATTACGTTTGGAAGAGCATCTTCCGTGACTATAGCCTCAAGAACAGCCACAGCCCTGCTCTGTGTCTTTGTTTCTCCGGGTCTGTGTGGAAGCAGGGGCTGCTGAGGCGTCTCCAGCTCCAGGGCTGGCAGCAGCTCGGCCTGCTGCTGGTGACCTAGCATCTGCGTGGAGCCCAGCGCTCACACTGCAGCTCGATCTTCACTATCTAGCTGCTAAATCCACAGGAGGGACATTTCTGGCTGCTGCTGCTGCGAACACCGCAGGGCAGCAGAGCGCACACGGCTCGGGGCGAGGCAGAGCCGCCTCAGAGCACAGAGGCGGCACAACGCACCGGAAGCGCCGCTGGGAGACGCGCGGCCCCGCCGGCCTACAGCACCCAGAATCCCTCGCGCCGCCGCCAGCCAATCCGCGGGGCCGTCCCCGCGCGCGGAGCACGCCGGGAGTTGTAGGCGCGCGGCGGGGCCGGGCTCGGAGGAGGCGGTAGCGCCCCGCCCCGGGGGAGGGCCGGCGCACGGCGCTGGGGGGCACGGCGGCCAGGTACCCGCGGCGGCCCTGCCATACGGCGGCTGCTGGTTCCGCGACGCTGCGAGCGCGCCGGCCTCCCGCGGGGCCCTGAGGAACGGCAGCGGCCTAGGGGCTGCCCGCCGCGGGATCGGGCGCACGGCGGTGCCTTCCGAGCCGGGCCGCTCCCCGCAGGAGGCGCGGGGCGCCGCGGGGCCGGCAGCGGCGGGGCGAGGAGCGGCCCCCCCCCCCCCCCCCCCCCAACGGGCTGCCCGCCGGAGCTGGGAGCCGTGCGGAGCGGGACTCGGCGCTGCCCGCCTGCCGGCCGAGCATGCACTGATCCGCTGCCTCGCCTCGACCCCGTCCCGTCCGCAGGGAGCGCGTTGTATGGTGTGGGGATACACGGTCTCGATAATAAATGATAGAGGATACAATGACTTTGCTGTCTCTGCTGGGTCGGATCATGCGTTACTTCTTGCTCAGACCGGAGACCCTGTTCTTGCTGTGCATCAGCCTGGCCCTGTGGAGTTATTTCTTTCACACGGATGAGGTGAAAACCATTGTTAAGTCCAGCAGGGACGCGGTGAAGATGGTGAAGGGCAAGGTGGCCGAGATCATGCAGAATGACAGGCTCGGGGGGCTGGACGTGCTGGATGCCGAGTTCTCCAAGACCTGGGAGTTCAAGAGCCACAACGTGGCTGTCTATTCCATCCAAGGCCGGAGGGATCACATGGAGGACAGGTTCGAAGTAATCACCGACCTGGTGAACAAGACTCATCCCTCCATCTTCGGGATATTTGATGGGCACGGAGGAGAGGCAAGTGCTCAACTGGAAAAGGGGTGAGGGGGGGGGGAGGGTGGTCACAGGACGAGGAGGGGACGTGTCCTTGCCTGTAGGGTTTCAGCGGTTATCTGGAGACATTGACTGGGGGATTCCTTCTGGGGGAGCGGGTGGGGGGGGGGAAGAGTCTCTGAGTAGGAGGGCGGAAGGTGCTCCATTTGCTTTCTCTTTCATTACCGCTTTCACATTCAGCGTAGTGTAAATGTGTTCGTACCCTCTCTGCCCTTTACAGTAGTAAAGGTTTAATTAAAGTAAAAGCCGTTGAAGGTGGCTCCTACGTGCGCAGAATAACGATGATGAGCACAAACTCCCTGGAGGCATCTTTTGTGAGAGAGGAGTGCGGTGTGCTGTGATTTTGGCGAAGGGCTGTCAGGGGCTGTGCTCATCAGCAGCGCTTCCGAAGGAGCATCCTGCATGGGTTCAGCCTCAGAGCTGGGCTGTGCTTGTCTTCTCCGTGATTCACCCTCTTCTGAAAGGCAAACAAGTCCTGGAGAATGAGTTCTGTGTATGCTGTTTCAACGAAACTATAATTGTGTTTCATACTTGCCCCCTTCCAAGTGGCAATCCAGGAAAACCATAGTTTTGAAACTCATGCTGTTTAACCTCTAAACTTTTTTCGGCAGCGCTTTCCTTTAGGTTGTGCTGCGCAGTTAGTGTTCTTTCGTAGTGGAATGTGTCCTTTACTTCAGATGGCAGGTGTTGCAACTATAGTTTCCTCTTCACTTAGGGTTGTGGTGCTGCCAGTTAGCTTTCTGTGTAGCCCAAAGCGCGTGTTTCATAACTGCAGCAAAGAAATGCAAAAGCAGACGTTTCTGGTATGACATTAGCTTCAGCATCCATTATGCAAGGAATGAAATTACCTTAAGGGTTTTGCTAAGATGATGGAAGCTGGAGAGGAATACTAAAGTTTTTAATGCAAGTGCTCTTTCCGAGAAGTAAGGCTGCAAGTGCTGTACAGTTTTAGTGCTTGGGTATTTCTCCAGCTGCTTCCACAGGTCAGGTATTGAGTCCTTCCAGAAGCTCTTGGGCCAGAAACAGGAGCAGAAAGGTGGTGGCTGTTGTCCCTCTAAAGCTGTGAGTGCTCACTGAAGAATCCAGGCCTTGGGCAAGTAATCGTCAAGCTTCTCTTGTGTTGCCTGCACAGTTGTAAAATGATGTTGCTTTTTTGCAGTGTCTAGTGCTTTATTTTAAAATAAAGCAAGCACTTTGGATATTGAGAACCGTCAACTTCGTGGAAATTCTGGTTGTGTTTGAACTCTGTTTTCCTTTGTGTGTCTGTTTTTGGTTGGGGTGCAGTTGTGCCAGCTCTTATTGGCAAACTCATGTCAGATCACTGTTCCTTGGCCTTCGAGGAACAGTAGTAGAAATATGTATATATATATATCACAGACTGATACTCGTCTTCTCATCAAGGAATGTAACTTCTGGTCTGTGAATTTGGTACACCTGGCTCTTTTGTTTTCTGAGGCTTTGGATGGGAGGGAGCTCGTGTTCTGCTTGTTGTCTTCTGCGTTGTTTAAACCCAGTGTTGCTGTCTCAAATGATGAGTGGAAACAAGTTTGAAAGAATATCCCTGACATGTTTTTAACAGTATTCCGAGATTGCTACCAGTAGAAATACAATGTAAACAGTTAAGACTTTGGCACGGCTAAAAAGAGATCTGATTTCTTTCTTTAATTTGTGTCATCTGCATATTTTGATCCGCACACACTTGATTATACACTCAGTTCCTTAAATAATCCAAAGTGAACACAGAGTAGCAAAAGGACAAGAAAGTGCCCTATGCATATATATGTGTGAGTATAGACATATAGATGTATTTTGTTGCAGAGCTTAAAATTACATCCATAAAAATGTTAAATTGTAATGCCAGATCTGTGGAAAGCTCAATTACCTTAATTATTCTGATTCCTCAGAGAACCTTTTCTAATATTCAGTGGTGAAATGTGAGGATTTATCTGAGGCCTGGTGTTTTGAAGGGTTTTATAGATCTTTCTCCAAGCCTTACTGAAGTTAATATTTAAAAACGTGATCCCTAGCGTCACTTATTTATCTTTCTCATAAAATACCCAGATGTTCTCAGTGGCCTTTTCTCCCACTAAAAATACATGTCTGATCACTGGGGCTATAACTTGTTTCTAGTCCTGGATTTTATATAAAACTGATCAGGAGTGCAAGACCTGTGTGCTCTGCTTACAGCCAGAACAGGTTAGGTTTTTATTTGAGCAAATCTTAGACTCAGTACAAAAGAGGAGAAAGAAATGAAATAACAAAATGAGTCGTCTTCTTTAATCTGTGCTACATAATATTGAATTTCAAGTCTGCCTTTGAACTTGTTTTCTGCATGTCTAATTTTTATCTTCTTAAAAAAAAAAAAAAAAAAGAATTAATTACTCCTTGTAACGCTTTACCTGCATGTGTAGTGAAGCCTTTGCAAAGATGGCATTTTTGCTCTGGGCTCCTATTAAATATCTTTGTGTAGTAGATAAAGAAGAAAGAATTGCTAATCTGTAGAGCTGAATGTGAAACAAACTGTAATATATGCAGGAAAAAATGGTTTTCCAAATGGACAATGCCACAAATGAAATGCTCAGTTAATTCTTTGCAGCTGTACACGAGGCAACACGTCCACATTAATTACTTCCTGCCACGTAGGGTTGAAGAAGCATGAGTGAAGTAATACAAGTTTCTGTGTAGTGCTAATTATGAGGATATCCGCATTTTGCTTAAATATTGCCAACTCTTTGCATATGTTCTACTTTCCTCTTACGTCACGTGCTCTTCAATCTTATGGTTTTGTCCTGGATAGAATGGGAGTCATTGACTTAAATTTTGTGTCTGTCTTGATAAGGGAGCAATAGACAGTGATCATTGTTAATGCACTGCATTTCAGCTAAGAACCTGGTGAGCTAGCGTGGTTGCTTGCTAAAGGGAATAATGTTTTAGAGGTGAAAATGTATTGTGTGCAGTGTGCTCTTTTTAGACAAAGTCTGGTTGTCTTTTTGTGTACGGCTGAGTAATCACAATGCAGTGTGGGTAGAGGCAGAGAAGCAGGCTTGGGAAGAGTGAAGAAAAGTTTTGCCCTGTTGTCTCATTGAGTGAGCGGTCAAAGGAGTCTCGAAGGTGACGTAACTCAGAATCAAAACAGGAATGAAGAAAGCCTTTGTCTGCTACCTCCTCAAGCTCCTTTATCGAGCTGAAAGATGCCTTGCATGTTGGCTTTGCTGTTCGTTATCTCTGTCTGTGGGGCTGTCTGGACTGAGGGACTGGGAAGTAGCAAACTACATAAATGACAAAATAATATCCTACGAATTTGAAAGCTGGGCTGATAGAAGGAAAGGACGCTTTGTCAGAAGGATTTAACCATTTTATCTATGACTTACTGAAGGGTTTTTTTGAGATATTTCAGGTTTAAGTGCTGAGATCTCAGTATTGGACAAAGATGAAGCAGCTCACCATCTGCAGTTTTATGATTGTGGCTACGTTGCATATCATGTTATCAACCCTAGGAGGTGATGAGATTAAAGTAATAGATAGGACCTTAAATGCCACTTGTTCTTGTTTGAGGTTGAAAACCAATGTGGATTACCAGAGTGAGAAGTTAAAGCTCAGTAACTGTCTCATTAAGGAGTGTCTTGCTTTTATCCACCTGGATAAGGTGATGGTACAGCTGGTTTAGAGAGCTGTGGGTACAGTGTACTCCTTATTTACAGTGCAGGAAGCTCAAATGTGGAAGTAGATAATACATGGCAATGTTTTTGACCATGAACAGAATCTTCTGAAGCTTTGTGGGCCATGGGACCTTGGAATCAGCAGCATGAACTGTTAGTAGAGATCTCTGGTTACTGATTAACTTTCTAAGACAAGGGGTGGAAAAAATAGGTCTGAAGATAATGGTGTGTCCTTATTAGTTTTGTCTGAGTCTACGGACCTGTGAATGCTGAGGTACAGCCTGAAGAAAGCAGCCCCATGCCAGCTGTGTGCAAATGAGCCTGCTGTGCATGTGAAGTACAGGTACTTGAAAGCATGATGATTCCTCCCTGATTCACTGGGATGAGCTTGCTGCTCTGTGCTATCTTCTTGAGGAGTGCCACAACAAACACGCTGCAGGGTGGTTTTATTGGGGCTGAACTTCTGGAGTACTGTTGGCTTAGGTAACAGCTCATGTAGTGTTGTTTAATGAGAAAGGGATGACATAGTGAACAGTTCTTGGATATGTTACAGAATTATGGTTTTCCCCCAGGAAAGCTACAGTTAGGTTATTTTTAGGTTTGTATTCCCACGTGCTCTGTAAAAAAAAGAGCGATTTAAAATAACACATTTTTGTACCTTCCAAAACAATTGGAACTAATTGCTCTCAGCACTGTCATTCACAGCTGTATTATTCTACAGGTGTGGAGTTGAATCTTTTTCAATTTTTATAAAAAATCAAAAAATCAATTAATTTCCAATGTATTCTGCCCACTGAGCTTGAATCGGTGCGCCCGTATTTGGTTGCACAGGCAGCTGCTTTAATTAAATCAGTTTTGATTCATAGATGCTTTTAGATTATGAGAAGTCATGTAACTTTCTCTCTGAGCTTGAATAACTCCTAGGAAGTGTTTGTGTGCATGCTCCTGCTCTGCAATAAGAGTTCCACACTTATCCATCGCCATAGATGGGAAGGATATTTCTCAGCTGCTGAGTAGGAATGCTCAAGCAGCCCTGAATGGATTGCTTGATGCTTTTTGACTCAGTACTCTGTGGCAAAGCTCCTTGGCCCACATCCTTTGGTGTGCAGGCAATGTGTGAAGACAAACTGAGGCTCAGTAATGAGGAATGCCTTAAATTACTTAAACGTGTGCTAATTTGTGCTACTGATACTACTTAGTGTACTGATAGACAGTGGTAAAGGTGTTAGCTAGCTCTGTTTAACCCCGTGTCCAGCCAGGATCTCTTACAGACAAATTTAAATGCAGCTTTGGGGCAGTGAGATGTTGAAACAATCAGTTCCGTAGCTCAGAGTAAAAATATATACACTTTCGTCACATGGGGCTATTGAAACCAGCAGATCACCAGAGCTTTGTCCACTTTTTGATGCTTCAGTAGCTCTGTTGCATTGAAATATTTCTCCTTCCTCCTCGTTGTTAAAGAAATCCAAATATTTAGGGTGTCAAACATATCTTAAAACTGGACTTCTGGCTTCTGGCAGCTTTACTTGTTAAACAATCTCCTGGCACCAAATGCTCTGTTCTGCTGCTCTCCAGTTCTCTCTGGTTGGAGCAGCATGGCAGCAGCCCTGGCACTGCAGGTGGGCCCCATACTGTGATTCTGTTCCCGTGCTCAGGGCTGGGCATCTCTAATTTTCCACTTGATCTTGGGGCCCTCTGGAGCTGTTCCACTTCACCTGCCCTGTTCTACACGTTTCCTTGGCGCATGCATCACACCTCCCCAGCAGGAAGAGACAGCACGCCCATTCCCTGCATGTTCTGATAAGGCCTTGCCCTGTATCTGAGAGCCTCTGATTATGCTCGTCATGTTTTATGACCCAAAAAGTTGGCCCAGAGCTGTCTGACATGAACAATCCAAGGTCCTCAAACCTCAACGTGCAGAGCTCGCTCTTCATTTTGAGTACACCACAGATACCAATGGATCCAGTAAAAAGGAACAGAACGCTTGTTTTCTGTCAGCTCTGTGTTGCTCTCTGATTTGAGAATCCATGGCCTTCGGATGAGAGTTCTGAAAACTCATTTGAAAGGCAGCAGCTGCTATAATTACGCACAGAAAGGCCGGGGGCTGCCTTTGCTAGGGTGTTCAGCCTGTGCTTCAGGATACCGAAGATGAATGGCAACGTGAGCTGCTGCTGCTCACAACGTGTGGCACATTCGTGCTGTTTAAATTGATCCGTGTGTTCCTAGCGGTGTCTTTATGCCCCAGGATGAAAACCTCAGTAATGAGCTCTGGAATGCATTCCCTGTGCCACTGCTTTCTGAAAAAGGGATTGGATGAGAACGGGGCTCTTCTTTCTTAGAAACGGCCTTTATGACTACCAGTTCCCACCAGCTGCCAACTCCCTGGTCATGTTCGTGTTATGATCACCATCCTCGTCACTGGCTGTTACTTAGATACCAACCCAGCTGGACAGACCAGTTCCTCTGGCTCGTGGCCATCTCTTTGCCAAAGAGATCTTCAATGTAAAAGATCATGAAGATTTCATGACCTTCTGTTTTTATTAGCCCTGTAGAGTCTCAGCTCACCCTGAAGTTAACATGACAGCAGGAGGCAGATAAGTCCAGCAGGAAGTTTCCATGCTGACGAAGATGTACAGAATGGCAGCTCGTGATCTCAGGGCTGTTATGAGTTGTATACATGACTGCAGCAAGTTGGAGACATCCTTTATTATTATTTTCTGTGTGCTTTCACTCCAGTCCTTTAGCTGGCATTAAACACTTGAGCTAATGCCTTTATTAAAGCAGTTTAGAACTTACTGACAAACATAGTGATTCTATATAGCTTTAAAAAAAATGTAAATTTGCTGATAAAAGGTTTTTAAAATTGCAGAATATTAATATCTACTTAGTCCAGAGTTAAGTACTGTGAGTGTGTCAATGGTAGTCTAAGTAACTGCCCATTTAAGCCATAATGCCTGATGCTTAGGTAGGAAAGCTGTTCCTTCCCTGGGATGAGTGATCTATCTTGATTGCAGTCAGGAAATAAAAAGATGAGGCTTTCAAATGTAGAATAAATTGCAGCCTCTGAAGTAACCTGAATGGAAAATCTACTTCTTTCTACTTGCGTAGAAGTCCAATTCCAGCAAAACTGCTGACGTGGCTGCACCTGGCAGTGAGCTGGGAGGAAGGCTCAGGCTCCAGGTAGAGCAACTTCAGAGCTGCTGAGCACCGAAGCAGCCACCGGGAGAGGATGAAGCACCACTGCTTCGTTGGGTGCCATAACGAAGCTCAGAGCGCAGCGTGGCAGCGCGGAGCACCGATCGTGCTGCTGCTGATACAAATTGATTATGATGCTGAAACATTGCTGGCTCTCATCATCTCCGACCTTGTCTGATTCACAGCTGTGTGAGCAGCTGACATCTCCAGCCAGACAATCAAAGTACGTGTTTTAACTGCTAAACCACAACGCAATTATCCATAGCACGCCAGGTCGACAAACCTCAAAGTTCCCCTGGTGAAAGGAACATTTATTTGCATTTACTTTCAGCACCAAAATGTTATCCCTTTCAATTTTTCTCATCGTCCTAAATGTTGAAAAAGCTTTTTTTCCCCCAAAATCCCCTTCAAGGGTAAACATTAAGTTCTGCTATAGTAGCTGATACGGTCGTACAGTACCGCTTTCAATCAGTACACTTTTAATATAGTAAATATCTTTACTTTTTCCTCCTCTACCGGATGGAGAACTGCTGAAGTCCTGAAAACATTTCTTCTGATAAGTGAATGTATCACTTGTTCTTCTTTAAAATCACATTCTAAATGGGAACTTCATGTATTTGCAGGTAGTCTGCATGTGGACTCCACCACAGATTTGCCCAGATTTTTCTTGAAGTGTGTTTCTCCAAACACATACTGGAGCAGAGGTATTGAACAATCTGGTTATGATGAGAATAAGAGGAAACAGAGGATGAAATATGCTAGGCTCCTTAGTTTCCCTGCTGCTTTTTGCCCTGTTACGACTCAGATTCTCCTGCAATTGAGATTGAACCCCATTTTCTTGTCGAAGCAATAGTGATGACTCCTGGTACTGGTCGTTGATGTTCAGCACCCCATGTCCCAGCTGCTGACACCAGGCTCATGCCCACCTGGGTCTGCTGAGGCCCTCTCTGTGGGCAGGTGTATGGGAACGGTTTAATCAGGGCCTGAACCACTGATGGATCACCTGAGGTGAGCACTGAGTCAGCCACAGGAGCACAGGTGAAGGCAACGTACTGTGTGACTGGAAGGAGTCCACCTCTCCCAGACCCCATTTCAGGGCTGACCACCACTGGGGAGGGATCTCTTGTTGGAGGTCCTTTCCCTGTGGAGTTATCAGTGAACCTCAACCATCTGCAAAAGGTGAGCCTCTCTTTATTTATTGGTTGTCCAGATAAGCCTAGCAAAATATAGAGGAGAAATGGAACATAACATGGTTTTGCATTGTTGCTTGCCTTAATTTTGGATTACTGTAGGGCTGGATATCGTTAATAGCACAGCCCCAACAGGACTCCCAGACTGCAATAGGAGAACTACTGTCAGTTTCAGTATAGCACTAGTTCAGTACTGCTTGAGGTCCAAAACCCGTGAGATTTATATATGAGGGTTTCTTCTGTAGCTTAGGATGAATACTGTTTAATTTCTCTGTACACACTTGAGAGAAACAGAGAACATAAATGTGTGTTTTGGCTGCGTTTCGTTATGGCCCTTGAAAGCATGCACGGTTTATAATTCTGGTTGCTCTGCAAACTAGACTTTGCCCTTTTTATTCCTACTGATGTCCATTGCTTTGCTGGCATATCTTGAGAGCCCTTATTGCTCAGGACTTAGGGAACAAAATGTGGGACCAGCTGCCTGTGCCATGGTGCCAACTGGCACGGGAATGTCAGAGGAGAGCTCCAAGCTGCCCCTCCTTTTGCTGATGCACTAAACACAAATAGTAGTGTAAGATGTTGCATTAATTCACAGGGAGTTTGATATGACAGGTTTTTTCACTTTGCAATGGAAATGTCTGACGCTTTCATATGAAATACATCACAGAAGTTTGAGGGTTTTTGCTTTGTTTTGCTTGTTGTAAAAGGGAACTTGCCTTACAGCTACTGTTCCAGTCGTGGTTTTGAAAGGCAAAGCAGTGTGATTGAATTCTCTGCGGATGAACGCCGCAGGAAAGATTTGTAATCTTTGGCAATTAGAAAATTGTTGCTGAGGTTAATGGTGATATTATTTTTAACTTTGAGGGCAGGAGCAATCTCCTGCCTCCAGGATGGAATTATTTCAATCAGTGCTTTAAATAAGCGCTTTCTGTGATGGTTTCAATTTGCAAGCATTTAAGTCATCAACCCGAATTCTCTCTTTGCTTTACTATTTGTTTTAGCAATTATATCACTTGATATACTGCTTTACGTTATCTTTTCTTGTATTGTTTGTGAAAAGGAGAATGGTATATACTATCAGTTTCTTCTTTGAGTTTTTTTTTTTGTCCTGTTCTTGTGTGAATATCAAAACTGTGAATAAAAGAAGAGAAAAATTGTAGACAAGACCAACAAGTAGTAGGTATATTTATTGGAATTTAGTGAATGATATGGTAATAGAACTAATTGTACTGAACGTTTTGATCCTATGCAGTGTGAATTTATTGGAGTTATGCTTTGAGACTTTTGAGCTTGATTTTGTGTTGGAGGTCTTATCAAGTGTTTCCTCTTGAGGTCTGGACTCTGTGGCCTGGCTGTGGGCTCTTGGCCAGGTACTATCTCATGAGTCTAATTTGATTTATAGCAGGACAGACTTGGGAGTGCTCAAGCTAACCTACCACCTCTTCAAAGAGAAGAATTGAAAGATAGATGATAGTTTTCAAAAACCCCACAGCTTGTTCTGCCTGCCATCCCACAAGATATTCTTTGTCAGAATATTGGTGTCTCCTCAGGTGCATCAGCTTGAAGCTCTGTCCTTTGGGCTCTAGTAGAAGGTGATACCTTGATACTGTGGCTTCGGTAACTGTATTTCTCTTTAACCTTCAAAAGCAAATATGTGCAGATTCTAATCTATTATTTCCTTGAGTTATCAAGATGATAATTTGTTTTCAAACGTTTCTCATATAATGTGTGGGTTTTCTTTGTTATTTTAAAAAGCAACTTTTGTCTACCTTATCTACTCCCTCGTAAAGAGCAGTGCTGACCTGCCTGGTGGTGACATACACAACCTCTGGATGGTGGTTGTGTTTATCCTGTGACTTCATGTAGCAGCATATTCTGAGTAGATAGGGCATCTCTTGGGAGGTGTTGGTTTTTACTCTCCGCGCTTTAAGTTGTGTGTGTTGGAGTCTGTATATTCTGAAGTGTTCATGTAATCTTTCAGGGCTGACAATTGACATAGCTGTTTCTAATAAAGTAAACAACATTATAATGCCACAGCACAAGAGCTAAAACAAAGTGTATCTAGCTACATATTGGAATTAGCTGTTTCAGATGTAAGTTTTAAAAGCTTTTTTGGCATGCGGTTTGTGCGTGTCTTATTGAGGAAAACCTGACAGTGAAGGAAGATGAAAATCATGCTGATGAGTAATAGGTAAGGACATAACCTCAAACCTGCTACAGTGCAGAGGTTTTTTACTGGAATGTTTTGTTGCTGAGCTTCCCAGCACTCCTCAGTGACTGGGAGAGCAGAATACAGCTTGAGTGACAACTGCTGTTCAACTTTGAGCTTTTTTTTAATATACAAATTGGAAACTTAGTAGTTTGTCCCTCATGGAGGGGCTTTGGGTCTACCTGGCTGTGTTTCTGGTTCAAAGTATTTCAAAAGTTTATCAGGAGAAAACATTATACTTCTGCAAACAGGTGTTTTCAGATCATTTTACAGGCTTAAATTTCTGTTTATGTCCCTTGGCTCTTTGGGTACAAGTCAGTAATATAACTGAAAATAGAACTTCATCGTCCCCCTAGCTTTCTGTCCTAGGTGCAGCTGCTTCTTTTTTTCTCTATCAGACAGGAATATCATTTAACTGTGCAGCTTTTTTTTTTCCTGGTGTAATACCATCACTTGCCTGCTGCTTTTTGCAGCCTTCAGTTTTTTTTCTTAATGTGGTTATTGAGAAAGTAATGATGCTTAAGACCTCAAAGAATTAATGCTTATTTCACAGTGCTATGGATCATAATGGTCATCTTTCATACCAAAATATGGTACTGCTGTGCCTCTGTTGCTATGAGAAGCCCTGATTGCCACACTGGGGCACGAGCTGGGCTGCTGTGGCTGTGTGCAGCCTGAGCTGGCAGTGGTTTCTCTGCCCAGCACTACTTAGTACCATAGTACTGAAGGCTTGTAGCTGGGCGTTGGTTTCATGAAGCAAAATCAGCAGTATGGAACAATATGAATTAGTAGAAGATACTTTCATGTGCCTGCATGCTGACATTAATGACTTCAGGTTGAGTTTACCGAGTAGTTCTGTCTGGAAAGCAAGGGCAAGATACTTTTCATTTTAAAAATAACACTTGCAATATGCCAAAATGTTTAGTTTTGTCATTTTAAATGAATTCTTTCAGCATTTTGTTTTGAAACAGATTTTTTTTTTTTTCTGCTTGAAAAGTGATCTAAATAACAAAGCATGAGTATTATGGGCTGTCTAATAGAGAGCCCTGTTAGGCAGGACAGAGGTGAAGAAGGCAACTCTTGTTTAGTTAAGATCAGCTGCAGGGACTGGGAGTTCACTTCTGGCTGAAACTTGCTGTGGATCTCAAACTCACCATGTTTGTGACAAGTCTGGTGCTTTGTTTGTCACTCCTGGAGATAGAGTGGCTGTGTGACACTGCCAGGAGTTGGGGCAGAATAGATTTTAAGTCCTGCTACCTCACTGGATTAACTCCCAGATGTTCCAGGCCATCCCTTTGGTACTGTGTGGAAGAAGCCGAACTTCACCTTGATGAAGCTCACTTGTATCTCTGGATGAGAGACCTGGTGTTCTCTTTCTTTGATAACAACTCTTTCCATGCAGTGAGCTAATGGCAAGACTTGAAAGCTTGGCGTGGTTTGTTCTCTCTTGAGCAACGTAAAGGAGAGTCACTGCAAGCAATTTATTCTTGCCATTTAACTAGCACAGGTGTTGCAGCATGGATTCCTGAGGCTGTGTTCTTTCTTACCTCTAATTTTCAGGTGCTGAAAGGAGAGTAAAATAAATGCCCTGGAAGACTAAAATTTTATGGAAGCTGCTGCTTTTGATCCAGGAGAGGCTGGGGCTATGAGCAGAGCAGCTGGAAGGTGTGTGGGTAGTGCTTTTAAGTAAGGAAAGAAAGTTAAACTAGAACAGCATTTTTTTAGATATATATTCTTCATGCAAATGCCACAGATGATCTGTTTAAGTGTTTTGGGGTTTGACTTTGAGTTATGTTGATAAAATGCTTAAGACTGCCCTAATTTTTCTTCAATTGAAGTTCTGTATCATGAGACAGTTGCCCTTGGCAGCGAGGAGAGCTTCAAGGTGAAGAAGTATAGGTTGGAAACAATAAAAGGGAACTAAACCAATTAAAACTGGGAGTGGAGGACTGTGTTCTTACCATGCCTTCATGTAGCCACATGAGGAGAAATATCAAGTGAAGACAGTGCAGCTGAATGGAGGTCTTATCATTGCTTAAGAAGCTCACTTGCAAGTTCTTTCCAGTGGCACAGTTCTTTGTGTGCAGGAAGAAATTAGTGAGCAGTGAGGGAGGGGAAAAAAAGTGACAGAGCTAATGAATGCCCAGAACGAGCATACGTATAAAAAATTAAGTAGATAAAAGTAATTAGTGGTAGCAATAAGCTAGGTGAGCTGCCAGGGAATCTAGAGTTTTCTAATAAACAGTTTCAAGTTGTGTCACTTGTAGCTTTGCCTACTTCCATCATTAAGCCGTAAAACCCAAGGACTTGTTTAAACATCAGAGTTCAAGAGCCTGTCATGAAGCTGTCTTTTCAGGATGAAAATGAGGCATAACACTCCAGGGAAGCTGTTCTTACTAATGTTTCCCTGCAGCTGCTAGGTCCTGCTGAGTGCAGGTCCCATTGATGTACTGCAGGAGGCTGAGCACTTCTTTGCATCTAGAGTTGGAGCACTCTGGCACACGCAGGTGTGCAGGAGCCTGAAGGGAGCCATGGAGGTTTCCTATCACTGGCAGTGCTCCCTAAGTGCTTTGCCTATTTTTTTTTTTCCCTCCATCTCTAGCTGTGGTGATTTAGGTTGATGAGTTAGAGAAGCATGTGGGTTGCCTGAAGAATTGCTGGCTTCCTGCTCGTCTTCAGGCATACAAGGCCAGTGTTCCACTAGATGAAGCTTGCAGTCCTTTGCCTGTCCCTGTTGTGTGACCTTCAAATGTGATCATTTTCAGTGTTTGAGACAATTTGAACCAGCTGCAATTAGTAAATGTATTAATGATCTCTTATTTGCATGACCTTTAAAAGGCAGCTGAGTTTCAAAGGGACCAAAATAATGATGGGCTGACCTGCCTGCTACAAGCCTTGCATACCTGCCAGGGACGTGGTGACTTGTGGTTAGTGCACCTGAAAGAGAGGGCTTTCTTATTGCTGTCTTCCTCTTCATTAGGAGAATTTACAGTGTTGTATTCATAGCTTGAAAAGAGCTTGACTTCTTAATGTATATTGAAGAATAGAAACTGAAGGTCTCATCCATCCAAAGTGAGATGTGAGCCAAAAGTACGAGTGAAACTGTTTTTTCCTTCATATGGAAACCCAAAATCAATTAATTGATTTCTTGATTCATTTCAGTGAAGATAAGACCTGCATGCTTGTGAGCAGCTGCAAGGAGAAGTTGGAGTTTTCTGTGCATTTTGTAATACTGGGTATTCCCTTGCTCCAATGAGAGAGGTGGTACAAGAATGAGATTAAAAGTGCAGTTGCAGAGGTATGGGTATCTTGTGTAATTGCAGTGCACAGTAATGTACTTCAGGGTTTGCAGAGAGCCAGCTCCTGCTCTGCTATGCGAGCTCTTATCAGGAAAAATCTTGTACAGAAGCCTGAGGCAATAATGAATTTAACGCTCATTTAAAACTCATTCCTTAAGAAGGTGAATATTGCAACAGAATAGGCACGGCATTGGGTTATGGTGGTTTTGGGACTGGCATGCCCCTACCACTGCAGTGACTGCAGCATGCAGAAGCTTGTTGGAACCAGCACAGGGTGCTGTGGCTTGTTCAGCCTCAGCACTGCAGCTACAAGGATGTGTGTGGTTAACCTGGGTGGCTCTCAGATGTTGGGTCCTGCTGATAATATGCAAAGAAGCTATTTAAAATTAGCACTTCAGTATATACATTTATCTTCTGAGGTCTCCACTAGACCTACTTAGTTCCTCTTCATTTTAGCCAGCACCCAAGTTGAAATGTTTTACTGCTTAAATGAAATATTTGACAGCTCTTGCAGGAGTTAATACTTGATGTTTCTGCATGAAACTAGATCAGCGTTCATTAGGATGAAATTGAGATTTCGAGCTAATTAGGGAAGATAAAAGTGCTGTTTCATATTCTACTGTATGAGAGAATTTAGTACTAATTACTCATTCTGTGGTTTTATTTTATATACGTTTTTCAAGTACATTTTTGAAGTCCTCATATCCTTTCTTGAAACAATTTCAGTCTGAACTTGGCAATGTGGATTTAGGTGCATTTGGAAGACAAATAGGGAAGCTGCACTAACTAGAACTGTATCTGGAATTTATCAGTGTTAGTAATTCCTCTTTTTTTTTTCTCTGGACAAGAAATCTGCATGTGTACTCCATTAATAAATGGTGCGTGGGTAGAAATGTACTGCGTGTTTGGCCGTGGTGCATACGTAAACAGTGTGAGGTCAGACTTCAAAATGCTGCTGTTCTTTTCAAGTTGAAAGCAGATAATAACCATGGATGTTTTATACACTGAAATTGTATTTGGTCTGTAGGTATTCAACCTGCTTGTGTGTGGACTCCAGAAGCTGGGTAGGCTGTAATCCTTAGCGTCTCAGTGTGAACTGGGTTAAAGGGAGGAGGAGATTAGAGGGTTTGTTGGAGTAACTTCTAGTTCCCCCTTTAGAAAGTTGCTTCGAACTGCCCTAAAAGTGAAGTCTATAAATTGTTTAATTGCCCATTCAGTAAAAATTGCAGACTTACGTTAGCTGAATAATTCATTGCTCCCTGGTTGTAATCTGGGTGTGCCTTTCCAACTGCAGATTAAAGTACTCGAGTTGTCTTTAGCTGCAAGGCCTTCATCTAGATGAAATGGAAACAGAACTTTGAGACCAAAAAGGGTAAGGACTTGGGGCTCGCGTGCGAAGGAAGAGATGAGGGAGAACACAGAGGGCAGGAATTGCAGCGTTCTGCAGCTGTATCCACTTCATTTTTTGCTTTTTGTTAGCATGTCCAGGTCTAGTAGTCTGTCCTTTCATGATTCTCCCAGATGGTGTTTTCAGCCCTTGTTTGGCTGACAGAAGATGACTGGAATGACAACTATTTATTGTGTCAGGGGAACGCCTTGCGTGGACAGCAGCCTCACTGTGTGGGAACCAGTTCAAAGTCTCTTAACTAATGTGCGTTAATACATGAAAACAGAAGCTGTGAAACACATGTCAAGTATGCACTGTAACCCAAAGGTTTATCCTGACTAAAAAGAAAGGTGGAGATTTCTGTAGGAAAAAGAAGCACTGTGACATTTCACTACCTGAAAAAGAATGAGAGATCTCACTGAGAATTTGCAATTTGAGGGCTGTAGCTGCTCGTCTACGAAACTTGTCAGAGCTGGATATCAGGAATGGAGAGGTCAAGAGAAGATGTCTGGGAGGTGGGCAATAATCAGGTGTTTGGGTCTTTAGTAGACAAGAGGCTCTTGAAGATTCTTTAGTTTAGAAGAACAAAGCAACTCTGTCCTGGGTTAGAAAGTATGTCAGAGATCGAGCATTTGCTGTCTGAATTTTATGAGCTGTTGAAATGGGGTAATGATATATGAAGACTTGCTTCGCTAATTCCTTTACTGGGGAAATTCCAGTTTGCTTACAGAATATTTTGAGTACCTGTTGTAAAATGCACTGAAAGGAATTTTTGTGTTATTACTGGATTTATGAATCCTATTTTAAATTAATCCCATCTTAGAAAAAATTACTTCTCTAGAGAAATAATGCCATTTTAAAATCAAAATGCAGTTACATTTGTGCTCTGTGATTATTTCATCTTCTTCAGTCGCAACAAATGATAGTTTCCCACAGCAATGCCTTAGTCTGGGGTTGAGATAATGACCCTCCTGTGATTGCACTGGTGTCCTCCTGAGTTTGGAGAATATTCTTGTTTTGAAATCTTTAAAGGTAGAAATAAAATAGTCATGCTGTTCTAATAGATCTCACAATATTATCCATGTCTATGACAGAGAAGAAGAGCTGCTAAGCACTTAATAGTTACTTCAAATGATCTGATTTGCTCAGTGACGCAAACACTTGGTTGTCTGCAATACCAGTAGAAGTAGTGGGTGTCTGAATAGGATGGAGGTGTGTTGGAGCAGGCACCAAACACTGAAGTAGAAGGATGCAGTATGCAGACGGCCTCTGGTCATCAGGTGGACTTGGTGGAGGGATCCATGCGACTCTGTGGGAGCGGCTGTGAATTCCCCAGCTGTGAGGTCAGTCTGGCCTCCAAGCACAACACTCGGATCCCAGACACCTTGAAACTGAATTTTTTCATGTATGCTTTTTGTTTGTTTGGCTATCTTCCCGTTCAAGATCGTCCCGAGTTGTGTAGGGTCATAGACTGTATCAGGAGAACTCTCAGATGCAGTCTGCTGCTGACTTAATGGGATGTATTCTCCATCTGCTTTTTCCTTTCTCCTGGGTCTTCCTCCACCCTTGTTTTCTGCTTAAAATCAGGAGCAAATACATTCCTATATTCTGGGAACTCTTAACTCCATAGAGTATCTTAAATGTGCAACTGCCTGGCACAAGTAACTGCTACCTTGGATTGCCCTGTGAGGAGGATAGATTTGCTTTCTTTGTGATGCGTTAAGCTCCAGTTAGTTTTCTTAATCATACATGAAATTGAATATACATTTCTTTCAAGGCAGTATTTTACATACATAACTAAATGCTCTCCAAGAAGTGGTCCTTCTTTGCCTTATCAGAAAGGCATACCTATGGTACCGCACATGGTGCAAGTAAATGCAAGTTAATTCCCTTTCCGTGGCAAGTCTTATGTGCTTGCAATAATCCTTTTCCTGCTGTTAAATTAGAGATGTGGCATCTGGAGAGAAGGAACATCCCAACTGGGGGTGCTGATTCAGTGCCTACCATGTTAGAAGAAATTTATTGACCAGTCTGCTATCTTAGATCCTGTGCCTTTTAGTTTAGTCTACCAGTCAGTAACAGAGCAGTACTGGTTAGATGTGTGTATTTACAGACACTTGTGTGTTATCGAAGCAGAATAAAAAGCTCTCTGTGTGTTACCGGGCATTAAATGTTTGCAGAAGACTTAACAGATCAGAAAGTGGCAATAGTACCCCTGGATTTTGTGCTAAATTCAGATGCCATTATGACAATAATGAAATACGGGAAAGCCCCAAATGGCAGCTATTATTCTGCTGAAGCCTGGAATGCACCACAGATTTTTCTGAGACACAATGTAAAATCATTTGTTATGTAGCAGGTATTAGCCCTGGCAATCAGAATCAAATTCTGTGGATTAGAACTTCCTGAGGTGGGTGTCAGGGAGTTATACCCCAACGTTTCTGAATTCTGATGTCAGAATGTTTGTTGGAAATTTCTTAGAGAACCTTTAATATGATGGATGCGTGGATTTTGGCAGCTTTTTAGGAGGCTGTAGTGGGCCTTTTAAGAAGGAAAAAAAAGCAGAGAGCAATCATAGTAGGACATTTCAGTTACTGAGAGATGCAGTGAAAAAGCACTAATCTGCAATGAGTAATACCGTGTGAAGTTAGGCTGGGTGTTATTGGGAAATTTGCCATATGTATGGCTTCCTGCTTTTCATTTGGAGGCACGGGGTAGCTTTCTTTTCAAGCTCATAAAAAAAAAAATAGCTCTAACTAGTCTTCTTCAGACTACAGCCTGTATTTTCCTAGTGCTCATCTATATTCAGAGGTTCTGGTAGATTGACATTTAATTTGTTTGCGTGAAATTACTTTGCATAAGCATACACATCTTTAAAAATCCTTCCTCACCCAACAGCAATGGCAAGCTGCCGCCAGGAGGGGAGCTCCCACTCTCCGTGCATTTTCTCCATCTACCCCCGATGTTGTGATTGTGGTGACTCCCATAGGGGAAAAAAATAACTTGCCACAGAGATGGCCAGCAATGTCAAAAAGGTGCTCTTGCAGATAGGGTGTTTTTCCACTTCTACACAGCGTTACAGTGCTGATAATTTTTTTTGTTTTTCATTTCACAGACGTTTCCATTTTTTTTTTTCCCCTCCACTTTCCTCCCCAATAAATGTACCATTTTTCTCACCTCTCCAGCCTCTCCCATCCCACTGACCTCTTCAGCGCTATTCCTTCAGCTTTGCCTCTTTGCAGTTTTAACTTGGGACGAATCCTTTTGTTCTGTTCCAGCTGCTGCACTTCTTGCAGGTCTACAGTTATTATGTCTGGTTTTGAACTGGCTTTGCTGTCTTCTGCCCACTTAGTGTTTTTTCTTTTTTCTGGCCACTCAAGGCAGTGCAATTAGATTTGTTTCACTATTAAAGTAACTCTCTGTGGTCTTTGTTTCCTATGTGGTTTCACTGTGCCAAAAAAAAGCAGAAGAAAAAGGACATTCCTAATTCCACAGCTCCCTGAAGGGACTGTCCTAGTAAAGACTAAGCACCTTATCAGCTGACAGTGTTGAAATGAGGTTGTTTTATCACCAACCCAGCTGTATCTTCAAGCAAAATGCTTTGAGTTTTTTGGGGAGCTTGGTTTAGTTCTTTATAGCCTGCTGTAGCATCATAAACAAACAATGCCCTGCACAGCTCCTCTGCCAAGGTGAGCATGCCTCTAACTATTCTACCCCATGAAATCAGCTAACTCCAGCCAGCTGGTTCAGGGCTCCCAGCCTGCCTGCATCATGTTCTGACCCCAAGTAAGAGCACAGGCAGTACAGGGCAGCACCATACCAGGGCTCAGTCAGATGCAGCTTTTAAGCCATGGTCTCAGCTGTGCTGGGATATTCATTTATTCCAGGGAAAGACCGATACTGGGAAAGTGCTTTTTACCTCTCAGTGAGGCATATGTGTTGCAGCCTGTTGCTAAATGCTGAGTTTCTCAGCAGTAATAACCAGAATGTGCTTTTGGGGTGTCAAGCTGTTGGCCCAGCCCGTGCCTCCCCCCACCCTCCTCTCTCCCTGGCACTTGCCTGACTGTGAAGAACTGCTTCAGGCAGCTAAATTGGCAGAAGTTTGTTTGCCCTAGCTTTCAGCTGAGAGGCATGAGAGGGAATGTGGGACAGAACTTCCTCTTAAGTGGGTTTCTCTGTACACAGGTTGTAGTTTCAGGCACTTGTTTTTTTCTGTGCAACTCTGACTTAAAGAGCCTGCTTTTCCTTCTGAAGGCAGCGCCTCAGGTTAGACTCCTTGTGGTGATCTTACAAGTATTCCTGTGACTCATTCACTGCATCTCAGCTGCTGCTTTCTATCCCACTGATCTTTTTTTTTTTTTTTTTTTTTGTATTTTTTACACCTGTATCTTGTTGGTAATACTTTTTCAATTCAAAAACTTCCTTTTCAAAACCTTCCCCACTTCCAAAGACCGGCTTTGCTCCTCTGGCCTTAGTGTCCTAACTGTTCTCTATCAACCCCTTTATTTTTCTGTTTCCTTTCTGAGCCTGGTTAAACTGCTTGAGGTTTTGAGTCAGTCTGTGAAGCTATGGGAGAAGTAATTGCTTTTTTAGAAACATTTCAGAGGTGTGGGAGACTAGCAGTGGTGCTTTCCTGCTACTACGTATGCTACAGAAGCTCAATCCAGGCATGATTTATGTCTTGTGAGAGGATATATTGCCTAGGAAGGAGGCAGAGTCGGTAACTATTACATGGCATTCGAGTGCTTGGTTTTGTGCGTGCACCCGTTGTACTGGGATACAATGAATTACTTGTCTCTGATATGATAAACTGTTATTGCAGATTTAAAAGTGCTTCATAATGTGCTAGGCATAGTAGAGACAGAACAAGTCTCC
This sequence comes from Callipepla californica brunnescens, assembly GCA_023055505.1. Taxonomy (NCBI): domain Eukaryota; kingdom Metazoa; phylum Chordata; class Aves; order Galliformes; family Odontophoridae; genus Callipepla; species Callipepla californica. The sequence goes on from JALIRH010000008.1 coordinate 20,452,490, forward strand.
CCGAAGGCTATATTAATATTCATCACAGAGAGCTAATAGCATTACAACACTCCAAAACAGACATAATACAGAGAGAAGAAACTTTGTGGGGGTTGAATCTGAGGACTGTGAGCTAAAAGTAGCTGCTGCACTTCTGGAGCTGGAGTGAGTTGGCAGCAGGAGCAGCAGCGTTTCTCTCCTTGTGGCCATTAAAAGGCAGGTGAAATATAGCATTGCAAAGCTTTATATTTTGAGCTCCATAAATCCAGTTGGAAGAGGTACCCGGATCTCTTGGCACCGGCTCTAGGCAACCTGTAGTGGAGGCCACAGGAGTTGCAGCACTGTGCCCAACCTGGCAGAGCTTGGGAGCACAGTGCAGGGCATCTCTGTGAAATGCTTCCCGGGGTCCGCGTCCCCCTCATTAAATGAAATCTTGTGTAATGAAACCATTGCTCTGTTAAAAAGAAAGCTGTTTGCTCTGTTTGTGCAACTTTGACTTGGTGCAGCCTTCTTGATATTAACAAGTGGTTTATTCTTAGCAGCGCTCTCACAAAGGAAGCAGTCGTATTTTACAGGCAGGAGGCGGCTAAAATGGAGCAATGTGTTCCTCGAAAAACTGTGTCATTAGAATAAAAAAAGGGACTGTCTCCACACCAGCGACTGGAGTAGGAGCTCCTGGCTGATTCCCAACCCATTTGGGACTTTGGCTGTTGTGCTGGTCAGTACTTTCAGGCTTTTTTTTGGCAGCGTACCCAGATGCCATATGTTTCTTCCTTTCATTCAAGTCCCCCCAGTTAGTTCCTCACTGGATCCTATGCAGAGCTTCTGGGGGGTATGAACGAGCTCTGTGCAGCAGAAGATGAGGGGACTTTGATGTTTCTTTAGGGTTGGACCCCACTGCCTGACTGATTCAGCTCTAGGGCAGTTTCTGAGGGTGAGTCAAAGTAGGCTGATAGTGAGGAACTCCCAAGTAATTAATAAATGAATTCAGTGCCTTACTCTTCTAGCATTTTCACACTGTCTAGTTGCAAAATCCCTTCTATCCCACTGTTTATAGCTCGTATATATATATTTTTTTTCCTGAACGTGATGCTGCGATAGGCATAGTTATATTAAGCCCTAGCTTCAACTCCTAGGAGTAAATTTCAGTCTTAATGAAATGGCATTTGATTACACTGGTTTAGTAAGGTAGTTTTTGTTGTCTTGGACTCTTTGCATTTCACGCATTCTCAGTATTATGATTTATCACCATTTTGTAATTGAAAATGTGGGATTCTAAATTGGCTTTCATGTGTCTTGACCTGTTCAGCACCATCTCTGCTGTATTTATTAATTTTAAATTGCTTTAATGTGAAAAGTAGGTGTTCCATTTGATGTTTGTTTGGTGTACTGTCTTCAGTGTAGCGAAATTTAGAGAGAGGAGTCAAAGATCACCTAATAATAGCTGTAAGTTTTCTGAACAAGGCCATAAACACTGCGCTTTCTTGCACCACTGCAGGTGGGTTAATTAGTTCTGCTCCTCTGTGGCAGAGGAACTGAGTGCTAGGTGGCAATCACTGCTGTTCTGATGTGCTCCTGACTCGAGGGAATAAAGCTTCTGAATGATTGGTTTGGGGGTTGTTTATTTTTAAAAGCAAGTAATTGTCAAGGCTGAGTCTTTGTAAGGTGTATTTCTGCTTAGGTGTGGATAATAAGATCTATCTCTTGAGTGGGATCAGTCTGAGTGTAATGTGAACGAGCAACTCTCTTTTGGTAATTGATTGTGAGGATTTTTGATTGTTTCAGAACTAAATAAAAGGGAAATGATTAAAATGTCTGAAATATCAGAAAGACAACGCAGTTATGGATTATTCCATTTGTAGATTCTATGGTGCTCAGATGGAGAAAATACAAACTACTTAATGTGTGCTTTAATAATGTTTTTAATGGGAAGATTTAGAAATGGAAGGGGGACAATGTGAATTACATTTGAATACTCTTTGCTGTAGTGTCTGCTGGTGATGGGGAGGCCTTGGATCATAGAAATCACTGCAGCAGAAGTTCCCTCCCATGTTGCTGTCCTCTGGCTGTGGCCGGTGTCAGTTGTGGCATAGCAGAGCAGCTGTGTTTGGTTTGGGGCTCAAGTTTGTGTCTCTGTGAAAGCGAGTGCCAGTACTGGTGTGGAAATTCCACCAGGAAAACAAATGCTCCTATCTAACGAGTTCCCTTGGAAATCGCAGTTGCTTACGTAAGTAGTGTTTGTTTAGGTTTTCCCCTCACGTAACCCAAGAGAAGCACGGCCCTAATCCTGCCAGATATGGTAACAGCGCGTGGTGGAAAGCTTGCAGAGGATTCTGTTGATGGATTCCTTAATGTGCTACTTTATTGCCCCTTCAGAGCACAGTATTTGCTGGATTTAATGATCTTGCCTCATCTACACTCCAAGGAATCTCTTTAGACCAGTGTGGGTGCTGTGTTTTAAACCGGTGGTGACTTTGGTGCATCCAGTTTGAGACTGATGGGTCAGTGTGATTTTGTTGCTTTTTTTTCCTTTTTTTCAATGTAGACACTGTCTACCTGCACGATGAATGCAGCCACAGAAGAGATGTCTTTGTGTTAAATCCGTGTTGTATGACATAAAACATTCAAGCTGTTAGAAACAGATAAGCAACTTGATACGAAGCTCTTGCGTGCCCAGTGAACAGCTTTGGCTGATGAATTTGAGGGGTGAGAATTATAAACATGCAACAATTACAAAAGCTCAAAGGGATTTTAAATTAGGGTTGCTATCTTTACATCAGAATTTTAAGGCAAGATTTTGTAGGGGTGAAGATAACAAATATCAAGCTTCTAATTTTAAGATCGATTCTTTGCAAAATCTATTGTACTTCAGAGTACGCTATTCTACAAATAACAGCATAGTTGTGGTATTGTTGTCTCGTATGTTTTCTTTGCAGAGCCAGAAGAAACTTTATTTTGTGTGCGTACTCCTTCTTGGACCCTAATCTTAATTCGAATGGGTTGCTTGTCAATAAGGATTATAATATGTTGTAAGATGTGTGAGATGTAGCTGAAAATTTCAGTAGAGGAGAAACTGTTTCTAGTGCTGTTGTTACACACGTTTGCCATCCGTTTGCTTTATCTACTAACACGGGCTAACATTTCTAACTGAAATACCCATTTTCTGATTTCCTTTTCTGGGTTTCCTTAGAGCTGTAGCATTACTGTGCTGGGGAGCAGCTGGAAACAAAGCCCTGACCTGATAAATGTGAGTTCTTTCTTCTGGTATATAGCTCAAACAGCCAAACCTGAGTGTTCCTGGCTGCAGGTTTATCCCATCCCATCTCAATGTTGCCTAAAATGATCTGTGATGTGCCTACCTCACGTGAGCAGGACTGTGAGTGCCAGGAGGGTAAAACCAGTACTTCTGATGCCCCAAGGTCCTTATAAATCCTGAAATCCATTTGTTACTTGTGTTTTCGTGCTACTGGATTGCACTTCCATCCTCTAATACTCCATGTGCCTTAACATCTGTGTCTTCAACAGACCCTGGGTGTTATTCCTGAGGTTCCAAAGAATGCTTTCTATTTCCTGCCTAGGAGTCTTCCCAAATGATATGTGTGGCTGAGCTGCCTGTATTCAGTGCGTGGAGCTGTCCCCACAAAATCTTTGTGCCTTAAATGGAGAAATACTAAAAATAGTTGCAGTCCTCAAAAGGAGAGGAAAAACAAATCAGGCTTTTCTTTGCTGCTGTGGTCTGTTCTGTAGTCTGGTTTTGATGCAGTAGTTCTTAAGGCAAAATCTTATATTCAGCTTCCATATTCTTCTTCATGCTTTTATCCATGATTTGCAGTTTATCACATCCTTGCCAGCCTCTTACTCCCTAAAACTTCCTGCTCTGTGGTGGTGTTTGTTGCTTTCTCTCATCTTATGTTCCTGGGTTGACTTAGAGTTTAGACTTTCCAGTCATTTTATGGCTCATCTTCTCCTGGGCACTAGTGTATTTTTCTCCCTTTCTTTCCTACTTCTGTTCCAGCACTTCTTACCTGATCTCCCTCTCCTTCCCACATTCTGGCAGAGTCCTTGAAAGCTGTATTTTCAGCCCTGTTGGTTTTTTCTTCTTTGAAGTCTCAGGGTGAAATGTACAATTTTCGCCCTCTGTTCTCTCTGAGCTGAGATGTCAGTGTGCATAGCCAAGACTCCATCTATCACTTTTACTGTTATAATTTCCTTGACTGACAGTCTATATGCCTGAGGGCTAAATTTTGCAACACCATGTCACACACATCCATTTCCTTGCACTAGGCATGTCTTGTCCTTTTAGTAGTGGTGTTTCCAAGCCAGTTAATGAATATTCCTGCTTTTAAAAATAATTTCTCCATTCTGTTCCCAGTTGTTTATATGCTTTTGCACTGTTTTCCAGGTGTGTTTTTAATACAGAGTTCATCTTTCTCATGAAGCTGCTTCTGAGACTGTCAGCCTTGGGCCTTCACTCAAATCCAGCTCCTGTCTTCTCTGTGGCACTGTCCTGCTTTTCCTGCTGGGAAGGGAGTCCTAGATTCACACTGCCTAGTTCTCGTGTCTCCCCTCTTGAAGGAGAGGCACTACTTGCACGAAAGTCACGTTTGTTTGGTTGGTTTTCTAGTTTTATTCAAGTGAGTTGTGGTCTGTGATGATGTGGGATGAGCATGCAGCCCTTCAGGGGTGCTGAACATGATCTACAGATCAAGGCCTGATACAGCAATAGGTGCAAACAGCAATGAAATAGAATAAAAAGCCTCTGGAAAACATCTTCAGACATTTTGCTGTTGTTTGTCAGCTTTGTGCAGTAGCCCTTCACTGTTGTAAGAACATCTGACTGTTTATTGAGATCTGATTTATTCCTTTGCTGCAGAAGTTGTTACTCGTTGCCTGGCTAGATTCACTCAACCGGTTTATCACTTAGTAATACAAACTGTGAAACACAGTCAGGGTCTGGGGAACTGGAGCTAAATTTGCTATTTGTAATGCCAAGTGAATAAATACTTCATTTTGAAGCTATTTGAAAAGTTCTCTGCATAAAAGGTGATGTATGGTGGATCCAGCTGCTTCGTGTCCAGCAGTTCTCACATGGGAACGGAGTGAGGAACTGTCTCACAGTGCTGTGACACTTTGTGGATTTCTGTTTATATCCTACGTAGATTCATCCACTGTGAGCAGTGTACTACTCACTCAGTGAAGCCGTGGGCCCACAGTTAGCTGAACAAACATCTCCCTGCTGAATCCAAGGGTGTTTCCTCAGCACACAGCAGTTGTGCTTAAGTGCAGTATGGAGAAGGAAAGAAAGAAGAACAATGCATGACGTGTGTGAAACAGAAACAAGCATAGCCCAAAATCTGCCTGTTTTGCATGGAGTCTTAATAGAAGGCAATTGTTCCTTGCAAAGCCTCTGCTCTCTTAGCCTCCTTATTCTTCTGGAGGAATGTCAGCCCACTCTGAAGCAGGCTTGGCTGCTTGGACAGAAGAGCTTTTTATTAAATCATTGGCGTTCAGAAATGAGCATGGGTTGTTAGATAAAACCTTGTTTTAAAACTCTGTCCAATGCTATCTTTTAGTTGCATCTCCAAATAGCCTGGTGGCATTTGACGGGCTTTGAGGAGAGGTAAGCATGCAGTGATGTATTTGCAGTGCTTCAGAAAAACTGTGTTTATTCAGCCAGGCCTAGGTAGCTTCAGAGAATGTCTCACATTTGACAAGCTGCAGTTCCTCTGGTCAGATGTGTGCCTCCCTCTTGCAGGTCCCTGTTAAAGAGGTCAGCATCCCTCCCTGTTGCCTCCAGCAGCTTCCAGTAGCTTTGCTGAGGTTTGGGCACTGTGATTCATACAATCTAATGCAAGCCAAGTGAATTCACTAGATTGGGCCCCAGTCATTTCAGAACAGATGGGCACAAATGCGGTATCACACGGTTGAGGGTGATGGAAGTATCCAGCTAAGTGTTTAATGATACAAAATATTGAAAACTCACTCCCCCTTAGGCAGTAAAATAGGAGGATGAGAAAGCTTCCTAGTGACATTTAATTGTAATGTGAGTGGCTTTGGGATGTGAAGAGCAAATGCTTTGGGGCTTCTGTGGTATGATAAAAGCTCCATAACAAGTGCAGGACTTCATTCCCAATCTGGGAATGAATCCTGCCATAGCTTTTTCCACAAGGGTGGAGATCTTTTGTACACAGAGAAGATAAAATCCCCTGCCTGCAATGCAGACATGCAAGCAGTTCCCTGGGAGTTGCTAGGGATTTGAAAGAAATGATCACAGGACCGTGTCTTTCTCTTTCATATGATTCCCTAGTTGTATCAGTTTAGGCTTTCCCTTCTTAACAAGTACTACACGCTGTGAGAAGAAAGCACTTCATGTTTAACTTATTGGCTCTTAAAGCAAAAAGCATGTAATTGTAATTGGATAGCTTTGGAAAGGCACCAGCATGGATTAGTAAGGTGGCCTCTGTCCTATTGATAGCAAAAATCAGCATTTCCTCTTGAAATGCTTCTTGCTGAAATGGTACCTTGTTTCTATATTTACATACCAACTGATTTCCTTTGATGCTTTCAAAGTAAGGAATTAACTGTCCAGAAGTAAAACTTTCCCTTCAGATTATAAATCCTTTCTCGCTTGGTCCAGTTGCCTGGTGGCCTGTCCCTGGTGTGGGTGCAGGACCTGGCCTCTAGAATGAGGTTTAGTGGGTGCAGCTGTTTCATATATGACTGGGTTGGAGTTTTTAAATGAGAGCAGTGGTGTCTCGGCAGAAATGGAATAATGGTTCCCAGGTAGGATTTAGAAAATGCAGATCAAATGGGGTACTTTGATTATTTATTTCCGTCTTGTGTGCTAGTGTTATTGTCAGTAATAACAAACAACTGTATTATCAAGTGTTTCTTTCTGTTTGTAATCTTATGAATAATGTAAGCACTTCTGCTCCCTGTCTTTTTGTTGAGCCATGTCTCTGGCTGATGAGAATGTGGCAGTACTTGGCAAATGAAGAGCAGCCTGGAGAAATCCTCTCTGAAAAGGCAAGCCCTCAGCTCCACGGAGTCGGGAGTGTAACTGAGTTGGTAATAAGTTTAAAAATAAATCCCATTACGTAAACGTTTAAAACACTGTATTGGGTTAACAGTTTTGAGTATGGGTAGTAAATGTAATAGGCCTGCTCGTGGTCTTGCTTAAGTAGGTACTTCTTATAACCACTTCTCTTCCCACTTAATGCAAAAGGTTAAGTATTTCAACCTCTTCAGTATCTTAAAAGTTCCAAAATGCTGCTGTGATTGCGAGCTATCCTAGGAGGAATCTGAAACCATCTAGTGTTTTCTAACCTGCTTCTGTGGAGGCAAGACTGCTTTTCATGTACTCCTTCAAAGCTGCTGAGTGGTCCTGACGTGCAGCGGAAGGCAGACTTCAAGCAGGAGAGCAAATTGAGCCACAAAGTTATGCCTGCCCTCAAGTTGTAATGGTGTTCCGTGAAGCCCTCTGACCTCTGTACCTTCCTCCTCATAGCTGCACAGTGAGCATTGGGAGCCTGGTTGTGACCTGGTGGTACAGGAGACCTCAGAGGTGTTTTTTGGATCTCCTTAGTGGACTAAGAGTGCTCAGAAGTAACAGGGTAGCTATTCCTTAGCAGCTTTTAGAAAGGGTTATGCAGTCAATCAAGAGGCAAGCTTTCTTTCCCTGTGAGCCATTAGAGACCAACTTCTTATCCCATTTAATAACTCATGTGTCTCAGCTCATGCTGAGACATTGCTCCAGGTCTTAATTCAACAGTGGTGTTCAGTTCTTTGCAAAAAGTGTCTCAAGGTGAAATTAGAAAATGAAAGATCACGAGGAAGTCTTACTACAGGCTTGCACGCTGTTTTGTAATTGTCAGGAGTGCACAAGAAGTAGCTTTGAAATAGAAGTGTCAGGTGAGCAAGTGCTCACACCCCTCCTGCTCGGGGGAAACTAAATGTGGGCTCCCCCCACTTGGCTGAAACTGCCTTTTAAAAATAGTTTTCGGAGTTGGAGAAGTGCAAATGTGTGGGGGGCTTCCTGCCATGGGCTGGGGGAATGGCCTCTGTACTCTCTCCTGGGCAGCTTATGGCAATCCTAATGGATTTGTCTCAACACTTTCATATGACCCAGTAGGTTGCATTATTTAATCTGCGTAGGTTTAATTTTTTCTACAGGGGAAATATGTTTAAGTAATTTTCTTTTTTTTTTCACAATTTGGATTGCATGGAATTCTTGGCATGAACCAGGGAACAGGCTGATCCACGCTGTAACATGGGAGCTTTTATGAGGATCACACGCAGAGTTCCTTTGCGAGGGGAGTTCCAGGTCCTACTGCCTGTTAGCTCCCCCTGTGCTGCAGGATCACAGTGGGGATGCTGAGCACCCAGCTCCTCTTACATCTTCTGGGGCAAGCAATCTGTGCTGCTGTGGCTTGGCCAGTTCTCTAATTTAACAAGAGGAAAGTAGGGTGAGCTCGCAAGCAAGGTCCTGCAGCACCAGGAGCATCTTGTGTGCCATTTTCTGTTGTGGTCAGGTGGGTTAGGAGAGCTGGCCAGGATGTGGTCAAGCAGCTTGATTTGGAACATTTGTGTTTGTTAGTGCTTTACTGTATGCTGTAATTGGTCTTTGTGTACAGCAGTCCGAGGAACAGGTGATTAAAAGCTCTTGTGTCAAAGAAATACTGCACATTTTCTTCTGTTGTGAGGTTCACCATATGAATTTGTATGCAACAAATCTTTTTATCCTTATCTTTCAAATTCTTGGCCTTTTTTTTTATGGGTTTCTAGGATGTTATGATCAATGGTTACTTCTTTTCTCCCAGAGAATTTGACCAAGCTGAGAAATCAATAGCCAGATTAATTGCAAAGAGGCAATCTGGAGTTAAACGTACTGTATCCCTTAAAGAATTCAAAATATTCCCAGTTTAACTTCTTCCACAGATTTGTATAGGAGGGGACAAGCCCTGTTACTGCTTTCAATGTCGATTACAGAGTGCTGGAGTCATGGATAGATCTAGGTCAGAAGAAATGAGCAGACATTGGGTGCTGCTGGTGTCCGGGGTGGGAGATGGAAGGATTTTAATCCTGTTTGAAAATGTGCAGTGTGCTCTGTGCAGAAGAGGACTGAGGAGAATGAATTTGGCACAGTACCTGGACAACATCTCTAGCTGCAACACAGTGCAACCTATGGACACTTTTGCAAATAGGAAGGCCAATAATGAGACTGTTAACACAGACCCCATAAATCACTGCTGCATTGCCATGGTCCTGGGCCTTCAGCTTGAGAGTGGCCACGCTGGGCCTGTCCCACCTGCTAAGGCGAAAATAAATGCTGCAGTGAGGCCAGCTGCTCCTGCTGGGAGTTGTGTGATGCACCCACAGTGTGGAAATGCATGGAGGATCTCTGCTGCCCAGCAGCTTAAAGGCAGTCTGACTGTTCACTGCACCAAGACGTTTCGGTGCTGCTGTGCAGCTGTGTTAATTGCTCCCATTGGGATAGGTTTTTATCTATTTGTTTTAACCAATGAGTGACTAATTATTTACAACAGAGGAGGCTCTTCCACAAGAGCCCTGTAAGCCTTTCTATTTTGGAAGAAAATTCAAACCTTTTTATTTATTTATTTAATGTTTTTGACAGAAGCCTCTATGAGAAACTTTTAGGAGCAGCTTTGGGCCTGCTTTAATTGCACGTGTTGAGGTAAACATGCAGTTTTCCTTTACTTTGGACAAGCAGCATGATAAATATAGTCCGTTTTAATTTGCCTGTCCTGATTAATGACATTTCAGCTTTTCATTTACAAATCACTAGGGCATAGCATGTTGAGTTGTTGGAATAATTGTGCCTTTCAGGAGAAAGGAATAAATGGAAAGAGAATAGCTCTCTAAGACTGTTATTATGCAAAGACTGTGGGAAGCAACATTGCTATTATAGTCCTTTTTGGCACTTCTATTATATAAATGTTCGGTTTTCTTGAATTTGTTGCATGTGGAATAATCTGACACGTTAATGCTGAGTGAGAGCTGGTCTGCCCTGAGATGCCTCCCCCAGCAGACAACCCCTCTCCTGGCTTATGGATATTCCTCTCTGAACTACAAAGAGTCACTGAATTTTGGGTTTGTGCCCCATGCAGGGCACATATCTGCCACAGTGGGTGTTCCAGCTACAGGCAGACCCCACTGTCCATCCTGCTGCCAGCCCTGCACAGTGCTTTCTCCACTGCTCACAGCCTTCTGAGGCCAGCATACTCCAAGACAAAGTTCTAAGTCACGTACTCTAATGATATTTTTTTCCTGTCCAACATCACATGTGAGGAAGCAATTAAGACTTTGGGCAATTAACTGTCGATTAAAGCGTGGCTCTATCTAAATTACTTCCGAGTAACTGGGAGTTCAGTTCATTGAGATGAGAAATTCAGTGAGTAACATCAGGGTTTCATCTGGAGGGAGTTTTGTTTCTGGAGTGACCAGCTTCTGCAAGATCAGATCAGTGCCATGAATGCTGCCAGGCACACGTTTAAACCATCACTCCAACCTCATCATCAGTAATTGCTGTGATCAGTATGCAAGTAAAACAAGTTCCTAATGAACTTGGTGATTCAAATACACATCCAGGTTTATTTCCCTCCCTATTAAAGGAGGGTTTTTTTTTTTTTTTTTTATCTTTCCTATAAAGTAGTAAAACAAATTGTTTATCCCGATGTGAAATGATGCGCTCTGCATCTGATGTATGCATATAGCTGGCTCTTCTTTCTATTGAGAAGTCATGTAATGCGTTGGGTTTTTTTCCCCCATGCTGCTTTATGGGCAGACTGAAGTACAAAAAGTCGTGGACGTTCTCCCTGAGACATCTCGGGTCCTATAGCTTATTGCCCGTGGATTTCCAAGGCTTGTGGTGTTATTATTCCAGTGAACTTGCTGCAGGGGGAGGTCGGCAGCGACAGTGCTGGGGATGGAAGCAGCTGCTGCTGTGTGCTCCTCCTCCTCTATTGTGCTGCTCTCAGCTGGCCTTGGCAGCTCAGTCCTGGCCCTGAAGGATGAGGCTGACAATAGGGGATTAGCCCGGCCTCTGTTGATTTAGGGTTCGGTAATTGGCAGGTGTAAAGATATCTGTGAGTTATGAATGGAAAACACTCCCTTGGTAGCCTTTATGAATATGGATGTGTAAAGTATTGTATCAACGCAAGTAAATTGTGCTGAAAAATGGAACGGTGGCAACAATGCTATTAAGAGAAAATGATACGGGCTTTACCCTTCCTGAGAAGTGCCCCCTAGCAATATCATCTGTCCAGATTTGCAGGCTGCGCAGCCTAACATTTAAAAGGCCTTTCAATATTCCTAAACTGAGGAATTATTCATAGCATAATGTACACATGAACTATTTTTAGAAAGTGCAAGCTAGAGACTCTATTCATTTTACATTTACTTGGGGATTTAGACCGTGTTTTATTATGTATTGTGGAGTGATTTCTCTTCAAATGTCTTCTCTGCTCGGAAAAGGAGGAATATAGGAAGTACTGTGCCTGCCTGCTGTTTTTTAAGTGTACATTATTGCCTGTTGTAAGCATAAACATCATCCCTGCAAGCAGATACTTAGCAGAGCTGTGCCTTGAACCAATTCCCTGCAATTTCCCCTGTATAGCGAGTGCATTGAACACTCAAAACGCTGCAAATGCCTTTTCAGAGGCGGGAGGAGTATCCTTCACTCCCGGTGAAACATACACTTCATTCATCTTTATTTTATCAGTAAAGACTCGTTAAACTTTCATTCAGAAGTACAGCGGGTGCAAGGATGCAATCTGCTCTGCGGGCAGTGATCTGCCTGGGGGTGCAGCAGTGCTGGGGCAGCCACCAGTGCTCAGAGATGCAACCTGCCTTGCAGCAGTGCTTCTCCAAGGCAGTTTTTCTATTTACTGTTATTGTTTATTTAGTTTTATTTAACCTGAGAGGGAGGTTTGAGGCAAACCGCCCTCTGCTTCCCCAGAATGCTCTTGCTGCTGAGGATGTGGAGCTCATGCTCATGCCTTTAGACATGACTGAGGAGAAACCCAAGCAAAACTCAGAAAAGATTTGGTAGAAAAAAATATATATTTTCAGGTACTTTGTAAGTAGCTTCAGAGGAATCACCGTGAGTGTTTGCCACGTGCCTTTTGCATTAATGTTTATCTTGGAGCAGCTGAGAAGGCAGAAAGGGAGAGGCCTTTGGTATCGGTCTGTTAGTCTGGAGGTGAGACAGCAGGACACATGAAAGCAGTTGCTGACAATGCAAAATAATGAGAGGGAATTCTATTTTCGTGCTCTTTGGGGAAGCACTTTTGTTCACAGCTTTCGCTGCAGCAGAGGTGATGAGGAGGAGGCTTTGGCTCAGTCTTGTGACCATTCATAGTCGGGTGGGGTGAGAAGAAGTGTTTAGCAACTTTCTTTCAAGCACCAAATGCTTGTCTGAAGCCTAACCCTGCACTGAATTTGGAGAAGAGTTTGCCTCTGGAAATAGCAATGAGTTACAAGCTAGGGTAGCAGCTGCCAGAGGTGGATGTGGTGGTTAATTCTGCAGCTAGGGCTGCTTCACTGCCAGCTGTTTGTGTGTGTATACAGAGAGCAAACTTTTCTGATATGCACTGAACAGGACTGACTCCCAGAGTAAAGCAGAAATTCTTCTCCACTTCAGCTCCCGCGTCCTGGTAACAAATCTGGGCAGCGTCCAAGGATTTTCTGTTGTAAGTGGGTGCCCTCCTTATGCTCTGAGAGGAGAACTATTTCCAGTTCTTGTTTCCAGTGGAGATCTGTCACAGAGTTTCCTGCCAGTCGGAAATACGTCTCAACGTTCCCAAGTGAGCTGTAAGGTATGGGTGAAGACACAGCTACCAAACACTATTGAAGGCGCTTTTGGGATGTGCTTCCATAAAGCAGGGCTTTCGTGCATGTTTGACTGGGAGCTGTGTGTTGTCAAGCTGATGATGAGGGATGAGGTGCTCTGCTGAGTGTACTGATACATGAGGATCTGTACCAGCGTGTTTCTGAGGCGGAGCTGCTGGAGAACCGAAACTTAAAATTCAAGGGAGTGCCTTGACAATCCCATGTATCACTGAACCCATTGTATCCTCTTGGTTTTGGTTTTTAATTCATTCCTTCTTCGTGGGTGGTTTGTGAGGGACCGCAGCGCTGCGCAAGTACTACAGATCAGCAGAGTGAGCTGATCTTTGACCTCCTGTGGTAGAACTATTAAGATTCGTGCGATGCGCTGCCTGACCAGGCAGAACCCGGTCAAAATGGATGAGTTTTATGTTAGCATAAGCTTACCTTTGCCTTGAGCTGTCCTGTCCCCTAACTGGTAGTAATGGTGAGCTCCTCCCAGCAGCTGTACTCTTCTAGACACACACCTCCTTTTACCACTTGCTCGCATCTTCCTCTCTGCCCCTCCCAAGCAAAGAGGTTTTCTGGCTTTTCAGCCTGCTTATGTTCTCTGGCTGAAGGCTTCTTCGCCTCCACACCCTTTCAGATTTACTCTCCTAGAAGAGAGGCCAGAGCTTAGTCCATCTATTTTCCCGGAGTTTGGCAAGCAGCAGAGCTGCTCTGAGCCCTTCATTTCTTCTTTTCACGAGAAAACAGCACTGTCCTGTCCTGTGTCCCTTGCCTTGTTCCTGAGAGCAGAAGGGGAATGAAAATTCCTGCGTGGATGCAGTCTGCGGCAGCTCACAGTTTAAAACTCAGCTGAGTACATATTCAGCACAAATCTGCCCTTGGGAAGTATTAATAGCGTGATTTTATATTCGTATTAATCAGCCTGACAGTTTCCTCTTAAGGACAGCTTCCCCCCGGGATGGGAGCTGCACATCAGCACGCTTCACGTGCAGAGGTAGGAGGAAATTATATAGAGTTTCTGAAGTTTGTAAAATGCAGCTTAAAGAAGCGATGCTTTTCTTTGCTCTTGGCAATTTGTCAGCTCGGTGCTGTCAGCAATTACACCAGTACTTGTCACTAAAAACACCAATGGCTTGTCTCTGCAGTCATGGCTGGAACCCATCTGAAACAGGTCTGTGCTGCTGAAGTGCTTTTTGTGACAAAAGCAGCTGCAAGTCGACAAATAGTGAGGTTGGGCAGGGTGCTGGGAGACCAGCTGAGGCCTGGAGTTCTGCACGAGTGCATCTTCAGCTCTGGAGCAACTTTAATCTCAGAACCATTTCTCTGAAACTCAGCATTGTGTTGACACTGTTGGTGTTGAGGCTCCTTGAAGTTTGCCTTTCAGGTTGGTCAGCCCATGTGTGCACAAGCTTCATGCCTTACAAGTTCCTGTACCACTTGTCCTCATTGAAGTAGCTGGATTGTGCTAAGGTACACAACATACCTCATTTTTCTTTGCATCACTTTTTCCAGGTAGAAAACTTTTTGCTTTGGGCTGCTTTGTTAGGCTGGTGCATAAAAAGTATCACTTTGTCTAATAAAATTGTAAGGGGATGTAGCTCTAAGCAGCACACCTTGGAAGAGCGTAAGCTTTTGCTTTCAGCCTCATTTAGAAGTCTGTTTTGTAAAAGCTGATCAGGGCAATAGGAAGCACACCTGCACAGTGCCTGTATCACTGTGGGGAGAGGGCTGTGTTTTGCCTAAGTAACCAGTAATGTTTTCTGTCCTCCAGCTTGGGATGGTGAACTCTGTGCGCTCTTAAGTGTAAGGACTGAGATGAAACTGATTTCATTTATATGCATGTCTTGAATACTGAGATTATAAAACCCGAGGCCAGGCTTGTACTGATAAGGAACCTATTAAAGTGCATCATATTAATGTGGATTTATTATACACAAGCTTTGCAATGTTTATATTCTGTGTACTGAGTTCAGTAACTGCTGAAGCCTGTTTTTGCATTAGTGGAGTTGCTTGTCTATTTCCACAGCACAACTGGTGTAGATTAAAGCCTATCAGCACACCGTGGCCGCTTCAGAGACATGCACAGAGCAGACGCGAGCACTGGTAGTACATACATCATCAAAAAGCTGGACTAATACAGCACAGAAGATTGTCCCTCTCCAGGTGATACTATAGGCAGCATTTAAGAATGGATATTATTCTTGGGATAACAAATCGTGTCTCTCTGTGCTATTTCCAGGCTTCAGATTTGCATCAGCCTGCGCCGACGCAGAACATCGTGTCTCCTGAAAGCACAGCAGCTCCCACCCACCGCTTACCCAAACAAATCATCTCCTTCTTAGTACTCCTGTTGTGTCAGAAACAACAAAGAAAACTGTTCAGGTTTCTTATAAGAAAAAAAGAAGGAAAGTAGTGTCCCTATATTTCCTTTTCTGGAAATGGCTCTGCTTCATTTATCTTCAAACAATTTTTTCTCTGATTTCTCTTTTTAAAGAGATGACAGCTTTTGAAAGGTAAATTTTGTTGCAAAGTGTATAAAACAAGAGCTTGTGTAGCTTACCTAGTGTCATATTTATGGTGTATATTATTTAGTTACGTGGTACTCTAAGTATAGGAAGTGTGCATATATTTTGCAGTATTATTTTCTATACTGCTGTCATTGTTTAAAGTGCTTCCAGTGCTGCTAAGCGTTGGGAGAGGTTCCTCACAGAGAGGGCAGTGGATGCCCCATCCCTGGAGGTGTTCAGAGTCGGGCTGGATGAGGCTGTGGGCAGCCTGATCTAGTACTTGATTTAGCAGCCCTGCCTGTGGCAGTGGGGTTGGAACTGGATGACCTTTGAGGTCCCTTCCAATTCAAGCCACTCTGATTGCCTTAAATTGACAGCTCTGAACAAATTCTGTCATTGAAGGTTGGCAGGCAACGTGATTTCTGGTTCTGTTCCATGGGGTCATTCTACCACGAGTGCCAGAACCCACTCCTCCTTAGTACAGGAAGCCAATGGCTGATGCTTATGCAGCACCTGTAATGCCAAGTTAAAACAAAGAAAAAACTTCGCTGTCCTTTAATTATTTTGTATGAATATTAAATGGAGATAATATATTAAGTCAGCATCTACAGGAGGATTCGGGACTAGGCTGGAGTAATGAGCCAGACACAGCAAACCCATTTTTAGCGCAGTATGACTGTTTCAGTAGGCTGATTTCGTAGTCGGCATCAATCCTGCTGCCCTGTTATTTTCAGGTTTCATATTTGGAATTTCCCAGTTAATAGCAGCATGGAATTATTGTCTGATTTATAGAGTTATAGAATCTTCTGAGTTGGAAAGGACCCTTGAAGGCCATTCAGACCGACTCTACTGCAGTGAACAGGAGCACCCACAGCTCCAGCAGGTGCTGAGAGCCCCATCCAGCCTGACCTTGAGTGTCTCCAGGGATGGGGCATCCACTGTCTGTCTGGGCAACTTGTGCCAGTGCTTCACTTGTGCATCGTGCTCTATATACTGAGTTGGGGCCCTTTGGTCAATGTAACTTACCACCATGACTAATGGGGGTGATGATGTCGCTGGGAAGCAATTGGAGTTTCTGTAGCATGGAGGATTTCTGAAGAAGAAAGGAATCTTCCTTGACTTTCTTAAAAACCACACAGCTGCTGCTCCATCACAGAGCTGCTGGTAGGCATGAAATCTCTGTGCCACCAGAACGTGGCAGAGATTCAGGCAGCCAGCAGGTTGTGAACGCAGTGGGCTTCTGATAAAGCTGTTTTTCTAAACTGTGTCGTGAACTCCAATTTTGAAACCTTTGCTTTGAAGTACTCCAGAGAGGCAGCGCCATATTTTAGAGCTTCGTGTTCAACCACGTCGTGCGGTGCCTGCCAACAACACACCTGATTCTGTATTCATGAGTCGTTTTGCCTTCCCATCAGAAGCAAGAATTGCATCTGAAATTCAAATCTTAACTCTATTATGGCACCTTTTCCTTCTGAAATGTATTCATTCAGTATTTATACCGGGGTAAAATTAGGGAGAAAAATCTGACATGTGAGCCATATGCTGGCAGCAATTTGGCCACTTCAACTTTTGGAAAGTAAAATAAAATAACCTTGTGATTAGAATTCTGTGCAATGTACAGCATATGTTTTGTGAGCTGTACAACTGTGAGGAGGTATATGCACTCACAAACTCAGCAAGTGTAGGAAAACACTCATTCATCCACTCTTTTGCTTTCACAGATTGACAGAGTCTGCTGGGTAGGAAGGGACCCCCAAGGGTCACTGCATGCTAGGGGTTAGGAACCATGGGCTGCTGCAGCCTTGAAAGAACATTCTGAAGGTTATAATGACAAAAGTTCAGAATGCTGAAGTTTTAATCCACGCAATTTGTAGCACGCTTCCCCTAATGTCTGTTTTCTGTGCTGTTCCTGAAGTTAGCGCTAGCTTTAGATTTAATTTGCATCTTTCCTTTTTTTCTAGTGGTGTTTTAAGGAACAATGTGATGCTAATTCAGCATTAACAGCAGGAAAAATTTCATCTAATTAAATTAAAATGCATAGCTGTGATTTCATCTTCAATTCTGTGCTCCTGAAGGAAGCCTGTAAGGCTTCTGATCTGTTCAAGCAAGAGGAAAACCTGCTCCCTTGGCTGCTTAGACCAAGCTCCTCTGCTCTTTGGTTTTGTCCTGTGTCACCAGGCTCTCCTGCTCCGTAGTCCAGGATAAAAACTGCACCCTGAATACAAACCTCTCATGCAGGTATCTAACGTTCTGCCATGGCACAAGTCAGTATCTATTTCCTTATGCTGATTGTGGTTCACCCTTTAAAGTAAACACCTAGTAGTGCCAACCTTTGCCTGTAGTACGTCGTGTCTTGTGCTAAGCAGCTTATATTTTAATTTCCCTAATTCCAGTAATTTAACTTCTGTACCCGCTGGTACAGAAAGCTGCTTGTTGGTTAGATGTAAACAGCAGTTATGCTGCCATTGTTTCCCTTTTAGAGTAACTCATATTTAATGGAGTGGAGAAGAAGTAGTAAAACTGTTTGGCTGTCTGTCTCCTGGAAACAGAAGAAGGTGTAATTGCTTTTTAGTACGTTAGTGCTATCGTTCCTGCCATTAGCCAGGAGCCCAAGCTGAGCTGTGCATGATATGACCAGAATCTGCTTGGGGAGCCAAAGGTGCAGCTGTGCTGCGCTCCCAAATCTCCATGGGTACCACCCAGATGTTCCATCTCTCTCAAGATCTCAATCTTCTGACTCAGAGCGTTACTTCCAAGAACTCACCATTAAATAACTTTTTCATTTAGGCAAGTCTGGACTTCTAATAAATTTGAAATCCTTTTTATGCAGTCAGATCATTAAATTTTAACTTCTCCGGGCCTTTTCTAGAAGGGCATTAAGCAGGATTTTTCCTTTGCTTGGATAAATTACATTTCTGTAGCTGCTGTGGGTTGTGGTGTATTTAAGAATGATGTTACATGGATTAACCTCTAAACTTTCTAGTCTTAAAAATACCTCAAAACTCCAAACATGAAGCAGACAGAGGGTTGGGGTTTTTTTGGTTGTTTTATAGCTACACTTTGGGTATAATGTACTTCATTTGTCATCTTCTGTAATTATTTTTCCAACGCTGCGTCTTCCATGGGGACAATATGTGAATTTCAATAAGCTGTTCATGAAGGGAATAACAATTCAGGCGTGTGGAGGTAGTTACTTGCACTCATTTATTTTTAAATAGAAGTTTCCTTTTCCTTCTTATTTTTGTCCTTTATTATTAATGATGCTGTAACTTTCCCCAAAACATTGCTGCGTTGAATGTGAGCTCTGCAGGCAGCAATTTCTTTCAATTAGGCTGAATTAGCTAAAATGGGTTAAAGCAACAAGGAAGCAGCTGGGGCTGCTAACCTGAGCTAAAAGCCAGAGTCCTTCTGCTCACACGCACTGCGACTGAAAGAAAACCAAATGCTTTTGCAGTGCGGGGAAGTGTAAGTAAATGAAGAGCCTGCCTGCTCTCAGATGCTGGCGGGGCTTCATTCTCTGAGTACTGCCTCTTGGGGGTCATTTTCTGCTGTGTCTCCTGTTTGATCATTTGCCATTCAGTGTGCCATCACTGTGCAGGTTACATTTGCGAGTTCCCTGCAGCTTTTTGCTGTAAGACTTTGGAAGCAGCCTCTACCTGAGATCTTCTCATAATTACTTCTAGTTTTGCTCTGTTCTGCCTGCAACCAAAAGGACTTGATGGCTTTTGCACAGCAAGAAAGGCGGTTGCAGAAGGCCAAGGTTCTGTGCTAGCCAGCAAGTTCTTTCCTCTCCAGCTTCGCCTCCTCCTTGTGCTGCCGACTGAAAGGCCGTGCTGTGCAGAGCTCTGCTCCTGGCATTGTGGATCTGGCTGTGCCTTCATGTCCCTGTGCTGCTGCTGAGCTGTGGCTCATGCATCGCCTTCCAATTATCATTGGTGGTTACTGCAGCCGGGCAAGGCAACCAGCAGTGCCTTCGCCTGTTTTGTTGATTTGGTGGCCTTTGGAACTGCACCCAGTGGCTTTTTCTTCACTTAGAACTCCTATCCTTTTATCAGATCTTTTTTTTTTCCTTTCTCTTTTTCTTTCCTAGTTTGGTACCTTATTTTTCAGCTGCCAGCAGCTGTTTGAAGTGTCCCTACCCCTTAAATCCTTCCAGTTAGCAAGATAACTGTACCTTAACCCCTGCTGATCTTCTCGTATATCTACATACATACTCTTCAGATCTCAGCTCTCTGGTTCTTTATTCGGGAGAAATGCAACAATTTTTGGATTAGCTGCTGAATATCACGTTTCTGATGGGCCCTGCTGTTCTTGTCCTGCCTGACAGACGAGCCCTGCTCAGCAGCCGTAAGCCTGGTGACCGCACTGCATGATCCCACGTGCTCCATGCAGGTGTGTGCCCCATGCAGTGTGTGGCTGGGGCACTCCCTCCCCCTCCTAATCATTTCCCACTGAGATTCTGTGAAAGAAAGCTTGGATTTCTTCTTACACTGCCCACTGTGTGAGGAACATTTTGCCAATCTCACGTGGCTAAGCTGCATTCCTTGCTTTCAGGGCTGTTGGGTATTTTTGCTTTTCTTCTTCTTCACATTACCTTCAAGTATTTATGGCTGTGTTGAGAAGAAAATAAGGATAACTTGTATTGCTCTCCATCTGATGACCTGATTTTCTTTTACACTGTTTTCATCTCATGCTGCGGACTGGACATTGTCAGGGTGTGGCAGAGAAATACCATTAAGAAATAATACACTTAATATGTGCTAACTGTATTCTGCACGTATTCAATAGATCAGCATCATATCAGGCTGCACTCCAGGGTCTCAAGTCCAGGCCTTCTTGGCCAAAAAGAGCACAGGCGGCAACGATGAGAAGTTTGCAGTGTTATAAATGTGCTGGGATTTAAATACAGGAATACGAAGGCTTCCTGAGAACTGGCAGGTCTCTTCCCAGGGCATGTTATTGATATTAGAGAGAAGTCTTCATTGTGGGAAGTATGAGTTCAGCATCAGGGGAAATGAAGCTGGGAAGAATGCTTCCTAGTGCTCACAGAGATGTTGTAATGTGAGGAGCAATAGTGATAACGTGGGCTTTATTAACGCAGAGCTTTCAGCAGTTGCATCATAAGAAAAGATAATGAAGAACTTATTACTGCAGAATGAAATTAGCACAGAATCGATATTCACAACTGCTCTCTTAAAAGAAAATGTGAAATGCTTTAAGTGCTTTCAGAGAGGAACAAATGTAGTGGGGGATTTTTGAAGAATAAGCAAACAAACAGACTTGCTTTCCCCATGCCTGGCAGCCTGAGGTGCCCTATATCTGCAGGGAAGGCTGGGATGAGTGTGGAAGGGCAGGAGGAGGAGAGAAGGGAATGGGGTTTGTGGAACTGATCGCTGTTTAAAACATGAAGCAATTTTCTGTTAGGTACATGGGTTTAGAATTCAGTATTTGCACATCCTTCCTATGTTTTTGGCAGTCGATTTGGTAAGTGTGTTGATATGTGGGGTTAGAGCTGTGAGCCTGAGCTGGTGCTGTGGGACAGCACGACAGGGCCAGGTGTAGCAGGCCTGCTGCTATTGCTTTGGGTGCTGCTCTCTCCGTGTTCTGCACCAATGTGCAGTCAGCTCAGCTCAGGTGTGGCTCTGTGGATTTCTGCTGTGATGTCGGTGTTTCTGGTGTGAAGCTGAGAACAGTTGGACAGCATCAAGACTTCCAACAGCAAGCCACGTTTTGTCCTGTTAGCCTGATTTCTCGCTTCTTACACTGCTTCAGCCATCCCATCCACTGAAGGTGCTCCTGATAAGCTTAACCTGAGCTAAGTGAATTTGTGTGAGCAGGAGGAGCCCTGCCAACCCTGCCTGCATCTGCTGCCCTCGCCCACACCCAGGGCTGTGATCCTGCAGCTCTGCAGGATTTGGATTAGTTGCATATCAGGTTGCTCACAGACTAAAAGTCTCATGTTTTTTCATCCTTTTCCTGTCTCATGTCAACAGCACGTGTTTTTTTTAGTGTAAGTAGTGCATATTCCATCAACTGTTTCCCAAGACAGGAAGGCCACGGATGTTGGTGAGACTGAATAGCTACTGAGGGTGTGTTTGGGACCAGGAAGGTTTTCCTCGGTCAGCTGTTGAATGCTCCTCGAGCTTCTACTCTGGCAGCTGCCTGAGAAGCGTGTGTTTTGAACATCACGCACTGCTGGTTGTTCCAGGACATGGTAAATCCATTTTGAGACACAAAATGTACAAACATCCTGTTCATTTCTGCTTTGAGCTCCATTCCCAAGGCAAGGCTCTTAAGATAATGCTACAAGGGATACATCAAAGGGAAACCTTGTAAAATGTTTCCACTCATCTAAGATAAACCTGCCAACAAAGCCCTGGACAGAATGTGGGTACTGAGAGTGTTTTGTGTTGCATCCTTGTTGACAATAAATCTGTAGCTTTAGGGACTTTGGAAATCTATTTATGAAGTATTTTCTACTCAACCATTTAA
Source organism: Callipepla californica brunnescens (assembly GCA_023055505.1). Classification (NCBI taxonomy): domain Eukaryota; kingdom Metazoa; phylum Chordata; class Aves; order Galliformes; family Odontophoridae; genus Callipepla; species Callipepla californica. The sequence continues at coordinate 20,474,323 of JALIRH010000008.1, forward strand.
TTGGGGTGGGTTTTATTCTGATTTATGAATGATCCTTAAGGCAGAGTGATGAGCTGCTTTTTCTTCCTGTGCTTCACAACAGCGAGGTTTGTTTCCCTTTACTGAGAGTGAGGAATAAGTCAGACATTTTGTTCTGTTTCGGCCGTTTCTTCATAAATGTCTGTGATCATTATTCCTTCAACCACGAGAGGTTTTCTGATTACACCCGCATATTTAGCAGGAGGTTTTGGTGCCAGTGGTCCTGCCTGCAGCTGGGAGAGGAGGGCCAGCCATCCAGCTCTGAGCCAGCTTCATGTGATGCCACAGAGCATTTCGGTACGCTGTGATGTTCCATTTCTAAGTCCAGGCTGATTCTTTGAAGTTTCCATGGGAAATACTCAAGGGAAGACTTTGTTTGCTTTCCTTATGGCTCTTCAACGTGTGGTATTTTATTAAAAATTAAAGATGCCAAATCTGACATATGTTTTTTACGTTAAACGCCTTTAATGAAGAGGAGAACAGTCACAGGACTGCTGGAGAGCCAACCTCTAAAGATGTAATTTACCCTGAATTCCCTGTCATATTTCTACCTCAAGTTGTTTCTAGATGAATAGTTCATCACTTAGGTAGAGTTGCATGGAAATTATTTTATTAGGTCCCTTTCGAAGTTGAAGTAAGTGTTAGTCCTTCTAAAAAGAAACGATCTGCCTGTTATTTTGGCAGTGCTTGGGAAGTGAAGAACAGAACACGGGTTTCTCTTGTAATTGATTTCGTTACAGAAAGTATGTGATGTTTCTCACTGCTTCAACATTATTTGAATGAATATAGAGTTTCTAAGTTGGTTTTTAAGTGGAAGCAGGAGTATTTCTTGACCGCCTAATTATGGAAATATTTTAGCAGCTTTCTTGCTTGACAATACATTTTATTTTATGGTTTGCCTGAGGTCTATCACAGTGCCTAGGCGATGCTGGAAGGTAAAGGCTGTAATTCTTGAAGAATCAAGGAGTTTAAGGGGAATAAAGCTAGCTGCTCTTGAAAAGTCTGCCAAACAATGGAGAGTTGGGGAGGAAAAAAGGTGGGGAAGCTACACAAAGAGGCCGAGGGCAACGACATGACAATGAGAAATAAAAATAGCAGGATAAAGACCGCAGTATTACAAAGAATCGGGCTGTAGTTCCTCATGTATATGCAAAGCTTGAACGTGACCAAAATAACCTTCATGGAAGAGAAATTCAAGATATTCACTTAGAGGCTCTCCGGACACCTAGCTGTGGTTGTTGGTGATGAAGGATTTCCTTGTGAAACAGGTTTTTTTTATCCAGTAGAATAAGAGCAAGACAATTCCATTTAGCTCCTTTATTATTTTAGTTGTTAGGATTAAAGATTTCCCATTATTTTATGGCAACATCGCTCATCAGTGATGTCACTTTCAGGCAGTTTAATCTGTAGTTCCTTAAAAATATAATTTAAATTACATCTAATGACAGCATTCACTACGAAATACTGTATTTCAATTCATTTATGCCTTCTATTTATTTCTTATTTCCCAGATGGAGTTTATTACGAAGTTTTGGAAAATGATATTAAAAAAAAAAGGAAAAATTTAAGTGTCAGGAAATGTCTGACATTTCTTGTGTTTACTTAAGCTTTGCTCTGTGAATTTGATTACCAGTTCATTAAAATGCTCGTTTTGAAATGGTTGCATCCAGTTGTAAGGGGCAGGGCTTTATGGATATCAGAAATGGAGAAGGTTGGCAGCAGCTCTGATTGAAGTTTTCTTGGGCTCTTTGTTGACGTGTCTTGCTCTGGCATTTTGGAGAGCCTTGTTTAGTTTATCAGATTGATTTGCTCTCAGATTCATGCATTTTCATTCCAGAATATCTTGTTTTTTACATGTAATATAAGCAGCTATTTCAGGCGAGTATCAGTATTTATTTTGCAGATTAAAAATAGCCAAGATTTAATCAGAAGGCCAAGCAAGGCAAACTCAGCTGGTCTGAACTCCTGAGCTGGCTCACGGTGAGGATGCATTGGCTCTGTGCTTGGGAGCTTGCTGCCTTTAGTTGCAGGTTTCTTCCCAAGTGAAGCCCAGCTCAGAGCTCATCCCCAGCTAGTGACCTGATACCAAGAGCTGGGGATTTGCCGCAGTGGTCGGTTCCAGAAATTTGCACTCCTACTTCAAGCCTTCAATTTGCCCTTCTCCTTGGGGAAGCTGGGAAACGAGTGTGGGCTCTGGGTTGGTCCTACTGCCTCTCAACGTGCTTCCTGTTGGCATTTCACACCACGTCCTCCTTTGCTCACTGTTGGCTCACTGCTTCCAGCCATGCTCAGAGCTCTGGGATTCTCACAGATTTTGCTTTTGCCTCTGTGTCTCTGTCTCAGTGTTGGTCACCCAGGAGCAGCCCACTTTTAGGAGCACAGAGCTCTGACTCCAGCAGCTTTCCTGCTCAAAATGATTAGCTCACTTTTTTATCCTAATCTATTGAGGCGCTCCAAGTAGCATTTTTTTCTGTTGCTCTTCTGCTTAGATTTCACCACGGTTCATCCCATCTGTACGTGCTTCTGCTCAAAACAAAGCCTTTCGTGCCATTACCTGTAACTTTGCTGCCCTGCCCTGCAAAAAGGAGCACGTTACCTGGGTGGGTTCAAAACAGGCTGCAGTTTTCTGATGTGTTGGGAGGGCTCAGGTATGGCTCAGCCATTGAGTGCAGGAGGCAGAGCCAAGGCAAAGGTTGTCTGCATGAGGAATGCTGACATTCTGGCTTCTGGGGAAGAGGAGTGTTTCTGGGAGAGGATTAAGAGCTGTGCTGACACCGTGTCATCTTGCAGCACTGTGTGAATATCCCTAGGTAAATGCTGAAGCTATCTGACTTCTATTTTTGTTCAGAAGGCTCTAGAGAGTCAAGGGAGATTGGCAAGTCGTCAGCACGAAGCTTACAGACGGTTTAGTGTTTGAGTGAGACTCAGCCGTGCTCCTTACCTTGGACAAGCACTCTGAAATGCTCGTGGAAAATAACAGGTGGGATGGGAGTAACTCTGTGAAAAGGATCCAGATGGAATAATTAGCAGCAGGGAGAAAAGAGAGTAGTGCCGTTCAAGCAGGCAAGATCTCAAGCAGAAATTCGTGCCAGCGGTGTAACGTTGCTGACAGCCCTGTGGATGGATGGAGTGCCTGGAGACGTCCTGGTGGGCATCTCAGCCCTGCTGCCTTCACTCAGAGACACCCCACCCAGCGCTTGGCTGCTGCATTCATCTCTGTTTTCTTTCACATCATCTGCATGTTTTGAAATCTTACCTTGAAATACGTCTTGCCTCCCAGCAAATCTGCTCCTGCTGTGCTGTCTGCGTATAGTTTCCTTGCCTTAAACCGTATCAGATATGGTGCGTGCTTGGATGTAGTGTGAGGAACATATTGGTTTAATACCAGTGCTGTTCAGGGGGTGAAGCTGTCTGTTTTACAAGGAGGGAGAAGTGTGGCAGCATGGAATTGCACTGCAGGAGCAGTGGGACTTGGAGTGGCCCAGGAGCAGGCAGCACTCTAGCACACAGCTTGTGCCCTGTCCCAGAGAGGCCCTGGGTATGTAGTGCCACGCTCAGAGCTATTGTGTCATCCTTGGGCTTATGGCATGGCAAAGACCAGAGTGGAGAATGATGTATGTGCAGCAGAGCATGTGGGTAAAGAGGGGTAGCGGGAAACTCAGGAGAGCTCTGTGCTGGGGAGGAAATAGTTAGGGCACAGCTGTAAAATCACAGCATCGTATCAAGGCCTTGGCAAGGAGATTGAGAGCCTGAGAGTTTGGGGCAAAAACAATGTGGTAACTGCAGAAACTTATAAATCAAACGCCGAGTGAAAGATTTGCTACCAGCCCTTTTTGCTGAGAAAATAATCTCCATCTCCCCAACTTCCAACGCGGTGCCTCGGAGGCTGGCAGCTCACTGAATCAGAAACACGGGTAATTTATTCACAAGAGGCAGGTACTGCGTGGGGCTGAGAAAGGGAAGGCTGTGAGATAAGCCACTTGTTAGCTTGTTAATCTGCTTGGCGGGGAGCTGCCACGTTACACTTCGCTGTTGCTCTCGATAAAAATCAGAACAATAGCATTCTTCTCACGAGATGCATTGTGTGCTGGGGGACTGGAAGGAGTGGAGCTGCAGGATGATGAATGCTTTGTGGGGTAAAGGATGCGCAGCTGTTCCTGGGCGGATGATGGCAGGATGCACGTGAAGCTCCTTGCAAGACAACTTCACCGCAAGCGGGCAAGTTGCAAACCTGTTTTTCTTTAGAAACGTTGGTTTAGGTTTATTTAATTTCTGCTTCAATTCCTGGAAGTGAAAGGTTTGAATGTATTTGGGAAGCCTCCAAAGCAGTGAGTGCTGTTACATAAGTTGCCACGCTCTGTACTGCTGATAAAAGGGACGGGCTTTTTGTCGTCTCGAGGCTCGCCGTGAAATCTGGAAACGTCAGGCTGTGTCACTTTAATACACAAACATGCTGAGCAATACAAAAGGCTCCAAATCAAAGCTGCGCTCTGTTATCTCTTCAGACCAGGAGCTTTCTCAAGGAGGTTCTAATGCAGGAGCAGAATAACTTCCAGTTGCGCCTTTGAAGTTGTTTTTTTTTTTTAGTGTGATATCGTGGACATTTAATCCGTGCTGTGGCTGCACTTAAAAGCAGTGAGAAATTGCAAAGTGAAGCAGTAACCAAAAGGCGCTGCTTGAACGTTTCATCGCTCTTGCTCCGTGGTGCACGCTGCCTTGATTTTGGTGTGATGGTAAACCTAGTGATGACTGCAGTTTCAAGTCCGATGCTTCTGAAGTGACTCAGGTTAGGTGCAGACGATGTATGGAGGTTATAAAAACTGCTGTAGCAGTGACTGCAGTGCTTACTTTCATGTAATTCCAAGGCTGAGTGTGTGTGTGTGTGTGTGGCTGTGGCCAATGGAGACCCAGCGTGTCTCCTGCAGAGCCCTCGGATCCCAGCAGTGTTTTTCAGTCACACTCAAAAGTCAACGAGTTGTGAAGTTATTTTTCCCCTTAGGTAAATTCATTAGAAGTTGCTTTGAAATTATTTTACTCTTGTTTGAGCTTTTTCTTGCCCGTGTGTGTTTGCTTCTTGGGGACTTTTCATGGCTGTTTTTGCTCAGCAACATCCTTCCATTCTTGTGCCTAGAAGGGGCTTTGCTCAAACGCTCCAGCAGCAGCCTGCTGGGCTGAGTAATGCCGTTGCTCATCCTTCACCTCAACCCAGCGATGGCAACAGCCCAATGTCAGCTTGACCTGCTTAGTTAGAAAGTGCTATTTGCAGCCCCTTGTCCTGTCGAGCTAGAGAAACAGTTACTATGTGCCATCATACTTACCTAAGTTGCATCTCACGAAGCTGCCATTTAAACTAACTTTTATTTCCCTCGTTTGGTTTCATCTTTCTTCTTCCTGACTTCATTCCCTGTATTTTCCACATGCCTCCAGGCTCTTGGACTCAGTGAGCCCAGGAGTGCTGATCACACAGCACGGACAACTTTTTGGTTCTTCAGCTGCAAGCACCTTTAGAGAGAAGAAATAACAGCATCCAGGCACTTGTGTTTATCTTTGGGGGCCTGATTTACGCCCTTGCTTCTCTCAAGGATGCTCCTTTTGGGGTTTGTGTGGTGAAATGGCACTACAGGATGAATGTGCATTTATAGATTGCAGTTGACTGCTCTTCTATGTAATGGAGTTCCCATCTCTGAGCTGGTGTCACTTAATTAAGTGTTTTACGTAACTACTCGCTGCTTGTTCTTTCCACCCTGGAACGTTTTCGTTCTCATACTGAAGGGGGCATTTGGATTTTCATGAATTTGGTAAGTCCGTAACTTGGGAGACAAAACCGCAAATGAAATGGAAGGATCCCAAGTTGGAGACGCTTCCTGCAGCAGCGTGGGTTGGGTGGAGCTGCTGCTGAAGCTGTCCTTTTTCTCACCCTTTACAGACCCCACAACATTTTCTCTTATTTCTTCCTCTTTTAAGGAAGAGGGTCCAATCTCTTCGTCAGTTAAGAGGTGGGGACACATCTGTCCACCCTTGCTGGAATGCCTGGCCTGGCTTTCTCTGACTGGACGCTGTTTTCCATTAACAGTTCCATATTAAACCACTACATCAGATCTCACTTTTCTATTCATACGTTTAGGAACACAGTGCTCTTTCTGAGGGTGTGTTGTGCCATAATCTTGTGTTTCAGCTCCATAGCACCCACGTGATGGGCAAAAGCGATCCTTCTCCTGGCAGGCTGTTATTACACCAGCACGCGTGGAGGGCAGACAAAAGTCCGTTCAATTCTGGATTAGTCTTACACAAACTGTGAATGCAGCACTTTCCTGGCTGGCTCCGTGCTCGTTATTTGCAACACGGGTCAATACAGTGGCCTTTTCAGATCTGAAGCGAGGAGAGAACCTAAGCAAAAGAACCATAATTGCATTTAAACAGAGCTCATTGAGTCTCGAAGTCATTATCTTCACAAATTTCAATTTCCATATACATGGCTAAAGGAAAATGTCATCGGACGCCCGTGGTAAATCGTTTAAAGAACGACGTGGGCACGTTTTTCCCATTAACTGTTTGTGGGCACTTTGTCACAGCTTTTCAGAAGGCAGTGGGGCTCAGTGAGCGGGGCTGGAACAAATTGTGGTGTTGTCATCTATTCATTAATCTCTTGGGTTCCTCTGAGCAAACGGTGCAGCCTCAGAGCTTGGATTAACCCTTGGGCTCTGCGACTTCAAATACATTTTTTCCACAGCGGAATCGTTTATCTCGATTCTTATCTCTTTCTCATTGCAGCATTGGATGTAGCACGGGGCTAATTATAAATGTGGTTCTTAATACAGAATTTTTATAAGGTCACTCGAGAGAAACAGAGACCTAAATGAAAGCCTGAGAATTTAGACATATCCAGTGTATTGAAAGCTCTGTCAGGACAGGATTTGGTTGCTGAGCATTGTGGCCAGAGCTCCTGCTCCAGTGCAGCAGTGCCTGTGCACCAGCTCTCCAGGGGATGATGGTGAGCAGATCGTTTCTGACCACGCACAGCAAGTGAACAGTACTTTATCTGTTGATACCCCTTACTTACTTGAAAATTCTTGTCCATTTTCGTAAGCTTTGTGAAGTTTTGAGATAGTATTGGAATAGTATGCAGAGTTGTTCTGAGAATGCTGGAGTTGGTGCTGTGAGAAGGAGCAGTGCGAGCCCTGCAGCTTTGGGGGCAAACACACCCAAGGTAGCAGCGTGGTGACCAGCACGTGGCTGATCCTGTGCTTCTCAAACCTTTCCCCTCCTTTTACAGACTGCATTAAAAGCAGTCTCTATACATTTGCTTCTTAGCATGGCCAATACCTACCCGCAGTCAGGAAGCGTAATGCAGAGCAGAGGGATTTGCATGTGTTTTGTGCTGCAGCCTAAACCCTGAGGAGTGCCCCTCTGACAGGCATCCGTGCACCTGGCTTTCTGTGTGAGAGCCTGCAAGTACAGCACAGCTCCACGTGAGCCATCTGCACAAACTGCTGCAGCTACACCTGACTGGTCAGGACCGGAGTGAGCCCTGGTCCTGAGGTCCCAGGCAGCATCCCCCTGAGCATCCTTCACTCTGTGCAGCCAGCCAGCAGCTGGCAGAGAGGACTGGAGCTGCAGTGCTAAGCTTCTGCACTGGGTATGGCAAGAAATGCACGTTCCCTGGTGCACACGAGGTACCTGTGTGCTCACATCTCTGCCCTGCACCTGGCAGCATGCCTCGCTCATTGTACTCTGCTGGGGGGGACTGAGGTACTGCCAAGCTGAGGCTGGTTGAGCTGAGGAGTCCCAAATGTGACTTCTGCAGTGGGAAAGGCAACGTTTTGTTCCTTGATTTTGTTCTGTAGTTCGATTGAATTGCGTAGACGAATTTATTTTAGAGTAAGAATCTCAAATAGATTATAAATTTCAGACCAGATGGTATTGGATTTGGGTAAAATGATAAGTGAGTAAAAATAGAATCTTCTCAGTCTCCTGCGTAATGAACTAATTCTAAGAGTGTTCCAGCCCAGGCTGAATCTTTCTAATCCTTGCGATGATTTCTGCTTGGCAGAAAGTGATGTCTTTAAATCAGGAGAGACCGTATAGACTGAAATATTCCACTATGCTTGCTCTCCCTTCGCTTGGAGAGGGAGAACAACATCAAAGAAAGAAGAAAGCTTCTTGCTACTTAATTGTGCCTAAATACACTTTTCACCAAATGCAAGTAACGGAACGGCTTTGGGTGAAAACCTGATTTGCTGTCAACCTTCTTATATCCTACTGCCATTTGCAAAAGCATCTGCACAGAAATTCACAGAAATACCTGTAAGAAATCCTCTGGAGTAGTTGTAAGGCATTTAAGTAGCTGGATCGGTGCAAGGTTACAGTCACAGAGCTTTAAACATCGGATTCTCAGGGGCTGCACAACACTGCATCTGTTCTGGTAGGTTTTCCCTTCCTTCTCTGCTGAGCTTGATGAGCTCAGTCAGACCCAAAATGCTGTATTCTTCTGTATCAAAGCAGTAGTTTGCCTTACAGCTTCAATGCTGTCATAAAGTTAGTTGTTTTATTGATATTTCAGCCATTACTTTCAGTGTTGTCTCTGTGTTTCTGTTCCTTTTGGTTTTGTATTTGGTGATCACTTCTGACATCACTTGTAGTTCGTGACTCAGATTGTTCTGCACTGTGAAGTGGTGCAGGACAAGTATTTCCACTCACTTTGAAACCTTTGTCTTTCCTAATTCAATATTTGGTTACTCCTTCGTTAGCACTGATGGCCATTATCAGTGGATTTGGGTTAAACCTTGACATTCGTACTTCATTTTTTAATAATGAATATCAATGTCTTTGTCCCATTAGCTAAATAATGCCTGTTGGTAAGGGCAGGTATCAGTCTTGTGCCAAACAGTAATGCCTCTTCAGGCCAAGTGGACGTGGAAGTCGTAATTATCGTTTGTCTTTGTGTGCCTTCCAGGACCTTTGAAATACATCACCTTTACAATAAGCTTCAGTTCCTTATTAGTTAAAACTACCCGGAGCATTATAAAATTACGGCTTTGTCTGTGGTAATTTTCAGTTTAATTTACCTACTAATCTTAATTCTTCCCCTAAAAAGAACATGAATAATAATTGGCTTCCCAGCACAATTAGGATTGGGAATTGGTATCCGTGCATGTGCAATTTAAGTGCTAATGCATTTGCTTTTATTAGGGTAGTAAATTTGCTGGTTCTCATTATTCTTAATGTATTTACTGAACTTTTTTTTGTGTGTGTGTGTGGTTTTTGTTTTCTTTTTCGTGTACATGTGCAGAAGGACATGTATTCTAACTTGATGTATTTGCTGCCTGGAATACTTTCAAATCAACACAGCATATATTAAAGGGATTAATATGTATTATATATATGTATATTATAGTAAACTCAGGTTACGTGATCAGCTTCATGACAGTTAAGGGCAGACACTGTTGAGTAGGTATGTATGTTCTTAAGGAAAGCCCTCCTGGCTACAATCATGATGTAATAATTGTATCAAAGATTGGGAAAATGGTGAATAATGATGGACAATTGAAAATCCAAAGTAGTTGGATACATTTGCTTGGTGAAAGCGTGCACTGGGCTTGCATTTCAGTACGGTAGGTTGTAAGGAGAGCTAATGTTGCAGAAGGCTGAGGAGGTGCCTGCTGCAAGGATGAGATCTCATGGCAATGGAGAGCAAGAGGTGTTCTGCAAATGGGTGCTGAAGGGGTGCTTTGGTGTCACACTGCAGCGTGGTGTGGTCCCAGGCTGGGTCAGTACCACTAAGGGCAGAGCTAACAGAGGGGAACCAGGAGTGCTTGAAAAGATTAGGGAGCCTGCACGGTAACCTGACAGCTAATAAGGTGCCATTCAATGAGCACGTATATTTAGGTTATCAATGAGAAGATAATGGGGTGATTTGATCAATTTGCATGTATTTACTTGAGAAAAAGGAAGGGAGGTGAGCGGACATTTTACTTGATTCAGCGTTGGAAAGTCATAGATAATAGTAGATTCAGACTGGAAATAATGTGAACATTTTCTTTGGTATGTGAAATTATCCTCTAACAGTAAGGATAATTAACTTCCAAGGGCAATAGAAGATTGTCTGTCTCTGTTTTAGAGTAGAAAATGTTTCAGAGTGGCTTATTTAAGCAATGAGAAGGAAGTTCTATGGTCCTTCTGCTTCAGGATGTCAGACAAGATAATCATAACGCTCCCTCTTGATTTGATAAAATTAATCTTTTAATTAGACGCCCAGATTCCGAAGCAAGCCTTGTACCTCTGCCAACTGCAGTGCCATCTCCAGCGGGTCCGTCTCCCTGCACTTAGTTTCTTCCCTTGTCTGTAGAATGAGTGACTGCCTGGCTATTTCATATGCAGCACTTTGGGGCGATTTTAATTAATTAAAATTGTTTGTTCGGAAATGAATTATTCAAGTGTTTTGCTGTCCCTTCCCTAAGTGGAAGATGGAAATGGTGGTTTTGCCTTTACTCTCACCTCTTCTGGTCCGTGTCCTGGGATAATGAGCCCCATGCCAGCATTCAAGTGCGTGCTCGATGCAGGGGGATGCATTCTTATGTGACTAATGGTGGGGGGAGTGGGAGGAGAAGCACAACGTATAATTTTTACATTACAAATTCTGTTGACTTACTTGCTTCTCATTCCAGGACATTTAAATAAGTCTATTTGAGAAGTGAGTGACAAGCGCTGTCTTAGGGAACAAACTCAAATACATAAAGCCATAAATCATCATCATTTATGATTTTTTTACCTCTATTCCTTCTGTTTGGTGATGTGGCTGTTTGGAGGGCTTGCAGCCATAAATCACGTATAGGCTGTGTCAGAGGAGATCAAGCTCTCTGTGCTCAAAGCACAAAATCAGAGGAAGCTCCACGACAGATGGCCTTTGCTTTCCATTTCACGGGCACCAGTTCTCACTGGGCAATTCATTATCTTCTACAGTCGAAGCAGCTGTGGATTACTGTAATTATAGATTAAATATATCTCTGAATGCTAATCTGAACTTTATACATCTCCTTGGAATCAGGTTAATTTTCTCATGATTATACAGCCTCTGATTGACTGAAGATGTTTTGAGGCTAATATTTTTCCTGCGATGGGAATAGATTGTGCATGGATCGCAAAGTACCAGCGGTGTTCTTAGTGTTGTTGAAAGCCCTCAGGGAGCATTCCTGGGTCCTGAAAACATCTCCAACGTCATGCTTTTGCTACCAGCCTTGATTAAATTCTTGGCTTGGCTTTCCTCGGGTACCTACTGATCAAATTATTGGCTTGAATAGCTATTTTTGAGGGGGAAAAAAAAGACACTTTTTTACTAGATATAGTGGGTAGTAGGCTAAGCACACCGAAAGTTTGTATGGGAAAGCTCTGCTAATGAGTTTATTTTGTCTTGTTTGTTCTTTAAATAGTTCCTTGCTGTAGAGGGCAAAATGTTCATCGCAGTGCCATTGGTAGACCTTGGGTTATCCTCCTGAGAGTAGATTATGTTTTGCTGTCATGTTTTCCTTCTGAATAACTATTAATAGACTCACGTCCTTTGTCCAAGGGGTTTTGCCATAGCAAAATTCCACCGACTTCAGGGGAGTTATTTGTGGCTCCTGCTGATGAAGGAGCAGCACTGGCCTGGGCAAAGCTCTCAGCAAGGCAGGGATCCATGGAGTGCTCCTAACCATCTTCATCGTGCACTCAGCATCTGATGGAGCGATGAGACATCCAGAAACACCTAGTAAAGGTTCAGGGCTGTGCAGCTTGATTTGTAACTATGGTGAAGTGGGAATGAATGTGCTGGTGAAGCTCCCCTGGTCGGCCCTGGCAGCAGGGGCAGCTCTGTGCCAGAGGGCCGTGCTCGCAGGTACATTGACTTGGGGGCCTTCATTTGTTTCTTGATCCTAGCAATCTGAGTTTATAGATATAAACATTTATTTAAAGCGTATTTTTGTAGTGTACTTTTTTTGTCATAAACAGGAAACTGCTACAAACAAATCGCTAATGGACTGGAATACATCTCTTGTCAGCATCCTCACTTTTGAGTCCTTCAGCTGCTCCCCAGTCTGCAGCTGATGGGATCCCAGTTCCTGCATCCTCACACACCCCGAGAGCAGCACTGTGCCTCACAGTTCTTGCTGCTCTCTCACGACAGAGATCGTTTGATCTTTTATTCCATTTTCAGGCCCTGAAGTTAAACTGCCTACTCTGTAATTCCACTTCTCTTCCTTTGTACTGTTTTAAAAGTAGCCCCTACGTTGCCCTTTCCAAACAGTGCCTCGCTGTCCTCTGTGAATTTGCAAAGGCAGAAGTTGTTTAAGGAGTTGTTTCAGTCAGCTGCCTACAGCTGAACTCATTTCATCTGGCCCAGCCAGCTGGAAAACCCTGATCTCTATGAGCACTTCCTAACGCATTCTTCCCCTGTTCTGTCTGGAGATTTTGGTTACCTTCCTCTGATATAAATTGCCACTTGAGTGCAGGAAGGTAAAGGCAGTCCTACTGCCGCCAAAATGAGACTGCAAACACTTCAGCTTTTATGGCATCATCTGTCAAAAGCTTTTCTACTCTGCTGAACAGTAGGCCGACGTTTGCCTGTCTTTTTCTCATTACAAATGGTCTTGCAGAAACTTTTCGTGCCACCTTTGCCGGCTTTAAGGCATTCTTTACTCCAGTCCCCACTTGTGCTCATTGTTACGCTAAGGTCAGACATCTGTAGTTTCCCTCCTGTCCCTGTAAATCCCTGCAGCCCGTGAGCTCTCAGGCAAGGAAGTCCTCATCTTCCATTCTTTGTACTGGAGATCTGTGATGCAGCTCACAGCTGTTCCAAGCCCTCACCTTCTCCAGCTGTGCACTTGTGCTCACCTCCCCACGCTGCTGTCTGCAGCACTGCTTTCTCACAGGGCTGTGGGCCTGCTTAGCGTCTGCTAAGGGCAGCTGCTCATCCATTGAGGACGTACTTCAGGTGACAGAAACGCACGGGATCAACAGCTTGCATTGGTGGAAGTCTGGATTTTTGGGGGGAGCCAACGGTGATGATTCTGCAACTCCGTGGTTCTCAATTTATTTCACTGGTGGTAGGTGCGTAAGATAACAGATTGCAATTGTGGAACCAAATACCCTAAAGGCAATCGGTGTAAAAATGCCAAGGAGTTGGCGTCCATGTTGTCATTGCTTTACAGCTCTGTATCTAGTTGTGCCGTGGAAGGCAGACATCTCAACATTTATGGACAACTCCTTTCCAAACTGTACTCAGATCAGTCTCAGCCCCATGAGCTTGCCATCCTTCAAGGGTGGGGGCTGGGCCAGCTAGCTGAGCTCCAGGCTGGCTGTACCTTGCTTGTCAGAGTAACGCTTCAGTGGGAAAGCAATTGCTGCAGGTATGTTTGGAAGTGCCTTGCCCTTGTGCATGTGCATCCCTTCTAGGTCAGGAGTGCTGCTGGGCGTGACTTCAAGCACTCAGTGCAACAGCATCCCCTGAGGATGGCAGGAGGAGCTCTAGGTATGTGAGCATCTCAGGAAGAGGTGCTTGGGCAGCGTTTCTCCATAGATTTGGGGTGTCCTGATGTCAGTGATGAAGATGGCCCTGTGCTGCGGGCACCTCACTGGGGCTGCCTCCATACAGCCAGCACCTCTGGTCCCAGTTGTGTTCCCATCTGCTCCCATCCATCCATCTCTGGGCTTTGCTTGGGTTGTGAGCTCTCTGGGTCAGCAGTGATAGTTCTTTCCGTGCGTTTGCAGCCACTGGTGTGCATGAATTTGCTCATATGGTGCAGGAAAATGAATGTGTATAAACTCCTCTCCTGCTCTCTGCTCTTCGGAATTGCTGCAGTGGGGGAGCACAAAAATCCCCCCTGCAGAGTGAAAGCTCTTCTCAAAGCAAACGTTAAATATAAATGCCTGAACGCAGACTAAATAATTAGCGTACAGCGTGTCTTTTGGCCTCCCCTTGGAAGAAAGCAGCTGTTAAACTGTAAGCTAAATATGTTATAGCCATGCGGAGACTCCGTTTGGTTTTTGTGGAGTGATTTCATTCGTCTCACATGGCTTGGCCTGCAGAGAAACTGAACACAACTTCAGCGATATTTAAAGGTTGTAATCTAATCAGCAATTGACTTTGGAAAGCTAAATATAGACCCAGGAGAGCGTGCTGCTGAGCAGGGGTAAGCTGTGGGCGCTCCCAGGCCTGGAGCAGTGTCACGTTTATCATTTTTCTCTTCTGTCCTGAGGTTGGTCTGAAAGCTGAAGCACAGGACAGCAGCCTTTGTGACATGTTTCCATGCTGGCAGGTGGGCACCTGTCCAGAGGCAGATGCTCTTCTCGTTTACTGTACATTTTCTGCGTCTCGCTCTGTAGCGTCGGTACAACCATGCCACCTTGTGTTAATTTCTGTTTTCTTACTGTCTTGAGTTTTGTGTGACCGATGAAGAAATTTCCGTGGATGTGTAACACATCTGCAGTCTCCCTGTCCAGAGCTGGTTCACTCACTTGATACTTCTATTTTTAAAGCATCATATGTTGTAGTTGCTGACAGTAATGCTGGGAGCATACATGGAGCTCTCCATAAGAGAAAGTGCTCATTACACCTTTCTTCCTTTCTTTCCTACGTAGTCGGCCGCAGAGTATGTGAAGTCCCGCCTGCCTGAAGTCCTGAAACAACACCTTCAGGACTACGAGAAGGACAAGGAGAACAGCGTGATGTCCTACCAAACCATCCTGGAGCAGCAGATTTTATCCATCGATCGAGAAATGCTGGAAAAACTGACTGTGTCCTACGACGAAGCAGGTATGTCTTTACTTCCTCCTACATCACGGCGTACAGAAAGCAAGTGGCTCGCTTCCACTCTTTGGAGCTGAAGTGTTTTTGTCATGTGGATGTCTTGCCCGTTGCTGGATTTTTCTTCACAACTGTCTTGTTTTTGAGCTTGCTTAGCTAGGAGTGGCCTGGGTGGTCACAGAATCTGATTTTTTGAACGTGTCGTGATGGATGTGGGGAGACAAAATGTCAGAGGCATTTTATTAGCACAGCTGCAGGGTTCTGATTGCGTCGTGACAGCCTGGATTTCAGGGGGTTGTAATTATAGTTGTAATTCTAGCTAGTACTTTTTAGCAGCACTTAGTTTGAAGATAGTTAGAAGCATCCTAGCTTTGGGATCCTTCAGCTTTGGGATCACTGTCAGTATCTTGGACCTCAAATGCTCAAGCAACTTAAAATGCCACGTGCAGAGTGTCTGTTCCGGGTACTTGCAGGGCTGTGAGCTTTAGTGACTTGGAGCAATTACAGTGCTCCATTAATTCTTTATCCCCTTTCACACACTCACCCAGGAAACACGCCTGACTCTCCCGAGCTGCTTTCATCCCAGAAGCTCTCAAGCAACTTGCAGTGCCTTTTGCAGGCTGAACGTGTCATGTGCTCAAGGAGCTGTGCGTCACAGAAGTTGTTGAAGGACAGCACAGTTAATCCAAGGGCCCAGGGTGTATTTTTTCATCGTGCACCTCCAGATTTTAATGATGCTTAGAAAATAAGCTTTTTAAAGTTGTCGCTTTCTGTTGCTTCTGCTTACATTTTAACAGGGAATTTACCAGGCCAATGAACAGCACAGATCCTTTGCTGTCACACTGATCTGGTCACTGTATCTCTGCAGTCATTTTGATTGATTGAAGTTTGTTAGGGAGGCAAAAAACAGTGGGGAAAATCACCAGCCCCTGTCAGGAGGAAAAGATAGCATTTTCCTTCATTGAAAACTGCACCTTTGTAAGGAGGAAATAAAGACTCAGCTGCTCCAAACACGCACTTGGAGATTTGTATCGTGCAATAGAGCAATCATGTAGAAATGCAAAGCTGTGTAAATATGTGTTTCAGTAAAGACTCAGCATTCAAAACTGAGAGAGGATGCAGCTCGATGTCAGTGAGAAGCCAGAATCTGAGTCTGCTGATCAGCTAGAGATATCTCTAGCAGTTAAAACACCGAGAGGGTGGAGGCCATCACTCTGTGTTCACTACAGGCACAGGAATGGTGCTGCCTGCTCTTGAAGGAAGGTCTGCTGTGATCTGAGCACAGAGAACGTGCTGCTCGAGGCCATTGCAGCAGATGTTCATGATTCCAAGCTCTCGAGCTGCTCAGTCTCAGACCAGTTGTGTTGCTGATGTATTTTATTAGTGCTTTTCCCTATCAAAGTCAATTCAATGAGCAGATGAAGCTGCTGGCGGTAAATACGAAGAGCGGAAAGCAATCTTTAAAATCAACATAGCGAAACACAAGTGATTATTGTGCAAGGGATAGACACAGTTTTGTCTGACAGGAACTGATGTGAGCTATCAGCACAACCCATCGTGGTCGCTCAGGGTGTGGGTGAGTCCTGGGCCCTAGGCAGCACTGCTGGCCAGGATGCTTGGCTTGGTGGTGGCACCCAGAGCCCTGCTTGAGCTTTGCTCCACACATCTTCAGAGTGATTCTGAAGTCCTCTCTTCTCAGGAGAGCATTTCCCCCCCCCTTTTTCTTCCATCAGAGAGTCCTTCAAAGGAAAATTGGTGGATATTGTACTTAAATGCTGCACTTATAGGTACACTGGAGAGAAAAGCACTTGTCAAAATGGGTCTAAGCTAATTTGTATGGTTAGGTATCCTAACTCCATCATGCAAATGCTTTTTTGTGTGTGTGCGTAGAACTCTGCTACATCCATTTGCCAGATTAAAACAGCACAGCCGTGCATGTTAATTTGGCTTTTGTAGCACAGCATGCAAATATTAATAAAGTGGAGCTTCGATGGAATCAGTGTTCTGATGCCCCTTTCTGTAAATCTTCCCTGTTAGGAAATCATTCCATTGAAACCTCCAAATAAAGGGAGCTCGTCTAAAAATAGGCAGCTGCTGCCAGGGTTCTTGGTGAAGTTTGACTAAGAAAGATTTGTACGATGAAAACGGGCCAAACGTGGCAGATGGATACAAATCCTCTCGTAATCTTTAAATCCCTCCGTTTAAAAAGTGGCATTCATGAGTAGCTACGGCTGGGTTCATTTTGTGCAAGAATATTTTCTCTGCTGAAGCTTTACCGGCTGCTAATCCCGTTCCTTCCATCTGCAGCACCTTGATGGCTGGGCTGGGCTGGTCAGTGACTCCTATGCACAAATGGATGTTTAGGGCACTGAAAGGCACTTTGGCGTTGAACTGTAGAGACTGAGTTTCATCGCTGAGTGGCAGAAGAGATGAATTTCACTTTTCCCTGCCATGAAGCTGTGGTGAGAACTACTGATTGAGGCCAGTAGTCAGCTCCAAAAATGCCTCCTCAGCCAGTGGTTCCCAGCGCATCCCACGTTTCCACACAAAGCAGGTGCCCACTGCTCCACACATCATCCCCAAGGGGACCCAGAGCTCATCCCTGCACTGCCAGTATCCGAGGGCTGTGCTGTGCTTCACCCTGAGCTGAGGAACCACGTCCTCACCGCTGCTTTGTGGCCTAAGGAGATGGAGCATGGCACTGCTGCAGGGCTGGGAGTGACTCAGGGCTCAGGGCAGGAGGAGCCCACCCAAAGCGAGCCCATGCAGGCACAGAGAGCAGGCACAGCCTTCCTGGTCACGGGGAGCTTAGGTTTCAGTGCTTTGGTCCCATTTTCCTCCTCCAACCCAATTTCAGTGCCGCTGAGTAACTGAAATTGCTCGTAATAGCCGTTTATTTCCTTAAAGTGTATTTTTATGCCAGCAAATCACGTCCCAAATTGCCTGGATGCTCCAGTCTTAGCAACAAAATTTATTTGCTGCTGAGATAATCTGTCCATTAGTGCTGTGACACATTGCAGCCTGTCCCTGGGCGAGGTGAGGTTTGTGCTCTGCCTCCACCAAACGTGCCCACGTGTTGTGCTCCGCTGAGAGTCACGCAGCGTATCGCTGTCCTCTCCCTGCAGGATTCAGCAGGTAATGAATTGATAATGATTGAAATGGACTCCTCTTACTCAGCCTGCATCTCTGTGCCTCACAGAACACCATTTTTTTTTCTGTAGCTGCAGCTGTGGGAAGCAGCTCCAGGCACGGATGCAGGATTCAGGCTTTGGGTCTTGCTGCAGCAAGCTATATATCCTATGAGGGATAATAAATACCTTGTTGGAGAAAATCCTTTCTTCCCACTGAAAAAAGGAGCTTTATCAGGTAATGTCATCGTGATTCTACATCACAGCAAAACTGAAGGAAGTTAGCATTGCTGTTGATGTTCGTCGCAAGGCAGCTCACGCACAGGAGTAAGCTGTTAAAATTGCAGGAAGAAATCCATGTGGATTGCTATTGCTACC
Source organism: Callipepla californica brunnescens (assembly GCA_023055505.1). Classification (NCBI taxonomy): domain Eukaryota; kingdom Metazoa; phylum Chordata; class Aves; order Galliformes; family Odontophoridae; genus Callipepla; species Callipepla californica. The sequence goes on from JALIRH010000008.1 coordinate 20,492,623, forward strand.
TTCCTTTTAAATAAAAAAAAAGGTCTTAAAATGCTGGGAGAGTGCTTCTGCCACACGTGTGGCCGGTCCTTTCTTCACAGGGAAACACAGCACCCAGCTTCAGCAGTGGTGACTCAGTGGAGCTTCAGCTCATGCCCTGAGCAGAGCAGGGAGCTCTCCTCACCCTGTCTCACTGCAGCCCTCCCTGGGGTCAGGGTTTGGGCGTGCTGTGCTGCCAGGCATCCCTCACCTCACCACCCCACACACAGTGTGACAACCTGCAGTGGCACTGAGGTGAGCTGAGGCTGGGAAGGGAAATGCCAGGTGCCTTTTCCTGAAGAAAGGGCATGTGCAGGCAGAGGGCATCTGTATGAAAAACATCTTGATTATCTCAAGAGATGGAACAGGACAGGGTTTCTGTGTGCTGCTGTGAGCACTGTTTGCCATTTGTTGCAAACACACTGACACAGCAGACGTGTGACTCACGTTGCTGGAGTCTGCCAGGACCACAGTTACTGCTGCTCCAGAGGATCATTTCTGACGGACACTGAAGCTCTGTGGCCTGGAGTCTACTGCTCTTGTTTGGTTTTTTCCTCTCTTTTTCTCTCAGAGAGCGCTCAGGCACTGGGATGGGCTGCCCAGGGAGGTGGTGGAGTCGCTGTCCCTGGCAGAGTTGAAGAGGTGCCTGGATGAGGAGATATGGTTTAGCAGCTTGTGGTAGCAATGGGAATGCGTGGACTGGATGATCTTGTAGGTCCTTTCCAACCTTGTGATTCTGTTCTACAGGACTGCGTGGGCCGGACGTTCCTGTAGGGAGAGCATGTGTCAGGCTCATTTGGTGCAAGTTTGTGGTGGATTCCTTTTCAAAACCTTCAGCTTCAGCCAACATGTGCTGACGCTGGAGGTGCTTGCAGGTACTGCAGAGCGTTTCCTCAACATCAGATGCATGTGCTGCATCTTTATGGTTTAGTTTCTGTTTTTATTTATTAAGAAATATCAGAGAGAGCACTGGAAGACATCAGGCTGCTGGAAATCCAGTGTGTGCTGAGAGGATGCAGTCGCAGGCCCCTGGAGGAGAGGCATGCAGCTAACAGCACGTTGTCACCTGCTGATGGGGGCAGAGGGAGAAGCCTGGAGACAAAATTTATTCTGCCTGCAAACCTGGCAGACCCTTTGGAGATCCTTATTAAATTTCCTGCATCGTTACCCAAACAGCATTGCTGTAGCAGGACGGAGCAGCATACAATCAGCAGCAGCTAGACCTTTGCAGAACCCCTCGTTGCACTTGCAATTGCAAGATCTCTGAGTTGAAATGGGTCTCTTCAGCCTCACTGCTCCTACTATTGCCATATAACGTGCAAAAACAACCAATATTTAGGTTCTGTTGAAAACATTTCAGCGGGAGGGTCATTGAGAAGAAAATGTATTATAATAATGTCAGGCACAAGCACCTGCGCACGGATTTATGGTCTGAGGGTGTTGCTGTGTTTCAGGAGATCGCTCCCACTCCTGTCTGCATCTTTATGTCATGTCCTTGGGCTCTTACTTGCAGCATTGTTCAGCTCCTGCTAATCCCTGCTTTGCATGCACAGCTGCATTGCACGTTGCCACAATCCATCACTGTTAGCCTTTTTCATTATTTCCCGGTGTCTGAATTATACATGGCTGCGTGTAGGAGGTTCTGGGAGCAGGAGGAAAAGAAAGCTTTCTGTTCTCAACAGCAGCTCTCTTAAAAACCCCATCCATAATCTGTAACAACCCATTAAGGTAAAGAAGTTGGCTATAAACAAGTGTAACACCTTTCTAATAGAGGAGGTTGCTGACTTTTGGCAGCCTCTGTGCTTTTTGCTTGCCCTGTTTGAACGCTCCTTCTGTGTATGAGAAGGCACGAGGAAAGCAGTACAGCTGGAGGGAACTTTTGGCCTGGAGGATGATTAGCTTCTAAGTTTGATCAACTTGGTGAGGGGAACGGTGACCGGCTCGAGAGAACCGGTCTGTGCTGACAGCAAAGTGTGGAAGGTGAAATAGAGCCTTTGTTAAATGTTAGTGGGGGGTAGGAGAGAGATGGCTTCTAAACTGCTTGGGAGGGGAGAGTTAGCAAACAGCCCCATAGGGACAGGACACAGATGCAGCCTGGTGTAGGGAACATCAGAGGGGACCCGAGGACGTGCCGGCACGGCATGCACCTCGCAGGGAGCTGCAGGAAAAGGAGCTGGGGACAATTCCAGAGATGAGATGAGACTGTTTTTCTATAATGAGCACTTCAGCTAGATCCAAACTCCCTATCACGAGCCCTGTTTGTGTGGGATTCATGTAGCTTTTAGCCCTCTGGGGTTTCATGCTTTTCAGCCAAACGTGAAGAGGCAGAGTTGGCCTCTCCTCGCACAGTCTCTGTTATTGAGGTTGTTATCCAGGTCGTTATCCTGCCAATTTTCTTGTTTCTCCATGCAGTGGAGGTGAGGCCGAGCGTGCCGTGCAATCCCACGCTGGGGGCATTGGATAGAGGAGCTGAGGCAGCACGTATCCTGCTCCCTCACCGCAGCAGCCCGGGGCAGCTCCAGGTGTGGTTCCACTGGTGGCACAGAGCAGGCTGCACTGGCCCATGGGGTGCTGGGTATGGGATCAGTAGCTGTAAGGCAAACTAGCTGGCCTTCAGCTGAGAGGAGAGGCCCCTCTGGGACACAGAAGCAGGTCAGGAGCTCTGTGTGGAAGCACTGGTGATGTCTGTGTTTGCAGATGGGATTTCTTGGGAGTAAAGCCTATGGAGAGGGAGTCAAAGAACGTCAGAGCTGTGCAAACCCAAGAGAACAGAGATGAAGACGTCTTCAGGGACGGTGCTGGGAGAGAGATGTTTGTGATTAGAGAAGCAAAGGTGAGAACTAGGAAAGAGGTATCTCATCTACTGAGAAGCGCTGAGCTGGCTGTGCTGGAGGCAGATAAGAGCAAAGGGAAGAGATGGCTGTCTCCACTTCAGCTCGAAAATGTTGTTCAGATCTTGGCAAAGGCAGTTTCAGTGGTGAGCCTGAGGCAGAGAGAACGTAGAGCGGAGCTGGAGGGAAAGAACACTCCAGGCAGTGGCCACGAATGGCACGTTCAGTGAGCTCATGGGTGGGAAAGAAAAGGGAGTGGTGGCCATACAACACATGAAGGTCAGTGATGTTGCTTTTAGAGAGGGGTGTTACCAAGGCAAGCTGGTGTTGCAAAAGGAGCCTTTATTTTTCCTTTCTTCTGTCTCCTGATAGATTCTTTTTCTCTTTTTTTCTCACTTCTGCGTAACTTCCTTTTCCTCATTTTGATAAAGCAGGTACCTGAAAGCCAGTGTAGCTGGTGCAGCCCTGGCTTCTGTAAGGCAGCTTGGGTGATTCTAAAATACAACACCACTAATCTTACCTGGCTCAGAAAGAAAACAGTGAAGAAAGCAAACCGAATACGCAGCGTACCTCTGCAGGCTTTCCATTTCCTGGTGCTTTCCTTCTGGAACTGCTCAGCAGGGCTTTATTCAGGCAGCTGCACCGAGGGACCAATAAAACACGTGTCCTCCAGTTTGGACCCTTCGTGTCGGGAATTTTCCATTGTACAGTTGCATTAAATCTGAGGCGACTGACAAGCATGCAGTGGTTTCTGACTCTGAGCAAGGTTAAACAGCTGAAATAAAAATAGATGGAGAAGAAAACAAGTAAGAGGAATTTGCTTTCCCATGCCGTGGAAGGGAGCCCTGAGAGGGCAGGGGCTGTGGTCGAGGCAGTGCACACTGCATCCAGCACTCCAGGATGATCTGCTTTGGTTCTCATCCTCAGATGCATCAAATGCTAAATTCCACTCTGCTCTGCCCGTGGTTCCTGTCCTCCAGGGCTCTGTACCCACACGTGGTGCTGCCTCCCACAAACCCACAGCACTGCTGTCCCTGCACACGGCTGCATCGCACGGCAGGTTCTGCTACTGACCTGCACTCTTTCTGCTTTCATCTTAACTTTCATCTTAATACTGCAGCTCTTCTAGCTCTTACTCTTGCAACTTTAATTGGCCTCGAAGCACAGGGTCTGTTGGACCGTCCTTGGCTCTTGTGCACAGCTCCCACTGCAGCCAGTGGCCCTGTGCGGAAAGGGAGCGGAGGGCAACAGTTCAGTGCTAATTCAGTGCTCTGAAACCACTGAGGAGGTGCTTTGCTGGGCAGAATCTCATCACCTGAGGCAGTAACAGGAGTAATAGTAGTCATAAACAAAGCCTGCACCTCTCAGTGCTCAGTATGCTTCACCTGCCACCCCGCTGGCCTTAGAGCAGGGCTGTTCTGGGGCTCTGAGTGCCCCAGCTCTGCTCTGGCAGACAGGAGCTGGGGAGGTGACACTGTGCAGAGGAGCAGCACTGCCTCGGGCATCCCCTAGCCTCAGGATCACCTGCTGTGCCTCCAGAGCCTGCCCCTGGTTTGGCAGGGCACTCTGTGTTCCATGGGTGGTCGGGTTGCTCTGCTGTGACGTGAGCCACGCTCAGCTAGCAGGTTTTATTAGGGGCAAACGGGAACCTATCCATGAGGTCTGCAACGTGTGTCGGTGAGCGCACAGGATGAGAGAGAGATATACGTGCCTGTTCTGTGAGAATGTATTTTTAGTTTAAAGCTGTGCTGGGCAGACCATTAGGATATAAATAAAGCTCTAAAAACAAACTGTTTATTACTGGGTGTTATATTTATTCCGGTCACGGGATATCCAACTGCTGGCACGGGAAATGCAAAACATAGTTTTGAATTCTACTTTGGGACAGCAACACACGAGATGCAGCTTTGAGAATCTGGATTTAAGGGCACAGAACGCAGACCTGAGCCCTGAGGAGGCTCCTCAGGAGCAAAACCAGTGGTCAGGGCAGTGCCGTTGGTGGGATGTGACAGCTGTGCTGTGGTATCCTCACTGAGCTTCTCTGCTGTTATTCATCTGAAGAGCATTTTCCTGCCAAGTGTTTGCTCCTAGCTGAGTTTGAGGCTGATGAGTTCGAGATGTTGAGCTTCACCAGTGCTCAGCCACCTGCCAGTCTGTGCAGGAGCACCACAGAGCGAGTGCTGAGATAAGCGCTCAGCATGAGAACCTGACCAAATAACAGTGAGAGAGAGCGAGAGCAGGGCAGGACTTGGTGTAATCCCAAGTGATAAGGGAGGAAATCTCATAGACTTACACGTCCTTAGATGAGAGCTGTCAGATTTGATGACGGCCTCTTTCATGGCAGTGATAGAGTGGAAGATGCTTCCTTGGATACCAGCACAGCTGCTGATCCACACGGCCACAGGAGCGACCCTGCTGTGTAACTGCAGATCCTTCTACCCTGGGCGTGTGTTTCTGCTGCCCTTTCCCTTCTGTTTTCCCCCAGGCACAACGTGTTTGATCGCGTTGCTGTCGGATAAGGAGCTCACCGTGGCCAACGTTGGCGATTCGCGGGGCGTGCTGTGCGACAAGGACGGGAACGCCATCCCCCTGTCACACGACCACAAGCCCTACCAGCTGAAGGAGAGGAAGAGGATTAAAAGAGCTGGTGAGTTGGAACGTTCTTGCTTTGGCTTGGAAGTTCATCTTTTGTCTTCTCTGCTGTCAGTAATACAGGCTTTTCCATTGGGAGGTAGTGAAAGGTATCAGACGGAGGAACTGGCAGGTGAAATCTTCCATTATTAATACAGCGCTCTTCAGAGGGATTTTATGGTGCAGACAGAGAGGTGGAAACAGGCTGACCTGTCCCTTAATGAGAGCTGTGGCAAAGAGGAGCAGCCTTCATCTTCTACAGCAGTTGGCTGTCCCAGCAGTCCCACCTGAGCTCTGCAGGCAGCAGTTAATGAACAGGCTCAGCACCATTGCTGCCTTGTGCACACCACACCGTGTCTGCAGCCTCAGAGCGAGAGGCTGGGTCTCAGCTGAGTGCGATTTAGTTGCTAAAATAAGCAGATCATGAATCTGATTCATTAAAGCTACTTTTTGTTCCCACATAATGGCTGTTAATGAGCGCAAACACACACACTGCAGCAGGGGGGCAGGGAAGGAACATTAGAAACAGCAACCGCACACAAATAAATCTTTGCAGCTTTCTTAACTTGTCGTTTGAGACCTCCTGGGCCAGGAGTTGCCTTTGGTACATCGAGTTTAATGGCTGCTTCTCCACGAATTTGTCAAAACCTCTTTTGAAACCGTTTCTGTTTTGGTTCCCACAGCAGCCTGCAGCAGCAAATTATTTGATGACGAAAAAGTTGCTTGTGTTAACCTCTAGAGATGCATTCTCTGCCTCAAATTCTTCATCTGTAAAGTGGAAAGAATACATTTTTTTGCTTGAGTGTAAAACATTTTTAAAGCCTGCAGGTAATCAGTGGGCTCGCACTGTATAAACGCCTGACCATGGCAAACACACCTTCTGCTGCTTGCTTTTCCCTCGGAGGAAGCAGAACAGCAGCACGATTCTTCCTGCTGCTCTCAAGGTTACCTAAGTTCCTCAAGAGGAGCAGAAAGTACACAGACCTTGAGAAGAAATGGTAGGAAAATTCTGCTCTTGCTTTGCTTCATTCAGCGATGGACGTGGGGCTGTCCTGACAGCACCTGGAGATGTTTCATTCAGTTCAGCCTCCCAAGGCCTCCTCTAACACCTTCACCCAGGTGCTTTGTACAGTTGTCCATTTAGAGAAGGCCTTCGCTTGCATTAGTGTGGAAGTGAGACTTTGTAACACAGTAACTTGGAAAACAAACTGGATTTTTGCAGCAATTTCAGAGTTTGGAAGGAATAAGTTTAATAAACAAGTTAATGCTATGATTTCCTACAGCTAAACCAGAAATATTCCAGCTCCTGTGGTAATTTAACGAACGTACTGACCTGTTAATTATTACCCCATTGTACTGTCATGCTCAATGTGGCTTTGCAGTATGTTAACAAGTAGAATGCAGGTAATACTGCTGCCACATGCTTTGAATTTTGGAACATCTCTTCAGGTTGGAATATGTACACGTTGCTGAGGTTAAGAAAATATCCTTCAGACGTGTCTGATGTATTCAGCGTGAGGAAATGAATTCCGTTCCTCTCTTTTTCCCATTTCCTATGATTGTATACAAAGTTTTCCCTCCCCACAAACCAGGAGAATTCCTTTGTCAGCCCAGCATGACTCACAAGTTGAGCAGCTCTCACACTTGAGCCCGCAGAAGCCAGCACACGGATTTTCTCTGTAGCTGAGACAACAGGACCCTTGCTTTCTTACAGAGCATGTATTACCTGCTCTACAGCGTGCTTATGTACTTAGCAGCATGACTCACAGGTCCTGATCAATGCTGCCCACTGAGACACAGGGAGACAGAAAAATGCCCATCTTTCTGCAGGAGACACAAGAAGTGCCCTGATGGGGGTCCTCACTTACACAGGGGCCTCAAAACAAGCACTGTCTTGGCTTGTAAGAAACACTCAGCTGTAGCAGCACAAGGTGACTGTTACTGATAGGAACTGTATTCACCTTGAACGCACTCCTTGGAGCTGAGCTCCCTGCGTGCACAGTGTTTGTGAGGCTGCCAAGGAGCTTCTATTTCCTTAATGCCTTTTCTTCTCCGGTGACAGCTAGAACTGCAGAGCGTTTGCTGATTCGTGAGGATCTCTAAGTACTCTGTGTGGATGACTTTATAAAACAAAACACTGCAAGTGCCAACAGACACTTCAGCAAGCCTCGGAAACTCGTGCCACTGACAGGCTCAGCTGCCACTTGACAGCAGCTCTGGAAAGTCATCCTGCATGTATAAGCACTGCCTGCAGAGTCTAGTGTAAGCGTGCTGCAGACAGTTAGCAGCATCAGCTGTCTCCTGTGTGAGCACGGTAACGGATTTCAGCACTGCTTTCCTCTGTTTGTACAACACGTACTTAAAACTGCCCCTTCTTAATGCTGGTTTGCTTGCTGTCATACGTGTGATGGCTGTGAGGTACTGTAGTTTGAAACACTCGTGAGAAAGGTGCTGGGAAACATGCAGCTGAGATGCCCTCACATCACAGAGCAGCAGTGGGACAGGGCTCACGTGAGTGCATAGCTGAAGTGGAGCTGCGACAGGGCACAGTGCAAAGCTGAGCACACTCCGATCACTATGAGGAGTGATGCTTTTGTAAGAACACCAAAGTGGACAGCTTGCAGATGTAAGGACAGCAGCCCATCTAATTTGGTTCCACGTTCCAATGCTCCCCGTTAGGCGTTTTGCAAATTGTCTGTCCTCAAGTGGCACTGACTTTTGATTCATGTTAGAGATGAGGACATACAGCTACTCATCAGCGCAGGCAGCGGCACGCAGACGCGTGCACACAGATCTGAAGGTGCTTCAGCTCTGCTGTGACCTTGAGGCACTGCGTCGCTCTGTCCCAGCACAGGCTGGGTGCTGGCCAGGTGCTGGCTCTACTGACTCCAATGCGAGATGGATCTGCCTGTAAGCAGTTCCTGAGTGCTGTAAGAGGTTTTCAACTACAGGGAGCCCTGATCCTGGTGATGGTAAGCTCGGTCACAGCACATATTTGGGATAATACTTCATGATGGGTTTGCTTACAGCATCATTTTGGTGCTTTTGGCACACCTCACACAGGGCAGTTTGCTAGAAGAGCACTAGCTGGAAGGCACGATCCAACTCTCCTTTGCAGCACTGTGGTATTTCATGAAGACCTCTGCTTTTTGAGATGTGTAACGTTTATATCCCTCAGGGCACCTCAGAGTGAGTTTTTGAGTGGATGTGGCAGGAAGTCAGAGAAAGTGTTAACGGTGTTGGTGTTTCCCTCCAGGTGGATTTATCAGCTTTAATGGCTCCTGGCGTGTTCAGGGGATCCTGGCCATGTCCCGCTCCTTAGGAGATTACCCTCTGAAGAACCTGAATGTTGTCATTCCTGACCCCGATATCCTCAGCTTTGACCTGGACAAACTGCAGCCAGAGTTCATGATCCTGGCGTCCGATGGTCTGTGGGATGCCTTCAGCAACGAGGAAGCCGTCCGATTCATCAAGGAACGCTTGGATGAACCACACTTTGGAGCAAAGAGTATAGTTCTACAGTCCTTTTACAGAGGGTGTCCCGACAATATAACAGTGATGGTGGTGAAGTTCAGGAATAGCAGCAAAACAGAAGAACAGTAATCACCGGAGGCTCTTTGCCTCACTGAACTTCAAACAAACTCTTACATTTTAAACACAGTGGAAAGCTCTAGTAAATACCATTAAGGTTCCACACAGGAAGAACAGGTTCCTCTGGGCTTCGTTCTTTGCTTAACAGAAGGAGCAATACCGCAGATACATTTTGTGCGATGATCAGAATTTTCTTCACACGCGCCCCTCTCCCGTGCCCTCGCTGCTCCTTGGAAGCTCACTGCCATCTTTGCGTTCAGGATTTCCTTCACAAATCCCACGTGTGCTTTCCATTTCTCACGTCTCCTTGCTGACGGAGGTTCGCTGGGATACGGAGCAGGGTCAGAGCAGCGCTGCTGCCCGGCAGTGAGCAGTGGGGATGCTGCTGCTCTTTCACTTGTAGATGTGACTTTTCAGAACAGTGCCCTAACGTTTCTCATCTCTCGTTTAATCTGCAGCGTTATGTTTTGTTGGAAGAGGTTTGTAATTGTTGGTCTGTTGTTGATATGAAGGAGGGAAGGAGCCGGCTGCTGGGCTGCTATCACAGAACTGGCTCTCACACTTTGTTTTTTCCACCCTCAGTTACATAAATCCCCGCCAAGCACGAGGTCAGATGCAGCTGCTGAGTTACCTGAGGCAGGTTTGTTCAGCATTCCTGTAGCAGCATTGATTCTATGCCGTATTGTAATGCTAAACTCCATCAAAATGCTCCAAAGTCTGCCACCTTCTCTATCACAGAAGTAGCTCTCTCGTGGTGGAATGAGTGCCGTTCACTGAGGCTCTCCTTCCTGTTAGGTTCTTGGCGTGGACTTTTCATCTTCAAGTAAGAAAACAATGCAAGATAAAATTAATCTCATTAGTGACTACTTGTAAGGCTAATCAATGCAGAGTGCTCTGTAGAACTGCCCAGATGGAAGCCATGCCTACAAAAAGACTTCATGCCACTGCAGGTTAACTCGTGGTTTTAATCCGGGAGAAGACCACTTTAGAACTGAATTTTGCTGTAGTGTATCAATGCCAGACAGTGTAACTGCACGGTTCAGCTGAAAGCTCGTGAGAAACCTAGATAAAAATAGTTTTGGATTTTTTCTGCTTTCCCCCCAAGAAAGAATTCTCATCTTAGTCTTTTCAGTGTGATTTCTAGATGATCTCCTCCCTAACAAACTTCCTTTCTTTAGTTTGTTTGGGGACAGTCACAGATCTTCACTGGATGTGTTGCCATTGACAGTGCTCTTCCAGTTGTGCACACATCTTTGCTGCCTCTTCTCCTTCAAAACTGTGAGTAGAATTTTTTGGCTCTGAGTAATGGTTAATGCATGCCGCTGAGAAACAGAAGCGTGGAAGTGACCAGCGTGCTCTGAAAGCCCCCTGCACTGTCCCTGTCCGGAGAATGGAAGGTTCCAGATGTTTTTAATCTCTTGATCAGGACAGGCATTTGGGCAGTTGGAAGCAGAACAGTGGTCAGCTCTGAGAAACAAATGACAGACTAATGCCACTTCAGGCTGCCAGTAAACCTCTCTGCAACTCATGTTCTCGAGTGGTCAAGCATTGCTGAGGGATTCCAGACCTTGTCTCGAGCACGGGCAGCCCTCTGGTTGCTCTAGAGCTGCAGGTTGATGTGAAATGTGTGTTCTCAGAGCCTGGTAGCTGCCGTGAGGAAGCTGTGGGAGGGTGGCACACTCTAGGAGTAAAGCTGTTGATATTTCTTAACTTTTGTGATTTTTAACTAGTTTAGTGGGCGTGGTGGTGGTGGTTGATGGTGGGACTAGATGATCCTAGGGGCCTTTTCCCACCTTTAATGAGTCTACAATTTAGAGCTACTTTAGGTTCAAGAAGATGAAGATCTAATGAAGATGACAGGCTTTGTGCAGTCTTCCTCACATGCAGTGCCTACCCACGTTCCCCGTTAGAGGTCTTGTAAGGAGCTTGCTGATCTGGTTCTAGCTTTCCAGTCACGCTGATTTATCCCATACAGCTGTCCGGTGCAGCCTGGAAGCTCCTCCACTGCCCTCATCTCTCCCATCTATCCTTTATCCTACATCTGGAAAGAAATGTGCCCCCAGTGTCAGAGCTGTGCAGCAGAACGAGGTCCAGCACTGGAGAGGCAGCGGTTAGCACACACCATCACCCGCTGCTGCTTTCCTGCCTGGGCTGCTGCCCGCAGGAGGGATGCAGGTCTTGGCTGAAGTGCTCACACACATCTCAGAGCTCCTCAATTCTTGCGTTACGTGTTTGTGCAGCAGGCCAGAGCAGGTCCATCAGCAACGCGCGCTCATCAGGCAGGAGCATCTAGCAGCGGAAAAACCATGTGTTAAACTGCTGTCACCGAGCATCTTTACGTGGTCCGGTCTGAAACGTGCACCTTGCGGTGGTCTTAAGGAGCTTAGTGCTCGTGTAATAGCAGACGAACTGCTGTGAGGAGATGCTGCGGGCTCGGTGTGGCATGGAGTCCTGCGGGGCCGCCAGCATCCCGCAGCCGCGGTCCCGCAGCTCCGCCCAGCGGCAGCACGGACACCTCGTCGGGTTTGACATGATTCCGTTTCTCTGACCAGAGAGTTCGGATAAAATAAATTTCGTTCCGCCTTTCATTCTAGTCCAGCGCTATTAAGCGAGGAAGCAGCGCGAGTGTGCTCCTGTGCCTCTGCGGAGGGATGCTGGTGAGCAGAGATGTGCGCTCCGCAGCTGCCGAAGCCCACGTGTGGTGTATGAGCTCCTGTTGTTTGTAAGCAGCAGCTGACAAAGGCACTGCTAACCCAGAGCCCAGAGCGGCTGGAAGGGCACACAGAAACAACCAGGAAAAGCTCATTGTGGAAATGAGCTGCACACTGAGGGCTCTGTAAGGGCAGCGCAGATGTTTGTGAGGGGAAAGCCCATAGAGCACAACACGCGTGGTAAGAAAATCACAGCGTTCAAGCAGCTTGTCCCAGTGAAGGCAGCTCGTTGCTCCTGCTGTAAGGACCACAGCGTTACTGAGAGGGGCAGGTAGGACTTCAGGCTGTCATCCAGGTCGGAGTGCAGACTGGGATGCACACCATCATCACCCTGCTATAAAAAACCCTCATTCAGGTCAGTGGGATTAACGTGGCCTGGAAAATTAATGTGCTGCGTAGCAACTGTCACAGGGCTGGGGGTAAACAGCACTTAGAGACAGGAACTGTCACAGCAGATGTCACCCGAGGTGATCCTTGTATTGTTAAAGGCTTATTTACTAAGTCCCAGAGCCCCACGTGAACAAACTGCACTATAACATTTCCTCCTCTGAGCTGCAGGTTTGTACTGACGGTAGCTAAGAATCGTGTAAGGTGTGCACTGAGAAGGAGTCCGTGACTTTTAGAAATAGGTGTTCCAAACTAAGTCATCTTCGTGGGGAATAATGCCTCTGATGCTGCAGCTTCGTGGCTTACACTGAACGTTACTCACACACTTTGAACCACTGTGACCTACAGACTTCTGAAACGATAAACAGGATTCACACTGTGCACTGCAAACTCCTTTTGCTGTTCACCCAGAAGCAGTTTCCAAACATCTCTGTCCAGCGGGTCAATTATTCTCCCTTTTTTTCAAGACAGAATGCCCTACAGTTTTCATATTAAAAAGCAATTCCCTGGAATTCTATCTGAATGTGGTTGAGACGGTGGTGTGCGTAAGAATCTTAGGACTTGGAAAAGTTCAGCCCACAGTTTATGCTTCATTTTCAGTCAGACAGTCCAAGCAGGTGCTATTTGCACCCACCACTGGCTTAAATGCTCACATCAGTTCGCAATGTTTTTAGGCCTTGCAGGGCAGCTCACACTGGGCTCGGTCTGATGGGAGCTTCAAGCAGGTGTAGTTATGCACTGTTACAGTCTTCTAAGCAATACAGGATTCATTAATACATTACAGTGCAACTTTCTTGCAGGATTGATGTCACTCGAGCTCGAGCGCTGCCTGCTCTCCCTTCCCAGCTGCTGAAGGTTCCACAGCCTTTCATAATCACGTTTTGTTTTGGAGAAGCAATACAAACTGTACCGTGGTGTCAGTGTTTTTGTGAGAAATCACTTGCTCCCAAACATGTAACACGGCAGGGTTTTATTGCGGTGGATAAGCAATCAAGGAACAAGTGTAACACTGCTCGAGAGCTCCTGGGAGCTGAGCACAGTGCTGCAATCAAGCAATGGATCACAGACCCGGAGCAGCAGCTGCATTTTCCTCTGCTTCAGGAACCACGCTAGCAATCCCTCCTCAGTTGTGCAATACTGTATCTTTAGCTATTAGTGTAACAACAGCAACAACAAATTCTATTTTTGAAAGCTTTGACCTTCTTGGCAAACATCCTCAGAACGCTGAAATCTGAAATATTGTCTAGACAACATTCTCTCCGAGGCATCGTTTTTGTATTAAAAATAATAATAATAATAATAACGTCCTGCAATTCCATCATAAAACCATGCACAGTTAGGGAAGAGACAGAAACAGTCAGTACTGACCATTATCACAATGGGACAGCGGTGAAACCTCAGTCTGGGTACTGGAGGTTTCTGCACCTCCTCTAATTTGTCTCTAAGAGACTACCTGAAAGACAGCCAGATGTAAATACGTCATGACACGTTAGCTATAGAACAAGAAGTGGCAGTGCTCTGTCATTCTAGATGTACAGGATGTAACTGTAGTATCCTCCCCGTGTAGTAGGCGTGTCTAGGATAACCGTGTTAATGCAACTGCAAATTCTGTATTGCTGTCCATTCGAAGTGTAAACTACTGAAACCTTGGCCTTGCTGATGTGAATAAAGTGGTTAAAATACCCATCTTTACACATACAGCCACGTTTGTCTTCTTTGAGACGTAAGAAGCCTATCTCATTCTTCTTTTCATCCCTTTGAATCTTTCCCTGTGTAGCTACAGTAATAGCATTTAAGTGAGAGGATGTCAGCTCCTCCCAGGAGGAGGACAGAGGTGATCCATTTAAATAAGGTGCTGTTCAGGGAACAAATACTCGAGGGTGGCAAAGGATTATGCAGTTCGCAAAAGGACCAAAAGAAACGTGGGTAAGCAGTCACTGGGAAGCATCTTCCCAGCTCATTTCTTCACAGAAGCGTTATTCCTCATGAACTCCAGCAGGTTTGGGCAGATATCCCGTGCTTACAGCACAGTGCACACAGAAGGGTCAGGGTCAGTCCCAAAGTGCCCTCCAGGCACACGGAAATTCCTCAATAAAGGCACCAGGAACGTCAGCAGATCCCAGAGGATGCCGCACCGCCGCCATTCAGGCAGCGTCACCTCAGCACCTGGTTCTGTGCTTCAGTTCAACATTTCCACATTGGAATTCAGAGTTTTAAGAGCTGCAAGTTTACGTTTCGACGCACCTTGGTACGGAGTCAAAGGCAAGTAACTGAAGTGGCGGATGACAAATCCTTCCAGAACCTGATCATTTCACTTGGCATAATGCCATGCACCGCAATCAAGCGCCTGTACTTACAGATATCAAAATTAATTCTGTCAATTAAGAACTGTTGGTTATCTTCCGGAACACTGATGTTCACCTTAAGTATATTTAAGCAAATTCCGACATAAACATCCTCAAATTTTATCGGTTTGATGTGAGCCATCAGTTCGTAAATCCTCAGAGCCAGTTTTCCATCCAGGACATACCCCATTCCGCTGCAGTACGGAGGATAAAACCTGAACGGATATTCATCGTAGGAAATGTACGTTTTATGGTAACGGCCCCTGTAGGCAAAGTTACCTATGAGGGGATAACCTGTAAAAATGCTTTCCGAGGAGTTGAACTTCAGAAGGAACCTCACTAAGTTCCCAGTGTTGATGAAGACGTCGGTGTCCGTCTTCATGATGAACCTAGCGTTAGAGCAGAACTCAGCCACCCATCGGAATGCCATGACTGTTTTCAAAGTAAGGTTGTTGTAAGTGTCCATGAAATCCTGGCGAATTATGTCACCATAGAGTACGATTTCATCTTCTACCGAGAGTGCTGCGGGGTCGTCCTCTGTTTCCGTTTCCTGACCCAGTAAGAACAGGGTAAGAACTCGATGTCCCCACCAGAAGCTGTTAGATCCCCACGTTATCCTTATGGCTTGCCTTGACTTCACGTCCTTAGGTCTCGAAGACACCAAGATGACCAGAAATGGATTTATGTCTTTGCACCTCAAGTGCTGACGCGATGTGAAGAGGTAGGCTTGCCTGTAAACCGGTTCATACTCGTAGAAATACATGCTGTTTGCGTGCTCAATCACGGTGTTGGAAGAAAAAGTCACGTACCACACCGTTACGACGGAAAATAGGAGAAGAAAGAAGAAGATCCATTTTAATGGGATCACATACATGACATGAACTGGAACCAGGCAGCAACTGATTCACAGAAGGACGTCAGTAGCCTTCAAAATCTGTACCACAAGTTCTGAAGGACGTCTCTTACTGAAAAAGAAATGAAAAAGCAGTATTCAGAATGCTGTTGTTCAAGCAGTACCTTTTTCTTAGTGTGTCAGCTGAAGTGTGCTGTAATGACAAAGACAAACACAAGGGTCACTGTCCCAGCTGTTACACGGAGCACCCTATGCACCATGAATCAATGCTGTATCCCACAGGAGAGCACAAGCAGAACCTGAGCTGGAAGAGAGCGTTTCAGTGAACAAGATGAAAAGCATCTAACTTAAGTCAGACAGACCAATGCTCGGGTGTTTGATTTTATATAAATAACATTTCTCAGGGTTTGTTCAATCCGAAGTAAAAGGTATCAATGCTTGGTCGGTTCTTGACGGTCTAAAGGGGAAAAAAATCATCTGGTGATGAAGATTTCTTTACAGAAAAGAAATACCACGACATTTTGAACAGCAGTTAGAGACCAATGCCTGATCCGATAAGCCAGGAGAAATCTGAGGAACACAGAGACCGTCTGTGCCACACTGTGCAAAACACAGAGTTAAAGCTACCGTATCCTTGCTACGGCACAGCAAGCACTGTTTGCTGCAGCCAGGAGTCCTTCTGTGGAGCTGCAAGAGCTCACGTCAGGCTCCCACGAGCCCCGCAGTCCTGCTGGGCCTCCCGAAACCTCCTCGCCATCTTACTCATCGAAACACCGATGCTGAGCTGCCTTCAGCCTTTTTTGGAAATGCAGCAGCTAGCACCGAGGCAGAGCGTGCAGATGCAGAAGCGAGAGAACAGGATGTGTGATCAGAAGTGAGTGTTTGCAGACTGCTGGTGGAAGAGGGCAAAACGAGCAGAGAGCCTGTGCTGGGCATGTGCCAGCAGCACCGTCAGCTCCGCACACAATGGCCAGTGATGCACAAAGCGTTTCTGTGCGTGTAGGGTCACGTTCCCTACGCGATATGCTAACCTGGCCACAGGGCAGTACAGGTTCTCCAAGATAAGGGCTTTGTAATGGTCCCGGGGCAGGCACTGCGCTGCCTGAAACGCCAGACGGCTGTTTCCACCGTGCCAGGAGCCACTAACACGGGCGGGCAGCTCTCAGCAGCAGAACTCTGCCTTCGAACCCACGCAGGAACCAGAAAAAGGGCAAATTAAAGGGAAATCCACAGCGTCGGGCAGAAAGCTGCCCTCGTGCTCGTACATCAAACTCAAATGGAAGCCAAGGGGCTGCAGAGCTGGAGGCCTGCTCCTGTGGGGCAGCACCTGTCCCCAAGGTCACAGCCCCCGCCAAGCTGCCGTTACCTCCACGTGCTGTCCCAGGGCTCACCCACCGGCAACAGCACCTGGACGGGTTTTGTTATTTCTTCCTGCAGGACACCCTGCGTACAGAATGCTGCTTTCAGGCCCGTCCTGGTGCAGCTGCTCCCTACCACCGCGGGAAACCTGTGGCCGTCAACACCCAGCACCTGGAGAGAGGGAACCTGCTGAAACCGCGGGACGACTCAAACCGCCTACACGACACAAAGAGCCGTCAGTCCGCGCGTCTGCGGAACCCCCCGCGCCCGCACCGCTGCGGGCCGAGCTCCGCGGCCCCGCCCGGCACAGCGCACGGTGCGCGCTCCCCTCGGCCGCTCCCGTCCCCTCAGCGCCCCGCGCCGCGTTCCCGCCCGCCGTTACCGCGCTGCGCGCCGCCGCTCCTCCGCCCGTCCCGCCTCGCTGCGCGCGGCCCCGAGCACGCGCGGAGCGGGGCGGAGCGGAGCGGCCCGCCTCCCCCGGGAGCGCGCCCCACGCCCGCCTCACGAGCGCCGCGGCCGCGCTGCTGCGGGTCCCGGGGGAGGGAAGGGGCGGCCGGAAAGTCGCGGCTGTACGGCTGCGGGAGTTTGACGCGTACATCCGAGCAGAGCGCATCGCCTCGCCTTTGTGCGGCCGAGGTGGGCGCTCCGCTTCCCCCCTTCCCCTCAGTCAGTGCTGGTAAACCCCGCCAGCTCCTAGAGTCTGTACAGGCCGAGTTCATTTTACTCATTGTGGGTAACGTGAGGGCAACCGGTGCCATGAGTATCAGAACCATGAGCAGCATCAGTTCAGCCAGGAGTCCTTTGCGTCTTTCTATGCGCTTTCTGGAGCAAAAGCGAGCGCGCTGACCCTTATGAGGTCATTAGACATAAGACAGATGAGTACGGCCGCACTCAGCACGCAGCAGGCTGCCCCGGCACAGATCCACGCGCTGCCAAAACGAGGGAGACCCAGCACGACTCAAACAGCATCAGACCGAATGTCCAACTTCCTCTCTTTTTTGATCTACAGTTCGGAACACTTGTTCAGAAAAAAAATCACCTTGTGATTCAGACTCGGACACTTCCCCCTTCCTCGTTCCTTTCTTAAGGGAAATCAGCACGGTGTGAGCGAGCAACAAGGCACGAGCTGATGAATTTCAGGTATCTGAGCCCCACCGGCGATCAGATCGTGAGATCTGGGCTTGGACGGCATCACACGCCGCGCAGTTGGACTTGTTCACACAAACATAACTCACCCGGTTTGTAACCAAACCGGAGCACTTCATGCAGGAAGAACAACCTACTGAGTCAAAGGCACATTTGTAAGTGCCGTGCTAATATCGCTTGGTTGAGTCCATGTGTACCTACCTGCACAGGCTTCCATTAGAAACCACTCGAGATTAATATATTGCTGGGAGATGAGATACGCCCGTGAATCAGGAGCCTGTCACCCCACAGACTGATAAGCCTGGACAAACCTATAGGGTTTTCCTTCCTCGCTGGCTGTGTTCTAAGGTTTCTTCTCCAGAAGGGACACAGTAATAGAGTGGTGGCTCTGTGGGGACGCACTGAAACAGTGGCAGATGGGTGGTGGACCTCTGGGCTGCGGGGTTAGGGCATCCAACCAGAGCACTGCAGACAGTTCTTCAACATAAGAAGAGTTCCTGTGTTTGGGAGGATGGTCGAGTGAGTATGGTTTGAATATGTGCAGAGACGGTAACCTTTGGGCTTTGTGACCCATGGGTACGTTACTCACTGCCGTTCCACCCACGGGCTTGGCACTGAACATTACACCTTCATAAATGCTGTTTGCATATTATCGACTCGATAAAAGCCAGAATGTATTTGTACAGAGCTCTTACTTACTTCTCACAGCACGAAGCAGCTGCTTCCACTTCCTTTTCCTTACTCTTTGTGCTCCATCTGACGGAGGAAGAAAGAAGTCTTACTGATAAAAACTGGCTTCGCAGAAGACAGCAAATTCCGCCTTGGAAGGTTTAACACAGAAACCACGGAACAGATGGGCCTGCAGAGCACCAAGCACTCCAGAGTGAAACAAGCTAATATCCTGATGTTAGGGCTCGATTCTGCAGGGAAATCTACGCTGCTGTACAAGTTGAAGTCTGATGAAGCTTTTCTAACAATTCCAACCATCGGCTTTAATGTCGACATGATCGAAACTGGGAAAGGTTTTACACTGATTGTTTGGGATGTCGGAGGGCAACAGAAAATGAGACAGAGTTGGTGCAATTTCCTGGAAGATGCAGAAGGACTCCTGTACGTTGTGGACAGCTCTGATAAGCAGCGTCTAGAGGAATCAAAGAGAGAATTTGAACTCCTTCTAAAGAGTGAATCCATAAAAAACGTGCCAGTGGTCGTGCTAGCCAACAAGCAGGATTTGCCCGGAGCTTTAAATGCGGAGGAAATAACCAGGAGGTTCCACATGAAGAAGCACTGCTGTGACAGGAACTGGTACGTACAGCCCTGCTGTGCTGTCACGGGAGAAGGTTTGCCAGAAGCCCTCCAAAGGCTGACAGCGTTTGCAAAGCACTACAGCAGATGCAAGGAGATCTCTGTGAGCTTTAAGGAAAACGCAAAGCGTTGAGCATTCCTATCGTCGGACTCTGGTGAATGTGACTCAGAGCGTTTTGGCAGACAGATTAAAATCTTTGACTCCGGAGCACTCTTAGAAGTAAATAAATATTTATCGAGTGCTCCGACGGTGTTAAATTATCCTCTCGTACCTCCAGATGCTTCAGACACACCGCTGCGCATCGTCAGAGACGCCGCACTCGGGGTAACTCAGCTCAGAAGTGTTGGGTGATAGAAAAGGCAGAGCTGATTACTTGGATTTTTGCAGAGAAAATAGGTGAGCGGTGCTTAGTGCATTTCCCACAGTTAGCATCTCCACGCAGCCCTCTGTCCCCGAGCTGCCTGAGCAGGGGAGCAGTGCGGGCTGTGTGTGCGGGCAGGCAGGGGAAGGAGGACGGGCTGCTGGTCAGCTTCTGGAAATCGGGATGGATCCCATCCTGCCTCTACCAAAGGCAGCTTCGATTTTGTTACTGAGAAAACTAGTTCTGATCAAATGGGACATCAGAAGTGCAACTAAGTGCACTGCGGTTTGGGGCGGGGGTGGGGGGGGGGGAAGAACTGAATGAAATTTCTGTGGAGATTTCCTGATTCGTGAAGGAGTGAATTAGTATTCCAAATGCCATTAAAGCAAAGATTGATTGTTAACTAGAAGACTAATTGAACTGCATCAACCGTGAAAACAGTTTAAATGCTAAGATGGAAAAGTTAATAGAGCCTGTTCTTTCATAAGGAAGAGAAGAGAGCATCTAAGTATCGGTTATGCAGTCCCAGAACACCCGACCCATCTATTTCTGCCCTCGTGAGTGATGTGTGCACAGACAGGATGCTCCAGGGCTTGCTTGCACATGTGGATTTCTTTTCCCCTGCACTGATCATAATCCCTGAGCACGGGCAGGTCCTTCAGTCACTCTGTGCCTCAGCAGCCCCTGGGCCAAATGATCTCTGAAAGCTGTGGCAAAGGTCAGCACAGTGCCTCGTCTGCCACAAGCCTGCGTTTCATTTTTACCAATAAACACTCCAAGTCACAGAAGGGCGAGGAAGCCAGTAGGGCACCCAGCTGTACCCTATTGTGTCATGCATGTATTATTCAAAGACCAGAAGTCATCGGGTGAATTCGCTGTAATGGCGAACAAAGGGAGCCTTCTCAGCAGAAGATGTTATTAATACCGACAGTAATTACTGTGGGCTGAATCCTGAGTCATGTGGAGCATACATTTCTAAAAGCAGAGCGAGGTTTTTGGCTCGTCATTGCCCGGTCTGCTGATCTACAGTCAGCACAAAATACCTTCTGGCACAGAAAGTACTGTTGAGAAATGTGCGCCCGTGGAGATGTTATTTTTGTAAACGGAGCAATTCAATGTTAAAAATGTAACCTTTCAGATCAATAAACGTACCAGCAGTCGTACGATTGCGATTCTCCCGGTTTCATCTGATGAGGTGTCTGTCACACATCAGCCTCTGAGGGCAGTGCTCAGAGGTTTAAGGAGTGCAGCAGGGGCAGACAAGGAGCAAGATCCGAAGGGAGCAAAGCACCGTGGGATAGGAGGGCTCATACAGCTACAAGAGTCAGCTCTCCGGGTTATCAGATGAAATACTTCCCATGCTGATGGGGAGAAAATCTTTCACACTGCACTTCCAAGGAAGTAAGACTTTCACGCTCACTTAATATCAAATAATTTTGTAATGTCTTTTTTTTTTTTTTCTGAGGGCTTTTTTTATTTCCTCGAGAAATGAAGACACAGCCATTTTATCTGCCCATGGAGACCCCTTCCCCCGGATAATTTTTAAGCCTTAAAACAAATATCAATCAAGCTGGACGTAGAGGGGGATTCTCGAAGGAATTACATGCTTGGAAGTTTAATTAAAAAAATCAATGAGATAGAGAAGAGTGACCACAGCGGTGCCCCCACCGAAGGCAATGCTGATAAGGTGCGAGAGACATCTCCCAGGGGATTCATGTCCCACCTGAGCCTCAGGAGAGCCAACAAGAAGACACAGATGCACACAGCCCACACTTCATCAGTTCGCCTGCTCACAGCTGGTATTTTGCTGTGCTGTATGGATGGAGCGTACCTCTGAGGTGAGGGGGTAGTGGGCAACTGTGCAAGATACAACCAGCATGCCTCCTGCCCTCGTGTGCAGACACTGCCCAGGGATGTTTGCTCCCTGCTGGAAGCCTGGAAATTGATACGTGATCCCATCTGACGTGGTGAAAGCAATAGCAAAAGGCATCTCACCGCCTCGTCCTGCCATGGGGAAACAGCAAGCAGAACAGCCCACGTGTTACGGAGCACAGCAAAACTGAGTCCTACTTGTGCTGAAAATACACGGCACAGTAGCACAAGCACAGTTAATTCCTGGATAACCTTTATTTTATTATTTAGAAGTTACCATTGGATGCTCGCTAGAACCAATTTCTGCAGGGTTTGTTCAGGGCTCAGCTCCGGGAAGATCTCAGGCTGCGAAGAGTGCTGCCCCCTGCTTGTGGATCAGCACGGTCAGAAGCTTTTTCTCACTGCAGCAGACAGATGTGTGCGGCATGAAGTCTGCATGGGGGGAAGGTCTTAAAGGCCCCGGCCCCCCCCCCAGCTTTTTCTAACGATTTTGTCTTTGGATCTTTTTTTCATTACTCTTTGCAATGAACCACACGCTCTGATCACAGACCCCTGACCTCACACTCACTGCGTTTCCTATTGACGCACACTGACAGTCTTGTGCAACCATGAGATGACGGGCAGGAACATCAAAATGTTGCAGCTGCACTGCAGGAGTCCTCGGTGTGTGCTGTTACACGAAGCTGGCCGTGCCTGTTTGTTTCTGTTGGGAACAATCATCCCTGAATCAGTAACAGGCACGTCGCTGAGGCTGTGAGACACGAAGGGCGGGATGGGAGAATCCTCAGGGAGCTCCTGCAGCGGGAAGCTGTGACAACGGAGAAGTTAGCAAGCATGGAATACGGGGAAACGTCCTTCTGACCATTCCTTGGGGACTGCGACGTAAAATCACAATCGCCTTTCTGAACTTTGGAACAGATGCCGCAGATTGAGCATCATCCCAGTAGGATGAAATGCTGCTTCCAGGGAAGGCAGGAACTGCCTAAGGAACCATGCGCAGTTGGGTGGTAATGCTCTCTGCTTCCTCTGCGAGACAACTGCTCCAGCAACTGAATACTCTGCAGAATCAAAGGAAGGCACAGAGCAAAAGAAATGCAGGACAAGGCTCTCTCACTATCAGGTAATCTGAGCTGGTTGAGCCACCTCACGTCTCCATTACCATTCCTCGTTTCTGAGAAGTTAGCTGCAATAATGGGAGACTTTCCGTATTATTTCCCTATCGGAACAAACATCCATCTGTTTTATTTGCTTAGAATATTTAGAAGCACTGTGTGCACGTTGAAGTGCTTAAAGCAGGGCTTCCTGTGAAAGTAAATGACCCATGCAGAGTTCTGTGCTGCTACGATTGGAGTTCTCGCACTCGTAATTAGCTCAAGTATTCCTATTCAGCATAGGCATAAGGATCCTGGACATTTATCTCATCACAGCAGATCAGTTACGACTCTGTAATTCAGGATGTAAATTCTTGAGGGTGGAGACCCTCCTTAAACAGCACAGAGCACATCTGGGTAAAGTTTGCAAATATAAATTCCTACAATGATAACAATTAAAAACGGGCCTTGCTTTGAATACGTGTGACTTTAACAGATGGTGCTTTACCTTGTGACTCAGCTCCTACAGAACTCCGTGATGCTTTGCCTGCAGTAATTGTGCTGCATCCAGAGCAAAGCCGGGCTGCCACCAAGGGACACCTCTCCCCTCCTCCCGCTCTGCTCCCCGTCCCCCTCCAGGTACACAGTTACACTTTTCCAGCAGAGGTATTCTCACTTTCCCACTGCTTCAGTAGTTGCCACAGAAGCAACGGCAGTTTTCGTGGTCTTTCTGTTCTCTTTTCATTGAGTGTTTGTGTGCTTGCTCTCACGCTGCTCCTTACGCTTGGAAACAATAACCCAAATGCATTTACAGAACTGTTTCATCGTTTTCCCCCAGCTCCTTCCTTCAAGCACTCCCTTCCTACTGTGCGTGCAAAACTCCTGACGTAGCTCTCCTGCCTTCATGATAAGGCCGTGGTCCATATTTTGAACGGCTATTTCACTGTTTCCTTGTACTCCCCTTTAAGCCCCAGGATCGTTGGTCCAAAGATCATCTGTTAGTTCTGTGACTCATATCTGCCTGATTGATGAGAAGCAGTTGTAGACTATATCCTCTCGCTATATCCCACAGGATATCTGCTAAAATAAGTAATGTTGGACTTAAAATAAATCATCCAGCTCCGAAACCCAAGCCTTGTGTATTCATTCCTTGTAGCAAGCATAGTTGGAGACAGCAGCAGCACCTCCGCTGCTCCGAAGAACGATCTCCCTAACAACCGTGCTCGGCTGTTAAAGGGTAACTGTGCCTTAATCAATAATTTTCAGTTACTTTATCTAAGGCATACATATTAATCACTGAAGAAAGGTATTCTCTCAGCCCTCTCTTAACCGATTTGGAATTCTGAACTCGTGAGAAAATCCCTCATTTCGTTTTGACAAGACGGAAAGGCATTCTGTAAACAGGTGAGCAAGTACATAAGGAATTATGCAGGGGGGGAACTGAGGGAAGAGAAACACGATGGAAAAAGGTGGAAAACAGACAAATGGGTGAGGAATGCTCCCAGGGCAAACGTACTAGCAGATGCATGCAGGCAAGCAGCAATAGAGAGCAAAGCAAACAAGCAGTCACCGGCTCTCGAGTGTTCCTCGCATTTCCCTCTCGCAATAAGTGTGTTAAGCCTTTACTTGTTTGAAAATAAATATGTAATGCAGACAAGCAGTCCCACTTCTGCTCACATACATCACCACACAAGTACTCTCTGAGTGTGTGCTGCACACAGAAGGAGATTTTTCTCATAGCTTTCAGTGACACGAGGGCCCTGAAGCGGTGTCACCTTAGAGAAAATGCTGTACAAATAACTGACTCTTCCCTGTGGAGTACTGGGTGGAACTCAAGCTTATCTAAATAGAGTAATATTATAAAAACACCTGTACAAAATGTGGTAT